>CM053142.1:103246295-104467795 GCA_028571685.1 Heterohyrax brucei | reverse complement strand
CCTTGTTTTTAAACATAGTGGTACTTTTTATTCTGTTTTTTATTTTTTTCCACATGGCTACAGTCATAATGTATCAGAGTTCCTGGTAGTGCAGTGATTTTAGGAGGTGATGCGTAGGAGGGCAGCTTACAGAACTGACTCTGGACTGGCAGACCAGGATTCAGAAGAGGCAACAACCAGAGGAGCTCTGCTAGGCAAGTGAACAGGAAGCAAGATGCACAGAGACCTTGACATAGCTGACCAGGATGCTGCTGCCACTAGCAGAATGCGGGACCAACTGTCCCTCTCTTCCTTGCTGCGTTCTATCAAGATTCTGAATCCCAAGAAGGATGCAGGGTGATGTGACCCCTTTGCTTTTTGAAATGAGAAAGATAGTTAACATTTATCGAGTATCTTGTATGTGCTGGATACAGTTCTAAGTGCTCTTTTAATGAACTCATCCAAATCTTCACGAAATTCCTGGGCGGCAGAACTGTTAGTAACCTCATCTTACAGCTGAGTAACCAGATGAGGCCCAGAGGAGTCAAGTAGCTTACTGCTTCAAAGAGGGGTCTGGAATGTAAACCCGGTGGTCTGGCCTTAGGGCTAGTGTGCTTAGCCACTCTGCTGTGTGGAAACAGATTCTAGTCAGTGTAGGACAGTGGATTTCCTGAAATGAGCATGGCTATCATTAGAAAAATGATGCGTCAAAATATACCAAGTGTTCATTACAGGTATTTTTTGAACTTAAGATTATGCAGTAATCATATTTCCATGTAATTTCATGTCTTTGTGTGGTTTTGCACATCTTAATAGTGAGTGGCTTTGAAGATGTTCTGTTTTGTAGAACTAATAATTTATGAATTGACTCCTTTTATTCTGTTCCTCCTTCTGTCCTTGAGAGCTAATTTTCACTAAATATTAACCTTGTACCAGGAGTCCCTGGGTGGTTCAAGTAGTTAACATGTTTGGCTGCTGACAAGAAGGTCGGAGGTTGAGGTTCACCCAGAATAGGCCTGATAATCTCCTTCCAAAAGATCATCCCTTGGAAACCCTGTGGAACCTAGTTCTGTTCTGGCACACATGGGGTCACCATGGATTGGAGTCGGCTTAATGACAACTGGTTTAACTGTGTATCCCAGTGCGTGCCATATATATGATACAGTTTTCAGTGTTTTACATCTTATTTATTTTTCCTCACAACCTTTTTTGTGTGTTACATAGCTGTTTCATTTATTTAAAAAGCTGGTTAAATGATAACAGTTAACAATGTAACTTTTAGTAAAATTCTAATTTTTCAAGGATTCTTGTTTATAGGACATACTGGTAGCCACACTGCTATTGAAGGTTGTTTTCAGTGATACAGATTTAAGAACTCAGCACAGGTGACAGTTCTAGTTATAGTTACATGGCAAGAAAGAAGAGTATGTAATACTTCATATGAAGTATATGAAGAGGGGTACCACCTTGTTACTTCCAGGTGGATATAGAAGTCTAGATTCCTTACATGACCCCCATTAAGACTTGGAAGGGGAGCTCCTGTTATTTGTGGGGAGGAATAGGAGATCCAGCTCACCACATACTGATGCTGTTATGAGTGGAATGGTCTTAATTCTTCACTGTCTCTTCTGACATCATTTCAGCAGAGGAGGGGAGGTATACTCTGTCACTATAAAGTGGAGGTGGAAGCCCAGGCTCTACATGTGATCTCCACTGATGTGGCAGCAGGAAGGGAGATTTTGGCTCTCTATTTGATCTTCCCTACACTTTCCAAGTCGAGGTTTGGGGCATAATGTTACTGCCACAAGAGGATACAACTCTAGGCTCCCCACCTGGATTTTGCAGGCGTGAATAGGGTTGGACCCGTAATGTTTTCTGTAGTAATTGGCAGGAGTAAAGTAGATATTGTCTGAAAGTTTTAATATCTTTCTAGAAATTTCCTTTCCTGGTCCTTTGCCTAGAGAGAGCAGACTTTTGTAGGGGCTTTTTATTTATTTTTTTTCTTGGCACTGAATTTGTTTTTATTTTCAGGTTACTGGCTTCCTCAGCTGTTGAGTCTAGGATGCCTGAGGCAAAAGAAAACCCTGGAAATTTCACCATCATGATACTCTGTGGGTCCCAAGGTCCCTAGCTAGTTTCTTTCTTCTCTCCATCGTTCAGACTTTTCTTTCATTTTATATATATATATATATATATATATGTATATATATATATATTTTTTAGTAGGAGAAACTTGGAAAAGTATGCCTCCACTATCTTTCCTGAGGCATAAGCCGTTCAATCATTTTGAACTTTATTTTCTGATTACAGTGGGTTTCACATGGCTGTTCTTCTTTGTGCAGGTACCTGGAACTGGAGAGTAGCGGCCATCGGAATGAAGTGAGACTGCACTACCGCTCCGGCAGTCGCAGCCCTCACACAGAAGTATTTCCGTACATTTTGGCCGACGATAAGTGGCATAAACTCTCCTTAGCCATCAGCGCCTCCCATTTGGTTTTGCACGTGGACTGCAATAAGTAAGTGAAACTGTCTCCGTCCAGAGAACGGAGGACTCTGAGGAATGACTGTCACGTACCTTCTGTAATGTTTCTTTTTTGCAGAATCTATGAAAGAGTGGTAGAAAAGCCCTCCATGGACTTGCCTGTTGGCACAACTTTTTGGCTGGGACAGAGAAATAATGCTCATGGATATTTTAAGGTATCTTTTGTCTTAAAGTCTTGAGCATAAAGTGTAAATGTAAATGCTTTCTGATGAGCTTTAAAAGTATATTTTTCTTTTCTTGGTATGAAATGAAATAATTTGATTTGTGTAACTTTGTTTTTTCCTATTCATGTCTATTTCTATTTATAGTAAAAAATGCACTTGTTTTATTTAGCACCCCAAACTATTTTCTCTCTTGTTTTCTGAATGAGTTTGAGTTCTAGACATTGTAAAAGCATTCACAAAGCTATAGTCAACAGATTTAACATATCATTCTTGAAATTAAGGCATTAAAAATAATAAAAGGCTAAAATGCTAATGTATAAATAAACTTTCCAGCTCTGAAAGAGAAACTTTGATGATACTTTTACAAGAATGTTCATAATAGAGGATTGAAAACTTTTTCATCTTTGTAATTCATGATCTCCTTGTATTCCCGAAAGTGAGAAAGGATAGATATATATGCACAAATCCATCAAAAGTAGAAGAGTTACAATATTTCTTTTTATTCAGTGTCTACTTAGAGAAAACACTTCACAGAGTTTCATCATTGTAGAGGGACCCAAAAGCCATCCCACTTAACCTTGCATATTTTAAGGATGAAGAAAATCAAGTCCAGAAAATTGCTTGACTGCAAGTTTATAAAATAATCATTTCCCCATCCTGCCTTCCCAGTTACTGTGACAGTGTCTGAAATACAGAAATGAAGCAACAGATAATTGTTAAAGGTATCATAGGTGATGTGCCCAATGTGTGGTCTTCCAGGAAGAATAAAAATACACAACAAACAAACAAATAAAAAAAACTCACACTGTTATGTCGATTCAACTCATAGTGATGCTGTAGGACGGAGTAGAACTAACTGCCCCATAGACTTTCCAGGGAGCACTTGGTGGATAGGTGTGAGTAAATTTAGACCAGTGCTGTAAACGAAGTTTATAACCCCAGAAAAACCTATTAAAAGCTCTTTATTTTTTTTAAACACATCATTGTGCACTGTATGCTTTGAATACACTATTTTATTGTAGCATTTCTAGCTTTGGTAGAGGGCATTTTGTTTCCCTTTTGTATTTGCATAAACCTGCCCAGAGAGGTTAACTAAATTGACTAGAGCTGTACAGCTATAAATAGCAAAGATGGGGAATTGACTTCATGTCTACCAATTTTCAAAAAGCAGTATTCTTTTTTCACACAAGGCATGGCAGATGTGCTGTGTATCAAATTTCTCTTCTTAAAAAGATGAAGATGTTTAACCATGGTATTCACGTGGAGCTCCAATGTGGCTTCAGCATCCTTCTCACAAAAATTGTGTACACAACTCTAGGTGTCATAATTTTTATTATAACTTCTGAATGGTGCATGTTTTAGTTATCTTGCGCTGCTATAACAAAAGTATCACAAGTGAATGGCTTTAAAAAGAGAAATTTCATTATTTTATTGTGTTACAGTCTGGTATACTTCAAGTCCAGATTCAGGGTATCAGCTCCGGGGGCAGACTTTCACTGTTAGCTCTGGAGGAAGGTCTTTGTTGTCAGTGTTCCCCTGGATTGAAGCTTCTGAGGTGCAAGGAATCTGGGTGCTTTCCAAAGGACACAGTCTACTTCTTTCCTGATGGGATGAGGTCCTTAACTCTGCTTGCTTTCCTTTATATCCCAATAGATTGCCTCAAGGCACAATGTAGTATTATACATTGAGTCTTGCTTTACCAACACAACTACTGCTCACCCTCCATCATGGACATCATAGAGGCATGACTTACAACACCTAGGAACATGGTACAATGCCAGAAATCATGGCCTAGCCAAATGAGTACACACATCTTTGAGGGGACACAGTTCAACCCATGACAGTGCCTAGTAGAGTTGTGCTGTGCACAAAAACCATATAACTGTCCATGGTAGCTCTGTTTCTGTGTTACTGCTTCCATGTAATAAGAGTTTGTGCAAAAGTACCTTTTTTAATTCAAACCCGAGGGAACAAAATTCTAGCCATTGCTTCTTAGTATACTGTCGGATATATTATATTTTACAGTATATGTTATATTATGCATATATAAAAGAGAAACAGAATATCCTCTATCAAAGCTAGAAATTCTATGATAAAATAACATATCCAATAGTATATATATCAATTAAAATGTCATTCACATTGACATATATTTTGTACTGTGCTGTTAATCAGAGTAGCAAGTAGAAGAGACATAGGCCAGTAGTGACTGGTAGAAGATCTTTGTAAGTACCTTCAAAATTACCTTCTCAGTATGTTGGTACTGTCACCCATATCATTAGACACTCTGTTTGCATGTCTCAAAGGGATAAAGTAAAATATCAATTAAAGAAAATATATAAAAGTGATAAAAGGGAGAAGGAGAAGAGAGTGGTGGATGAAAAGGACAGCTGGAGTGTGTCTGATGAGATCCTTTCTGGGCTGACATTTGGCCTTTGCTTTAAGAGCTTGGCAGTCTGGATGCTAATTAGACCTTAGTTACTAACAATGCATGTAAATTTTGCCTGTAAACATGTGATGTGGCCTTCTGTGTAAAATGGGTCATTTCCAGTTGGCATTTTACAAAATTTTATGCTGAACTTTTTGTATTCCTCAGGACTCGTTACTATATCTTGCTGCAGTTGTTTGATAAATCTATTGTCCTCTTTGAATTGAGAAATTAGTTTTACAACATCCACCTGAAAAATGATAAATATCCAAATGAACATTGCTTTCATGAGTTAGTTTTTCTGTCCTTTTCTTTTTTGATGACTGCAGTTAATTTAAAGTTAATGTCAGTTTCAGTGTTGCTGCAACTAGAACTGATTTTCAGGTTGATTTTTAAAGGTCATTTTCAAGCCTTACTTCAGTGGCTAACTAAAAATAACATCTCAAAACAACATGACTATTCCCTCTTAATTATATCTTGACATTTAATCTTAAGGCTTTAAAAATATTATCAAAAGAGAGTACATGAGTAATCATCTCTCTTTTGCCTGATGCAATTTTTGCTGTTGGTTTGAAGGGGAAGTAATGTATTCAAAGTGTCTGTTTTCTAAGGGAGTTTAGTAAGCCTGTCCTATAATACTTTCCTCTGTGAACCGGACTGTTGAACATAATTTGGGTAGATGAAAGTAATATGTCTTTTTTTATTTTTCACACAGGGTATAATGCAAGACGTACAATTACTTGTCATGCCCCAAGGATTTATCACTCAGTGCCCAGATCTTAATCGCAGTAAGTCTATTAATTCTTACACTGGGTGATAGAAAGTGTGCTTCTTGCTTAATTTTGTCCTCAATGTCAGTTTGAAATTGGAGTTGCCGTATATTATGTGTCAGCATAGAGTTAAGCAGATTGAGCCCCTTATAAATACAACTTGGCCAATGCAGTGTTTGTAATTCCAGCCTGTCCGACTTGCAATGACTTCCATGGACTCGTGCAGAAAATCATGGAGCTGCAAGACATTTTAGCCAAAACATCGGCCAAGGTACAAACTACTCAGAAATACAATGGTAGAGCAGAGACATCCTTGAGATTCCTTGCTATTCCTTTTATAACCACAAATGTTTACCTTTGAGAATTTCCTCATGCCATGTTGTTTGCTGAGAAATGCAAGCTTTAGCTGTCGTTGAATCTAAATCCCCACTCAAGGAAAGGATTTTTAAATATTCAAACCTTAGCCATCTGTATAACAAATGATTCAGTAAATCAGGAATAAGGCCAACAGACTGATTATATACCACCCACTGCAATAGGATTTATTGTTTAGTTTTGATTATTATTTCTTTTTATTTAGTTTTTCATTACAAAGAGGGAGGGAAGGAGGAGCTTTTAAAGAATATGAACACTAGGAATATATCAAGGAGATGGTCCCACCTCGTCCTTGCTTGCTCAGTGTCGCAGTTGTAGGATATTCACTGATGTCTTAGGTACCTACCATCTTTACCTACAGTGCTGTCAGGCTGTTGTCATTTTGCATAGTAATTGCTAAAAGCCCTAATGTCATATTATATATAATTTATTTTTTACACAATACAAATTTTTAAATTTATTTTTCACTTGAGTAGGTATACCCATGAAATTAAATATTTTAAAAATGAGAGAGGCTTTCCTGCATTGTATGTGAGGTTATTTTGAATTACATTTCAATTTATGTATCAGAAATTATTCTTTTGTTTCAAAGGCAGGGAGCAAATTTATGGGAGGGGAGAAAATAGAGGGTAAAAGACATTTTTCCTACCTGAAGACTTAGATATATTTGTAACAAACAGTTGATGGGCACAGCTATCATTACTGCTGTGCGTTTAAAAGAAGTAGAATGCCTACTGGAGTGTTTTGCATTTCTGTGTCACTGGATGAACAATATGAACCACTTCCTTTGTGCCACAGCTGTCTCGAGCTGAACAGCGAATGAATAGATTGGATCAGTGCTATTGTGAGAGGACTTGCACCATGAAAGGAGCCACCTACCGAGAATTTGAGTCCTGGACAGATGGCTGTAAGAACTGCACATGCCTGGTATGACTTGCGTTTGAGTCACGCCAAGGGAACTTGGACGTCCCAGTCTTTAAAATTTTGTTAAAACAATGCAATCATGAAATTTTCAAGACCTCTTTTCTCAAGATACAAGATTAAAGTGCCAGCAAAACTGGTCAAATTTAAAGTACTGTATTCTTTGCATTATTAATGGCACTTTCTAGCTATAAGGATCGTTATGGTTTAGAAATGCTATAAAGTTTAAGTTTATTGGTACAAATACGAAGTTAGCAATTTAAATTAGGAAAGTAAAGTGATTCCCAAAAGGAATATCTCCTGATATCCTTAACATCACATGGACTTTCACCTCATGCTTTCCTTAGTGCCTTTTAATAAAGTTATGTTATATACAGCATTAAATATTATGACTTGATGGAACCATGTAAACAAATTATGGTTTTTAAATAAACCAGATAATGCTTAATAGTTTATTAATAGAATGGAATCCAAATTTTAGTGTTTAAATAAATGAAATTTCTGTTTACTAATAAAGTAGAATATGTTAGTGCATTATTATTTTAAACATGTATGTTCTTTTTCAAATAATAAAAATGAGTTTTGAACTTTTAAATTTCAAATTAACTCATCTCTTAAATATGGTTGACAGGAAAGAAGCCAGAAAACTATGTGAATTAGCCTTAAAAAATTCCCATATTCACCCAGTTTATTCAAAAGCAAGACACCATGCATATGAAAAGGTAGCTCAGAAATGAGTTGTGTGCACATGCCTGATATAATTTCTACTTAGAAACATATTATAATTCTATCAAATTTTAGCACTTAAAAAATACAGAAGAACTTGTTAAAATTTGAATTGAGTAAAACATGTGGATGAAGTAGAGTGAGATCAATGAAATGACTAGGAAAGCCTGAGCAGCTAGCTGGGAGCTCCCAATAACCTTCAAGAACCAATGACCAAAAAAAAATCAAAACCACTGCTGTCTTGTTGAGGACAGAGTAGATCTGCCTCATAGAGTTTCCAAGGAGTATGTAGTGGATTTGAACTGCCAATGTTTGGGTTTAGCACCTGTGCCGCTTAACTACTTTGCCACCAGTGTTTCCTCAGGAGTCAAATTCCATTTCTTCTCAAATTCCCATGTGTAGTTAGATGCTTCTTTGTGGTGGCTGGCAGCACTGCCTGGTGGTGGTTGCCAGGAATCTCCTGGTTATTGATGCTTAGTTTGTGGGCTAGCCTGGGGAAAACATAGGAGCTCTCAGCCGACTCTTCCCCTGTCAGGTCACGCCCTTCCCCCCACCTCTGCACTTCCCTGCCCCCTATAGGAGATGAGTACCGTAACTCAGAACTGTGTTAGGCACTGGGCAGAAGATGGGAAAGAAACCACTAACTGTGAAAATCTAGTCTCTGCTTGTGTAGGTCCCTATCATGGCCTTCTACTGTATAATAACCGAAGAGAATAGCGATATTTACGGTACATTATGTGAAGAGTCTGACATTACAGAAGTTCAAAAAAACTTGAAGACTGTCAAACTACAACATAAAAATTCTTTAAATATTGTTTTCTTCTCAGAATGGAACCATCCAGTGTGAAACTCTGGTTTGCCCAATCCCTGACTGCCCACTTAAGTCAGCTCCTGCGTACGTGGATGGCAAGTGCTGCAAGGAGTGCCAAGGTGGGCACAATTTTTTTGAAAGATACTTTTTTTTTGGCAAAAGTAAAATTTGGAATCCTAAGTAGTCACCCACCATTGACTATATCTGGGTAAGTTATATAGCTTTCAGACATGATGGAAATAGGAAGAATAAACTATTCTGATAGGGAAATTTTTCTTGCAAGAATCTCTTCTCCATAGTGACAGTAATAGGAAAGACGTGTATGAAATTTACTGGAAGGTGTTTCATTCATTACACCCCTTTGTGTCAGTGCCTCCCAAATAGGTCAGGGATGGACCTCATCCGGCCACAGTAACCAAGATAGTCTGTGAAACAGGTGATCTTCACCAGCAGATGGTATACGACTCCATGGGGTAGACCACAGAAGTCTGCCCTGACATGGGATCATCCAGTGTGGACAGTCTGTGGTCCCGATAAATGAAAAAAAAACAAACAAAAAACAAAACGCTCATGCAGCTGAGTAGGAACTTTTCCTGACTTTGTAGTGTTCATTGTATCAGTTCAGTTCTGACACCAGGAAATGTAAACATTTGAAACATCTGTAAACCACCAAAACCAGACTCACTGCTGGCGGGTTGATGCTGACCCATAGCGACCTGTAGACACAGTAGAACTGCCAGTGGAGCGCCTGGTGGATGTCAGCTGTGGATCTTGTAGTTAGCAGCTTTAGTACTGAACTACTACGCCCCTAGGGTTTCCATAGCTGTCCTCAGATGGGTTCTATATACTTCTTGCAGTAATAGGAAAACATTTCTTCTGTGTTACTTACACTTCAAAACAATGCACTTAAATATTTGTTAAAACTAGCATTTAAGATATTTAGTTATTTTTGAACAAAGGAATAATAACATTTATGAAGAGCTGTTACAAAAGTTTGTAGAGTATATTGGGGCTGTGTATGTGCAAGTATACATACAAATACACAGCAAATTAATAGCTACATTTGTTAGGATTTTTTACATTTAAAAAAAATCCTCAAAAATCCTCATACTTGTCAAATCAGTTCTGAATCACAGTGACCCTGTATGACAGAGTTAGAACTGCCCCATAGGATTTCCAAGGCTATGATCTGAATGGAGGCAGACTGCCATATCTCTCTCCCATGGAGCTACTACTGGTGGGTTCGAAACATCCAGCCTTTTGGTTAGCAGCTGAGTGTTTAATGACCATGCCACTGGGGCTCCTTTTGTGTGTTTACTCTTCTATCATTGTCATACCTTACTCTCAGCTACACAGTATGATGAGAGTGACTACTGCTGGTGAGAGTGACAGGTTATCAGAGCAAAATCAGGAAGTCACTTTGTAGTCCATTGATTTAATTCCCTCGGGAACTCATTTATATTTAATTTCATTAGGCTTTACATTGAAATCAATCCATTTCATGAAAGTATATTAGCCTAGTCAGATAGATTTGGCAGAATTAGGGAGGATTGAATGAAATTGCTGTTACGCACATCACCAGCTAATTTCCTTGGTGAGAGAAGTAATCTGAGATTTTCCTTGGACTTCACATAATAGTTACAAGCTTGTGGTGATGCTCTGTTGTTTGTTGTTTTTGTAGGTAGTTGGAGGTAGGCATAAGACAGGTTTTGTATAAGGCTTTGTATTCTTAACATGACAATCTCAGGAATCAGACTTTTGTGTTAACTTCTTTATGCCCATGTTTTTATGTTACCTATAAATTAGACAGATTTACATTAAGTGGTATCAAATCTATAGAGAGGCAGATTGATTGAAATAATAGGCTGTTGTGATAAATATATGTATTTTTAAATGGTTAATTTCAGTTGATTTGACCATTTGTCTCGATAGTAAGAGGCCTACTAAATCAGACGAATGCTTGAAATCTTCCGAACAACTATGTAGTTAGAATTAATGAATTTCTAAAGTGTTGTGAGAATCATTAATACAAAGTATTTCTGGAAGACTTTGGTGTTACAGATTGAAAGTAGACTATTTTGGCCTCACCTATAAAATAGTGAGAGCTGAAAGTAAGTAATTAGTGAGAGAACAGCAACATCCCTAAAAAAGAAAAGCCAAAGTAATAAATAGTTCATTTGGGCCTCTCGTTTTATATAGCTAAAAGATAATAAAGATGAAAGGACTTCGTCATTCTGACAACACCCAACAGTATGGCTGATAATTGCCATGGAATATAGAGGGTTTGTGCCTATATTTGTTAGAAATTTCAATTATTTGAACTTCTAGCTTTGACAAATTCAACATTTTACAAGATCTAGCAAGACATTTTCAGTAAACGTTCATAGAGTTTTTTCTCCAAGAGAAATATGATAAACGTTATTAAAGATACTTGGCAGTGAGTCTCTGCAAAGTGTAAGTTTAGACTAAGTCACTAAAAATATTTCAGGAACTATGCTTCTGAAGTTTTATAAAAAATTGTTTTTATAAAGGCAAATAGCAGTTTAAATAAAATCATTAATGATCCCCAACTCACTTGTTTAGTGAATGCAAATTTTCACATGTGTTTGAAGTGGGAGAAATTGAAAGTTACGTGTGTATATATATATATATATATATATATCTGTGATGTTTTTCTTATATGTCTGTGTGTATATATATTTGTGTTTTATAGGATGAGAAACAGTCAAATGTTTAATGTTCCTAGTATCATCAGTTATAATTTATATAAATGAAGTCCTGTGTTTTTTATTTTCGAAGCACAAACATAACTGTTTCTTCTAGACCCTGTACTCTCTCTATCCTCAAAGCACTTGTGCTCAATTTTCTTGTTAATTATGAAAAACTAGTAAAATATTTTCTTTATTGAGACCTGTTTAAGGAGACTAATTACTTACTTTTTCTAAAGCCCTTGGAGATAAAACGTACAACCTAACTGCTGCCTGCTACTTTGCCAAGATTGCAACGCACAGAGCAAGTGCATGTGGCCCGTCACTTTGGTGGCTTTCTTTGTTTACTGCTTTCAGGCTTGCTTCAGTGGAAACAAGATAAAACCCCAAATTGGGAATGTTGGTGCCCAGTTATTCAAATGACAGTAATCACAGTTGTTACGAAGTCCTGTTACTTCCATGGGTTCTCAGGCTTATACTGCATTTCTCTTTTGATCATTACAATAGCTCTGTATGACAGATGTTGCCTCCATCTTTCAGTAAGAGAGACTGTATGACTTGTTCAGGTTCACACAGCTAGAAGTCCCAAGTAAGTTGTGTCTGAAAGTGCTGTGCTTTGCCAGCCTACTTCTTTCTTTAAAACCATCCATTACAGTTAATCTAAGTGATTCGTCACTCTTTTAAAAACAGTTAAAAAAAACAACAACTTTATTGTGGTAAAAATATATATAACATATAATTCGCCGTTTTAGCAATTTCTAAGTGAGTAATTTGGTGACATCAACTAATTCATGATGTTGTGTGTCTTCATCACTATTTCTAAAACTTTCTTATCGCCCAATGGAAACTCTATACCTATTAAGCGGTAACTCCCCACTTATCTGCCCTGGTTGTGCAGTGGTTAAGAGCTCAGCTGTTAATCAGAAAGTCAGCAGTTCTAATCTACCAGCAGATTCCTGGAAACCCCATGGGGCAGTTTACACTGTCTAGTAGGGTTGTAATGAGTCAGAATCTAGTCAACAACAATGGGTTTTGATTAGCAACTGTAACACTTAACTGCTATCCATTGTATGGATAATACCATATGCTGTTAATCCATTCATCTGTTGATAGGCTGTTGGTTCTTTTCACCTTTTGGCTATTGTGAATAAGACTGCAGTGAGCTTTGATCTAGAGTTGTCTGTGTGAGTCCTTGACTTTAGTTCTTTCGGGGGGGGGGGGGGGGGGGTATACACCTAGTAGTGGAATTGCTGGGTTGTGTGGTAATTCTGGGAACCCTGCTGGTCTAGTGTTCAAGTGCTTTGGCTGCTAACCAAGAGGGTGTGAGTTCATCTCTACTAGGAACTCACTGGAGACTCTATGGTGCAGTTCTACTCTGTCTCATAGGATTACTATGAGTTAGTTGAAACTGACTCAACAGCAGCTGGCTTTTTGTTTTGTTTTTATGGTAATTCTGTTTAGCTTTTTGGGAAACTACGAAATAGTTAAATGGCTACACCAGTTTACATCTCTACCAGTAATGCATTTGGGTTCCTGATTCTTCATATCATTGTGAGACTTGTTGTTTACTGTTTTCTGTCTCTCGTGTGTCTTCCGGTTTGTGCATGTCATCCTAGTGGGTGTGAAGTCGCATTTTTTAAATTGTGGTAAAATAGATATAACAAAACATTTGATGCTTTAACTTTTTTACATGTAAATTCAGTAACACTGATTATGTTCATCAAATGATCCACTCTTACTGACTGGTTAAAAAAAGGACATTTTGGAGTCCTGGCTGAGTCTGAATCAACTCATTGCCAGTGGGTGGTATGGTAGGTGGTTGAGTCTAGGCAGAAGTGTGAAATAAGCTGAGTTTGCCTTTGTTACTATGAAGTCTGGCAGTTGGGTTTGTGAACTTGCCAGTATGCACTTACACTGGCAGCACTATGCAGACAACTTGATGAGCTCTCATAACCTTGGTATATCAGTGTCTCACAGCTGTGTTTGTATTGACATGTGGTAGGATCTTCCAGAGTGGCACTTATTATTGTGTGCTTTTGTGTGCTGTCATGAGAATGTTGGAGCTTGAGTTAGAGCAATGAACAAGTATTAAATTTCTTGTTAAACTTAGCAAGAGTGTAAGTGAAATCAAAGACATGGTAGTTCAAGTTTATGGGGATAATACTGTTAAGAAAATGGCAGTGTACAAATTGATTAAAGGTTTTTTTTGAGGGGAGGGATAGTGTCACTGATGAAGAGAGGTCAGGGCAGCAAATAATGAGCAGGACTGATGGAAATATTGCAAAAATCTGTCAGATTGTGCTTCAGAATCATCAGCTGGCTGTAAGAAGCATAACACGCTAAGCAAACATCAGTACAGAAATAGGAAAATTTTAACTGAAAATCTTGGCATGAGAAAGGTGTGTGCAAAAATGGTCTCAAAGGAGCTCACTTATGAACAAAAGGAGAGGAGAGTCGAAGTTTGCTAAGACCTTTTGGAGAGGCAGAACGATGTTTTGGGCCTTGTTTTACTGGTAATGAAGCATGGGTATACCGATACAACCCTGAAATGAAATGTGGAAGTGTACAATGGAAGTTAGCCAATTTTCCACGAGCAAAATGTTACATTAGTCCAAATCAAGAGTCAAAATGATGTTGCTAACCTTTTTTTTGTTACCAGAGGGATTGTTCATTATGAATTTGTACCAACTGAACAAACAGTTAATCAGCTTTACTACTTGCAAGTGCTGAGAAGGCTGAGTGAAAAGTTGGGTGAAAACAACTTGAACTTTTGCCAACAACTCATGGCTCTTGCATCACAACAATGCATCAGCTTACAAAGCACTGTCTGTGAGGGAGTTTTTAGCCAGCAGACAAATAACTGTGTTGAAACACCCTCCCTGCTCATCTGATCCAGCCTCCAGTGACTTTTTTCTTTACCCGAAGATAAAGGAAATATTGAAAGGAAGACATTCGGGTGTGACTTTCGGAACGTCCAGGGTAATACAACGACAACTCTGATGGCCATTTCAGAGTAAGAGTTCTAAAATTGCTTTGAAAGGTGGACTCGTGCTGGCAGTGGTGCATAGCTTTGTATGGGGAGTACTTGAAAGGTGACATAGTGATGTAGCGCTTCTGTTAGGCTGAGTTTGCAAACTTAATTGTCGGATCTCGTACATCATGTTTCCTCTCAGCCAGTGTTTCCACAACCTTTATCCCAGTGATAGGTTTTCAGCTAGCCAGTAGCAAGCATGACTGACAAAAATTGAAGATAGTTTTAAAAGTGTGAGTATTTTGGGTGACTTTTAATCTGGAATAGAATGAAGTAAATTTAATTAAAGCACATTCAATTTCAGCTCAGACTGAAAAAATTGAAAAAAAATAAGTTTCAGAAAATAATTGACTTAATTTTTAGGAAATAAAAACCTAGTACCACTGAAGTGATAGTCAATTTAAAGATTTTCAGGGCCCTTGTGGATTTCTTATCCAGTGGCTTATAGATACGAGTTTGTATAGAGCCTGGCTTCACAAGAAAAGCCATTTGTGAAGTTAGGGAATCTGTAGGAAGCTATAATGATGCTATGTCATGTGGAAGAGGCTGTGTTGAACAAGAAGTGGAAGGCTAATTTTGTGTCTCTTTCTAGAGGAACGTTGGCTACAGCCCTTGTCACTGTGCCCATCCAGATTGGTTGGTGCTTGCCTAATTGCAGTAGTTAGTTTAAGTGGTTTTTTCTCAAAGAAGTCAGATTTGTATGAGTAAAATAAAGCCATCCTTCTTTTGATAAACAAAATCAGAGTTTCAGTGCATAATACAGATTTTTTTTTAATATATGGTGCGCTGATTAGACATCAGATTGTTTTAAACTTAGTTTTAAAAGCCCTCTTGGCTTATATAAAATGAACTTACTGTAATGTCTTTGAATACTGAATAGTTAAACATGTAGGTTCTGGAGTCAGATTCTTGGGTTTGAATCCTGGCTTCCATCTCTTATTAGCTGTACAGTTTTGATCAAATTAATTCAGCTCTCAGAGCATGAGTTTCCTTATGTTTTAGCTAGGAATGACAGTTTTACATACCTCATGGCATTGGCATGATGGTTGAATGAGAAATACATGTAAAGTGCTTAGAACAATGTTAGCTATTATTATTATTATCATTAAAAAGACCATTCATGTTTGTGTTGAGAAAATAGAACAAATTGAATGGGAGTGCATTTTTATTTTGTTTTGTTTTTATTGTGATTAAGTGAAAGTTTACAATCCTAATAAAACTGCAGTGTGTAACCCTGAACCCGTGTCTCTGTGCCACTCTGTCTGCTGTCTGCACCCTGCAACAGCACACTACTTCTTTCCACGCTGTACTTCTGGTATTCATTCAGCCGACACCTGTTTCCTCCTGTCCACCCTGCCTTCTCACGTCTAGAGAGGAACTGGTTGGATAGCCTCGTATCTATATTCAAGCCAAGAAGTACGTACACAAACTCTATCACTCCTACGTCTTATGGTCCAGTCCAATCCAGTCTGAAGAGTTGGCTTCAGTCCTAGTTTCAGCTCTAGGCTAGCAGCAGGTTCAGGGGCCATGTTCTTATGGGACCCTCCAGGATGTCAGACCATCAAGTCTGGTCTTTTAATAGAGTTCTAGATCTGCACTCCCATTTTTCTTCTGCTGCATCAGGAACTCTACATTGTGTTTCCTGTCAGGGGAGTCACTGGTAGTGGCTGGGCATCGTCTAGTTCTTCTGGTCTCATGCTGACACCGCCCCCCAGTCACATGGGTCTTTCTGTCTACTGAGCTCATATTTTCCTCATGTCTTTGATGTTAGATTTTCATTTGCTCCAGGAGGGTTGGGACCAATTAGTGTTCCTTAGATGGTGGCCTGCTGGCTTTTAAGACCCCAAGTGCCACTCACCAATGTGAGATGCAGAGCATTTTCTTAGGAAAAAACTAATTATGCCAACTGACCTTGATGTTCCCCCAAACCATGGTCTCCAGATCCCTGTACCTGCTAGTCGGTTCTTTAAAATGTTGGGTTATATTTAAAAAACCTTTTAGCTTACGGTGTAGGCCAGTTGTGGTGGCCTCCTTTCTGCTATGTGCTGTCTTTTACTCCCTTCACTACCCTTGTAGGCATCATGGAAATAGTATTCAGTTTCAGTGCACTCCCAACCCTGCGGTTATGTTGGCAGCGCTGTGTAAACTCTCCCTCCCCACCCTTGAAGGCAACGTAGATTAATTTCTTCTGTGCATAAACCTCTTCATATAATATTTGTCCTTTTGGACCTGATTGATTTAACTCAGCATAATGTTTTCTAGGTTATGAGATGTTTCCTAAAATCACTGTTCTTATCATTGTATAGTGTTCTATTGTGCAGATATACCACAGTCTGTTTACCTGTTCATCTGTTGATGGGCACCTAAATTGATTCCATCTTTTTGCTATTGTGGACAGTATTGCAGTGAACATTCATGTGTGTATGTCTGTTCATGTGACAGCCCTTATTTCTGTAGGATATATTCTAAGCAGTGAGACTGGTGGATCATATGCTATTTCTGTTTCTAGATTTTAAAAAAGTGCCAAATTGCTTTCCAAAGAGGTTGTACCCTTTTTACATTCCCACCAACAGTGTAGAAGAGTTCCACTTGTGCCACAGCATCCTCAGCATTTGTTATTTTGTGTTGTTTGGATTAATACTAGTCTTGTTCAGGTGAGGTGGTATCTCATTGAAGCTTTAATTTGGATTTCTGTAATGGCTAATGGTGGTGAGCATTTCTTCGTATGTCTTTTGTCAGCCTGGATGTTCTCTTTGGTGAAGTGGCTGTGGTTTTTATGTTGCAAAAGAAGATATTTTTGGAGCAAAGTAACCAGTAAACTTAGCTGTCTCTATGGTAATGCTAGAAGCATGGGAAATATGCAGGATGAGCTGTAGGTCCTCGTGCATAAATACAATTATAAAATAGTTGGTATTGGAGAGACACAAGGGCTGCATGAGCAGAACACCAATGCTGAGTAAGGCATCTATGCAATGACACTAAAGGTAGAAATAAAAATAAAAAAGTAGGCATGTTGTGTTTACATTATCAGATAAAAAATTTTTAGAACATTTCTTAAAAGTGCGTGATAATATTAAGCAAAATTATGGCACACCAAACAGTTGAATGATTTGAAAGCTAATGATGTTGCTATAAATCGTGTGCAGCTTTGATCTGGATTCAGTCTTTTCTTATTCAAACCACTGTAATATTTAAAGTAAGGGTCACCCTGAGTTGGATCTGACTCGATGGCACTTGACTTGGCTGGCTGTGTAAGTTTCAGGGTACTTTTTAAATCCTATAGATATGTAGAAGCAGTAGGCAAAACATAGTCCATTTGTTTTAGTTTAGATAATTAAACTTATGATAATGAGAAAGAACTTAAGTTTTATTAAGAAGACATTGCATCAGGAAAATCCTGTAGGCTGCTAAATACTCTCCTTAATTTTTTGTTTCATAAGCTCTTCAGAAAGGCATTTGGCATACTGTAACCTAGTAGACATTTTGAAAGCTTATAAAATGCTCTATCAGTGCAAAAAGTAATGAACTCATAATACATTAATAAATAAGAATAACAATTGAGTCTTCAGATTGATTATGATATGAGACATTACATGACACATGTTAATGACCTGTAAGAAAATATAAATCTACTCTTAATTAGTCAGCTTGTAATAGAAATGAAATGTCAGGAAAATGCAGGAAGCAATCTCAGGTAATGACAATGTAATGATGGTTTAGTTACTGTATCTTGTACATAACAGTCCTGAGTAGTTTAAGTTAACTTGGTGAACTTTCTTCCTATTCCTGCTACTCTAGTTTTAATGTTTTATGTGAAAACAAGAATACGTATAGTAATTACTCACACTATGAAAAAAGATATAAAATAAAACATATAACTTGGCCCTCTCTCTCATCCTGCAAACTCCTAGGTGTTGTGTCTCCTTGCGGACAAATTGTGATGCATCTATCCACATGTGCATGTATATGCTGTCAGAATCAACTCACTGGCAGTGGGTTTGGTTTGGGGTGCTGAGCTTTATCATACTTTTTCCTTGCCTTTCTTTGTTATTAATGGATAAGCCAAGCCGATATCTTAGATATTTTTCCGTATCAATTAACTTTGAAATGGCTACCTATTTCGCTATATTGATGGCGACCTTCTATATAATATGAAATGAACCACTGCCTGATCTTGGGCTAGTTTCACAATCGCTGGTAGTTTTTGAGTCCAGTGTTGAAGCTATTGTGTTGGGATTCTGCTTTAGCAAACATGATGTCTTTTTCTAGTGATTGGTCTTTCCTAGTGTGTCAAAGTAAGTGAACTGAAATGTTTCCATCCTCACTTATAAGGAGCTTTCTGGTTGTGTGTCTTCTGAAAATGATTTGTTTGTTTTTGGCAGTTTATAATAAATATTTTGCCAACACTGCAGTTCAAATGCATCAGTTCTTCTCTTTTAAATTATCCAGCTTTTGGATGCCTGTGAGGCAATTGAAAAGGCATGTCTTGGGTCATAATGTACCTTCATCATCAAAGTGATGTCTTCATTTTTTTTTAGAACTTTAAGAGCACTTTTGGAGCAGATTTTTCCAATGCAGTATTTCATTTGATTTCATAACTGCTGCTCCATGGATTGTTGACTCAGGTAGAATAAAACCTGTGAATGCCAGAATCTGTTAGAGGAGAAAAATCTCAAAAATTTCCATTAAGATGAGCAGTAGAAGAGTGGTAAGAGTACTCTGTCAAAGGTGGAAAACTTCTGAGACTCAGAAAAATAAGGCCGTACCAGTGAGTTCTGGCTCTCAGAGGTTTCGCTGTAGAATGAAACTGTTGCCTAGTTTGTTCCCCATTCTATTCTATACACTTGTTGCCATCCAGTAAGTTCTGGCTCATAGCAACCCAATAGGACAGAAGAGAACTGCCCCATAGACTTTCCAAGGAGCAACTGTTGGATTCAGACTGGTGACCTTTTGGTTTGCAGCCGAGCTCTTTAATCATTTTGTCACCAGAGCTCTGTTCCATTGTATGGTTAGTAATAATTTTATTTCTTCCCCTTCCAAAGATATTTTGGTTGTTTTCAATTGTTTGTCATTGTTTTTCTTGTGACAAACAATACTGCAGATGTCATTAATGTGTATTGTTAGTGTAATTCTATGTGCAAAATAAAATCTATAGGGCAAATTGCTAACGAAGTTGTTCCTGTGTCAAAGGCTGTGGTACTTGCCAAACTAGTCTAAAAAATTTGTAAGATCTTGTGAAAGTGTCTACTGAAAGGTGGCTGTTGGTGTATTTCTCCTTAGGCAAGGAGCTCTTGGTAGCAGTGCTGAATGAAGCCTGAACACAGTACTTTCCTAGGGTTTCAGTAGGTCTTTAGCAACCGTGACAATGTAACATAGCAGTTTGTGGGAGATTCTGAAATAAGAGATAGTCTATGGAAGCCCCCTAGGGTCGCCATGAGTCAGATCCAACTCGATGACACTTGGCTAGCATGGAAGCTCAAATATCCTACTTTTTTTCCACAAATGATATTGTCTGGTGAGGTCTTATAAAATTATTGTTAAAATTAATTGCAATTTTTCATCTTGAGTAAATTCCATAGAAGGCCTGAGAATACATTCAGTTGATTTGTTTTGAAATGAACATGGTTTTCTAGAATACATAACATGGGGTGCTGCCCTTTGATACTGAAGCATTAGGCCGTGCCTATTTGATCATATTTTATTTTAAAATAATAGGGAGTACTCAGCATCTAGTTTTTAACTCTGAATTGTGATTTCTCTTCATTATTAAAATCCTTGAATACATGTATTTTTTTGGATTTTATTGTTTTTCACGTCACGTTACATTTTCCCAAAAGAATTTCTTTGCTTACGTAATGACGTTACTTAAATGGCCTAAAACTCTTTAGAAGAAAGCCTTATGCAAATCTATCTATAATAATAATTAAATCAAACTGTCTAGCAAAATGCTAAGAGGTTAAAACTCTGGGACTCTAGGTAATTGGAAGGCTAGTCCTCCCTCTTAGTAGAGTGAGAAGATTTCAGGTTTATACCAAAGCAATAGAGTGATAATCTAGGTATCATTCATATCAGTCTCTAAGAGATAAGAAAAGCACTTATCTTAGGCAGAAAGTGTGGCTCCTTAACTGCAGTGCTGTTAGGCAACTGTTTTAAAAAGTTTCTAAGCAGAGGTCATACCAAAACAGCATTTTGTAATCAGAATTGGAAAAAACAAGACATATGAAATTTAAAGTTAATTTTGGCAGTTATGTGGGAGCAGTAACTCAGGAAGACCGTCTGAGTAATAAGCTCAGACGTTCAACCTGATGTTCCACAGTGTAGTGTCCGTTCTGCAGTAAAGCCACAGCATCTATTGTTGCCAACAGAAGGTACAAAGCAGCAGCTCAGCTGACCGGACCGTCTACTGGATACCTTGAGTACTGTGTGTGACCCATGTTTAGTAACTATTTACGGATTACATACACTTATTATGCAATAAAAATTAAATGAGAAAAACACAATGATACAGGAGTTATGTGTGAGGGCAGGGCAGAAAGGAATGACTTTTTCAGTTTAAAGCTGGTTATCATAGAGTACAATTCAGATACATTTCTTCTATGCCAATCTGGTCCCAAATTCAAAATTATTTTCTTATAAGAATACCTGTGAAGTCACACAAAATTGCTTTAAAAAATTGTTCCTGGAGTTGATGGTGGTAAGAATAGAGCTGTATTCAACTCAAGAACATCAAGCGAATGGCTGCTGCAGCCCCATTGCCTCCTGCTGGAATATTGCAACCACATTACCTGCTATAGTGTCTGCTAGATTTTGCTTTTAAATGATAGCAGCTGCTGTCCACCCCTCTCTCCACCCCAGTTGCTGGGGTGTTGCCTCTGTTGGTGAACTGGCTACATGATCTCTAAATAGTTTTGGTCTCAACAATAGGGCCACGTCAAGTTTTAGGATTTGAGGTGGAGGTGTTGCTATTATTGCTTGCTTTATCTTTTGTTACAGTAGGTTTAAAAAAATATTCTAGACCGATTTCAGAATGCCCATCACTTATAAATATTTCCAGTTGTAAAGAGGTCACTCATAAACCTGTGTGTCACAAACTCAACAACTCAGAAAATTTTAGGTCCATGCCGCATCGTAGATAATATATGGTTATAATATTTATGATTTTAACTGTTGGCAGGTGACCCCAATGAGTCATGACATATTCATTTCTAGTTTTGCTGAGACCTGAATTTTAGTCAAATAAGCTGTGAGGTTTATATGCAGCAGCGCATGCTTAGCTCAGTGCTTCTCAAATTTTAATGGGAGTCGAAATCCCCTAGGGATCTTATTACAGTGGAGATTCTGATTCAGTAGTTGTGAGCTGAGGCCTGAGAGTCTGCATTTGTAACCAGCCACCAGGTGATGCCAACAGTGTTGGTATGTGGAATACGCTTCCGTTACTGAAGCCTTAGCTAATGGGTAAGCCTCCTTGCATATTTGGGATCTTAGTGTGACTTTCTTCTTATTTTTACTCTTTCCAGTCAAGTATACATACAGTGAGGTGTCAGGATATGTACATATGTACAAAGCCCGCCAGTTAAATCTGCGAACTTAGTTGTTCTAAGTGCTACACACCTCATTGCTGAATATCACTGTGGCCACCTTCCAAGTACTACCCTTGGGAAGCTAAGCTCTGAAACTGGCACCCAGCCAACCTTCAAAGCAATTTTGGAACTCTTTCTGAAATGGCTATTGTGCACGTTGGCATGGTGGCAAGTTTGCAACTTTATTGTATAGTTGTCTGTGAGGGAGTTTTTTAGCCAGTAAACAAATAACTGTGTTGGGCTATCTTCCCTGCTCACCTTATCAGGTCCCCAGTGACTTTTTTCCTTACCCATAGATTAAGGAAATATTGAAGGAAGACATTTTGATGCCATTCAGAACATCAAGGGTAACATGAGAACAGCTCCGATGGCCATACCAGAAAAACAGTTCCAGAATTGCTTTGAAGGGTAGACTGGCCCTGGCATTGGTGCATAGCTTCCCAAGAGTACTTCAAAGATGATCACAGTAATATTCAGTGATGAGGTTTGTAGCACTTTTTCTACAATGAGCTCATGAACTTAATTGTCAGAACTCATGTACTTTTCTGTAGATACTATTAAAGTTTTAATTCAGCTTGTTTTCTCTATTCTTTTTCTTTTGTAAGCTGGTGTTCATTAAATATTTCTTAGCACAAGAACTTAACATTATGTTCTTTGCTTCTGATAATGCCTCCCAGTTTACAGATGAGGAAACTGAAGCTTAGGGAACAGCTATGTCACTTGCCCGAGATTACCTAGGCAGTAAGGTGGCAGCACCATGATTTGAACACACAGTGTTTCTCCACAGCTCATAGACTGCTTCAGTCATGATGTGTAATACAGTGGGGTGTGGAAGGGGAGTATCAGTTTGAATGGAAAGGTGAAAGAGTTTGTGATGTTCTGGAGATAGTAAGGGCTGTATATGTTGAAAGGATATGTAAATACTCAGGAAATACAGTTGAATTATACTTACTTTTGTATGGAGCAAACAAGAGGAGAAAAATAAAATATAAATTGTCCAATATTCATTATTAAAAGGAAGTATCTGTCTATTGTAGAAAGTATAATTTCTTATGACTCTGTAGTACTTTATGATACGTGATACAAATTATTGAGTCTGATAGTCCAGGAGTAGAAATTTCAGAGGCAGATATGCTCTGGTTAGATTTTTTTATTTGATTTTGCTAAATTAAAAACAAGGAAATCAGGTGGAATCAAAAGAGATGTGCCTACTGAAAGGATTCAGAGCTGCTTGGATTGTTAGCTGGAATTTTTGATAATCAGTGAACATAGAGAATTACTCCTTGGTCCCTGTTAAGGATTGAATTGTGCTCGCCCAAAATCTTAATTCCTCTTCCTGTACATATGACTATGTTTTGAAATGGGGTTCTGCTTTTGTTAATGAATTCATACCAGTGTAGTATAGATCATAAACCTGACCACTTTTGAGTTGTAAAAATAACAGAATAGATGCAGACACATCCAGGGGCAGAGGAGGATGATGGAGGCAGATGTGTCTGTAAGTCTAGTGATGCTAAGGATTGCTGCCAACTTCTAGGAGCAGAACTAGGCAAGGAAGAACTTTCCCCTAGAGCCATGCCCTGAATTAGGAAGTCTAGCCTCCTGAACTGTGAGCTAATAGATTTCTCTTCTTTAAAGCTCCCCACTTATGACATTTTTTGTGACAACAGATTTAGATACCCACGATAGTCCACAAAACCATGTTTTTTTTTTTTTTTTCATTTTCATTAGATGTGATCTCTTTCTGATACTGATAGTGGAGGAATTCTCGTCTGCTTTTCCAGAGCTCCGGTTGCTTGTACATTCTCATAAAATACAGAGTTGTAGTTTATGCTCAGTGGTGCTGTGAGGTGAAGTCTTCTGTTTCTATGTTAAATTAAACTGTTTTCATACAGTTAGCAGTTGTTAGTGCCTCAAATAGATTGATTTTTTTTTAATTTTAGATCTTGTAAAAATGAGGAGCTTAGTAAAAACAAACCAGTATTAGAAAACTTGAGGACAATTTATTTTCCACAAGCTTAAATTCCCTTTTCAGCTTTGCACAAATTCTGCTATTAATCCATTCTCTTAGAATTGTGCTATTTGCCTCCGGATTCCTGGAGTTGCTTCAGCTACAGTGATATGGGAGGAGTCTGTGAGCCTGCACCAATGTAACTCCTAATGCCAGTTCCCAGTGTGTGCAGATGGCTCTGCGTATTCTTTCAGCTTTTGTTTATCTCATTGAAGACTTTTTGATTAGTTTCAGTTCTTTGTAGTTTCTCACAGCATCATTTCTAAAAACACACGAACCATAAACTTTTTCCCCTCTAAGTGATTATTGTTATACTTGGGAAGCTGATTCTTTGTTATGCTCAGAGGAGGAGAGAACAACAGCAACAAAAAGGCAACAACAAAAAACACTATGAGGAGCCCCTTCTTTTCATACTATCTTGTGGGTGAGTATCGTGCTTTTAAGACCTTTGAAAATTAGAGGTTTCCTGATCACAAATGAGGTCATCTTGCAGCAAAACAGCATGGACAGTCTCGTAAATATGTTTATGTCTGTAGTCCACCTCGAGCGTTTCTCAGGCCCTGCATCACGGAAGGTCGCTACTTTTGTGTGTTGGTTGGGAAGAAGGGAGGAGGCGGGCTAGTGCAGAACAAGGTGGACATTGTGCTTGTTCACTGATTCATTGCATCTATTAATGTCCCCTCAGAAAACAGTTCCTAAATGCTGAAGGACTTAGAGCTGGGGGAGACAAATATGTGAGTGTGAAGTGGGATGTCAGATTTGGATTAACTGTCCTAGCTGAGTTTTCTGTAGGCCCCGGAATGAATCTGTGAGCTGGAGGGCTTGTAATAATCCAAGAAATAGTAATGTGGGGATGATTGTTCTGTGTACATAGAAACTGAATGAAATTGAGTGTGTTGCCTTTGAGCCTCTTCTCCACAATTTGCCTTCATTCAGCAAATAGTTATTAAGCACTTCTCTGAGTTAGGCTTGGCTAGACACTGGGGAAACGGTCCTGAAAAATAAAATTGTTCTCTGCCTCCTGGACCTAATAATCAAGTCAGGGAGGTAGACATTAATTATATAATAATCCAGCTTGCAAAGCACTGTTGTAGCAGTGAGGCATTGTTAAAACCTCTATAATAAGTGAAATTCACCTGAGGAGCGAGATGAGAGAAGACAAGCTGAGAAAATGAATTTCTAGTTGAGAGCTGATGAAGAGATAGCATGAAACTAGGTGAAGAAGGGAAGGGAGAAATGTTTAGGCCAAAAGAAATGAATAGTTAAAGGCTCTGTGCAGGGAGGAATAATGTTGTGAAAGGGGACTGGTTGTGACCCTTACACAAGGATTTTAAAAGCCTGATGTGAGATGCAGCCGGCAAAGTAAGAAGGGGCCATGTTAATGAATTTTATTTTTCTCAAGAGAAATGGGATGCAAGTTCCATATTTAAGCAAGGAAAAATCTGTTTTCACAGTTACTTAGGGAAGAGATGATGATAGCTTATTAGGTGGAGGTTGTGGGAAGTGCTTAGGTTCTGGATATATTTTAAAGGCAGAACCAACAGGATTTTCTGTTGTTTTGAATACAGGACAAGAGTGAAAGAGAAGAGTTAAGAGTGGTTCAAAGTTTCTTGGACTGAGAAGATAGAAGGTAGAGTTTCTATCAACTAAGATAGGGAAGACTTCTAATTGAACAGAATTTGGGAGAGATGCTAAGATCAAGATCTCAGTTTTAGGTTTATTCCATCTGATGTATATTATCCATTAAAGCAATTGGATATGGTCTGGGACAAAGGTTTGAATTGTAGATAAACTCCTGTAACATATTTTTTTTCATAGATTTGTTGGAGATTTTTGTTTTTTATTTCTTTTCATGTACATTATCATTTTAAAATTCAATTATTTTGCTTGTTCATATATAAGAGATATTTTACAAGACTTGTTATCTGTAAGGTATTATTGGAATCTATTCTATAATGTGTCTTTTAATTTTATTTAGTTTTTTTAACTTAAAGATTTTTGACTGTATGTGGTTAAGTTTTTAAATTGCCTCTTAAGGGTTCTACATTCAGTGTTGTCATGCTTTAAAAGGCCTTTTCCTCTTATATTTATAAAAACGTTTACCATCTGACTTGTAGGACTTTTCCTTTTAAGCTTAAACAATCTGGGATTTATTCTTGAATATGCAATGAGGTAATAATTCTATAGTTAACTTTTATTTGTTTTGTCAAACAAGTTAGCCTATAATTCTGGTACCATTTGTTGAATAATCCTTTTGTTTGCTGGTGAGAATGCCACTTTTATCATACACTACATAGTTACACATGTTTCAGTTGTTTCTAGGACTTCTGTTACTCTCTATTAATCTAGTTGTCTCTTATGGCATTGCTTCTACGGTATTGTAGTTATGTTCCCAGATGGAGTTATTATCTGGGAGAGCAAGTCTACTATTATTATTCCTTAAAAACTTTATTATTTTCTCTCACTTATACTTCCAGATAAATTTTATATATCATGAGAATTATCTGTCTCTAACTGGTTTTAAATGGCTAACATTGCATAAAATGGGAATTCTGGAACACTTAATTGTGCTCTTAAGGAATCTGTATATGGATGAAGAGGCAATCATGTGAACAGAACAAGGGGACACCCTGCGTGGTTTAAAGTCGGGAAAGCTGTGCATCAGGCTTGTATCCTTTCACCATATCTTTTCAATCTGTATGCTGAGCAGATTATCCAAGAAACTGGATTATGTGAAGAAGAATGAGGCATAAGGATTGGAGCAGGACTCATTAACAACCTGCGTTAGGCAGATGACACCACCATACCTGCTAGAAGTGAAGAAGTTTTGAACCAATTACTGATGAAGATCAAGAACCACAGCCTTCAGTGTGGATTGCACCTCAAGATCAAGAAAACAAAAATCCTCACAACTGAACCAGCAAGCAAATATCATAAATGGAGACAGGACTGAGGTTGTCAAGGATTTTGTTTTACGTAGTTCCACAATCAGTGCCTGTGGAAGCAGCAGTCAAGAAAAAAAAAGGATGCATTGCATTGGGAAAATATGCTGTAAAGGATCTCTTTAAAGCAGTGAGAAATACAGATGTCATCTTGAAGTCTAAAAGTGCATGTGACGCAAGGAATGGTATTTTCAGTCCCATCATATGCGTATGAAGGCTGAACAGTGAACAAAGAAGACAGAATAATTGATGCCTTTGAATTGTGGTGGTGGAGAAGTATGTTGAATATACCATGGACTGCTGTAAGAACAAACAGATCTGTTTTGGAAGAAGTACAACCAGAGTTCTCCTTGGAAGCAAAGATAGCTTTGGACATGTTGTCAGGAGGGATCAGTCCTTTGAGAAGGACATCATGCTTGGTAGAATAGAGGGTCAGCTAGAAAGAGGAAGACTCTTGACAAATGGATTGACACAGTGGCTGCAACAATGGATTGAAGCATAATAGCGATTGTGGTCATGGCACAAGACCAGGTAGTATTTTATTCTGTTGTCCATAGGGTCACTATGAGTTGGAACCGACTCGATGACAGCCAATAACAACAACTGGTTTTAAGAGCTCAATCATATGTATGTCTGATTCTGACATCTTTTTGGAACAAGTCTTTTACAGACACTACAAATGTTTGTGTGTGTGTGTGTCTTGTTATTCTTGTTTGCTTGTTTGTATATGTTAGTGAAAGCAAATTTATAGTTTAAGATTTGAAATGTTCACATGTGGAGTAATTTGGGGCAGCAACAAGTTCAAAGACACTGCTATGGAAACAGGATGTTTAAGTGGAGAGGAAATGAAATTTATTGGACATGAGGAAGTAAGAAAATCTATATTCTAGATGACTGACAAGTTTTCTAACGGCCATTTGAAATTTCCAAGCACAACTTAGACTGCAGAAGAAGAGTGGTTTTCAGATTCTAAAGTCCTCAATGAATTTGTTGTAGCTACATACTAATAAGTAAAAGTAGAAAAGATGGAGGTCATAATATCAAACGAAGGTGAGTTTTTCCAAGAGGTTAAAAGACATTTGGGAAGTGACATATCTTTCTATCTGAAGCATACATGTGATGATGAGAAGTGAGTAATGTAAATGAGATGGCTTCACTAAAAAGCAGTGTTAGCCTAACTGAAAATCCAAGCTCCAGTCAGGGCAGGTAGGTAGAGGAAGTGTTTTGTGTTATGTTAGATTATGAGGATACACATCAACAATGTTTGAGGTGGGCGGTTGGAAGCTTTATATATCAGTTGTTGTTTTTTGCTATGCATGACACAGTGGATAAGAACTTAGCTGCTAATCAAAAGAGTGACCATTTGAACCTACCTGCCACTCCTCGGTAACTCTGTGAAGCAGCTCTCCTCTGTCTTACAGGGTTGGAATGAGTCAGAACCTATTTGATGACAGTGGGTTTGGGTTTCAGTTTTTGTGTGTAACAACGCATTCCAAAACATAGTGGTCTAAAACAACAGGTGAGCAGGTTAGAAATATGTACGGAGTTAAGCTGGGCGTTTTCTTGTATTTTCATCTTGGTCTAGTTTGTCCGATTTGGCTAGGCTTGCTTATGCATTTGTAGTTAGCTGGCAGTTGAGTTCAGCTGCTTGGATAATGATGGCCTCGCTGTGGCTATGATGACTGGAGCTTCTTTCCCTGTCTTCTTTCAGCCTAGCAGATTAGCCCAGGTTTGTTCATGTCAATTTTATGTTACTGAGAAAGTATATACTTGCAACTGATGTCTAGGCTAAGAACTCAGAAAGTGTTAATTGTACATTCTGTTGAGCAAGTCAAGTTATAAGGCTAATATAGATAATGGAGGATCTATAAAGTCACAGTGAAAAGAGCATAGGAGCAGGAAAGGGAAAAAACTGTAGCCATTTATAAAATATTCCGTACCCTGGGAGGGTGATTTAGGGAAATCCGGAGAGATGTAAGGGCGAAAGCAGAAGAAACGTGCCTGGTGTTGTTTTTAAATTGGGTGATTGTGGTTAAGAATGGTGAGGATGTGGATTATATTTGGTTCCACTGACCAGGTTTCACTATTATGAAAATATGGCTTTAAGTATGAATTAATTTGAATTTTAAAGAAGGGCTAAACATGATCCAATATTTATAGAATTTCAACAAAGATTACCAGATTTTTCTCTTCCAGGACAATGTGTCTTGCTTCTAGTTTATACTTGAGCAATATATGAGGGTGCCTGTTTTGTAACCTGTTTGAGCACCAAGTATCAGTAACAAGGAAATACATAATCTGATGTATGATATATGGTGTCTTATTTCAGGTGACTGAGCATAGTGAATGGTGTGGGAATGTAAGTGGAGTATTTTGGGATGAGGTGGTTTGAGGTGGTTTGAAAGACCCTGATACATGTCCAAAGCAAGAGGGAGCATATGTAGAGTTTTAAACAGCACTATGAGATGTGATTTAAGTGCTGTGTTTTCAATAGATTATTCTGCATCAGTATGAGGAAAAAAATGGAAGAGAGAAAGAGAGGATATAGTACATTAGTTAGGAAATACTAACACTAGTCCAACTGAGAGAGGGTGCAGTCTAGGTTAGAATAATGGCTGTGGAAGTGGAAAGAAGTGCTTGGCTTTGAGAAATATGTAGGAAATAAAATAGATCGTTTATGGTGATTAGATTTCAGGGAATGAGGGAGAGATGTGTTTTGTATTTCAAAATTGTACAAGTGGATGGATGGTTATGCTGTAATTTACTGAAGTGGTGAACACGAGAAGAGGAGCAGGTTTCGGGGGAAGAGATGTCGATACGGCAGTCATCCATATACACACACAATAACTGGAGCCATGGAATGGTTAGATTCACCTAGGAAGAGGATATATAATGAGAGGAGAAGAGGGCAAAGACAGATCGTTGAGGATCATCCTTTAAAGGCTGTTACTGGTGAATGAGCCTGTAAAGTAGCCTGAAAAAGAGTTGCCCAAAAATTCCACGCAGAAGTATGGTACCATGAAAGCTAAGGAAGAAGTGTTGGCAGGAAGGAGAGAGGCATGCATAGTAACAGAAGGCAGAGAGAACAAAAGAAATGATATCCAGTGATTCCCACTGAATTTGACATTGTGGAGATGATTGGTTACTTAGTGAGAACACTTGTGGTGGAGGAAATTGGGAGCCAGCTTAGAGTGAGTTACAATGTGGATGGGAGAAGTGCTGCTTTATACAATACATTTAGTTGTGAATAAGATGAGGGATGGGCAGTTATTAAATGTGAATCTTTACAGAAGCAAACTGCCACATCCTTCTCCCAGAGAGCAGCTGATGAATTTGAACTCAGCTGAGCACTTTAAACACTGTGACACTGGATCTCCCTCCTGCTTGTTTAATCTCTTAAATTTCAAAAGAGATTGAAGGTACACTCTGCAGTAATAAATACTTTCTCATTAATGTAACAAAAATAACTCACTCCCAAATGGGATTATAACCACAGCTATAGAGGTTAGGATTTGCAACATATATCGGGCGAGGGGGAGTGCAAACTTCTATCCATATGATGGGGAGGAGATGTAAATATGGCAGTCATCTAAGGTCCTAGGTTTTATCCTTAGCATATTTACAGTTGTTTAGGAGATACTATTGAGGACTTCTGGCAATTCTTGTATTCAGTATTCTACCCAGCACTGTGATTCACAGGACTGCCAGATGAATGAATGAATGTGTCTTGGAAGAAATACAGCCAGAATGCTTCTCAGAAGGGAGGATGGGAGACTTCATTCTTTGGACATGTTATCAGGAAGGACTAGTCCCTGGAAAGAGCAACATGCTTGGTAAAGCAGAGCTTCATTGAAAGAGACTCTCAATGAGATAAACTGACAGTAACAGCAACGATGGGTTCTGACATAGCAGTGATTGTGAAGATGACCCAGAACTGGACAGTGTTTTGTTCTGTTGTACATAATGTCACTATGAGTTGGAATTGCATAACATCTGAAACAGTAGTATTTATAATGTATATAATTTTAGAATTATAGACTCAAAGGTAATCTTAGGAAAATTATAAACATATATCTTGGCCACACCTAGAAATACTGAACTTTATCAACAGTTTCTGGTTTTGTATTTTTCTTATTTGTTTCTTGAAAATGAATGTTGAAATATAATACACCAGTTAGTGTAGCTACATAGTAGGTTTTAGTAGTATTTTAAGAAGGATGATAAAAGTATGCTTTAAATTTCAAATGAAGTATATGTTATTTCACAGGCTTACAGATTTGCAGTACTTAGACCACTCCCTTGAGGCCATCGGGATCCCATTGTGAAAGGGAATATAAAGAATAAAATATAACTGCGTAGAAAAAGCTGTGCTGCTATGTGAATATCTTTAAAGAATGAATGATTTCACCATACACAAAACAGTATTTGATAATATGTCTGCTATTTCTTTTTTCTCTCTTTCATTTACTCTATAATTATATTTTAGTTCTTATTGCACTGTCTCTCATCCCTTAATGACCTCAATTTTCTGATTGGTCTTCTTTGACCTACACAGGAGGCTGCTTAAGCATTCAATGAATTCTTTATGAAATTCACTGCTAATTTAATCTGCTCCTCAAGGTCCTTTTAAGAGCTCTGCTTTCTAACTGTAGGGCTGGAAGACTGTTGCCACGTCTTGATTTTTATATCACATTTATATCACATTTCTCCTGTCGGTATTTCTTTAGGAAGAATCCAAATACTGTTCATGCTCCATTTTTGTTTTTGTCACCCTTGTTGTAACTTTCTTTTGATATTGAATTGCTTTTAGACATGCAGAACTCCAGTGAAGTCATCTGAATTAATTGCATTCATCACCTGGTATCTTCATTTTCCCTTTAAAATATTTTGGTGTTTGTTATCAAGCCTTATCTCTCTGAATGTGTGTTGCATGTATAATCTTAGACATATGACAGAAGTAGGCTTGCCTGAAAGCTTTACTCTTTACTCAGCCTTTTGCCTTTGACTCATTTCACATCACCCTGGAGACTCTCACCTGAGAAAGGAAGAGGAAGTATTGTTTTCTTTTTTTCATAAGCATTCCTCACTTGAATCTGTAGAAAGTTCTGGTAGTGAGATCTTCTGATTATTCTATCTTCTACTAGTTCAGAGCATTTTTGTTGTTCTTAGATGCCATCAGGTTGAACTCTGTCTTATGCTGGGTTCTCCTGGGAACTTAAACCAGTAAAGTATATAAATATATGTATATATATTAAAACAAAACAAAACAAAAACTGTTGTCATTGTGTCAATTTCAACTTATAGTGACCTCATAGGACAGAGTAGAACTGCTCCATGGAATTTCCAGAGGGCACCTGGTAGATTTGGACTGCTGACCTTTTGGTTAACATCTGTGGCTTTTAACCATGATGCCACCAGGGCTTCCGTAGGTACATATGGAACAATTTATATCAAAGAAGTGGATCACATGGTTGTAGAGGTGTAACATCCCAAGTCTGTGGCCTACAAAAGGCGCTTCTCCTGATTCGGTTAGCTACAGGGGCTGACAAACCCAAGATCAGGAGGCAGAAGAGAATGGCTGTTGATCACAGGCTGTGAAGACTGCCAATTCTAACATTAGGTAGCAAGACTACAGGTAAGTTGCTCGCTTATGTGTCAAAACTGGATATCAGACAAACAGGAGCCAGCTGTAGGATGCAAAACTGAGCAGAAGCCCCTTAGCCGTACCTGAATGTCTGCCCACACTTGATGCAGGCCAGATACCTAAGGAAACTGTCCTTCAACTGATTGGCTACTCATAGTGGATCCAATCTTGGGCATGATCACATATCAAATCTCAATACAAAGGAAACTACCGAAATGCTGAGAATCATGGCCCAGCCAAGTTGACACTCAATCTTAACTATCACAGACCCCGACTCAAAGCAACACTGTTCATAGCACAATGAATAACTACCCAATCATGGACCACCCTCATGATAAATTGAGGATTAGACTGCTTCAACCAACAGGGTTTTCATTGGCTGACTTTTGGAAGTAGTTTGCCAGGTTTTCTTCCTCATCCATCTTAGTCTGGAAGCTCCACTGAAACCTGTTTAGCGTCTTAGCATCACATAGTCCTTAAGTGACAGCCACCTTGTGGTGGCTGCACATGAGGTGTACTGACTGGGAAGAAAACCTGGATCTCACAGATGGGAGGAAAAAATTAGGCTACACTTGTTCATAGAATAAACTGATTTTTAGAGTTGCTTGAGTTTGCTTGCAGCATGCAATATAGTTACATGGAATTTTAATCAGCTAGAGCTGATTTAGCAGAAATATCACATGTAGTGTCTTTAAAAAAAAGAGAAATATTATTTGTCTACAGTACAGTAAGCTAAAAGTCCAAATTCAGAATGTCAGCTCCAGGGGAAGGCTTTCTCTGCTGGCTCTTGAGGAAGGACTTTGTCATCAAATCTTTGGCTGAACTGGAAACTTCTGAGGCACAGGGACCCCAGTCCTTTCTGAAGGATGCACTCAGTTCCTGGTATTGCTTTTTTTCTTGCTGGTATGAGGTGTCCCAAATCTCACTTTGCCTCCCTTTCTTTTCTATCCTGAGAGGCTGCCCCAAGCCATAGTACAATCCTATACATTAACTCCTGCCCCACCAACTCAACTAGCATCCATCCTCCTTTATTAACATCACAGAGGGAGGATTACAGTGTACACAATACCAGAAATCTTGGCCCAACCAAATTTCTGTACACAGTGCTTTGAGGAACACAATTGAATCCATGACAATGTGGAAAGTGTATAACTTTTTAAAACCCAGATAACTTTTTGTCTCTTATAGTGAATTTTCCGGCATTAGCTTAGTAAGAAGTATCTAACTTCTTATAAGATTCTCTGAATAATTTGTAGAAATATGTGATTTTTAAAATTTCCCCTTCTTATCTATCTGCCTGCTAGGTAATTATGGGCTTCTCTGAACACCATCTGTTGTAGAGGACTTGAAGAAGCATACCTCCTTCTTCATTTTATCTTTGGCAATTTGCATTTGTTAGCTTTTATTTTTGAAAAATATAAGATTTTGAAAAATAAAAGATTCAAAAATGTATTTTTGAAGAATGACACCTCTCTAGTTCTGACCCCTTGTGGAGGCAACTACTTTTCCTAGAATGCACGTTGTACAGAGCTTAGTACATGTACTTGGAATCTCCTCTGTAATTTCTAATTTTCTCGTCCTGCCAGTTTCATGCTTGTTTTTGTGGCTTATATAATTTCTTCCCCTCTTTTGTAGTAATAGCCTTGCTGCTTGAAAATCCTTTCCACCATTCTTGTCTCATGTACATCTACCCAGTGACAAGCTTTACGCAGTGTACAAGACCATGTTTCTCGTGTTATGGCCATTTCTCTCTCTCTCTCTCTCTTTTTGGTGTTAATTCATCATCTGTCCCCATCTTGCATCACACTCTGCAGTTGCTCTAGAAATGCCCTTTTGATACTACTCCCCTTTCCATTTCTAATTGAAGTATTACCTCCCTTTACTGCTTAGGTAAGCGTAATGGCACCTTGAAAATAAGTGTAGTAGTTCCAAAATATCATAAATTCTTTCTTACTCTTCCTTCTGAAGAGGTGACAAAATAGTTTTTTTCCTAACGAGGATGAAAATGTTAAAAGAAAGATCGTGTAAGAAAAGGTGTCAACTGACACTTCAGTGCTGTAATAGTACATTTTTTTAATGAACAGATTCATTTCTTTATGATGTTTTAAGGGAAAGTTTACCACTCCTGTCAGTTTTCATACAAAAACTTACATACACTGTGCTGTGTGACCCTAGCTGCTCTTCCCTGCTGTGACAGCATGCCCCTACCCTCCACCCCTAATTTCCCGTGTCCATTCAGCTGGTTCCGGTCACCTTCTTTCTTCTCAACTGGCCTCTGGACAGTTGTCTTCTGTATGCATTTAGCCAAGAACATGCTCTTCACCAGTATCATGTTCTGCCAGTCTTTGTCTGAGGAACTGGCTTCTGGAATGGTTTCAGTTCTGGGCTATCAGAGATGCAGGGCTCATGTCTTCCTGGCACCCTCCTGTCTGTCAGACCATCGTCAAGCCTGGTCTTCTTCCTGGCATTCAAATTCTGCACCCTATATCACTCTGCCTCAGCAACTCTGTTGAGTTCTCCGTAAGAGGAGTCATGTGGTAGCTGGTCATGGTCTAATTGTTTGAGTCTCATGTGGTTGTAGTGTCTGTTTTATGTAGCCCTTTCCCACTTTGGTGAGTGGCATCCAGAGTCCTAAAAGCTAGCAAGTGGCCATCTAAAAAGCATTAAATTGTTCTCAGCCCATGTGGAACAAAAGAGAACGAAGAATGTCAAAGTCATAAGGAAAACATGAGCCAAGAGACACAAAACTGAAAATAAATTCATTGCTGTCAAGTCAGTTCCAACTATAAGGTTGTTATGCATTGGAACTGACTTCATAACAGTGGGTTTTTTGTTTGTTTTTATGTCTCTTGGGCTCTTCCTTATGTCTTTGATGTTCTTCATTCTTTTTTGCTCCAGATGAGTTGAGAACAACTGATGCTTTTTAGATGCCACTCACTAAAGGGGGATGTAGAACATTTTCTTAGTCAACTTTGTTTTGCCAGTTGACCTATATGTCCCTTGAAATCATGGTCCCTGACCTCTGCCCCTGATTCTCTGTCCCTTGAAGTATTTCATTGTTTTTAAAAATTTCTTAGCTTTTGGTATAATTCAGTTGTGCTGGCTTCTCGTCTACTATGTGTTGTCCTGAAATAATTCTTGTCTAGTATCAAATTAGTAAATACTCCGCTACCTCTCTCTCTGCCCTCATAACCTTCAAAGACTATTTTCTTTTGTGTTTAAAGCTATCTTGCATCCTAATGATAGTAATCTCCTATAATATGTGATCTTTTGTGACTAATTTCATGCAGCGCACTGACTCCCAGACTCCTCCATATTGTAAGATGTTTACAAGATTGATCCTTGTTCTTTATCACTGCATAATGTTTGATTGTGTGAATATGCTGTAGTTTCCTTATACGTTCATCCATTGTTGGTCACCTATATTGAGTCCATATTTTTGCTACTGTGGACAGTGCTGCAGTGAACATTGGTGTGCATGTATCTGTTTGTGTGGCAGCTCTTATTTTTCTAGGATATATTCCAAGAATTGGGATTGCTGAATTGTTTGGTAGTTTTATTTCTAACTTCTTAAGAAAGTATCAAATTAATTTCCAAACTGGTTGTACCGTTTTACATTCCCACCAGCAGTGTGTAAGTTTCTCAGTCTCACCGTAGCTTCTCCAACATTTATTTTTTTATTTTTTTGTTTGTTTGATTAATGCCGGCCTTATTGGGGTGAGATGGTTATCTCATTGTAGTTTTGATTTGGATTTCTGTAATGAGTAATGATCATGAGCATATCCTTGTATGCTGCTTAGCTGCCTGATTATCTTCTTTGATGAAGGGCCTGTTCATATCCGTTGCCCATTTTTTCATTGGGTTATTTGTCTTTTTCTTGTTGAGGTTTTGCAGTACCTTGTAGGCTGTGGAGATTAGACATTGATCAGATTCGTGGCTCCCAAAAATGTTTTCCGAGTCAGTAGTTAGTCTTCTTACTCTTTGGTGAAGTCTTTGGATGAGTACAGTGTTTGATTTCTAAGAGTTCCTAGTTACCTGTTTTCTTGTGTTTGTACATTGTTAGTAATGTTCCATATTCAGTTTATGCCATGTATCAGCATTCCCAGAGTTGCCCCCTTTTGTCTTTATGATCTTTATCATTTTAGAATTTATGTTTAGGCCTTTGATCCATTTTGAGTTAGTTTTTGTGCCTGGTATGAGATATGGTCTTGTTTTACTTTTTGCAGATGCATATCAAGTTATGCCAATACCATTTGTTAAAGAGACTGTCTTGTCTCCAGTTTACACACTTTAGGCCTTTGTCAAATCTCAGCCGCTTAGAGGTAGATGATTTTATGTCTGGTTTCTCAGTTCTGTTCCACTGGTCTATGTATATACCTTTGTGCCAGCACCAGACTGTTTTACTACTGTGGCAGTGTAATGGATTCTAAAGTCAGGTAGCATGAGGCCTCCCAGTTTGTTGTTCTTCTTCACTAAAGCTTTGCTTATCTGAGGCCTTTTTCTTTTCCATATGAAGTTATTGATTTGTTTCTCCATGTTGTTAAAAGATGCTTCTGAGATTTGGGTAGGGTTCGTATTGTGTCTGTAGATCATTTTGGCTAGAATTGTCGTTTTCACAATGTGGTTTCTTCCTATCCGTGAGCAAGGTAGATTTCTCCACTTATGTAAGTCTCTCTTGGTTTCTTGAAGTAGTATAGTTTTCTCTATATAGATCTTTTATGTCTCTGGTTAGATTCATTCCTAAGTATTTTAGCTTATTAGGGGCTATTGTAAATGGTAGTAATTTGTTGATTTCCTCTTTGATATTCTATTGGTGGTATAGAGGTAATCCAACAGATTTTTGTATATTTATCTTAGAGCTAGCTAGATACTTTGCTGACCTGTTCCATTAGTTCCAGTAGTTTTTTTTTTTTTGTGGAGTGTCTAGGGTTTTCTGTCTATAAGATCATATCTTCTGCAAATATAGATACTCCTACTTCTTTCTTACCAATTTGGAAAGCCCGCTTTTTTTTCCTCTAGCCTAATTTTTCTGGCTAGAATCTCCAGGACAGTGTTGAATGAAAGTGGTGACAAAGGGTACCATTATTAGATTGTCATACTCAAGAAAAATGCTTTCAGTCTGTTTGCTTTTAGGAAATTATTGGCTTTGTATAAATGTCTAGTGTTATGTCGAGGACTATCCCTTCTATTCCTATTTTGCTGAGAGTTTTCAACATGAGAAGTATTGGAGTTTATCAGATGCCTTTTTTGCAAGCATTGATAAAATCAAAAGTTTTTTTCTATTGTTTTATTTATGTGGTTGATTATGCAGCTTGTTTTCCTTTAATGTTGAACCACCCTTGTATACCTGGTATGAATCCCAGTTGTCATGGTGAATTATTTTTTTGATATGTTGTTGAATTCTATTGGCTAGAATTTTGTTGAGGATTTTTGCATCTAAATTCATGGGAGGTAGTGATCTATAATTTTCCTGTTTTTTTTTATCAAGGTAGTGTTGGCTTCATAGAATGAATTTGGGAGGATTCTATCCTTATCTATGCTCTGAAATATTTTTAGTAATAGTAGTATTAACTCTTCTCTGAAGGTTTAGTAGAATTCTCAAGTGAATTCTCCTGGCTGTCAGGGGCTTTTTTTGGTTGGGAGTTTTAAAGTTACCTTTTCAATCCCTTCTTTTGTTAGGAGTTTCACTAATTATTCTACCTATGTGTTAGTTTAAGTAGGTAGTATGTTTCTAGAAATTTGTCCATTTCTTCTAGGTTTTAAAATTTGTTAGAATACAGTTTTTCTTAGTATTCTGTTATGCTTTTTAAAATTTTGGTTGGGTCTGTTGTAATAATCACCCATCTCATTTCTCATTCAGGTAGTTTGTTTTTTCTCATGTACTTTTGTCAGTTTGATGGTGGTTTATCAGCTTTGTTGATCTTTTCAAATAATTATCTTTTGTTCTTGTTAATGCTTTTGATCATTTTTCTATTCTGTAATATGTTTAGCTTTGCTTTAATTTTTATAGTTTACTTTTTCTGGTGTCTGAGGGGTTCGTTTGCTGCTGTCTTTCTACTTGTTTGAGTTGTAGTGTTAAAACTTTGTTTTGTATACTTTCTTCTTTTGGGATATGTGCATTTACTGGAGTGAATTGATCACTGAGCACTGCCTTCACTGTGTCTGAAAGGTTCTGGTGGGATATATTTTCATTCTCATTTGATTCTGTAAACTTATTTATTCCATCCTTGACTTCTTCTGTAACCTCGTCGTTTTGGGGTAGGTGTTGTTCAGTTTCTATGCATTTGATTTTTTTTTTCCTTGCTTTTTCTATTATTAATTTCTGTGTTTATGGCTGCATGATCTGAAAATATGCTTTGGAATATTTCAGTGCTTTGAATTTTATTAAGACTAGCTTTATGGCCTAATATATGGTTTTTTTCTGGAGAATATTCCATGTGCATTGGAGAACAAGATATACTTAGCTGCCATTGAGGGGAGTGCTGTGTATATGTCTGTAAGGTCAAGTTGGTTGACTCTGGCATTTACATCTTCTGTGTCTTTGTTGAGCTTCTTTCTGGATGTTTTGTCCTTTACCAAAAGTGGTATGTTGAAGTCTTGTATTATTATTGTGGAGCTGTTTGTTTCCTCTTTCAGTGCTATTAGAGTTCATTTTATGTGTTTAGTAGGAGTCCTATCATTGGCTGGGAAACTGGTGACATAGTGGTTAAGTGCTGTGTCTGGTAACTGAAAGGTTGGCAGTTCAGATATGCCAGGTGCTCTTTGGAAACTCTATGCAGCAGTTTGGCTCTGTCGTGAGATTGGAATTGACTCAAAGGTAATGGCTTTTTTTTTTTTCTTTTTAAATCACTGGATGCATGAATATTTAATATGGTTATAACCTTATGGTGTATTAACACTATAATCATTATATGGTATTCCGCCTTATCCATTTTGGTAGAGTTTGCTTTGAAGTTTTTTTTATCAGACAGTCTATTTTTGAAATGTTGTTAGCTTGATAGATTTTTGTCCATCTTTTGAGTTTAGTTTGCTGAGTGTTTATGTCTAAGTTTTGTCTTATAGGCAGCATATGGAGGGATCATGTTGTCTTATCCACTCTACTACTCTGTCTCTTTATTGGTGCATTTACTCCATTCACATTCAGCATAATTATTGACAAGTATGGGCTTAGTGTGGAAACCCTTGGGGCATAGTGGTTAAGTGCCGTATCTGCTACCCAAAAAGTCAGCAGTTCATATCCACCTGGCGGTCCCTGGAAACTCTGTGGGACAGTTCTACTCTGACCTCTAGGGTCACTATGAGTCAGACCTGACTCGATAGCAGTGGGTTTTTTTAAAAAATTTTATGAGAAGGGAGGATAAAGTGCTGGGAAAAGGGAGAGAGATTTATCCTGATGGAGACATTTACACACTAGCGTAGTAGATTAGATGCAATCTACTTAGCTTTTGATACTTGAATGCTGTTTTTCATTGATTCTAGAGCCGTGAGTAGGCTGTCCGGTGCTCGGTCTCTCCCATTGAGGAAGACCTGTTCCAAAAGCCACTGTCTCCTCACCATGCTTGCTGTGATAGATCTGCCTGTAGGGTGCTGATTCCCACTGGCTCAGGTCTGGTCAGTCCTAAGTACTTCTGGTCCTACTTTCCTTTCCTTGTTGCTCAGTCCAACTTGTCAACTTGCCCTTTGATGTTCGGAATTCCTAGAATGTCATACGTAATTAATTCATTTAGTTTTTTTTTGAAAGTTTGTTGTTGGAGGAATCACAGGAAGTATCCATCTACTCTACCATCCTGCAGTAGTCATTCTTGATGTGTGTTACATATTTCCAGGCTGGAAAAAACCAGAAAGAAAGAAAAATGGTCAAAATATAGTAAAATATGTTTAGCAAAAATGATAGGATACTGACAAAAATTTACGTTTTTTTCGTATATAGTATACTTCATAAGAAGGATAAGGTATGTAGAGAGATGTGGAGATAACATTGAAGAATACTGAATATGTGTAACAAATAATTTTTTTAAAGATTTGACTATATCTTACTTATTTTCTCACCTTTATGGTAGCTCCTACTATAATGAATTTTCCAGGGAGTTTTCTTTTAAGTTTATAAAGCTAAACTTGTTGGGAGAGACTAAACTGAAGTAACATTACCTGTCAATCTTTAATTTAGATCCTTGTCAATGTTAATGAGGCACCAGTCAATTCCAGCTTACAGTGATCCTGTGTATGAGTTCTGACAAGTCTGCGAACTTAATGTTCTAAGTGCTACATACCTCACTGCTGAATATCACCTTCCAAGTATTCTCCTTGGGAAGCAGTGCACTAATGCCAGTGCTTAGTCTATTCTTCAAAGCAATGACTTTTTTCTTAACCTGAAGATAAAGGAAATATTGAAGACATTTTGATGACATTCAGGACATCAAGGGGTGATACAATGACAGCTCTGAAAACTATTCCAAAAAAGAGTTCTAAAATTGCTTTGAAGGGTAAACTAGGCAACTGGTGTCAGTACATCACTTCCCAAGGGGAGTACTTTGAAGGTGACCGTAGTGATATTCAGCCATGAGGTATGTAGCACTTTTTCTAGGATGAGTTTGTGAACCTAATTTGCAGTCATCGTATGGCAGGGTAGACCTGTGCTCTCGAAGATGTTCAGAAGTAGATCACTGGGCTTTTCTTTTGAGGAGTCTCTCAGTAGATTTGAACGTGTAACCTTTCAATTAGCAACCAGATGCATTAACTGTACCACTCAGGGACTTCATTTTCTTAATTTTTTTTTTTTTAGCTTTTTAATCTTACACTTTTAAGTGTGGCTATGCCCCTTTTTATATAATAAATGTTATAGAAACATTTTCCTCCGTGATCCCAATAACATACCATACAACTGGAGTTTGAGTGATATAATTAGGATGTCTTTGATTGCCAGCTATAGAAACCTTAAATGCAAATAGACTAAAAGAAGTAGAACATGATTTCACTTAAGCAGTAGTTCATAGGGTAGCCCAAGGAAAAGTCTGCCAGGTTCTATCTCTGATTCTCTTTGGTTCTTTTTTTTTTTTTAATCCTTTGTTGTGTGTGTTGGAAAATCCTGGTGACACAGTAGTTAAGAGCCATGGCTCCTAAAGAAAAGGTCAGTATTTGAATCTGCTATGTGCTTTTTTGAAACTTTATAGGGCGGTTCTACTTTGTCCTATAGAATTGCTAGGAGTTGGAATTGATTCAATGGCATGGGTTTTGCTTTGTTTGTTTGTGTATAGGCTTAATTTAATTAATTCCAGAAATATCCAAATAGAAGTGTGCAGAAAAACAAAGAAAACGTTAAGTTCTCTGTATCTGTATATCATTCTGAGAGTGAGAAAATGTTTTCAAGAAGTCCCCTCAGTGGCCCTCATATTTCATTAACCAAAACTGAATCACATGCTTATAACTTAACTAGTCTTTCGTAAGGGAAATTGAATTACCATGTTTGGCATAGAATAATAATAGTGATGGAACAGAGATTGGCTTTTTTTTTTAATGAATGGTTAAACAGGAGTTATTTTGGGCCTGTCGTCTTTGTTGCAGATATTCAGCTCTGAAGCACAAAAGCAGCTGTATACAATATCTAAACAAGTAAATGTGAATGTGTTCTAATAAGGCTTTATTTACACTAAATTTGAAACTTGTATAATATTCATATTCTTCTTGTATTTTCTGAACATTTAAAGATGTGAAAACTGTTCTTAGCTTTCATATTAAGATAGATTTGACCTGTGATCCATACTTTTCCAACCCCAAGTCAACTTCCATAGCACTGTAAGCTGTTTTGAATAGGAAATTTTAGTCTTGATATTTGTGTGTAATTTAGGAACTTCATAATTCATACTATACACAGAGAATATTTATTTTACTTCTGGGAAACTATCTTTAGGGGGGAAAAAACACAAACTTTTGCTTATACTGTTCAGTTGATATCTGGTTTAGTGGTTAAGAACATATGCACAGAAAACATACGTATCTCACTACGAATTATGGTTAATCCAGTATGTTTTTGTTATTGTTGATTGGTGTCATTGAATCCATTTTTGGCTTCTAGTGACCCCATGTCACAGCGAGGAACCACCTCCGAGGGTTTTCTAGGAAGTCATCTTTAGGGGAACAGATCTTTATGTCTTTCTGCCATAGAGCTGTTGGATGGGTTTGAACCATCAACTTTTTGTTTAGCAGCCAAGCACTTAATTGTTGCACCACCAGAGCCCCATAGAACAACACAGGAATACTGTAGAGTGCTGTGAGAGACAAATATTGGGACTTAATTTAAAACTTAAAATGGAATTCAAAACAACCCTCTTCAAAAAGGTAACATTTATGATTGGAAGAATGAGTATGCAAAATATGCAAGTGTGTGTGTGTGTGTGTGTGTGTGTGTGTATAGGGTGAATAGTTCTACAGAAAGAGAATGCCCATTGCTGTGGAATAAATTCTGACTCATAACTACCCTATGGGACAGAGTAGAACTGCCCTATAGGGTTTCCAAGAAGTGCCTGATGGCTTCAGACTGCTGACCTTTTGGTTAGCAACCATAGCACTTAACCACTATGCTACCAGTTTTTCCACAGAAAGGAAATAACAAGTGTTAAAGCCTCTGATCTGGAAAGAGAACTTGAACTTTAAAGGCCAACTATATGTGAATCATTGTCTCAATGAGTAGGAGAGAAATAGCAGATACCACTTTTTAAATCATTGAACAAACCTTTTTCCAGGCATTTGGATATATGCTTGAAATCTGAACACAATAATATAGTCCTTCTTCTCAATAATTTTAGAGTTCAGTGAGGGGCTATAGATTATACTATAATGTACCTGGTGCCATGTTAGATATATGTAGAAAGTGCTATGGAATCATAGACCTGAGGAAAACTTCCTTCACTGGGGGAATCAAGGAAGGCGTCTTAAAGGAGATTGTATGTGAATAAATCAGAACTTTATTTGTTTGGTGTGGCATCTTTCTTGACTAGTAACAACTAGTTCCAGTGCTTTATTGTTGACTTTCTCAGAAACGAGTCTATATTTTTATGTTGTTAGTTTGTAGCTGGTCACACGTTGGTTTGTAGCCATCTTTTTGACTCCCCTCACCACCCCCTGCCTTTATATATGGGCTTTAATTAGAGCATGGATTCCTCAAGAGCAGTGATTCGCTCTTGGTTGGATACCAAGGGAGAATATGCAGACATGCAGAGAAATATATCATTTAATATTTAAATGGTGATGTAGAATTAATGCAGTGCAAAATACATGTAACATAACCAGCAAAAGACTGGAAGAATGGTTCTCTATGGATGAAGATCCATTTTTTGGTGATGGAATTTTGTCATAATTATTATACAACCAGGTAACAGTGCTCTTAGTACTGGACTCATGTATTTATCTTAGACGATTATTACAGAATAACAAGAAATAATTACAGAAATTGAGGTGGTTTAGAATTAGAACAACAGTAACAATATTCTTAGAAATATCTTGCATGAAAAATTGGAAGGGAGAAGTGACTAAACAAATATTGAGTCTGCCAATTAAAGAGGTGTAAGTTCATCAACAAGAGAAAAAAAAGCAGGTGTTTTGCTATTGTAACAAATCATTGATTGTGAACTAAATGTATGCTGGTTGACACTGTGCAGTAGTCCCAGTTGGTGTAATGGCCAATACTATTGTATTCTTAGCAATTATGCATGACCAGGAGAATGGATATTTAGCAAATGAATAGGGGACCTAGGGCAAAATACAATACTCAAAAAATGAGCGTGTTTTATATGAATTTAGCAAATGCACTCTGAATTACAGAAAAAAACTAATTTATTGTAGAATAGAATATTTTTAACTTTCTGTAAATCATTTTCATAGCATAAAATGACATTTGTTTGCTATATTTTGATAGATATTTGAACAACCTAAAAATAATCCAGTATTTTTATGTAATTAATTTGCCAAGCAAAATAAAATATGGCAGTTGAACTGATCAGCGAATAAGCAGATATGACACATACGTTGCAGCAGTTATTTAAGTACATGCATGCCGACTCGACGGCACTTGGTTTTTTTATGCATTTATAAATTGGGGAAATTTTCCATTACTTTTAATAATTTCATAATTGTATCAATGTGTTTGAAGACAATATCACAGTGATTCTTATTTTAACTTCATTGATGGAAAGACTAAGGTATAGGTCAGACATTTGCTGATTTGATAATTTTTATATAAAATTATTATTTCCAAATATTGCAAAGCATTAGCAGTAATGTTAATTAATTTTAAAGTTTAAATTGCCTAGGGACAATTGCTATTTTTGTTGTGTGCCATTGAGGTGATTCTGACTCCTGGCAATCCTAAAGGACAGAGCAGAATTGCCCCATAGGGTTTCTCAGGGTGTTACCATTCTAGGAGCAGATCACCAAGTCTTTTGTCCTGCTGAACAGCTGGTGGGTTTGAACCTCTGACATTTTCCATTAACAGAAGAGCACTTAACCATTGTACCACCAGGGCTCCTTATGATGCTGAATCTGGACAAATTTTAAGTAGAAGACACCCAAGGATAATGTCTTTTCTGGCATCTCTTAGATTGCTGCTGAACAGAGTGTCTTAGTTTAAGAAAACATCAATATAAGATCATAACATCTATTCCTAATTGTTCTCACTTTTTAAAAACCAGGTCTGACCGTAGTATGTATTTAATATGGAAAGCTATGTGGTTCAGCGTCTGTTTTGCATGTTTGAATTTAAGGAGAATATTACTTTTTTGCACTCTGTGTGTGGTAGGACCTCAGCAGGAGACTGTTTTTTTTTTTTTTAACAACTCTTAAATAGAGCTGCCTGCTGCCTTTTTAAAAAAATTTAGAATCCAATGCTTGATTTAATTTTTGATTGACTTCAGTTTTTACTATTGATGAATCTAGACTTCAGAGTCTCCTAGTTTTCATCAGTAGAATATTTGTTACTCTTCCTTTTTCAATTAATCAAAAAGATGAAAGCTGAGAATGGGATTTCCTGTTTCTGAAAGTAAATCAAGATGGTTTTATATATATGAGGTCTTACACACAGCAGATGCGAAAGACTACCAGACTGAAACTGAGGCGACACTCAGAGCAGAGCAAGCAATGTGGTCAGTGGTTAGGGAAACTGAGGAGATGCTCAGAGCAGAGCAAGCAGTGCAGTCAGCAGTTAGGCAAGCTGCTTTGCTATGCATGGAAAATTTCAACTTGCCTCTTAGTGGCCTTAGAGACAAGGGGGACAGAGAAATTCAGGGATTATACTGCTTGAGCGTGTACAGGAAACCAAATAAACTGAGATTTTGAAAGGCTGTATTTTCAGGGCAACAGTAAGGCAGGAGTCACCCAGATCTTTCATGGACATGAAGTTTTTCCATTCTTCTGTGTTGCCTTGGGAGCCTTGAGGCTGGACTCTTGTTTTAGGTTGCATCAAATGCACTTGGTGAACAAAATAACAGTCCTTTCTGGAGGAATGTGTCTTCATACTAGATCTTCAATTCTTCTTAAAAATATTTTATCAAGTGCTCCTACAAACCTAAGGAAACAAAACACAGTGAAGCAGTCAGGAAATCAAAAGACTGTTATATTGGGCAAATCTGCTACAAAAGACTTTTTATTAGTGTTTAAAAAGTAAAGATGTCACCTCGAGAACTCAGGTGGGCCTTACCCAAGCCATGGTGTTCTGAGTTGTCTTACATGCATGTGAAAGGTGGATAGTGAGTAAGAAAGACTGAAAAAGAACTGGCCCCTTTGAATTGTGGTGTTGGTAAAGAATATTGAATATACCATGGATTGCTAAGGGAACAAACAAATCTGCTTTGGAAGAAATAAAATCAGAATGTTCTTAGAAGCCAGCATGGCAAGATTGTATCTCACATGCTCTGGACATGTTGTATGAAGGAATCACTCCCTGAAGGACATCATGCTTGGTAAAATAGAAGGTCATCAGAAAAGAGGAAGACCCTCAGCTAGATGGATTGATAAAGTGGCTGCAACAGTGGGCTCCAGCGTAACGATTGCTGAGGCTGGCACGAGGGCCCCGAACAACAGGACAAGTGAAAACTGGCAGAAACAGCAGAAATGGATTGCAGAGGTGTCAGATTACAGTCAGCTGCCATATTATACAATTATAATGGGTCGATTGACAAGATTGAGTTTTCAGTAACAACAGTAGGTCTCCTTGCTCTGCCACCACCATTTCTCTGCCACTGCTTCTCACCGTCGTGTGCCATCTCTAGTATTATAACTCTCCTTCTGTCTCTCTCCTAAGAGTATCCCAGTGCAGGCATTCTGGGTACAAAGGATGCATTCTGCTCCCATTTCTTTACCTTGGCAGTAGTGAGTTGCCCTCTCTGCCCTGAGGTTGACTATCTTTTAGCCTACGGGAATGGCAGAACTCACCGATTGCCTCATTCAGATTCCATTCACCTTATTTGCATGGTCCCACCCCGTATTAGTTCTGTGTACCTCATTTGTGTTGTTAACAGACTGTCCAATCCCCTTGATGGGCCAAAGGCACTTTTATATGCATAGTCCTACCCAGCCGTTTTGTAGGAGTGACAGGATAATGGCTAGAAGGGCCATAGTAAGTAATTCACTTCACCACAAGGGTTAAATTTGGGGATAATTTAATTCTTAATTTCCAGACTTAACATAGTGTATTTAACATTTAGCATAGTTTAGAAAAATTTACTTAATTGATCCCTAAGGGGAGAAACTATCTGAAAAGAGGGAAAAGTGGTATGCTTCAACAAATATTTATTCCCTATATTTAATGAGGCTCAATATACAACTTTGTAATATACATAAATTCCTCTCTGTCTTTTTCTTCTTCTCTCATTATTTGTCCTCCCAGTACATCTCCACTTCTCTCCTTCTCTCCAGTTGTCTTACTTTATTTTAGAATTGTAAGCTTAAGTAAATGACGTAGGAGTTAAGAAGCCATTGAGAATAGAACTTCGGGGTTGTATTATTACCTTTATAATGTACAAATAAGATACTTTTGGCCAGAATTTCATAGTAAAATTGTGTGCGTCACTCGTTAGGATTATCTTGGATGGATATTTGTAGTGAAAGCTCCCAGAATTGACAAGCTGGATTAATCCACCACAGAGATTGTCAACACTGACTGTATATTAGAATCACTTGGGTGCTGTTAAAAAATACTGATGCGTGGTGCCCTCCTCCAGAGATTCTGACTTAATTGGTCTGGGTTTTACACAGTGATATTTTCATCAATCTTTTATGTGCAAGCACAACTGATAATTATTGATCTACAACCTTGCTACTTAAAATGTGGTCATTAGACTAGCAGCATACATATCACCAGGGATCTTGTCAGACACACAGAGCCTCAGGGCATGCTGCAGATCTACTGTATCAGAATCTGCATTTAAATAAGACTGCTATGTGTTTCATATGAATGTGAAGTTTCAGAAACATTCATCTAAAATTTCAATTGGCTTTTTTATTTTTTTTTAAATTTACAACTGAATTTGTGGCTTAGTTTGCACACTTACTACTGTAGCTGGATGATTTGCATGCTAATCAAAAAGTAGGTGTTTATTCCAATGATTTTTAGGTCCATTGTTTCTTAGTATTATTGAACTATTATAAACACATATAGATGCATAAAAATATGGTACATACATGCATCACACAATATGTAAAACAGTTATAGATGAATGTGAAAGTAAAACCTTTTTTTTTGTAAATATTGAGTGCTTAAGAAAAACCTGACAGACTCAGATTATTACAAAGTTTATTCTTAAATGTAGATAAGAAAATTGTAGAATGCTGTGGAGAGAACAACAGCATAGGATTTGGCAGATTCCTCTTCCAGTTGCTGGATAAGTATCCATTTTGCTCAACATGAAAAAATACTTCTATTGAAAATTCTAGGCAACACATTATATGTTTTCTGTATATAATCAAGACTGCAATGAGCCACAATCAAGGAATCCATACTAAAGAATTCTACATCAAAATGTTATTGAATAAGTGTAGATTTGTGTGTTTTAAATTAAAATATTTATATGTGTGCTTATTGTTGTTTAGAGTTACTCACTTTATTTTTAAACAGTGGACCAAATACTCACCCAGGTAATAGGCTAAAAAGTCTTCTATTGCCTGTCCTTACTCAAAGTTTAATTTTATTTTTATTTTTTCTAGTTCCTTTGTGTGTTGTTGTTGTTAGATGCCACTGAGTCAGCTGAGACTCATAGTGACCCTGTACACAACAGAAGGAAGCACCGCCGAGTCATGGACCATCCTCACAGTCTGTGTTATGTTTGAGTCCATTCTTGAAGCCAGTGTGTCAGTCTTTTTGGCTGGGGGGTCTCTGATAAACTTCTCCAGGGATTGGTCCTTTCTGGTAACATGTCCAAAATATGTGAGATGAAGTCTTGCTTCTAGGGAGCATCTGGCTGTACTTCTTACAGATTTGTTCATGCTTCTGTTAGTTCCTAGTGTAGTCAGTATTTTTCAGCAACACAATATTTCCAACACATCAGTTCTTCAGTCTTCTTTATTCATTCTCCAGCTTTTGTATGCATAGGAAGCAATGAAAACATTGTGACTTGAGTGAGCCCACTTTCGTCCTTAGAGTAACATCCTTGCTTTTTAGCTGTTTAAGGAAGTGTTTTTTTAAACAGATTTGTCCAATGCAATGTGTTGTTTGATTTCTTGACTGCTACTTCCATGAGTGTTGATTGTGAATTCATGTAAAGTGAGCTCTTGACAATTTCGCTACTTTCTCTGTTTATAATAATGTTTCTTATAGTAATGTTGCTGGTTCAATTGTGAGGATTTTTGTTTTCTTTGTGGTCAGGTGTAATCCATACTGTAGGTGGTAGTCTTTCATCTCCATTACTAAGTGCTTCAAAAGCCCTCTTGCTTTTACCAAGCAAGATTGCATCGTCTACATACCAGAGGTTGGTAATGAACCTTCCTTTAATCTGGATGCCATGCTCTTCATCATATAGTCCAGCTTCTTGGATTATTTTCTCAGCATACATATTGAATAAGCATGGTGAAAGTGTACAACCCTGATGCATACCTTTCCTGATTTTAAACCACATAGTATCTCCTTGTTCTGTTTGAACAACTACTTGTTGATCTGTGTACAGATTCTACATGAGCACCGTTAAGTGTTCTAAAATTCCCATTCTTTGCAGTGTTATTCAGTTTGTTATGATCTACACAGTTGGATATATTTGCATCATTAATAACACACAAGTAAATGTTTTTGGGGGTGTTTTCGGCTTTCAGTGAAGATCCATCTCACATCACCAGCAGCAGCCCTTGTTCTACATCCTCTTCAGAATCTGGCTTGACTTTCTAACAGTTCTGTTTTGATATACTGCTTCAACTCTTCTTGAAATTATCTTTGGCTAAATTTTACTTGCATGTAGTATTAATGCTATTGTTTGATAATTTCCATATCTTGTTGAATCACCTTTCTCTGGAATTAGCACAGATATGGGTTTCTGTCGGTCAGTTGTTCAGGTAGCTGTTTTCCAGATTTCTTGTGAGTGCTTCCACAGTTGCATCCCTTTGCTGAAACATCTCAGCTGGTATTCTGTCCCCTCCAGGGGCCTTGTTTTCACCAGTGCTTTTAGTACAACTTGGAATTCTTCAATACCATAGAGTCTTTGTTGTATGCTTCCTACCAATTCTTTTTGATGCAGTGATGGTGCATTCCTTCCGTCTTCTTTTCAAAGCTTGAATTTCTGTCTTCATTTATTGCAGCTTAGAAAGTACTGAGTGTATTCTTCCCACTTGGTTTTCTCACTGTAGCTCTTTGCACCTTCCGGTAGAATATTTTGTCTTCTTGAGCCACTGTCTGAAATGTGTTCAGCTATTTTAGCTACTCTGTGTCCAAAAGAAAGTTTGAGTCTCTTCTGATACCCATTTTGATCTTTTTTTTTTGTTTCCTGTCCTTTTTTTTTTTTTTTTGAGGTTTTTCTAAAAAATTACTTTGGTTTTATTGTTGTTGTTAAGAATATACACAATAGAACATATACAGCAATTCAACAGTTTCTACATGAACGGTTCAGTGACGTTGACTGCCATTCTTTGAACTGTCACAATTTCCACCTTCTTTTTCTGAGTTGTTCCTCCTCCATTAACATAAATTCACTACCCCCTAAGTTTCCTGTCTAATATTTTGAGTTTTCACTTTGATCCTTTATGGGTATAGATTTTAAAAGAGCACAGTGCTCAGGGCTGATATTCTTTATAGTTAAACTGAACTTTTCTTTGATTTCAGGAAGGGAATACTTTTGGTTTAAGGTTTAAAGAATACCTCAGGACAGTAGTTTCACAGGTTCATCTAGCCTCCATGGCTGTAGAAAATCTAAATTCTGTGAGAATTTGAACTTGTGTTCTGTGTTTTTGCCATTTGAATCAGAATTCTTCTGTGGAATCTGTGATCAAAATGTTCGGTAATAGTTGCCAGACACCATCCAGTGCTTTTGGCCTCATGGCCAAAAGGCAGTTGCTCATGGATGCAATTAGTAAAATATCTTAATCATTTAGTGCTGCTGTAATAGAAGAACCACAAGTGGCTGGCTTTCAAAAGAGAAATTTTATTGTGTCACAGTCTAATAGGTTACAAGTTCAAATTTAGGGGAAGTCTTTCTTTGTTGGCTCTGGAGGAAGACACTTGCTGTCAGTCTTCCCCTGGACTGGGAGCTTTTGCGGTAGAGGGACCCTGGGTGTTTTCCAAAGGATATTTTCTGCTCCTGGCACTGCTTCCTGATGGTGTGAGGTCCCCAAATCTCTCTGCTAGAGATTTCTTTGTGTCTCAATTAAATTGCCACAAGGCATATAATACTATCTTACACATTGAGCCCTGCCCCACCAACCCAATTGCCGCCCATCCTCCTTCACTGACATCACAGAGGCGGGATATACAGCATATAGGAGTGTCACAAAATGCTGGGACTCATAGCCTGGCAAAATTACTGCACTGATTTTTTGAGAGACACAATTCAATCCATGACACAACAAATTCCATTTCCTTCTCTTATTCCTGACTGTCTTTCTTTCTCTATTGCTCCAGGTGAACAGAGACAAGTTGTGTCTTGGACGACCACTTCCAAGCCTTTAAGACCCCAGACATTGGGGTTCAAACTAGGAAATAGTTAAATAATGTGATCTCTGAACACATTATTAGGCCAGTGATTAGGATGAATGTTCCATGACATTATAATCCTAAACCTTTAAACCAAGTATTAGTATACACATAAGCAGTCTCAGCAGCTAATATTTTTGTTGTTGTAAATGTATCTATTGTGCAACTTTTGCCAGTGTAACTTTTTACAGGTGTACAACTTATTGATAGCAATTGTATTAATTAGCTATGCAATTTTACCCTTAACTAATGTGAATTTTTCCATCACAGTATTCCATATGCAGTGACTTTCCTCTTTCTCCCACCCTCCTGCCCGTAGTAACTACTTTGTTATCTATACATTTGCTTATTCTTGTTTTCTTTATATAAGTGAAGTTCTACAATATTTGTCCTGTTTTTTGTCTCTTCACTGATTTTTGCTTTCTTCATGGATGATGTCCCTAGTTTTTAGTGCATTAAATCTGTTTTTGAGATGGTCTTTAAATTGAGGTGGGGTATACTCAAGCTTGTATTGTGGTTATCATGGACTTGTTCTATTTTTCTTCAGTTTCAAATAGCAATAGATAGTCTGTTCCACAATCACCCCTTGGCCTTGTTCTAACTGATGTTGTTGGGCTTTGGCATCACTCCACAAATGTAGATTTGAGTCTTTTGTGTTCCACCTGGTGAATTTTGTGTGTGTCCTCAGTATATGTTGTTGAAAACATATTTGCAGTGACTAAGTTGGTGGTCTTCAAAAATTCTGTTGTGAACTCTGGCCCATTTCTGTCATCAAGACCATATTTTACAATTACAGGTTTTCATTTTTTACTTCCAAGTTTCGTATTCAATCACCAGTAGTTATCAGGGCATCTGAATTGCATGTTTGAATGATGTCCAACTGCAGATACTGGTAAAAATCTTCAATTTATTCATCTTTGGCTTTAGTGGTTGGTACATAATGGTCACATTAATGGGCCTTCTTTGAAGGCATAAAGTGTTATCCTGTCACACTGTACTTTGGGATGGATCTTGAAATGTTCTTTTTGACAATGACCATGACACCATACCTTTTCAGTTTCTTTTTTCTGGCATAGTTAATGATATGATTGTTTCATTCAAAATGGCCAACACCAGTCCATTTCAGATCAGTAGTATCTAGGATATTGATGTTTGTGTGGTCCATTTCATTTTTGACCACTTCTTAGATTCATACTTTGTGCATTCCAAGATCCAATTAGTAATGGTTGTTCACAGTTGTTTTTTCTCATTTTGACTCATGCGACATCAACAAATGAAGTTCCTGAAATCTTTACTTCCATACACATCATTAAGGTTGACTGCACTTTGAGAAGGCAGTTCTTTCGTAGTGGCATTTTGAGTGCTTTCCAACCTGAGGGGCTGTTTTTTTTCTGGTGCTGTATCAGATGATGTTCGGCTATTCAGAAGGATTTCACTGGCCAATCTTTTTGCAAGTAGACTGCCAGATGTTTCTTCCTAGTCTGTCTTAGTCAGAAGGGTCTGCTGAAACCTGTCCTCCATGGGTGAACCTGCTATAATGTGAAATACTGGTGGCATACCTTCCAGCATCATAGCAAAATGCGAGCTACTACATAGCAAAATAGTTTTCAAGTTTAGCTATACTTTGACATCTTTAAAAAACAAATGAACCCCATGCTCCACCCTCATAGATTCTTATTAATTATTCTGGTATGCAACTGTGGCGTAGATATTTTTGAATGTTCTTTGTTTGTAGTATGCATCAGGCTTTAAAATCCTGCCCCAGTAGGTTAGATTTCAAGTAAAACGAGTTTATAATGATCAGTTGCAGTTTATATGGGTATTCTGATTAGATATTCATTAGGATCTGAGTACTAAGAATATTATTATTGTTGTTGCTGGCCCACAGTAAAAAGCTTATGCAGTGTTGCAGCTGAGAACATGGATTCTAACATCATAGCCAGATTGAACCTCTGTGTCTGTTTATCAGTTGTAGTAACTTGGAAGATTTTCTTCCTGGTACTAGATGTATTCTCTTTAAAATTGGTATAATGTGGCGAGTACTCTACCATTTTGCTGTGAAGATTGAATGAGAGAATATATATAAAATCTTAACCTACTTACAACTGCCTGGAACAAGATGATAAATAGATATTAGCTATGATGATGTGTAATCATATTTTTATTTATAAAATGCAGTGGATATTTCTTCTTATTAAAATCATAATGAGAAGATTATAAATTTGTCCCAAGCTGTCTTACACATGCTGGCCTCCTTTGACTTTCTGATCTCGAGTCCCAGTCTAAAATGTAATCTTGTTTCCATCTTCAGATTCTAATTCCTTTCTTCTGCTCTTTGAGGATACTTGTCCCTCTTCACCTTTGGGCTTCTTCTACTTTTACCATCGGTTGCAAGTTTTCTATACTTAAGCTTCTTGTCTCAGCTTTCTAAATGAAGCTTCTTTTCTATAACTGAATTGCTGTTGACAGATTACCTTTGAAAAATTCTCAGGTGAACTCATATTCTGCAGAGACCTTTCTTATCTCGAAGGTTGACAAATGAAAGTCTTCCATATTATTAACATCTTACATTAGTATGTTACCTTTTTACATAATTAACTGATAGATATTTATATATTATTATATAGTAAGTCCATAAAGCCCAGCTAACAGAATTGAAGAGAATTCAAGCTTCAAGTTGCAATATTGAAGGATTTTATGGGCAAAAAATGGAATGACATATGGAAGCATCAAAATAAGATGGCAAGAGTACACAGAATCACTGTATCAAAAAATAAAAATGGTTGAATTCCATCCAGGAGGTAGCATATGGTCAAGAAAGAGTGAAGAAGACCAAGCTCACTGAAAGCATTAGTGAAAAACAAGGTTCCAGGAATTGGTGGAATACCAAGTGTGCTGTTTCAGCAAATGGATGCAATGCTGAAAGTATTCAGTTGTCTATGCCAAGAAATTTGGAAGAAAACTACTTGGCCAGCCAACTGGCAGAGTTCAATGTATGTGCCCATTCCGAAGAAAGGTAATCTGTGGAATGCAGAAACTATCAAACATTATCATTAATATCACACACAAGTAAATTTTTGCTTGCCTAGCCAGCCAAGTGTCATCAAATCGGATCTGACTAGATCATTCAAAAAACAGTTGCAGGAGTAAATTGAAACTGTCAGGAATTCAAGCCAGATTCCATAGAGGACAGGGAACAAGGGATACTATTTGTGTCATTAGATGATTCCTGGTTGGAAGCAGAGAGTACCAGAAAAACGTTTGTGTGTGTTTTATTGACTATGCAAAGGCTATCAACTGAATAGATTATATCGAATGGTGTATAACATTGCAAAGAATGGAATTCCAGAAGGCTGAATTGTGCCCATGCAGAGCTTTTGCATAGATTAAGAGGCAGTTGTTTGAACAGAACAGGGAGATACTGTGTGGTTCAAAATTAGAAGTGTGCATCAGGGATGTATCTTTTCACTGTACTTATCCAGTCTGTAAATTGAACAGATAATCTGAGAAACTGGACTGTATGATGAAGAACTCAACACCAAGGTTGGAGGAAGACACATTAACAACCTGTGTTACTCAGATGAGAAAATTTTGCTTGCTGAAAGTGAAGAGGACTTGAAACATTCACTAATGAAGGTCAAGGATTACAGCCTTCAGTATGGATTACACTGTAATGTAAAGAAAACAAAAATCCACACAAATGTACCAATAGGTAACATCATGATAAACATAGAGGTTATCAAGGAGTTCACTTTACTTGAATCCACAGTCACCACCCATGTCAGCAGCAGTGAAGAGATCAAATGATGTATTGCACTGAGCAAGTCTTATAAAAAGACCTCTTCAAAGTGTTAAAAAGTAGAGTTGTGACTTTGAGGATTAAGGTGCATGTGACCCAGGCTGTGGAATTTTCAGTTGTCTCATCTGCATGTAGACGTTGTACAGTGAGTAAGAAAGACTGAAGAAGAACTGATACATGTGAATTATGGGGCTGGCAAATAACACTGTGTATACCATGAACTGCCAGAAAAATAAAATCTGTCTTGAAAGAAGTACAATCAGAAAACTTCTGCTTACGGACAGTACTTCATTTCACATGCTTTAGACATGGTGTCAGAAGGTAGCAGTTCTTGGAGGTGGTTATTATGATTGGTAAAATAGAGGGTTTGTTAAAAAGAGGAAGACTCTCAATAAGGTATGTTGCCGTTGTGGCTGTAACAGTAGGCTGAAACATATCAATGGCCTGTGGAAGGCATAGGACTGAGCAGTATATTTTGATGGCTGCTGACAACAAAGCCCTTAATTTTTTCTGATTTCCTTAGTTTTTACCTAGTATCTTTTTGATCTGTCCCATCCCAAGGTGTCACATTACATTTAGTCATCATGTCTTTTCAGATTTCTCTTGGCTGTTATGGTTTCTCAGGCAGACATTCTGTGTTTTGATGACCTTGAGAGTTTACTTGTACAAATACACATAACAGAACATTTGCCAATTTAGCAATTTCTAGATGTTTGGTTCAATGACAGTCATTACAGTCTTCGTGTTGTCCAACCAGTATCTTTTTAAAAGACGTAAACTCACTGTCCTCTTGATAATTACTTCCTTTTTCCTCTACCTGCTACCCTTGGTAACCACTAATAAGTTTTCATCTCAGTATTTTTTACTTTCTCATGTAAGTAAGATTATACCAATTTTGACTGACTTACATGTCATACACCATATTTTCAAAGTTCATCCTTGTTCATGGAATGTATAGGACTTCATTTCTCTTTATGGCAGTAGGTGTATACCACGTTTTACTTTTCCATACATTTGTTGATAGACATTAAGTCATTTCTAGCTTTTGGCTATTGTGAATTGTACTGCAATGAGGGCATTGGTACATATGTGTATGTTTGTGTTCCTGCTTTCAGATCTTTTGAATATATGCCTAGAATTCAGATTTCTGGGTCACGCAATAGTTCTATATTGAGCTTTTTGAAGAACTCCCAAATCACTTTCCACAGTTGCTGTACCATTTTGCATTCCCACCGGTACACATCCATACCAACATTTGTTATTTTCTGTTTAACTGATCATAGGCATTTATTCCAGTAGGAGTCAGGTGGTATCTCATTGTGGTTTTGATTTGCATCTCTCTAATGGTGGGTAAGAGCTATGGCTGCTAACCAAAAGGCTGACAGTTCACATCCCCAGGCACTTCTGTAAGGGTCTCTATGAGTTGATATTGACTCAACTACAACAGTTTTTTTTTTTTTAAACATCAAATAATAGATACACCTGTACATACATACCTGTATACTCCTATGTGCCTTTCTATACACAAATGAGAAACCCTGGTGGTGCAGTGGTTTAAGAGCTTGGCTGCTAACTGAAATATGAGCAATTCTAATCCACTAGCTACTCCTGAGAAACAGTAGGGGGCAAGTCTCCTTTGTCCTACAGGGATGCTATGAATTGGAATCTACTTGACCATAGTGGGTTTGAGTTTTGGTTTTTAATGGCTGATGATATTGTTTAATGGATAAGAGCTTGGCTGCTGAGTAAAAGGTTGGCAGTTCAAATCCATCATGTGCTGCTTAGAAAACCTTTAAGGCGGTACTATTCTGTCCTGTAGAGTTGTTGTGACTTGGAATTGACTAAACAATGAATGTGGTTAGGTTTGATGATATTGAGCATGTTTTCATATGCTTAGTGTATTTGTGTATCCTCTTTGGTAAAATGCTCAAGGCCTTTGATTTTTTTTTTTTTTTTTTTTTGTCTTTTTTATTGTTGAGTTGCATTAGATAATACCAGACCCTTATCAGTTATATGGTTACCAAAAATTTTGTCTTTGTAGGTTGTCTCTTTGCTTTATTGATAAAGTCCTTTGATGAATAAAAGTACTTAATTTTTATAAGGTCCCCCCCCTTTTGTTTTTGCTGTTCCTGCATTTTGATGGTATATCTGATTGTTAAAATACACTTTTATATTTCCTTCTAAGAATTTATGATCTTTAGTTCTCGAATTTAGGACCTTGGTCTAACTTTAGGACCTTGATCTACTTTGAATTGGATTTTGTATGTAACTTTTGTCTATCAGATACAGACTTTAGGTATGGTTCCTGATTAATTCTACATGTAGAAATCCAGTTTCCATCAGCACCATTCACAACATTTATTAAGGAGTCTCTTTTTTGTTGTGTGAAATTAGAATGTTTATTGAAAATCAACGAGCCATAGAAGTATAGTTTCATTTCTAGACTCTCAGTTCTCTTCTGTTCGTCTATATGTTGGTTGTCGTACCAGTACCAGGCTGTTCTGATTACTGTAACTTTATAATTTGTTTTGACAGTATAAACTACGAGTATTCTTATTTTATTCTTCAAGATTGCTTTAGCTATTGGGGGCTCCTTGCTCTTGCTTATAAATATGAGGATTGGCTTTTGTGTTTGTGAAAAGAAGGCTGCTTGTACTTCGATGAGGATTCTGTTAATCTATGGATTGCTTTGGATGAAATTGATATCTTAGGTATATTAAACCTTCCAATCCATGAACACAGGATGTTCTTTTAATTAACAAACGAAAAACTAAACTCGTTGCTTTTTGAGTATATTCTGACTCATAGCAACCCTGAAGGACAGAATAGAACTGCCCGGTAGTGTCCAAGGCTGTAATAATTACAGAAGCAAACTGCCACGTGTTTTTTTTTGGAGCAGCTGATAGGTGTGAACTGCTGTCCTTGTGGTTTGCAGCTAAGGACTGCAAACACTGCACCATCGGGCCTCCCCATTTATTTCTGTCATCTTTAATTTCTTTTAGTAATGTTTTATAGTTTTCAGTATACACCTGTTTTACCTTGTTTGTTGAATTTATTCTAGGTACTACTTTATTCTTTTAGATGTTATAGTGAATGTTACCATAGTTTCCTTTTCAATTTGCTGATTGATGATGTAGAAACTTGGCTGATTTTTGTGTGCTAACTTTGTATCCTGCTGCCTTGTGGAAATCTGTTATTAGTTCTATTAGTTTTCGTATGGAATCTTTCTGATTCTGTCTATACAGAATCATGCCATTTGTGAGAAGGGATAGATTTATTTCCTCCTACCTAATTTGCATTCCTTTTAATTTTTAATATTCTTGCTCTGTTAGTCTAAGTAGGACTTCTACTACAATGCTGCATAACAGTGGTAAGAATGTGACCTTAGCAGCATTGAGGAGTGTTGGCCAAGTATTTAATACAGTATTCCACAATTAGGGTTTATCTGATGGTTTTTTCATTATTAGAGTTACAGGTTTCTAGAAGGAAGACCACAGAGGTAAAGTTGCCGTTTTTATTGCATCCTGTCAAGGGCATGTGTATCAATATGACTTATCAGTCTTTTGATATCTGTCTTGATCACCCAGGTGAGGCAGTGTTTGTCAGGTTTCTTGAGTGCAGAGTTACTTTCTTCTGACCCCTTTCCATACTATATTCTTTAGAAGGATGGAATATGCGTAGGTCACTCTTATGGAGCAAGGAGCTATGCTTTGCTCTCTTGAGGGTAGGGTATATAAATTACTTAATCTATTATAAATTACCTATATAAGTCACTCATGTGCAGGAAATCTTGTCTCTTCCAACCTGTTAATTTACAGAGTAATTTATTTCTGTCAATATGGCTTCTGTTCTTTTTGGATTCTCCAGAGACACAAAACCGATAAAACATATAAAATTCTACATAGAGAGATTTACATAAGGGAAATGGCTCACCTCTTACTGAAGGCTGCAAAGATTAACAAATCATAGGACTGGCAGGCAAAACTATAGTTAGCTGTTAACTCAAGTCCCAAGAACTCAAGGTGAGGTGAACAGGGACCAGTTGCAGAATCCACAGTGAGCAAAGGCCCATGAGCCTTGCCACAATGTCCATTTATATTCCGTGCAAGGACACACATTCAAAGAAACTCTTTCTTTCCCCCCCTTTTTTTTTACTTTTATTGTGACTAAGTGACAGTATACAATCTAAATCAGTTTTGCATGCCCACCTGTCTGCAGCTCCATCTGCTCTCCTCACCCAGTGATAGCACATTCCTGTTCATTCTATACTTCTAGTATCCTCTTAACAAGCACCTGTGTCCTCCTCTGTACCCTCTTCTCTCCTATCTAGAAAGAAAACAGTAGGACAGACTCCTGTAGATGTATAAAACCGTCAAGTACACACATCATATGCCAAGACTTTCTTTTATTGCTCTCTTTCTACTTGTTCAAGTTGTAAGGTTAAGTCTTTGGTTTCGGCCCTTTCTTCTTTCCAGATACGTGCATTTATAGAGATAAGTTGACCTCTGAGCACTGCTTTTGTTGTATCCTGTAGGTTCTGGTAGGATGTGTTTTTATTCTCATTTGATTCCATAAATTTCTTTAACATATGTTTGATTTCTTCTATAATCCATGAATTTTTAAGCAAGGTATTGTTCAGTTTTCATGAGTTCAAATTTATACCCATGATTTTTCTGCTGTTAATTTCAACTTGTATGTCCTTATGGTCTAAGAAGATGCTTAATAATAATTCAGTAGTTTGGACTTTGTTGAGACTTGTTTATGACCCTAACTTGTGACCTATTCTGGAGAATGTTCCATAGACATTGGAAAATAAGGTGTGTTTATCTGTTGTTGGGTAAAAAGTTCTGTGTATGTCAATGAGGTCTAGTTGGTTGATAGTTGCAACAAGATCTTCTGTGTCTGTACTGAGGTTTTTTTCTGGATGGTCTGTCTTACTGAAAGTATAATGTTGAAATCTCCTACTATCATTGTGGAGTGATCTAACTCATTTTTCAGTGTTTTCAGCATTTGTTTGATGTATTTAGATGCTCTGTTATTGGGTGGATAAGTATTAAACATTACTATATCGTGTTTATGTACTGAACGTTTCTGGAATAAATAGTGACCATCCTTGTCCACGATGGTGGATTTTACATTAAAATGTATTTTATTTGAGATTAGTATTGCCACTTCCGCTCTTCTTTGTATGTTAGCTTGGCATATATTTTTCCATCCTTTGATTTTCAATTTGTTCATATCTTTCAGTGTAGTGTGTGTTTCTTGTAGGCAACATATAGATGTAGTGTGTTTTTTGATCCAAGGTGCTAGTCTCTGCCTCTTTATTGGAGGATTCAGTCCATTTACATTCAGAGTAATTACTGATAGGTGTGTGTTCAGCACTGTCACTTTGGTGCCTTTATTTTTGTGTTGTTGATGTTTTCTTTGTTTCTTTTAATATTCTGTTCTGGGTTGTTTATCTTTATGGATTTATTTTGCATCCTTTTCAGTCTTTGTATTGTGTTGTGATTCTTTTTTTCAGGTTTCAGCTATAAACAGTTTATTATGATAATGATGATGATTGAATGAATGTGTACATTCCCATATAAATTTGCATGCCCACCTATATGCAGCTCCCACTGTTCTCTCTACCCAGTGACAGCATACTCTTCTTCTCTGTTGCATACATGTCTTATCCTCCGAACAACCTCCACCCACTCCCCTACCTCCAGCAAGAGATCAGCAGGATGGCATCTTATAGATGCATAGAACTATAAAGTGCACACATGATATGATCACTCTGTGTTGCCAAGTCTAATACATTGCTGTCTGAAGAGTTGACCTCCGTTATGATTTATGGGCAGGGGCAGCATCAGTGCCAGGGCCCATGCTCCCAGCAGAACTCCGAGGCTCCTGGACCATCAATTGTGGTCTTTTAGTGGAGATCTTAGAGGTGTACCCCTTTTTATTCTTGTGTTGCCAGTGAGACTCAACATTGTGAACTCTGTCATGGCTATCACTAGTGGTGGGCGGACACCATCTGATTCTTCCAGTCACAAGTTGATGTAGTCAGCAACTTATGTGGGTCTGTCTGTCCTCTGGGTTCTTTTTCCCTCATGTCATTTTGGTCCTTGGTGATCATCTGTTCCTGCTTAGTTGAGACCATTTGCTGTGCCCTCCGATGGCAGCTTGACAGGTTTTAAGACCACAGTCGCCACTCACTGATGTGGGGTGCAGAAGGCTCTCTTAGCAAAATGTTAGTTGTGCCAATTGAATGCAATTTCCCCTGAGAGCATAGTCCCTGAACCCCCGCCCCACCTACTCTGTCCTTGCAATGTTGGATTAAAATGGGAGGAGTAACCATGTTATGTTGAAGTCCAGTTAATATTGATCTTCTTTCTAATGTGTACTGTCACTGACTTTACCCAACCAAATTTCTATCAACTGTCTAATCTAAACCCTCCACCCCCTCATCCTCCCTCTATACCCACCCTTGCAACAGTCAAAGAATCTTTTTTTCTATGTATGCGTCTGTTTTTAAGTTCTTATTGTAGGGGTCTCATACAATATTTGTCCTTTTGTCGCTGACTACTTTCCCTCAACATAATGTCCTCCAACTGAAACCAGGTTATGAGATGTTTCCTATAATCATCATTCTTTATAATTGCATAGTGTTCCACTGAATATATAGACCGTAGTTTACCAATCCATTCCTCTGTTGTTGGGCATCTGGGTTGATTCCATCTTTTTGCTGTTGTGGACTGTGCTGTGAGAAACATTCGTGTGCATGTATCAGTTGGTGTGAATGCCCTTGATTCTGTAGGATCTATTCTAAGCAGTGGATTTACAGGGTCAAATGGTATATCTCTATCCAGCTTTTTAAGGAAGCAACAGATTGCTTTCCAAAGAGGTTACACCATTTTGCAATCCTACCAACAATAGAGAAGAGTTCCACTTTCTCCACAGCCTCTCCGGAATTTGCTGTTTTGTGTTTTTTTTGGATCGTGGCCAACCTTGTTGGGTTGAGATGGTGTCTCATTGTTGTTTTGATTTGAATTTCTTTAATAGCTAATGATCGTGAGCATGTCCACATGTGTTTTTTGACTGCCTAGATCTCTTTAGAGAAATGTCTGTCCATCTCCTTTGCCCATTGCTTAATTAACTGATTTATCTTTTTCTTCTTGATATTTTGTAGTACCTTATAGATATGGAGATCAGGTGTCAGTGTGACATACAGTTGCCAAATATTTTTTTCCCATTCTGTAGGTGGCCTTTTAATTATTAATAATGTCTTTGGATGAGCAAAAGTGTTTGATTCTTAGTAGTTCCCATTTATCTGTTTTCTCTTCTGTTGTTTGTGGTTTGTTTGACAGATTTTGAAGTCTGTCTGCATTGTGTATTGAAACTTCCATTGTTGTTCCTACTTTTTCTTGGATGAGCTTTATCATTTTAAAATTGATATTTAGGTCTTTTATCCAGTTGGAGTTGGTTTTTGTATAAGGTATAAGATGGATTTTTTTTCCAATTTATTGCAGATGGATATCTAATTTTGTCAGCACCATTTGTTGAAGAGATTGTTTTCACCCCAGTTTAATGTCTTAGGGCTTCTGTCGAATATCAACTGTTTATAGGCAGATGGTGTCATTTCTGGGGTCACAGTTGTGTTCCATTGATCTATCTGTCTGTTTTTGTACCTGTACCAGGCTGTTTTGATCACTGTGGCAGTGTAACAGACCCTAAAGTAATAATTGGACCCTAAAGTCGGGAAGTGTGAGGCCTCCCAGTGTGTTCTTCTTTAGTAGTGTGTTACTCATCCAAGGCTTCTTCCCTTTCCAGACAAAGTTGGTGATATTTTTCTCCATCTCATTAAAAAATGTCACTGGAATTTGTATTAGGGTTACATTATATAAGTAGATTGCTTTGGGTAAAATAGACATTTTCACAATGTTAAGTCTTCCTACCCATGTGCAGGGTAGGTTTCTTCATTTATGTACATCTCTCTTAGTTACTTGTAGTAAGGGTTTGTAGTTCTCTTTGTAAAGTTCTGTTATTTCTCTTGTTAAATTTATTCCTCGGTACTTCATCTTGTTAGAGGCTATGGTAAATGGTATTGACTCGGTGATTTCTTTCTTAATACTCACATTGTTGGTATAAAGGAATCCTACTGATTTACGTATGTTTATCTTGTAACCTGAGACTTTGCCAAACTCTTCTATCAGTTTGAGTAGTTTCCTTATGGGTTCGTGGGGATTTTCTGCATATACAATCATATCATCAGCAAATAGGGAGATTTGTAGTTCTTCTTTGCTGATGCAGATGCCCTTTATTTCTTGATCTTGTCTAATGGCTCTGGCTAGAACTTCTAGTACAGTGTTGAATTGGAGAGGTGATAGAGGACATCCTCATCCATTTCCTGTTCTCAAGGGAAACTGTTTCATTCTCTCTCTATTCAGGATGACGTAGGCAGTAGGCTTTGTATAAATGGCCCATTACTGCATTGAGGAATTGGCCATCTATTCCTATTTTGCTGAGAGTTTTTTAGCGTGAATGGGTGTTGGACTTTATCAGATGCCTTTTCTGCATCAATAGGCAAGTTCAGGTGGTTCTTGCCTTTTGTAGTATTTATGTGGTTGATCACATTGTTTTTCTGATGTTGAACCAGCCTTGCGTCCCTGGTATGAATCCCACTTAGTCATGATGGATTATTTTTTTGATATGTTGTACTCTACTGGCAAGAATTTTGTTGAAGATTTCTGCATCTAGATTCATGAGTGATATTGGTCTCTAGTTCATTTTAGTCAGGTCTTTCCCAGGGTTATTCTGGCTTCATAGAATGAGTTTGGGAGTATTCCATTCATTTCTATACTGTGAAATAGTCTCAGTAGTATTGGAGATAAAAGCTTGGTAGAATTCTACGATGAAGCCATCTGGGCCCAGGCTTTTTTTGACTGATAGCTTTTGGATGACTTGGCTTTTGTGATGGTTTTATTAAGTTGTTTTGCTTCACCTTGAAATAATTTTGATAGGTGATATGAGTCAAGGAATTTGTCTGTTTCCTCTAGGTTTTCAAATTTGTTATGAGTAGAGTCTTTCATAGTATTCTGTTATGATATTTTTGATCTGTTATGATAACTCCCCTCTCATTTCTTATTTGGGTTGTTTCCTGTTTTTTTTTCAGTAGGTTTAGCCAATGGTTTGTCAATTTTGTTGATCTTTTCAAAAAACCAGCTTTTGGTCTTTTCAGTTTTTTGAATTGTTCTTCTATTCTCTAATTCCTTTAGTTCTGCTCTAATCTTTATGATCTGTTTTCTTCTGGTGCCTGAGGGGTTCCTCTGTTGTTCTCTCTCTATGTGTTCAAGCTGTAGGGTTAGTCCTTTGGCTTTCTTTCTTTCTTTCTTCCAGATGTGTACATTTATGGAGATAAACTGACCTCTGAGCACTGCTTTAGCTGTATTCCATAGGTTCTGGTAGGAAGTGTTTTCATTTTCATTGGAATCCATAAATTTCTATATTTCATCCTTGATTTCCTCTATAGCCCATGTTTTTTTTGAGCAAGATTTTGTTGAGTTTCCATGAGTTCAACTTTCTATCTATGTGTTTTCTGCTATTGACTTTGACTTTTATGGCTTTATGATCTGAGAAGATGCTTTGCATTAATTCAGTGATACAGATTTTGTTGAGAATTGCTTTATGTCCTAACATATGGTCTATTCTGGAGAATGTTCCATGTGCACTGGAGAAGAATGTGTAGTTGTCTGCTCATGGATAGAAAGTTCTGTATATGTCGATGAGGTCTAGTTGGTTAACTGTGGCCATAAGGTCTTCTGTGTCTTTATTGAGCTTTTTACTAGATAACTTGTCCAGTATTGAGAGTGGAGTGTTGAAGTCTCCCACTATTATTGTGGAGTGATCTATCTCCTTTTTAAGTGTAGTTGGTGTTTCTTCGATGTATTTCAGTGCTCTAGTATTAGGTGCATAAATATTTAATATTGTTAAGTCCCGCTTGTGTATTGAACCTTTCGGCAATAAATAGTGTCCATCCTGGTCCACGATTGGTGTATTTTACATTAGAATCTGTTTTATGTGAGATTAGAATTTGCCATACCTGCTTCTCTTTGTGTATTGTTAGCTTGATATGTATTCTTCCATCCTTTAATTTTCAGTTTGTTCCTATCTTTAAGTCTAAGATGAGTTTCTTGTAGGCAATATTTGGATGGGTCATGTCTTTTGATCCAAGATGGAACTGGATGTTTCTTTACTAGAGCACTCAGTCCATTCATATTCAGTGTAATTATTGATAGGTATGTGTTTACTGCTGCCATGTAAACATATTGTGATATGTTTATTTTTGTGTTGATGTTTTCTCTGTTCTTAATCTGTTCTGTGACCTTCTTCTTTGTCAGTTGATTTTTCACCTTTTTCAGAGTTGATTTTGTGGTGGTTTAGCATCCTGTATTGTGTTTCTTGATTTGATATGTTGCATCTTCATTGTGCTTTACAGCTGCCCTTGTGATCTCCTTTAATAAACTATGTATAAACCCAATGTTAATTACTGTTGGTCTTGTTAACTTCCTCTCCATCTGGAAGGAGTATAACAATTATAGTGCATCCCTCTTTTTAATATGATGGCATCATAGTTTTCATGATATGATCATTGGATCATGTCTTTCACTATTATAGCTTTGATTGAGTTTGGAGCTGCCATAACTGAGTAGGTTTCAGGGTTATGTGTCCTGAATTTGCTTGTGTAATGTAAAGTTAGTGGTTTTGTTCTTCTATGCCAAGAGATTCTTTCAGTATTTCGTATAGCTTTGGTTTGGTTTTTACAAAATCTGAGTTTCGGTTTATCTGCGAATGTCCTCATTTCATTTTCCTATTTGAAAGATAGTTTTGCAGGATGTATAATTCTTGGTTGGAAGTTCTTCTGTTTCTAGGCTTTGAATGTATTATGCCACTTTCTCCATGCCAGCATGGCTTTTGTTGAGAAGTCTGACGAAAGCCTAAAGGATTTCCCTCTGAATGTTAGCTTTACTTTGAGTCTTGCAGCCTTTAAGAGTTTCTGTTTCTGCTTCATTTTGTTAAGCCTGATTATAATATGTCTTGGAGTCTTTCTTTTGAGATCTGTATAGAGTGGCATTCATGATGCATCTTGGATATCTATATTCTCTTCTTTCATAATTTCTGGGAAGTTTTCTGTCAGCAGCTCAACCACAGTACTCTTTGTTTTCTCAGGTGTCTCACCCTGTTCAGGAACTCCAATTAATCATAGGTTTTTCCTCTTCATAGAGTCCCACAGGCTTGTTAATGCTCCTTCGTTTTTCTTGTTTCTTTTTTCTGATTTGTCCTCATAGATGCTGGAGTTAGTAGCTCTGTCTTCCAAATCAGAAAGTCTCTTTTCCATTTGTTTGATTCTGTTTTCTTGGCTTTAAATTGAATTTTCTGTCTTTGATTTTGTTCTTGATCTGTTGGATTTCAGAGTACTAGTGTTCCTTCAGATCGAACAGCTTGCTTAATTTTTCATTTTGCTTCTGCTGCATTTTGTATAAGATCTAGGGGGGCTCTCTATATAATTATTTTGTATTCACCTTCTGATAGTTTCCTTATCTGGGGATGTTCTTTGATTGTTTCTGTTGAGGGCCTTCTGAAGCCCTAGGTGATTTCTTCATTATGCTTTTCTCCAGAGGTTGTTGCTTTTGGGGCATTATGTGAGTCAATAGAGAACGGAAGAGATGCTGTGAGGATGGACCGCAGTTGTTTCTCTAGGCTGTCTTAAAAGGAAAGGTAAAAGGTATCTGACAACTTCCAAAGTCAGTCAGGTTTTCAGGTGTACAAGTCCCTCTTCCCAGCTCGCAAAGTAAGCACCTCCATATCCAAACCCAGATGTTATAAACTAGTGCAAAATATAGAAAGGCTACTGCCCTGCTGGCTTCTGCTGTTGGGCCCCAGCCATAGGCAACACTGTGTAGAATACTGCTTTTCTGCTAGAAACACATTATACTCTGGGCAGGTGCTGCCATTGAGCCTAGGAATTAGGTCCTGCTGAGACCTCCCTATAGGTATATCCACCTCCCAGTGGAACAAGGTGGTGTTCCATAGAAGCCCCCCACCTGCTGCAGTACAGGGTACTCAATGATGGAGGTGGAAAGAGAGGCCAAAGTTACCTAGATGCACAGAGTCCAAAGCCGGGCTCTCAAAATATGGCGATTTCACCTGCTGATCCCACCAGCAGTGCATCTAAGATTAGCTACTTATCAAGTCATAGCTCTGCCTGCCAGCTATGACTGAGAAAAAAAAGTGTAACTGGCAAGTCACCTTCTGTCTGTGAAAGCCAGCACTCACCAAGAGTGAGATTAGCAAAAGAGGAAGTTTTCCATTCGGTAGTATGAAGTCCTATGCTGTGTCCTAGTGCTCACTAAGTGTCCAGAAGGTTCCATTTAATTATCAGTTCAGGTCCTAGTTTCTAGAGCGATTTAGGTATCTGTTTAGTCCACCATCTTGACTCCGCCCGCTTGTTGCAATTCTTATGTTTCTTGTGTTGATTTGTAGCATTGTTCGTTTGCTTTGCAGCTATCCTTTTGATCCCCCTTAATATTCTAAGTTGAAACCAACCTTTAACTTCTTTATGTCCTTAATTTACCCTCCATCTCAAAGGGTTGCAACTACGTAATAGATCCTTCCTTATAGTGTGATGATGTCATAGATTTTTTGTTGACATCTCTGGTTCCCTACTTTCACTGTTTTATCCTTAGTTGAGCTTTGTGACTTCCCTAACTGTGTAAGACTCTGGATGTTCAAGCTCCCTAATTCTGCATTCCATTTCCTCCATACTGCTCTTTTCGCTTTGCATTGAATTGTCTAATTCTGTAATTTTATTATTGATCTGCTAGATTTCAGATCATTAATGTTCTAGTGTTTCATATAGCTCATTTAATTTTTCATTTTGCTCTGCTGTATTCTGTTTAATTTGTAGAAGGGTTCTATACATTGTTCTTCTGTAGTCTACCTCTGATAATTTCAGAAAGGCTTCTACATCTGGAAAGTTTTTTGATTCTTTATTTTGGGAGTTTTCCAGAGCCATGATGGTCTCCTTCTTTAAGTGGTTGGAAATTGATTATTGTCTTCACATCGTCAAGAAGCTGTTCTTTTCTGTGGTGTTACACTAATGGGAGCTGTGGCATAGTTCTAAGAAGGAGGTGAGTAAAGGCACTGTCGTATTTGCTCACCAACCACCACTGCTTTCTCTCAGTACCGGTGACTTACATATAGCTTCTCTAAGAATGTAAATTATGTCAAGCCCCATGATGCTGCTTGGCTTGGTGGCTGGTACCATTTGGGCCTTCAATTGTTGTAGGCTCCACCTCCTTGCTGATAAAGGTGGCAAGCTACTTGTGCCAACTGTCTGGTATCATGCCTGTCAAGACTATGGTGTAGCTCAGGGAAGGAAGGAGAGAAGGTTGCCACCACTTTTGGCTACCAGGAACTACTGCATTCTCCAGATTCGTTTATCTGAAAAACTGCTGAGAGGAGCCCAGTCCAGCAGCCCCCATAGGCAGCCAAGCCCTCAGGGGTTGTAGGCCCCACCTCCTTGCTGGCAGAGAAGGGGCTCTACTTATGGTGTCTCTGGGAGGCCATCAGCTGGTACTGTGATGTGGCTCAGTGAAGGGCAGTGGAAATGGCACCACCACACGCAGCCACCAGTCACTGCTGTGTTCTCTAGCTGCTCTTATCTTAAAGGCATCTTTTCTGCTAAGAGAGGCACTGACTAGCTGCAGCTGATAGCAGCCAGACCTTCAGGGGTCTCAGGCCTTGCCTCCTGGCTGGCAAAGATGGTGCTTCATTGGCCATCTGCAGATGCTATGATGTGGCTTTCTCTAGATATGATTGTCATAATATAAGCCTTCCTGTTGGGAGAAAAACTATCCAGACAGGCACTGTTGCTCAGCATGGGAATTAGCACCAGCTGAGCCCTCAGGCGTGGCTGATTCTACTCCTCAGCTGACCAAGATGGCGTCCTGCCTGAACCGCCCCTCCTGCAGTGATTCAGTGGTATCTATATAGTGCAGCTCAGAGAAGAGTGTGGGGAGGGGCACCAGCACCCTTGGTCGCCAGTGCTTGTTCTCTAGATGTGGCTGTCACAAGCATAGTCTGTCTGCTGCAGGATATGCTGTTTACTTAGGCACTGCAGCTCAGTTAAGTAGCTGGCCTGTACCAGGCTCACAAGCTAAGTAGACCCAATCCCAGCCTCCCAGTTAACAAAGAAGGCATTTGTACCTGTAGTCCACTCAGTCTGTGTACCAGCAAGAAGCAGGACTCAAGAGAGCTGCTGCCTCGCCTCTGACAGAGGTAATTTCGCCCTTTCTGTTCCCCAGTCCAATCTCACAACCTGATACCTACCTGATCTTGGGGCTCCCAGAATGTCTACACTGCTCTGTTCAATTATTTTTATAGACCTTAGTTCTTAAAGTGAATTGAAATGTGTGTCTAGTCTGCATTTTGGCCCTGCCCCCGGAAACTCCTTTTCAGCTGCTTGGTTACTCATAACAGATCTCACCATGGAGATTATCCCATTATATCAGACCTCATCATGGAAGTGATCGTATCAGCATATGACTAACTGTGTCATCAGAACTGCTAAAGCACCAAGAATCCTGGCTCAACAAAGTTGACCCATAAATTCATAGAAATTTATTTTACACTTGGCTTATAATTCTGTGCTGCATTACATTTGTTGGTTAAACTGTACTAGCTTTGGTCATTAAGAGCTCTTTCAGTTAGCTCCTTTGTGTTTTTGATAGACCTTGATTTTTTTTTTTTTTTTTTTTTTACGTTTCCTTAATTCTTGTTATCATAAGATGCTCCAGGCTTTTGTTGGAGTACTAGAATCATCTGTTTCACCCAAAGAGCCCTGGTTCTTTTTATTGGAGGATAGTGTTTTAGGAACTAAGTTCTGGTTGCTAGGAGTGCTCGTAGCTATTTGGATATTATTGCTTCCTTACCTACGTGACAGAGCACAGAAATATATGAGTATTTACTAAATCATGTACATATACACAACATAAATATTTCTTTAGGTAACTATATATTAAGTTAAGGATGATTTCTTAACTTTAATCTATTACCACATCGGTCATTCTAACTTCCTACTCTTGCTTATCTATGAAACCCTATTCCAGCAGTGAAAACTTAAGTTTCATGATACACTATGCATGTATGTAATCGTTCATCTCCAATATACATATAGTAGTATGAAAATTCTTCTACCTATTTGAGTAGTAGTGCTATCAATTACAGTATAGTGTTTATGTTCAGTTTCTTTTGCCTTAGAAATTTATGTATAGTCTACTCATTTCCAAAGTTATTTAGGATGGTAGCTTTCTCTTCCATAACCTGCAGTGAGATTCTTTTGTATACTTGTAAAAGAGTGTCATGGATTGAACCCCAAAATATGTGTCACATTGGTTAGGCCATTATACCAAGTATTGTGTAGTCATTTTCCATTTTGTGATTGTAATTTTATGTTGAAGAGTATTAGGGCGGGATTATAATACCATTACCCAGGTCATATCCCTAATCTACCTTTTATCGCTCAAAAGAGAAAGGAGAGGGAAGGGAGCAGAAAGTTGAGGACCTCACACCACCAAGAAAGCAGTGTTGGGAGCAGAGCACATCCTTTGGACCTGAGTGAGGTTCCTGCACTGAGATGTTTCCAGACCAAGGGAAGACTGATGATAAGCACCTTTCTCTACAGCTGACAGGCAGAGAAATTCTACCCTAGGAGCTGGTGTCCAGAATGCAGACATCTAGCCTAGTGGACTGTGAGAGAATCAAATTCTCTTTTTTAAAGCCATCCACTTCTCTTATTACAGCACTAGATGACCAAGACATAGTGTTAAATGTTGTTTTATCACATTGTGAATTCCATCCTGGGACCTCTTGACCTCCTAAATGATTTTTTAAGTTTGTGTACATTAAGGTTCGTGTGTTGCCCTGTAAAGTTCTAGGTGTTTTGACAAATGCACCATTGCAGTATCATACAAAATTGCTCGACTGCCCCACATATTCCTTGTACTTGAGCTATTCAACCCTGTAGATCTATTTTTGAGTTTTCTGATTGGAGTAGTCTCACAAACTCTAATCTTCTAAATCAGTGAACCTTTTCCAGGTTTTCTTTTCCTGTCTAATTAAATTACATTCCATGGTCTGTCACCTTACGGATATAAGTAAATCTCCCCAGATGCTGTCTCCTCTTGATGGTAGTGTTCAATTCTAATCCTAATTAAATTAAATCATTCCTTGCCTCCTTTAACTCCCTCTCTTTCTAGACAGTGACTAATGGAGGCATTTTTCTCAATTCATATTTTTCCTTTTCGCTTAGGCTCTCACTGCAGCTTGCTAGCACATGTATTCATCTCCAGTTAACTTCCTATTACCCTTTTCTACATTGTTATTGTAAATATTTTCCACTCTTTTTAATTCTCCACTTCACTAACTTTGCCACATATTTCTGTCAGGTTCCTTGCAGGAAACAAAATTCATTCCAGGTGACTCAAATAAAAAAGTAGTTAAGAGTCTTTAATAAAGAGACCACTTACAGAGGTGAGAACATGGAAAGAGGGGGAAACCAAGGAATCATAAGACACCCAGAGATAAGCAACAGTAGGAAACTGATACCACCCCTAAAGTTACAGAAATAAGAAAATGAAATAGTTTTACTAGATGAGAGCCTGGAGAGATCTGGACCTGTGGAGGGGGGTGCCCTACGGCAGCCATAGGCAGAGAGAGGGTGCAGTTACTGTCAAAGATGGAACTGGAGGAGGAAAGGAGCAGGCGTTAGGTAGTCAGATCATTCTCTCCTCCTGTTCTCCAGACTATTACTTCCCACTAGTCGAACTTACAACTTGAAGCCAGATAGCAGGGAAAGCTGGGTCATCTGCCTTTCAGGATACCTGTTAGGACAGAGAAGGAAGGAGAAAGACATGGAGTGCATGGCAAGGGGAGATTAACAAGCAGTGTATCACTGTTTAAAAAACAGTTCCATTGTTTTTGGTCGTGCTCCCACTCCTCTCTACTGCATCACTGCAAATTTTTGTAAATATGTACCTGTCTTGTATTCTGTCCTTTCTTTCCTATTCATGTTGCCTTAGTTGTCCTGGTGAATTATGGAATTAACACCAGAAACATCAGAATAGATAAATCAACCTTTTTTTTTTTTTTTTTTTTTTTTTTTTATCTAGGAAAGTTTTGGAGTTAAGGATGTGGACCCAGTGGAGAAAGATTAAAGATGCAAGAGAAGGCAGATAATTAGTGGGACATAGCTCCTAGAACATTCTTTTCATCCTTTGTGACATTTCTTCTTCCCCAGCCTTCCAGTTTTACCTCTCTTATCACCCTTTATTCTTTGTTATTCTTTATTTCCCGTTTATTTACTGCTGGGATTCCTTTACTCTGTCTGACCTCCTTTTGTTTTACTTAATGACTTTGCAGTAGCAGCTTGAAGTGTCTTTATCTTAGTTTGCTATAGAGATGAATTTTAAACCTGTAGGTTGTACCTTCACTTCTGCCTGTCCTTTCAAGTAGCTGCCAAGTTTCTCCACGTGGTTTTCTCACTGACATCCCAAACTTAACAGTGTTCTCCTCCTTGCTCCCAAACTTGTTTCACGCTCTATGTTCCCTGGTTTTCTTAACAGAGGCATCATCTTCCCACCTGTCCTGTTGACGTCTCTTTTTTCAGTGACATCTACTTTTTGTGTGTCAACTCCCATGCCCTTTTGGTCATCAAATTATTTCTACTTCTGCGTTGTCTCTCATACCCACCCCTTCTTGTTTTTGAAAGCATGTATTACTTGAACCATTGCATTTGAGGCCTAGCTCACCTCATATTTGAGTTATCAGCCACAGAGTTGTCTTTTTAACATATGAGTTACTTTAATTATATCATTCCCATCCTCAGAATCTTTTGGTAGCTCAAATATCACCATGAAGTCAAGTATAAATCCTTTATTTTGTCACTGGATTAATAGTCTGTCTCCATCCTCCCTTTCCAGACTCCTTTTAGTATTATCTCTCTGGCATTCTGTGTCTCAGTCTCACTGGTCTGCTTTTTTGTTCTCTTACTATATTATGAATGCCATTTCTTTGGTTTAAATCATATTAAATCTCTCCCCCTGCACTACTCATTTTCAAATATTGCTCCACTGTGAAGCATTTCCAAGTCCCTCATTGCAAGACTTGCTTTTTCCTTCATTCCCACATTCCATCTGAGTTTGAAGTAGTTAGTGTGAGGTAGATGGTGTGTGCCCATCTGTCTCCTTCGCTGGGCTGACTACGCTTTGCAGGCAGGGAAGCGGCCTTTGCAGGACAGTGCTTGGTAGACAGTGTTGTTGTTGTTAGGTGTCATCAGGTTGTTTCCAACTCATAGTGACCTTGTGTACAACAGAAGAAAACATTTCGCAGTCCTTTGCCATCCTTACAATTGTTGCTGTCCTTGAGCCTGTTGTCGCAGCCACTGTGTTAACCCATCTCTTTGTGGGTCTTCCTTTTCCTCTGACCCTCTGTTTTACCAAGCGTGAGGTCCTTCTCCAGGGATTGATCCCTCCTGATAATATGTCCGAAGTGTGTGAGACGTGCCCTTGCCGTCCTTGCTCCCAAGGAACATTCTGACTGTATTTCTTCCAAGATAGATTTGTTCCTTCTTTTGGCAATTCATGGTATGTTCAGGATTCTTTGCCAGTACCACGTTCAAAGGTGTCAGTTCTTCTTTGGTCTTCCTAATGCATTGTCCAGCTTTAGCATTCATATAAAGTGATTGACAACTCGATGGCTTGGATCAGGCACACCTTAGTCCTCAAGGTGACATCTTTGAGGACAGTAGCTTATCAAAAGTGCTTCTCATTTCCACCAAGTTTTCCCACCCTTTCTGTAAATCTTTGCAGGATTAGGTTGCTTCTTCTGTTTATCCTTGTGTGGCTTTCTGCTTCATCTGACTTGTACTTTTTAACATGTTCTGTCCCATGATGCTCCGTCTGCCCTCTCTTCCTTCCTGTGCTGTCTCTTCTGCTGTTCCTGTTGTGTATTGAGCTTGCTCCCTTCAACCTTCTGCCTCTCCTCTTGGCACATATCCTTTCCATAAAGGATGAAGTTATTGTTGTTTGTCTTAGGAATCTGTGCTAAAGAAATGTGCTTTAATAGTGTTAGCCTCTCCCTGATACTTTCTCAAACAAAATAGAATAACCTTTCCCTCTTCTTTGATTTGCTTGCATATTAAGGCTGTTTTAAAACAGTATAATCACTATTTTAGAATCTTTACTTCTCATCTGTTAACTGAACACTGATGTGTGGCTTCTAATGAAAAGTGTGGCCACCTGAGAATCCACAAAGTGCTTTATGTTCTACACCTTTTCGGTATGAATTCGAAACAGCACACATCTAAAAGGTGCCAATCATTTCAGGAAAAGAGTTCCAGAAAGTTAAACTAATTCCTAGATTTTCAAGTCTTGACTGAATTCACTGAATTTTTAGCAGTAAGAAAAGACACACAGAAGGAGTGTCAGATGGATTGTAGTCCTAGCTTTGAAACTGACAATGTGAAAACTTTTCTGTACTTTATTATGCAATTTCTTTTCTTGGTGAAGTGATAGTAAAACCTGTCATGTCATTTGTGTTCATGCTGTGTCATTTTAATAGTATTTGTGTGTTATTGACATGATCTATATTTTTCTTCAGACCTTTGACTTCATTTTTTTTTTCTTATCCCAAGGAGACTAATGCAATGACTGCATTTTGTTATAAAGACTTATTTCCGTACTGTGCAAGCCGTGATCAAGAATTAAGGCTAGTGATGAACAGAGATAAATCTAAAGGAAAAGAAAATGCAGAATATATCTTAGACTGCAATTTAAATAGATTAAATTGAATCAGAGTCAAAAAACACTGAACTCTGCCTTTTGACTATAGATTTGGCCTCTTTGCTGTTATCTTCTAAACATACAATTCTTGTTCTCCTAGAGAATAGCACCTCTAACTCAAAACTCTGATCTGGACAGTGAGTTTGAATTTTTGCTCTCATTCTCTTCTGGAAGTTATTTTTATCCTCTTTAGCCTCCTAATCTGTCACTGCTGCTAGAATTTTCATGTGTCAGGGCCTGTTCTCTTATTAGAAGAATAGGCCACTGACCTGAATTGAGCCCTCTGTGTGTCCGTTAGAACCCCAGGGACATTCCACATACAAAACGGGAAAGAAGGGTTGTGCCACTACTATCAGGATCTCATCTCCTTAACCTCTAATAGAAGTTTTGCAGACAACTAAATTCCCAAACAAGTAATGAGATTTAGTTAAAGGAAAGGATCATGTGTAATTAATGAGTCTGTGAATTATTTAAACATAGAAATTTCTGATTATTTTTGATAACAGCAACCCATAAAAAAACTGGCTTTATTTAGGGAAGAAAGTGTTGTTGTCAAATAGCCCAAACAGACTTCTATGCACAGCAATTTGTATTGTCTGTGTTAGTAAGTTATACAGCTGTGAGAGGACTAAGGTGTACCTGACCCAAGCCGTGGTATTTTCAAGCAGCTCATACACATGAAAAAGCTGGACATTGAATAAGGTCAGAATCAATGCCTTTGAATTATAATGTTGACAAAAAATATTGACTATACCAGGCACTGTCAGAAGAAAGAACAGATTTGTCTTAGAAGAAGTATAGCCAGTGTTCCTTAGACACTGGGATGGCACAATTACATATCACATAATTTGGATGTGGGGGAACAATCTCTGGAGAAAGACATCATGCTTGGTAGAATCAAAGGTCAGCAAAAAAGTGGAGGACCCTCATGGAAATGCATTGAGACAGTGACTGGAACAGTGGACTTCGGCATGACAGTAATTGTGAGAATGGCCCTGGACTGGGTGGTATTTCATTTTGTTATATGAGGGTTTGCTGTGTGTTGGAATCTACTCTGTGACACCTGTTTTAGTCAGCTAGGGCTGCTTAGAGATCCACAAGTGGATGGCTTAGAAAGAGAAATTTTATCTTATCACAGCCCAGTAGGCTAAAATCCAAATTCAGGGTTTCAGCTCCAGAGGAAGGCTTTCTCTGCTGGCACTAGAGGAAGGTCGTGTTGTCAGTGTTCCCATGGACTGGAAGTTTCCAAGGCTCAGAGATCCCAGTCCTTTCTAAACAACACACTCAGCTTCCAGCACAGCTTCTTGATGATATGAGGTCCAGTCTCTCTGCAAGCTTCTTTCCTTAATACCTCAAGAGACTGCTTCAAGGCACAAAACAGTCTTGACCCCTGCCCCACCAGCAGAACTGATGGCCCGTCCATGCTCACTGACATCATAGAGGAAGGATTTACAGCATGGAAGATATCACATAATGCCAGGAATCATGCTCTAGCTAAGTTGCTCCCATTTTTTTGTTTTTGGAAACACAATTCAATCCATGACAACACCTAACAACAACGTAATAGCCAGATACTTGTTCACTAACTAACAGAAAAATATCCTTGCATTTTATATGCGTCAGAGCTATTCTAGTGAATAGTAAGCTTTTATGACAAAAAGGGTAAAATCCTTCCATGAGGTCCGATTTATAGAACCTTTGCTATCAAATGAAAAGAAAACAAACAAGATCAAACATAAAGGAAAAGTGAGGGTCAGAGGTACAGCACACTTGATGGCAGGCTGTTCATCAAACAGGAAACTGAAAAGGAACTTACCAAAAAACTCAGTACACTTAGATTATGCAGAGCTAATTCTAAGTGCTGATGAGATCCTAGAAGATAAGAAGACTTTGCCCCCATCCTCGTGAAAGAAAGATAAGCAAGCGTACAGCTAACTAGAGCAAAGGAAAAAATATGTTACATGCTATGTTATAGATTTCAGCATGTCGAGAAGGGAGAGATTAATTTATATCACTTAATTCTCAAGACTTATTCCAACCATATTGCTAAGAAATGATTCCAAGTGAGTCTAGATATCAAATGAAATTGTAGGCTGGCTAAGTGCAGCATGGCTGATTCAAGTCTTTTAAGAATATTGAAACACTTTTAGACTTTTTTGTTTGACCCGCAGAATCTTAGCATGTTTAATGAATGCATTTAGCATGCATTCTTTTTGAAAGGCTGTAATAAAATATGTGTGTGATAGTTATAGTTAATGCAGTATTTTCTTGTACAGCAGATTTGATTTGTGTATCACTAGCAGATAACTATCATGTTGACTCAGAATTAAGTAACTTCCATTACACCTGGGATTTTAAGCACTCTCCTAAAGGAAATCAAGATTTCAAGAACCACCATATAATACCAACTATTATATAAAAGTCTGCGTTGTTACTCAATCAAAAGATAACTTATTCTTAGTGTTTCCAAAATTCTTTTTAAAGAAATAATAAATCCCATTTTTCCAAGTAAATGAATTATTACTGGTAATCTTCTTGGTATCTATGGGTTTTAATTTGAAGATATTGATACCAGTTGGTAATTTTAAAGTACACTCATGTGTTTTCGGCTGGCATGTGTTTTTAGTCAAAAAAGAAAAGCTAAATAGGTAGTGAATGAGGGATTTTAGAAGTGACATATTACATGTCCTTTTGCTTATGTATTCTAAAACATTTTTACAATGATTAATTCTTTCCGAAAAGGTTTGTGAAGTTGATTTAAATCTCAGTGGAATCTGCAATTGCTGTCTCTGCATTAATGACCTGTAAATCATAATTTTACTGTGTAGTTTAGGACTTTCAAAGTTTTACTGGCTTCTTTCACTTGTCTGTTTCTCGATCTGTATTATCAATTACTGTTTTTTTTTAAAAAAATAGATTTTGTCATGACTTAAGTACAAGTAAACAATCCAATTTGCCATATAACATTTGGAACTTCTTGGGGAGAGAATGGCATGAAACAGAGGCAAAGACACTAGTCTGAGGGTCCAGTGAATTTTATTCGAAGAGAAAGAGGGTGAGGTCTGAGCCAAGGATGGCTCAGCCCATAAAGAGAATGGGATCTCGGCTGAGACGTGGTTCAGCCCATTCAGAGAGAAAGAAATTGGGGTCTGAGCCTAGAAGTGGCTCAGCTCACCCCTGGCCAGCAGCCAGCCTGGCCAGTAGGGCATGTTTTAAAGTTTCAGTGAGGTAGTGTGGAGTGAGAGTTTACAGTTTGGTAAGGGAAGAATGTTAACAGAGGAGAAAGGATTGCAAGAAATTCCAATAAGGGGATTTATGGTCTGATAAGGAAGAAGTGTTGATTGGAAGGGGGAAGGGGTATGGTTTGTTTATAGTCACCCTTTCATAAGGGAAGAGCTTTACTTAGGAGGCTGCAGGCATAAAGTTTTGTTTGTGGTTCAGATTTCTGTGGGCTGTTTTGGGGTCACAGCTTATGCTATAGCCTCTCTGAAATCTGGGGATATGACAGTCTGATGGCTTGTGTTAAACCTCTCTGAAATCCAGAGCAGAGTCCTCTCAGAACTTACACCACTATTCTACTCTAGCTACTGTCGTCTCCCTTCCCCACCCTCCCGTGACAACATATTCCCCCTTGTCATCCAGAAGTCGTCATGCACATTTGGTCACGACCTGTCTCCCCTCACTCTCTGTTTCTGCCTCCAGCAATGAACTTCCCAGATAGCCCCCTTGAATCTATTTAAGCCGGAATGTTTGTTCAGTGCCAGGATCACAGCATATCTTGTATAGTCCAGTTCGGTCTTTATCTGGGGAGCTGGTGTAGTGTCTGGATGCAGTTTGGGGTTACAGAGTCATGGGATCACACTCCCAGGAGGCCCTCTGGACCAAAGGACCATCACTGTTGTCATTTGGTAGAGTTCTAGTTCTGTGTGTTTATGTTTTTCCTGCCATGTCAGAGGCTCTATGTTGTGTATCCCACCCTGGCCGTCATTGGTGGTAGCCAGGCACCGTCTGATTCTTCTGGTCCTCTATTAAATTAGTCTCTGGATTATATGACACCTTCCATCAGCTGGGTTTATGTTTTCCTTCTGCCTTTGGGGTCTGCCTTTTAGCTCTGGTTCAGGTGGATTGGAACCAATGAGTGCTACTTAGATGGGAGCTTATTAGCTTTTAAGACCCTAGATGCAGAACCTTTCCTTAAGAGGAAGAGAGAAAAGAAAAACAAGAACCTGGGTATGCCAGTTAGTCAAGATGTCCCTTGGGAGCATGGTCCCCCAACTCCAGCCTCTATTTATTATTCTGTCCTTCCAAAGAGGTGGGCTACATTTAGCAAACAGTTTAGTTTGGGAATTGAGCAGTAGTGGGTACCTTCTTTCTATTACGTGCTTTGTCATACCCTGTACACAACCCTAGTCTTACCCTCTATCTTACCCTCTTTCTATCCCTTTCCCTCCCTCCCCAGCCTGGTAACCATCAATAATTGATTTCTTATGTGCTAAAATGATTCATTACAGCCTTATATTAATGTCATCTTACAATGTTTGTCCTTTTATGTTTGGCTAATTTCACTCAGCATAATGTCCTCCGGGTGTTCCCCCACTGTCAGATATTTCTCTAAGCCTATGTTGTTTCTTATCGTTGCATAATATTCCATTGTATGTGTATACCATTGTTTGTTTAACCATTTGGCTGTTGATGAGCATCTAGGTTACCTCCATACTTTTGCTATTGTGGAGAGAGCTGGAATAAACATAGATGTGCATGTATCTCTTTTAATGGTGTCCCTTGTTTCTTTGGTGTATATTCCAAGGAGTGGGATTGTTTGATCATACAGTATTTCTGTTTCTAGTTTTCTAAGAAAGTATCAAATCGATTTCCAAAGTGGTTGTACCATTTTATACTGCCACCAACAGTGTAGAAGAGTTCCAGTCTCTCCACATCATCTCCAGCATTTATTACTTTATGGTTTTTTTTTGCATAACTGTCAGACTTGTTGGGGTGAGATGGTGTCATTGTAGCTTTGATTTAGATTTCTCTAATGGCTAGTGATCATGAGCATTTTCTCATATGTCTGTTGGCATCTCATATGTCTTCTTTAGTGAAGTGCCTATTCATGTATTTTGCTCATGTTTTAATTGTTTTATTTTTTCTAGATGAGGTTTTGCAATATAACTTGTACATTAGAGATTAAACGATGATCAGAGGTGTGATAGCCAAAAATTGTTCTTCATTCTGAGGGTAGTTGTTTTACTCTTTTGATGAAGACTTTGGATGAGCATAGGTGTTTGATTTTTACAAGTTCCCATTTGTCTATTTTCATTTCTGGTATATGAGAATTATTGGTGACTTTTTTGTAGACTGCTAATGCCATGGATTAGGGCTTCCATTTTCTTCCAAGTTTTCTCTTCCAAGATTTTATCATTTTGAGTTTTTTATTAAGGTTTTTAATCTATTTAGAGTTAGTTTAATGCATGGTATGAAATAAGGATCTTGTTTCAGTTTTTTGCAGATGAATGTCCAGTTATGCCAACACCATTTATCAAAGTGACTGTCTTTTCCCCAGGTCACATCTTTTAGGCCTGTATCAAATATCTATTGCTCATAGGTGGGCGATGTTAAATTTGGATTCTCAATTCTGTTCCATTGGTTTATGTTTCTGTTTTTATGCCAATACCAGGTGTTTTTGATTATTGTGGCAGTGTAGTAGGTTTTAGGATCAGGTAGTGTGAGGCCTCCTACTTCATTCTTCTTCTTTAGTAATGTTGTACTTATCTGTGGCTTCTTCACTTTTCATATAAAGTTGATGATTTGTTTCTCCATCTCATTAAAGAATGTTACTGGGATTTGTATTGATACTGCATTGTATGCATAAATTGCTTTCTGTAGGATAGTCATTTGCACAATGTGGAATCTTCCTATTCAGTAGCAAGGGGATTTCTCCACTTATGTGGGTCACTTTTAATTTCTTGTAGCAAGATCTTGATGTTTTCTTTGTATAGGTCTTTTACATCTCTGGTCAGATTTATTCCTAAATATTTTATCATCTTGGGGTCTATAGTAAATGGTAATGCTTTCAAGATATCCTCTTTGATTGTCTCTTTGTTGGTGCAAAGCAATCCTACTGATTTATGTATGTTTCTCTTATATCCTGATACTTTACTGAAGTCATGTATTAATTTCAGTACTTTGGGGATGGATACTGTAGGGTTTTCTATGTATAGGATCATGTCATCTGCAAATAGTGATACTTTAACTTCTTCTTTACTCATCTGGATGTCCTTAATTTCTTTTCATAGTTGATTGATCTGGCTAGGACCTCTAGAACAGTGCTGAATAGGAGTGGTGACAATGGGCATCTTTGTCTGGTACCTGTTCTTAAGGAGGGTGTTTTCAGTTTCTCTCCATTCAGAGTGATGTTGGCTCTTGGTTTCTTGTAGACACCCCTTATTATGTTGAGGAGTTTTCCTTCTAGTCCTATATTTCTGAGAGTTTTTAATACAAATCTGTGTTGAACCTTATCAAATGCCTTTTTTGCATCTATTGATAGAATCAAGTGCTTCTTGTCTTTTGTTATGTGTGGTTGATTATATTAATTGTTTTTCTGATGTTGAACCATCCCTGCATTACTGGTATAAATCCTACCTGGTCATGGTGAACTATTTTTTTAGATGTGTTGTTGAATTATATTAGCTTGGATTTTGTTGAGGATTTTCACATCTATATTCATGAGAGATATTGTTCTGTAATTTTCCTTTTTAGTTCTGTCTTTACCTGGTTTTAGTGTCAAGGTTGTACTAGCTTCATAGAATGAGTTTGACAGTATTTCACCCTTTTCTATACTCTGGAATACCTTTAGCATTAGTGTTGTTAACTCTTCTTTGAACATTTGATAGAATTCTCCAGTGAAGGCATCTGGGCCAGGACTTCTTTTAGTTGAGAGTTTTTAAGTTATCTTTTCAGTTTCTTCTCTTGTGATGGGCTTATTTAGTTGTTCAGTCTGTTTGTGGTATCTTCTGGGTTATCGAATTTATTAGAATGCAGTTTTTTTGTAATATTCTGTTATGATTCTTTTAATTTCATCTGGGTCTGTTGTGGTATCACCCATCTCGTTTCTTATTCAGGTTATTTATCTCCTTTCCTGTTTTTCTTTTGTGGTTGGCTATTGGTTTATCAATTTTGTTGATCTTTTCAAAAAAACAGCTTTTTGTCCTGCTAATTCTTTCAGTCTTTCTTCCATTTTGTATTTCATTTATTTCTGCTCTAATTTTTGTAATTTCCTTTCTTCTGGAGGCTGATGGATTCTTTTGCTGGGTTCTTTCCAGTTGTTCAAGTTGAAGAGTTAATTCTGTGATTTGTGTTCTCTTCTTTTTGTATGTGTGAGTTTACTGAGACATAAATTAGTTTTTATTTTTAACAACTGATAACTTTCAAATTTGCATTCATAGTATCTCATGTCTTCCTATTCACTGTTAAGTGTATGTGTATTTGAAGAAAAATAAGTGAAAATAATTCACATTAATTGTTTTTGCAGATTCTCATTGGCTAGCTTAGCATGTAATTATGGTACTAGGAACTACGTGATTAATAATGCTTAACATAGTCTTGGAGACACACATACAACAATTGTTCTATCACCCCATTGATTTTCAGCAAACTCTTTTTATCAGTGTCCTTACTTGTGGCTGAATAAGCTGTGTAGTGGGGTGAAATAATTCACATATAAAATAGTGATATTCCCTGAGGTTACATGAGCAGCAGCATGTGTGACAGTGATAGTAACTATGCATTTGACATCAGTTAATATATTGATACCTAAAGAGAATAGCTGTACAGCTGTGGTTTAATCTGATTTCATGGATGCCTAGTTTTTTAGTTTTCAAAGCAATGAGTCTATGTGAATAAATTAATGTCAACCTGCATATCTTAAAATATATGCATGGAATGTACTCAGTCAATTGCTAAGCATATATCTTTGAAAATATGGCCTAATATAATTCTTTCAGGTTGCAAATGATTGGAGACGTAAGAGTACAGAGTTTATGTAGGAAACTTAATGTGAGATATGCATGTTGGTAAGTGCCAGCAAATCGGTTTTGACTCATAGCAATCCTATGTACAACAAAACAAAACACTTCCTCGTCCTGGCCATCCTTATAGTCATTGCTATGCAAGCCCGTTGTTGCAACCACTGTGTCAGTCCATCTCTTTGAGGGCCTCTCTCTTTTTAGCTGATCTTCTGTATCACTAAGCAATATGTTGTTCTCCAGGGACTGATCCCACCTGCTAATATGTCCGAAAAAAGTGAGATGTAGTCTTGCCATCCTCATTTCCAAGGAACATTCTGGCTATACTTCTTTGAAGACAGATTTCTTTGTTCTTGTTATGGTCTGTAGTTTACTCAATATTCTTCACCAATAGCATAATTTAAATGTATCAGTTCTTTGGTCTTCCTTGTTCATTGTTCAAATTTTGCATGCATGTGAAGCAACTGAAAGTTGCTGGGTCAGGCATACCTGAGTCCTCAAAGTGACATCTTCACACTTGAACACTTTAAGAGGTCTTTTGCACAGATTTCTGTAATGCAGTATGTCATTTGATTTTTTGACTGCTGCTTCCATGGGCATAGATTGTGGAACCAAGTAAAATTAATTCTCGCTAGCTTAAATCTTTTCTGCATTTATCATGATGCTGCTTATAGGTCCAGTAGTGAAGATTTTTGTTTTCTTAATGTTGAGATGTAACTGTATTGATGACTACAGTCTTTGATTTTTATCAGCAAGTGCTTCAAGTCGTCTTCACTTTTAGCAAGCAAGGTGAGTCATCTGTATATTGCAGGTTGTTAATGAGTCTTTCTCCAGTCCTGATACCTCATTCTTCATACAGTCCAATTTCTAGGCTAATTTGTTCAGTGTGCATGTTGAATATGTATGGTAAAGGCATACAACTCTGATACATACCTTTTCTGATTTTAAATATATGTGCATATAGGCACATGTACATATGTACACACACACACAGCCAAAACTAGTAAAGAAACAAAGTGTCTAAGAATACATAAATATAGTTGAACTAAGAAAATAAATCAGTAACACAAAAATTGACTACTCCCTCATTGTTTTATTGACGACGTGATTTTCTTTACTGACAAATTTAACCAAGTAGACAGGTGCTTTTCATTAGGGAATTCTAGAGATTTCCCTGTAGCTATTGAGATCTACTGTGATTAGTGTTATTTTTGAAGCTTTGCCTCTGTTGCCTGAAGAGGCTGGCCTTGATTAAAATCAAGACTTAATTCTAATCTGCTTTCCTTCTTTGTTTGGACACTTGATCTGCCTGGCTCCGTTCCTTCATCCTGCCTCTGGCTGCCTGGGGAGCTCACTTGATAAATTATCTGGACTTTTTCTTAAAACTGACACACATTAAATTTTTTTTTTTCTGTTTTTCTTCAAAATTTATTTGCTCTGTGTTTTATTCTCTTATACCATTCTAAGTGGTTAATTGTGAATTATTATGATAGCCACCTGTATGGTTATTCTTCCTTGTACCCCATGCTACCAGTTTAATTTTTCCTATTTCTGTACCCTACCCTGTGTCCGGAAGACTGACTTTCACAGACTGTATCATCCTGGTCCGCATGCCAGCTGGCTTTCTGTTGGGTTAGTCAAAGGGAGGCACTATGAGGAAATTGGAAGGTAGAAAGAGTTGTCCATTGTTCTTTCCCGCGTCAGGCTGTGTTTCTGGCAGTAGATGTGCCTCCCAGGAATTACAACTCCCAGTAGACAGCCTCTCCTCCATACCTCTGTGTCCCCCAGGGCTCCACTAAACCATTTCTTCCTGTTCCTTAGCCCTATGGGATGATGGATTTCTACTGTTGTCAAAGTGTGGAGCCTTTACCAGCCCTTGTTTGTTCCCTTAACTTTGATCCAGCTGTCTTTTTCTAGTTCTCTACTCTGTCCTGTGTTTCCATATAACTTCCATAAACAAACAAAAAACCTGCTGCCATCCAGTCAGGATTTTATATATATATATATATATATATATAATTTCTAAATTCTTCAATGTTAGAACTTTAGTTTGGCTTTTATTATAGATAGTCCTGTATGTGTCTGGCTGCTCATTCATCTTGTAACCTCAGTACGTAGCAGAGTACTTGACCTGTTTTAGGAGCTTAGATAATGTTTGTTAAATGTTTGAATAGACTGTTATGCCTAATTTGCCCTCAACTTGCTCATAAAAAGTGCTAGAGCTATTGTAATTATATTTTCAGATTTTTTTTTTTTTTGTAGTAGTGGAATTCAGGAATAATGTGGCTTTTCTGAGTTTATTAATATTTCTTTTTCCCTAAGGAGCTGAGGCAAGTTATACTCTACTAGTGTTGTTGAATATTAATAGAAGTCTCAGAATTATGGAGAATCACAGAAACTGATGAAAAAAGAGACAAGACAAAAGTCAGTCATTTGGGGTACTCCCTAAGTCAAGTTCATCTTGCCTGTGCTCACTGCTTGAAAGAATGAGGCAATTGTGTTATCATTCATTTTTGTGTTTTTTCCCTCTCTGCCAAACTCCATTTGGTGCCCTGTTGTCCCATAAGGTGCCTTTCTGAGTCTTTTGAATTAAGGGTTCGAAACAGAAGGTCCATCTGCTGTGCATGAATATTAAATTATCATAAGACTTTGTTTAAGGAGATTGTACCATTGGGTTTTTTATGGTGTTTCCTTTCTTCTCCATTAAAGAAAGACTTAGCACATCTTTTTTTTTCGTCTGTTCAACATACCCTTAGACTTGAATAAGATACATTTATCAAGTCATATAAAAGGCTTAGAAACCATTTCATGGCAGGTGCTGAAGAGAAGTAAGAAAGTTTTATTTATTCTCATTATCTTAGAAACTGTAACACATAGTAAGTATAACTGAACATACAATGTGCCAGATCTTGGTATTTTGAGGTTACTGGACCATATAAGAAATAAAAAGTACATTCTAAATATTATATGTTGGAGAGACATATTTTATAATCCATCAGGTTCATTAAGTATATGCAGATGCTATTTGAATTCGTAATATGATTGATAGTATACAATTGACAAATCTGTTTCACTTTGAATGTTCATGAGTGAGCAAGTCCTAGTCAGCAAGTAAACTGCATTGTTTTTCAGAAACCTATAATAATTTAAAACCAATTTCCTGTTAGATTGTGTTATGTAGTGAAATTTGTTAATAAAAACTGTGTAAGGAAATCGGTTCCATGATGGCCTTTTAAAATGTGCATGCTTTCCATTATTTAAATGTGAATCTTTAAATGATTAGTTAATTCTGCAGTGGAGAGAAAAGTTGGGTTACAGTTAAGGTATGCATACTTGGGCAACGACACACACACACACGTATATACACACACAGTATAAACAAAAGTAATTTTTTGTTACTAATTATTATTTGCAAGTTGATACTTTTTTGGACTTGTTCATTTTTAAAAAGTTGTATTCTGTTTTAGGTGAAAGTTTACAGCACAGGTTTATTTCTCATTCAGAATATATATACGTGTTGTTTTGTGACTTTGGTTGCAATCCCCACAATGTGACATGTGCTCCGAATCCTCCCCTCACCACCCTCCCCGCCGCATTCTCTGTGTCTGTTCTTCTAGCTTCTACCCCTTTCTGCTTTGTCCGGTCTTGCTTTTGGACAGGAATTACACATTTGTTTTTGAGTATTTGATTGAACAAGAAGCGCGTTCCTGATGCGTGCTATTAGCCTGTCTAATCTGTTTGAAATGTGGGCTTCAGAAGAAAAGGTAGGCGTCAGGTCTGAGTTAACAGAGTGTCTACGGATCTCGAAGGTTCTCCCAGTCTCTGTCAGACAAATAAGTCTGATCTATTTTCATGGATTTTGATTAGTCATACTTGTTTCTCTCATTAGGCCTGAGACTCCTTGTTCTGATCCTTGTCAGAGCCATTGGTGGCAGTAGCTGGGCACCATCTAATTCTTGAGGCCTGAGGCTGGTGGAGTTTCTGGTTGATGTGGTCCTTTAGCCCTTTGTGCTAGCATTTCCCTTGTATCTTTGGTTTTCTTTATTCTCCTTTGCTATGTACAGAACAGGACAAGTAGATGTATCATAGATGGCCATGTGAAACCTTTAAAGACCCTAGATGCTATTCACCAAAGTGGGATGTACTACATTTTCTTTAAGAACTGTTTGCCACTTGACCTAGATGTCCCCCAGGACTGTGGTCCTCAACCCCCAGCTCCAGCTACTCAGCCCCTCAAAGTGTTTGGATGTACCTGGGAAACTTCTGTGCTTTTGCTTTGGACCTGTTGTGCTGACTTCTGTATTGTGTGTTGTATTTCCCTTCACAAAAGTTGACATGTATGTGCTGTCTAGTTAGTGACTTCCCATTTCCTACCTCTCTGCCATTGTAACCAGCAAAGAATGTTTTTTGCTGTGCATAAACATTTTCTTGAGTTCTTATAATACAATAAAATAATTTGTGTTCATCGTACAATACTTGTACCATTGTGACTGACGTATTCCATCTAGATTCATCCATGCTGGGAAATGTTGCACAAGTTTGTCATTTTTCTTTATTGTGCAGTATTCCATTAAGTGTATGTTTGAGTCACCTGGTACTGCTCTAACAGAAAATACTGCGAGTGGATGGTTTCATGAAGAGAAACTTTACTGACAAAGTCAGGTAAGCCACAAATCCGTTTATGAGTTACAGGTCCATTCAGTAGGATAAACAGTCACAGTCCAATAGGCTGAGTCCAAGTTCCAGGAGAGCATCTCAGCATGGGAACCGCAGGTCCAAAGGATGTAGTCTGCTCTCGGTCTTGGTGGTATGAGGTTCCCAACTCTCCAGGCTCACATCTCTCCCTTATAGTCCACAGCTGGTAACTCAAGTCCTGCCTCACCAGCGCAACTGCTGCCCATTCTTCGTCGTCAGTATCAGAGAGGCAGGATTCACACAACACATGGGAGGAATTGCAGCATACTGAGTGGGACTCATAGCCAAGTCAAACCAATACACACATTTTGGAGGGGGACACAATGCAATCCATGACAGTGTATGTACCATAATTTTTTTTATCCAATCCTTTTTGAAGGTCGTTTAAATTGTTTGTGTTTTTTGCTATTGTGAATAGTGTTGCAGTGAACGTGGGTGTGAGTATGTGTATTCATGTGACAGTTCTTATTTCTCTAGGATATATTTCTAGGAATTTTCTGTATCCCCTATTATCCCCTAGGTCGGCTCCGACTCGACAGCACTTGGCTTGGCTTCTGGTATTTCTGTTTCCAACTTTTATGAAGAAGTGTATATTGTTTTCCAATGTGAATGTAACATTTTACATTCCTACCAGTAGTGCATGAGAATTCTAATCTCATAAGCTCCCTAACATTTACTCTTTTTTGTATTTTTGATTAGTGCTAATTTTGTTGAGGTAAGATGATAAGTAGTTTTGATTTGCATTTTTTTTTAACGGTTAGTGCTTTAGCTACTGAAAGTTTAAGAGCAAGTTTCAGAGTCACTTGTCATCCAATTTGATACTATCTTTTTTTCCTGCCCTTTTAATGATGTCTTAATTTTTTCATGGATTGTATCTTTAATGTCATTCTACAATTCATCTGGTCTTCATTCATTACTATAAATGCATCAGATTTGTCCTTGAGATGGTCCTAAACTCAGATGGGGTATATTCAAGGCTGTACTTTGGCTCTTGTGAACTTGCTCTAATTTTTTTTTATTTTCAATTTGAGCATGCATATAAGCAGTAGATGGTGTGTGCCATAGTCAGCAACTGGTCTTGTTCTGATTGATAATATTGAGCTTTTACATCTCTTTCCACAGATGTAGTCAGTTTGATTCCTATGTATTCTACCTGGTGAGGTACATGTGTATAGTCACCATTTATGTTGGTGGAAAAAAGTATTTGCAATGAAGATGTCATTGGTCTTGGAAAACTCTATCATATTGTCATCTGCATCGTTTCTATAGCCAAGGCCATATTTTCCAGCTGCAAATCTTTCTTCTTTGTATCCAATTTTTGCTGTTTAATCTTCACTAATTATCAATGCATCCTGATTGCATGTTCCATCAATTTAAGACTGCAGAAACTGGTAAAAAAAATCTTCCATTTCTTCATCTTGGCCTTAGTGGTTGGTGCATAAATGTGAATAATAGTGGTATTAACTGGCCGTCTGTCTTGTTAGATGCTGTCAAGTTGGTTCCAACTCATACTGACCCTGTGCACAACAGAACAGAACACTGCCCAGTGTCACACCATGCCACAGTTGTTTTTATGCTTGCCCATCACTGCAGCACTCTTGATGGTATTTGGCTGGCATCACTGCAGCCACTGTGTCAGTCCACCTCATGGAGGGTCTTCCTCTTTTTCACTGACCATCCACTCTCCCAAGCATGATGTCTTTCTCTAGGGACTGATCCCTTCTGACAACATGTCAGTGTAAGACACAGTCTTGTCATCTTGCTTTCAGGGAGCGATATGCCTGCACTTCTTCTAGGACAGACCTGTGTGTTCTTTTGGCAGCCCATGGTACGTGCTTTCTGTATTCTTCTCTGACTTAACAATCCACAGGTGTTTATTTTTCTTCTGCCTTCTTTCTGTGTAGGCATATGGATATTATCCCACCACTGACAGCATTGTACTTTGGGATAGATCTTAAAGTGTTCTTTCTGATGGTGAAATTAACACCATTTCTTTTTAAGTTTTCATTCCTGGCATAGTATACCATACGATTTTCCAATTCAGAATGGCTAATACCAGTCCATTTCAGCTCACTGATGCCTAGGATATCAGTGTTGGTGTGTTCCATTTCATTTTTAATGGTTTCCAGTTTTCCTCGATTCATACTTTGTACATTCCATGTTAAGAGTATTAATGAATGTTTGCAGCTGTTTCTTCTCATTTTGAGTCATGCCAAATCAGCAAATGGAGGTCCTAAAAGCTATTGAGTGTCTAAAGCAAAAGATGGTAATGATGAGGCAAAAGAACTGAGAAATTTCAAAGTAAATCTTTTATTATGACATGTAGATGGAAAACCAAAAGGGAAGAACACACTCCATATTTCTCCAGCTGAAAGAACTGAAGAAAAAATGTGAGTCTCAAGTTGTGGTAGGGAAGGGTTTTACAGGGAAAATATTAATTACTCAGGAAGCATCTGAAGAAAATGGAAGGAATATACAGAGTCATTGTGCTGGAAAGAATTGGTCGGCATTCAGCTATTTCAAAAGTAGCATATGGTCAGGGACTGATAGTACTGAAGAAGTGAAAATTGCATTGAAGACATTAGTGAAAAACAAGGCTTCAGGAATTGATGAAAAATCAATAGTGATGTTTCAACAAATGGATGCAGTGCTGAAAGTGCTCACTCGTCTATGCCCAGAAATTTGGAAGACAGGTGCCTGGCCAATTGTTTAGAAGAGATCCATATTTATGCCTAAGCCCAGGAGAGGTGACCCAACTGATGTGGAAATTATCAAATGATACTATTAGTAAAACATGCGAGTAAAATTTTGCTCAAGATCATTCAAAGGCAACTGCGAAAGTATATTGACAGGAAACTGCCAGAAATTCAAGCCAGATTCAGAAGAGGATGTGGAATTAGGGGTATCATTGCTGATGTCAGTGGGTCTTGGCTAAAAGTACAGAATACCAGAAAGAGGTTTACTTGTGTTTCATTGGCTATTCAAAGTCATTTGGCTGTGTGGATCACAACAAATCATGGATAACATTGCAGAGAATGAGTATTCCAGAACACTTAGTTGTACTCTTAAGCAATCCGTACATGGATCAAGAGGCATTGGTACAAATAGAACAAGGGGACACTGCTTGGTTTAAAGTCAGGAAAGGTGTATCAGGGTTGTATCCTTTCACCATACCTTTTGAATCTGTATGCTAGCAAATAATCTGAGATACTGGACTCTATGAAGGAAACAAGGCATCAGGTTCGGAAGAAGGCTCGTTAAGAGCCTGCATGCATTACACAGATGACAAAACCTTGGTTGTGGGAAGTGAAGAGGAATTAAAACACTTATGAAGATCAAAGACCGCAGCCTTCAGTATGAATTGCACCTCAACTTCAAGAAAACAAAATCCTCACAACTGGAACAGTAAGCAGCATCATGACAAATGGAGAAAGGACTGAGGTTGTCGAGGATTTCATTTACTTGGTTCCACTTGTGTTCCACAATCTATGCCATGGAGGCAGCAGTCAAGAAATGAAAAGACACTTTGCATTGGGAAAAGCTGCTGCTAAGCACTTCATTAAAGTGTTGAAAATAAAGAAACCACCTTGAACTCTAAGGTGTGCCTGATGCAAAGCCTTCATATTTTCAGTGGCATCATATGCATGTGAAAGCTGGACGATGAATAAAGAAGACAGAAGAAGAATTGACACCTTTGAGTTGTGGTGTTGGAGAAGAATATTGCACATACCATGGACTGTCAAGAGAACAAACAGATCTGTTCTGGAAGAAGTACAACCAGAGTGGTCCTTGGAAGCAAGGATGGTGAAACTGTATCTTATCAGTTCCTGGAGAAGGGCATCATGGCTAGGCAAAGTAGAGGGTCATCAAAAAAGAGAAAGACCCCTAGATTGACACAGTGGCTGCAACAATGGGCTTAAGCATAAAACCAGTTGTAGTATAGGACCAGGCAGTGTTTTGTTCTGTTGTGTGTAGGGTCACTGTGAGTTGGAACTGACTCAACAGCACCTAACAACAACAACAACCACAATGGCTAGGGAAATTGAGCATTTCCTTGTGTATTTGTTAGCTGCCTGTATGTCTTTTTTAGTTAAGTGTCTGCTGACATACATTGCTCATTTATAAATTGGGTTTTCTTTTTATTAGTGAGATATAGAAGTATTTTTTTAGGTTTTAAACATTAAAAAATTGTTAGATATGGGGGGCGGAGTCAAGATGGCAGACTAAGCCCCCGTCTCCTTATATCCCTCTGGAAACCAAGACCTGAATTGACAATCAAACAGAGCCTTCTGATCACCTAATCAGCCTCAGGACACGGCATAGAGCTGTTAATTGGGACTTCCTACCACTCAGAGAAAAACCTCCTCTCTTTCGCTGACTCCTGCTCCTGGCTAGCCCCGGCTCTCACGGACGGAAGGTAAACGCACCATTTTGACTTCTTTTTCCTCTGTCTCGGCTGGCGAGTGGAGCTGGGTCTTGCCCGGCGGCTGGACTCAGACGCGCTACTGGGGGGATAGGGAGGCGAAATTCCCATGTTCTGAGAGCCAGGCTCGGGACTCTGTTAATCTAGCCACTTTGAGCCTTTCGTTTTGTAGCTCCCTCAGTGGGGTTTGTGCGGAGCTCCGTGGTCAGTGTGCGGGACGCCATGTTGGTACTGAGATTTTAGCGGGACCTCGTTCTTAGCCTGGGAGCCAGCGCCTGCAAACGGGACAGCGCTGCTCCGTCAGAAAAGTAGTGATTTTGCATAGTGCTGCCTACATTGGGGGCCCTGCAACAGAAGCAGAGGAATCGCTGCCTCTGGGCATCTTTAGCCCCCCTGTCTGCTGCCTGTGTGGAGGACGCCATCTTGGGTACGGTGGCCGCGGCTGGACCTAATTCTTAGCTTGGGAGCCAGAGCCTACCCACAAGAGAGCACTTTTCTATCACAAAACCAGTACTCGACGCAGTGTTGGATAAGGCTAGGCCCTGTCAGCAGAAGCCACCAGGACACTAGCAGTGCTGTATTCTGAACTAGGTTGTTATCATCTGGGGTTGGATACAGTGGCGCTTACTTTGTCAGATGGGAAGAGGGACCTCTACACCTGAAAACCTGACTTGTGAACTGGTCAGATACCTTTTGCTTTACATTTGAAGACAGCCTAGAGAAACATTTGCAATCTATCCTCACAGTACCTCTTCCAGCCTCTATATACTCACATGGGACCCAAAAAGCAACAGACAATTGTGGCATGCAAGCAATCACTCATGGCTTCAGAAGGCTCCCAAACAAAGCAACCAAGGAGTTTTCCAGATGAAGAAACTTTTATGAAAGCATCAGGAAGTGAATACAAATTGATTATATACAGGGCCCTTCTAGACCTTATACAAAATGCAGCAGAACAAAATGAAAAATTAAGCAAGTTGTTCGATCTGATGGAACACCAGTACTCTGAAATCCAACAGATCAAGAACAAAATCAAAGACATAGAAGCTTCCATGCAAAGCCAAGAAAACAGAATGGAACAAATGGAAAAAAGAATTTCTGACTTGGAAGACAGAGCTACTGATGCCAGTGTCTATGAGCAGAAATCAGAAAAAAGAAACAAGAAAAATGAAGAAACATTAAGAAGCATGTGGGACTCTATTAAGAGGAACAACCTTCGATTAATTGGAGTCCCTGAACAGGGTGAGACATTTGAGAACACAGAGAATATTGTTGCTGAGCTGCTGAAAGAAACCTTCCCAGAAATCATGAAGGAAGAGAATATAGACATCTCAGATGCATATCGTACACCACCCAATATAGATCTGAAAAGAAAGACTCCAAGGCATATTATAATCAAGCTTAAGAAAATGAAACATAAGCAGCAACTCTTAAAGGCAGCAAGACTCAAGGCAAAGCTAACATTCAGAGGGAAACCCTGTAGGCTCTCGTCAGATTTCTCAGCAGAAACCATGCTGGCACGGAGACAGTGGCACGACACATTCAAAGTCTTGAAGGAGAAGAACTTCCAACCAAGAATTATATATCCTGCAAAACTGTCTTTCAAACATGAAAATGAAATTAAGACATTTCCAGATAAACAGTAACTCAGAGACTTTGTAAAAACCAAACCCAAACTACAAGAAATACTGAAAGAAGTTCTTGGCTTTGGCTTAGAAGAACGAAACCACTAACTTTATATTTTAGAACGACACACTACTCAATACTCATTTAGAGAAGGCTCCAAAGTAAATCACAGCTTTGATTTGGAAAAAAGCAATCCAGTGATCATCATGAAAACTATGGTGTCATCATAATAAAAGAGGGATGTACTACAGTCGTTATAGTCCCTCCAGATGGAGAGGAAGATGACCAGACTGGTAGTAATTAAAATTGGGTTTATAAATAGTTTATTAAGGGGGTTCATAGGGACAGCTGTAAAGCACAACAAAGATGTGTCATACCATTTCAAGAAATCTAACACACAAGTCTCAACAACTATAAAACCAGCTCTGAAAAAGGTGAAAAATCAACTCACAAAAAGAGTGTCTCAGAACAGACTAATAAGAACAATAGAGAAAACATCAACATAAAAATAAACATATCACAATGGCAGCAGTGAACACATACTTATCAATAATTACATTGAATGTGAATGGACTGAATGCTCCAGTAAAGAGACACCGAGTGTCATCTTGGATCAAAAGACACGACCCATCCATATGTTGTCTACAAGAAACTCACTTGAGACCTAAAGACAGGAAGAAACTGAAAATTAAAGGTTGGAAGAATATATATCAAGCTAACAATGAACAAAGAAGAGCAGGGGTGGCAATTCTAATCTCAGACAAAATCAACTTTAATGTCAAATCCACCTTCGTGGACAAAGATGGACACTATTTACTGCTGAAAGGTTCTGTACACAAGCAAGACTTAACCACATTAAACATTTATGCACCTAATGTCAGAGCACCTAAATGTGTCAAAGAAACACTGACTATGCTCAAAAGAGAGTTAGATGACTCCACAATAATAGTGGGAGACTTTAACACTCCACTCTCATTACTAGACAGATCATCTAGAAAAAAGCTCAGTAAAGATACAGAAGACCTCATTGACACAATTAACCAACTAAACCTCATTGATATATACAGAACTTTCCACCCATCAGCAGACAACTACACCTTCTTCTCCAGTGCACATGGAACATTCTCCAGAATGACCACATGATAGGCCATAATGCAATGCTCAACAAAATCCATACCATTGAATTATTGCAAAGCATCTTCTCAGATCATAAAGCCATCAAAGTTGAAATCAGTAGCAGAAAAAACAGAGATAGAAAGTGGAACTCTTGGAAACTGAACAACATCTTGCTCAAAAAAAAATGGGTTATAGAGGAAATCAGGGATCAATTAAAGCAATTCATGGATTCCAATGAGAACGAAAACACTTCCTACAAGAACCTGTGGGATACAGCCAAAGCAATGCTCAGAGGTCTGTTTATCTCCATAAATGCACACATCGGGAAAGAAGAAAGAAACCAAATCAAGGAACTAACTCTACAGCTTGAACAAATAGAAAGAGAACAACAGAGGAACCCCTAGGGCACCGGAAGAAAGGAGATCATAAAGATTAGAGCAGAGCTAAATGAATTAGAGAATAGAAAAACAATTGAAAAAATTGAAAAGACCAAAAGCTGGTTTTTTGAAAAGATCAACAAAATTGATAAACCACTTGCTAAACTTACTAAAGAAAAGCAGGAAAGGAAACAAATAACCCAAATTAGAAATGAGAAGGGAGTTGTCACCACAGATGCAACAGAAATCAAAAACATCATAACAGAATACTATGAAAGTCTGTACTCTTAACAAATTTGAAAACCTAGGGGAAATGGACCAATTCCTTGACTCATACCACCTACCCAAATTATCACAGTGTGAAGCAGAACAACTTAATAAACCCATCACAAAGGAAGAGATTGAAAAGGTCATCAAAACACTGCCAACCCAAAAAAGTCCGGGCCTAGATGGCTTCACGGGAGAATTCTACCAAGCATTTAGAGAAGAGTTATCCCCAATACTATTGAAACTATTTCACAGTATAGAAAGGGATGAAGTACTCCCCAAACTCATTCTATGAAGCCAGCATAACCCTGATACCTAAGCCCGGGAAAGATCCAACAAAGACAGAGAACTACAGACCGATATCACTCATGAACCTAGATGCAAAAATCTTCAACAAAATTCTTCCCAACAGAATACAACAACGTATCAAGAAAATAATCCATCATGACCAAGTGGGATTCATACCAGGGATGCAAGGCTGGTTCAACATCAGGAAAACAATTAATGTGATAAACCACATAAATAACACAAAAGACAAGGATCACCTGATTTTGTCCATTGATGCCGAAAAGGCATTTGATAAAGTCCAACACCCATTCATGCTAAAAAGTCTTAGCAAAATGGGCATAGACGGCAAATTCCTCAACACGATAAGGGCCATTTATACAAAGCCAATTGCCCACATCATCCTGAATGGAGAGAGACTGAAAGACTTTCCCCTGAGATCAGGAACTAGACAAGGATGCCCACTGTCTCCTCTCCTATTCAACATTGTGCTAGAAGTTCTAGCCAGAGCAATTAGACAAGACGAACAAATAAAGGGCATCTGCATCGGCAAAGAGGAAGTTAAAATCTCCCTTTTCGCAGATGATATGATTGTATATGCAGAGAACCCCAAGGAATCTATAAGTAAGTTACTCAAACTGATAGAAGAGTTCAGCAAAGTCTCAGGATACAAGATAAACATAAGTAAATCAGTAGGATTCCTTTATACCAACAAGGAGATTGTTAAGGAGGAAATTATCAAATCTATACCATTTGTGATAGCCCCTAAGAAGATGAAGTACCTAGGAATTAATCTAACCAGAGAAACAACAGACCTTTAGAAAGAGAACTACAAGCACTTACTACAAGAAACTAAGAGAGACTTAGATAAATGGAAAAACCTACCCTGCTCATGGATAGGAAGACTTAACATTGTGAAAATGTCTATTTTACCCAAAGCAATTTATTTATATAATGCAATCCCAATACAAGTTCCAGCATCATTTTTTAATGAGATGGAGAAACAAATCACCAATTTTGTTTGGAAGGGGAAGAAGCCCCGGATAAGTAAGGTACTACTAAAGAAGAAGAACACACTGGGAGGCCTTTCATTACCTGACCTTAGAACATACTACACTGCCACAGTGGTCAAAACAGCCTGGTACTGGTACAAGAACAGATAGATTGATCAATGGGACAGAATTGAGACCCCAGAGATGACACCATCTGCCTATGAACAGTTGATATTCGACAAAGGCCCTAAGACATTAAACTGGGGTAAAAACAGCATCTTCAACAAATGGTGCTGGCAAAATTGGTTATCCATCTGCAGTAAACTGAATCAAGATCCATATCTTACACCTTATACAAAAACCAACTCCAACTGGATAAAAGACCTAAATATCAAACCTAAAACGATAAAGCTCACCCAAGAAAAGGTAGGAACAACAATAGAAGTTTTAATACACAATGAGGACAGACTCCAAAATCTGTCAAAGAAACCTCAATCAACAGAAGAGAAAGTAGATAAATGGGAACTATTAAGAATCAAACACTTTTGCTCATCCAAAGACTTTATTAATAGAATTAAAAGAACACCCACAGAGTGGGAAAAAATATTTGGCAACTCTATGTCAGATCGACGCCTGATCTCCATAATCTATAAGATACTACAAAATATCAAGAAGAAGAAGATAAACCATCCAATTAAGCGATGGGCAAAGGAGATGGACAGATACTTCACTAAAGAGGAGATCCAGGCAGCCAAAAAACACATGCGGACATGTTCACGATCTTTAGCTATTAAAGAAATTCAAATCAAGACAACAATGAGATACCATCTCACCCCAACAAGATTGGCCATGATCCAGAAAACACAAAACAACAAATGCTGGAGAGGCTGTGGAGAAAGTGGAACCCTCCTACACTGTTGGTGGGGTTGCAAAATGGTCCAGCCTCTTTGGAAGCCAATCTGGCGCTTCCTTAAAAAAATGGATATTGATATACCATTTGAATCAGTAATTCCACTACTTGGAATATATCCTACAGATTCAAGGCCTTTCACACCAACGGACACATGCACCAGAATGTTTATCGCGGCACAGTCCACAATAGCAAAAAGGTGGAATCAACCCAGATGCCCAACAATAGAAGAATGGATAGGTAAACTGTGGTACATATACTCAATGGAGCACTACGCAATGATAAAGAATAATGATGATTCCAGGAAACATCTCCTAACCTGGTTTCAACTGGAAGACATTATGTTGAGTGAAAGTAGTCAGCGACAAAAGGACAAATACTGTATGAGACCTCTACGATAAGATCTCAAAAACAGACTTGTGTATAGAAGAAAAGTCTCTTTGACAGCTGCAAGGGAGGGGAGGGAGGGAGGGAGGACAAGGGGGGGAGGGTTTAGTTTAGGTAGTTACTAGAAATCTAGTTGGGAGAAAGCGGTGACAGCACACATTAGGAACAAGTACAACATTAAGTGGACTTCAGCATAACTTGAGTACTCCTTCCATCTTGACTCAATACTGCAAGGATAGAGTAGCTGGGGCGGGGGGTGGGGGACCATGCTCTTAGGCGAATTCCAGGCCAATTGGCACAACTAGCGTTTTGCTAAGAGAGCTCTCTGCACCCACATTGGTGAGTGGCGTCTGGGATCTTAAAAGCTGCCAAGCTGCCATCCGAGGACACGGCAAATGGTCCCAACTCAGCAGGAACGGATGCTCACTGAGGGCCAAAATGGCATGCAGTAAAGACAACCGAGAAGACAGAGAGACCCACAAGAGTGGGTGCCTACATCGACCTGGGACCGGAAGAACCGGATGGTGCCTGGCCACCACCAGTGATAGCCACGACAGAGCTCACAGAGAGGAGCCTCACTGGCAACACAAGAATATAAAGAGGTGCATCATGAGATCTCCACTAAAAGACCTCAATTGATGGTCCAGCGGTTTTGGGGTTCCTCTGAGAGCATGGCCCCCGGCCCTGATGCTGCCCATTCCCATAAATTATAACAAAGGTCCACTCTTTGGACAGGAATGGAATGGACTTGGCAATGCAGAGTAACCATATGTTGGAAGCACTTTATGGTTCTATACTTCTATAGGATATCATCTTGCTGACCTCTGGCTGGAGGAAGGGGAGTGGACGGAGAGGAGGGGAAAGGAGACTGTTGGGAGGATGAGACATGTATGGAGCAGAGAGGAATAGTGTGCAGTCACCGGACAGGGAGAGCAGTGGAAGCTGCATATAGGGGGGCATGTAAATTTTCATGTGAATGTACATTTTCACTCAGTTATGTTAAATAAAAAAAAAAAAAAATTGTTAGATACATGGTAGCCAAAATTTTTTCACATCTCTGTTTTTATTCTTCTACTGAAGTCTTTCGATGATTGTAGCTGTTTAATTTTTAGAAGCTCCCAGTTACCTAGTTTCTCTTCTCATGCTTGTACATTATGCATTGTGGTCTGTATGCTATTTATGCTATGTCTTGCGGTCCCTAGCGTTGTCTCTCTTTTTTTTTTCCGTGGTATTTATCATTTTCGATTTATATTTAGGTCTTTGATCCATTTTATATTTCTTTTTGTGTATGGCATGAGGTGTGAGTCTTGTTTCATTTTTTTTTACAGGTGGACCTCTAGTTAAAGAGACAGTCTTTTCCCAACTTAATATTATTTACTCCTTTGTCAGGTATCAACTGCTTGTGAATGGATAGGTTTCTATTAGAGTTCTCAATTCTGTTTCATCAGTCTATGTGTTGTGATGCTAGTACCAGGCGGTTTTGACTTTGTTGGCTGTATAGTAGGTTCCTGTAGGGTCACTGTGAGTCAGAACCAACTTGACGGCACCTTACAACAGCAATAACCGGATCAAGTAGTTTGAGGCCTCTCACTTTGTTCTTTTCTTCAGTAACAGTGTATTTTTACAGGGCCTCTTCACTTTCCGTGTAAATTTGGTGATTTGTTTCTCTATCTTGTTAAAGAATGCTATTGGAATATAGTTTGGAATTGCATTGTATCTATAGATTGCTTTGGGAGTAACTGAGATTTTTACAATGTTCAATCTTCCTATACATCAACATGGTATGTTTTTCCACTTATGTTTCTTTTGACTCCTTCAGTAGTATTTTACAATTTTTTTTTTTGTATAGACCTTTGAAGTCCCTGGTTAGATTTACTAAGTAATCTATCCTCTTGGAGGCTGTTGTAAATTGTATTGCTTTGGTGATTTTGAAGTTCTTTTCGTTTGTATATTATAAAAGGAGGAATTCAACTGATTTTTGTATATTTATCTTGTGTGCTGACACATGACTAAAACTTCTGTTAGTTACAGTAGTTTTCTTGTGGATTCTTGGGGGTTTTCTGTGTATAATAAAATGTTGACATTATAATTAGGGATAATTTTACCTCTTCCTTAACAATCTGGATATCCTTTATTTCTTTTGCTTGCTTTATTGCTCTAGCTGGGACTGCCAGCATGATATTGAATAAGAGTGATAATAAAGGGCATTCTTGTCAGGTTCCCATTCTCAGGGAGAATCCTTTCAGTCTCCATTTAGTATGATGTTGGCTGTTGGTTTTGTATAAATGCTATTTATAATATTGAATAATTTTTCATCTGTTCTTATTTTTCTGAGAGTTTTTATTAGGTATGTGTGTCAGACTGTCAGATGCCTTTTCTGAATTAATTGATACGATCGTGGTTTTTTTGTTTGTTTTGTTTTATTTATGTGGTAGATTATCTTGTTTATTTTCTAATGTTGAGCTATCTCTGCATACCCCTACGAATCTCACTTGGTTATGGTGTATTACTTTTTTCATATACTGTTGAGTTCCCTTGGCTTCTGTTTTGCTGGTAATGTTTGCTTGCATCTGTGTTCTTAAAGGACATTGGTCTATGGCTTTCTTTTCTGGTAGTCCCTTCACCTGGCTTTGGTATCAGCATTATGCTGGCTTCATTAAGTGAGTTTAGAATTATTTCTTCCTTTTCTATGCTCTAAATAGCTTGAGTAGTAGTGACGTTAGTTTGTCTCTAAAAATTTGGTAGAGTTCTTCAGGGAAACTCCCCAGGCCAGGGCTTTTTTGTTGTTGTTGTTAGAATTTCCTCTATTACCTCTTCAGTGTCTTTTTTTGTTCTGGATCTGTTCAGTTTTTCTACCTTAGTTGTGTTAGTTTATGTGCTGTTGCTGTTGTTAAATGCCATCAAGCCAGTGTCAACTCATACCAACACTGTTTACAACAGAACGAAACACTGCCTGGTCCTTCATCAAACTGATAAACACTACACTTGAAGCCTATTACTGCAATCACTGTGTCCAGTCCATCACCCGGAGGGTCTTTCTTTTTTTTGCTGACCTTCTACTTTACCAGTCAAAATGTTCAGCTCCTAGGACTGATCACTCATGATAACATGTCCAAAGTGTGTGAGACATAGTCTCATCATCCTTGTTTCTTCAGAACATTTGGGTGTCATATTTTTTCCAGGATTTGTACATTCCTTTGGCAGTCCATGGTATATTCAGTATTCTCCACCAACACCATAGTTCAAAGGCGTCAATTTTTCTTTGACCTTCTTTATTCATTGGCCATCATTCCAATGCATATGAGCAACTGAAAACACCATAGCTTGGGTCAGCTGCACCTCCATATTCCATGTGACATCTTTGCTTTGCAAAACTTTAAAGAGATTGTTTGCAACAGATTTTCCCAGTGCAATGAGAATTTTGAGTTCTTGACTTCTACTGCCATGGCTTTTGATTTTGAATCCAAGTAAAATGAAATCCTTGACAACTTCACTTTTTTTTTCTGTTTATCATGATGTTCCTTATTGGTCCAGTTGTGAGGATTTTTGTTTTCCTCATGATGGATGCAATTCCTGCTAACAGTTTTTGGTTTTGTTCTTCATCAGCAAGTACATCAAGTCTTCTTCACTTTCAGCAAGCAAGTTTGTGTCACCTATGTAAAAAAGTATTAATGAATGTTCCTTCCATTCTGGTACCCCATTCTTCTTCATATAATACAACTTTTCAGATCATTTGCTCAGTATACAGATTGAATAGTTACGGTGAAAGAATGAAATCATCATGTGTACCTTTCCTGACTTTAAGCCACAGAGTATCGAGTTTTCTGTTAAAATGACTACCTCTTGATTTATGTACAGGTTCCTCATGAACACACATATTCTGGAATTCTAACAGTTTGTAATGTTATCCATACTCTGTTAACATCCACACAATCAAATACCTTTGCATAGTCAGTGAAACACAAGGAAACATCTGTCTGGTATTCTTTGCTTTCAGCTAGGATCTAATATCACTGGTGACATCTCTGATACTGTGTCCTTGTCTGAATTGGCCTGAATTTCTGGCAGTTGTCTGTCAATATACTGCTGCAGCTCTGTTTGAATGAGCTTCAGCAAAATTTTATTTGCATGCAATATTAATGATATTATTCAGTAATTTCCACATTTGGTGTGGTATGCATAAGTATGGATCTCTTCCAGTTGACTGGCTAGGTACCTGTCTTCTGAATTTCTCAGCATAGACAAGTGAGCACTTCCATTACTGCATCCATTTAGTGAAACATCTCAGTTGATATTCTGTCAATTCCTGGAGTCTTGTTTTTTGCCAGTGCATTTGGTGCAGCTTGGACTTCTTGCTTCTGTACCACTGATTCCTGACCATATGCTGCCTATCTCCTGAAATGCTTGGATGTTGGCCATTTCTTTTTGTTGTAGTGACTGTATTTTTTCCATCTTCTTTTGATGTTTCCTATGTCATTTAGTATTTTTCCTGTAGAGTCCTTCAGTGTTGCACCTCAAGGCTTGAATTTTTTCTTTGGTTTTGTCAGCTTGAGAAATACTGTGTTTTTCCTTTTTGGTTTTCTGTCTCCAAGTCTTTGCATATGTCATTATAGTATTTTGTCTTCTCAGGCTGCCCTTTGTAATCTTTTGTTCAGCTCTTTTACTTCTTCATTTCTTCCTTGAGCCTTAGTGTGTTCAAGAGCAAGTTTCAGAATCTTTTCTGATACCCATTTTGGTCCTTTCTTTCTTTTCAGTGACTTCTTGCTTTCCTTCTGTATGATGTTTTTTATGTCACTCACAATGCTTTTGGTCTTTGGTCATTAGTGTCCATTGTGTCAAATTTCTTCTTGAGATGGTCTCTAAATTCAGTAAGATATACTCAACATCATACTCCTGTGAACTTGTTCTTATTTTCTTTGTTTTCAGCTTGAACTTACATATAAATAATTGATGGTCCATTCTGCAGTCGACTCTTGGCCTTTTTCTGACTGGTGATATAAGATGTTCTGTCTTCTGTTTTCACGGATGCAGTTGATTTGATTTCTATGTATTCTGTTTGGTTCAGTCACCCATGTATGGTTACCACTTATGTTGGTGAAAAAAAGTTATTTGTAATAAAGAAATTATTGATCTTGTAAAATTCTATTACATGTTCTCCAACCTCTTTTCTGTCACCAAGGCCATGTTTACCAACTGCTGATCATTCTTTGTTTTCACATTTTGCATTTCAATTGCTAGTAATTGTCAGTACATCTTGATTGCGTATTTGATCAATTTCAAACTGCAGATGTTGGTAAAAATCTTCAGTTTCTTCATCTTTGGCCTTAGTGGCTGGTGCATAAGTTTGAATCCTAGTCATATTAACTGGTTGTCTTTGTGGGAGTATGGATGTTATTCTGTCACTGACAGTGTTGCACTTAAGGACAGATCTTGAGATGTTCTTTTTGACAATGAGTGTGATGCCATTCCTTTGCAATTTGTCATTCCTGGGGTAGTAGACCATATGATTGTCTGATTTAAAATGAGGCACAGTAATCTATTTCAGCTCATTAGTACTTAGGATATGGATATCTGATTTATGCTTCATTTTTTATAATTTCCAATTTTCATAGATTCATATTTCACACATTTGTATATTCCATGTTCTCATTATTAATTTATGTTTTCAGGTGTTTTTTCTCATTTTGAGTCCTGCCACACCAGCAAATGAAGTTTCCGAAAGCTTGACTCCATCTACGTCATTAAGATCCTTTCTGCTTTGAGGAAGCAATTCTTCTCCCTATAGTCTTTTGAGTGCCTTCTAACCTGAGGGAATGCTAGCACCATATCAGACAATATTCTGCTACTATTCAGAAGGTTTGCAATGGCTAATTGTTTTCAGAAGTAGACCCAGTTCTTATTCCTTGTGTTTCTTAGTCTGGAAGCTCAGCTGAAACCTGTCCTCCATGGCTGACCCTGTTGGTATTTGAATAACAGTGGCGTTGCTTACCATCACAGCAACACATAAGTCACCACAGTGTGACAAATTGAGACACTCAGTGGAGCACCTTAGATAGATGGTATGTTTCTAGAAATTTGTCTGTTTCCTCTAAATTTTCAATTATGTTAGAGTAGTTTTTCATAGTATTCTTTCTATTTTAGTTGTGTCTGTTGTAATATCACCCCTTTTATTTCTTATCCAGTGGTTTGTTGATTTTGTCAGTCTTTTCTAAGAACCACATTTTGAGCTTTTCGGTTCTTTTTTATTCTCTATTTATTTCTGTTCTGAGCTTTATTTTTTATTTTCTTTTGGTGCCTGAGGACTTCTTTTGCTGCATTCTTTCTTTTTGTTTGAATTGTAGGATTAATGCTTTGATTTTTCTCCTTCTTTGTTGATGTGTTTATTGCTGTAAATTGATCTCTAAGCACTGCTTTTACTCTGCCTCAAAGATTTGGTAAGATGTGTTTTCATTCTCATTTAACTCTATACATTTTTTAATTTTATCCTTGAGTTTTTTTCTGTTACTTTTAAGCAAGGTGTTGTTCAGTTTTGATATATTTGATTTTTTTCCTTGCTGTTTTTGTTGTTTATTTCTACTTTTGTGATCTTATGATCAGAGAAGATACTTTATATAATTTCAGTGTTTTGGACTTTGTTGAGCCTTGCTTTGTGGCCTAAAATATGGTCTGTTTTGGATAATGTTCCATGTGCTTTGGAAAAGAATATGTACTTAGCTGCTGTTGGATAGAGTGTTCTGTATGTCTGTGAGGTCAAGTTGGTTGGTAGTGGTATTTAGATCTTTTGTATCTTTTTTGAGTTTCTTTCTAGATGTTCTTTCGCTCAGGGTGGTATGTTGAAGTCTTCTACTATTATGTGGCCAAGCCAAGTGCCGTTGAGTCAGATCTGACTCATGGCAAATACTCTAGAGGGCAGTTCTACTCTGGCCTCTAGGGTTGCCATGAGTCGGATTACTGTGGAGCTGTTTATATTTACCTTTTCAATACTATTAGCATTTGTTAGGTATTTGGAGCCCTGTCATTGGGTACATATATGTTTATTATTATGACTTCCTGGTGTATTGATCCTGTAAGCATTATGTAGTGTCCTTCCTTATCCTTTGTAGTGGATTTTACTTTAAAGTCTATTTTATCAGAAATTAATATTGCCACTGCTGCTCTTTTTTGGTTACTGTTTGCTCACTATGTTTTTCCACCTATCATGGTGTGAACTGTGCCCTCCCCAAATATGCATCATCTTGTAGGCCATGAATTCCAGTCTTATGTGTTTGTTGTCCATTTTATGATTGTAATTTTCCTGTGTATTGTAAGTCATAATCTCTGCCTGTTGTTAATGAGGCAAAATTAGATTACGTTAAAGAGAAAAAGGGTGGGATCATAACACTCCTATCAAGGTCACATCTCTGATGAAGTATAAAGAGTTTCCCTGGGGTGTGGCTTGTACCATCTTTTATCTCTCAAGAGATAAAAAGGAAGGGAAATTGAGCGGAGTTGGGGACATCATACCACCAGGAAAGGAGCACTGTCGTACTACAGATGAGTAGGTTTGTTAATGTTGTTTGTGGTTATGTTTAAATTTATCTTTATTTTCTAAGGTTAAATCAATCTGTTATTTCTTGCTATTACCTTGACTTCCTCTCCATATGAAAGTTACATAGCTACATCATTTATTCCTTGCTTTTTGTTTTGACACTGATGTTTACAGACTGACAACACTGTTTTCAGTATTTAACTTTGTTTTGTTTTTATGAATTCCCTATCTGGTGTGGTAACTGGTTGATCTATCCTGTATCCTAGTCTTGGATTGTTGTCTGTTGTTGTTGGTTCTATAACCAGAAGACTCCCTTTAATATTTCATGTAATTTTGTGTGGATTTTGCATATTCCTTTATTTTCCGTTTATCTGGAAATGACCTAATTTGTCATTATATTTGAGAGATAGTTTTGCTGGATACATAGTTACTTGGTGACTGTTTTTTTCCTTCAAGGTTTATATATGTCATCCTTTTACCTTCTTGCCTGAATGGTTTCTGCTGGGTAATCTGAGTTTGTCTTACTGGTGCTGTCTTGTAGGTGACTTTTCTTTTATCCATAGCCACTCAGGATTTGTTCTTTGTGTCTGGTTTTGGCAAGTTTGATTATGATATGTTTTGGTGACTTTCTTTTGGGGTCTACCCTGTATGGGGTTCACCGAGCTTCTTTGATAAATACCATCTCTTTCATGATATTAGCAAAGTTTTTCTCCAGGCTATCTTTGACAATTCTGCTTTACATTATCCCCCCTTGATAGTATCCTACATAATTCTTAGGCTTCAGTTTTCTTCATTCCTTTTTCTTTTTCTTTTCTCAAAAAAATTGATGTCAATAAAGTTACATTCAGTCTCATTCTGACTTTCATTGTCTCACTTTGACTCTTAGACCTTCTATTGAGTTGTCTATTTATGTACTGTTGAGTTATGTTGTATGTATGGTAGTTTGAGAGCTTATACTTTTACAATCTGATGTCACTCCTGTTTTGGTTCTGGAGGTACATACAGATTCACTACTGCTTGGCTGTACCAGGTGGGGTGGTTTTGGCTTTGGATGTTGCTGCTTGCCTCAACTTGTCTGCACTGTACATTTTCAGCTAGCAGAAAGCTGGTGATCCTCCAGTGTGTGATTCTCTTTTCCACTGTTTTTGGATTGTTTCTCCCTCTATCTGTTGCTCAGTTTGATTATTCAACTTTGTCTTTACTAGTTAGATTTCACAGATCGTTGTATATATATATATGCTGTTCACATGTTTTATTGTGTCTATGTTGTAAGAGGGATGACAGGAAGCCTCTGACTATTCTTCCATCTAGTCCTTTCCTTCTCAGCAATTGATACTTTTAAAGATAACGGGAAGATATAAATTCTGAACAGAGAAATACTTTCTTCTAATTTGCACGGTAGAATAAAAGCCATTTACGTGTTCACTTTATAAAACATGTACAAGGACTGACAATTAAGTTCAGGAACTCAGAAAAAGTATTACATACCTTGTTGCTGAATATCACTACAATCATCTTCAAAGCACTCCCCTTAGGAAGCTGTGCACCAACACCAGGCGTAGTCCACCCATCAAAGCAATTTTGGAACTCTTTCTGGAATGGTCATCAGGGCTATCACTGTATTGTCCTTGATGTCCTGAATGTCATTAAGATGTCTTCTTTTCAATACTTCCCTTATCTTTGGGTAAAGAAAAAAGTCATTGGGTGCCAGATCAGGTCAGAGAGAGGACGTTTCAATATGATTATTTATTTACTGGCTAAAAACTCCCTCACAGACATCTATACAATTATATGTGTGAACTTGCCACTGTGCCACCATGAGCAGTGGCCATTCCAGAATGAGTTCCAAGATTGCTTTGAAGGGTGGACTAGGTACTGGTGTTGGTGCATAGCTTCCTTAGGGGAGTACTTTGAAGGTGGCTGAAATGATATTCAGTGGTGAGGTATGTAGCTCTTAAAACAATTAAGTTTGCAGACTTAATTTTCACACTTAGTGTAGTTAAAAATTTAAAACAAACCAGAAAATAAACAAATAAACGGATTTAGTTGTAGGTAGAAGTAGCCGCCTGAGTCTGTTCAGGTTCCTGTGAAATGATCACTTTCACTGGTCCTTTGAAGTAATTGTCTTGGGGTAGATCTAGATGCTGTGGGGCTGTGATGCATCTACAATATTGGGTGTACTTTCAAAGAAAAATGATATGAACTTACGAAAACAAAAGTTAGTTTAGGGTATTGAAAGGACCCAAGCCATAAAGTAGTGTTGAAGGTTAATTAACACTGCATTAGCTTCAGGAAAAACCTCTTTGATTTACATGATGAGTCAACATTTGTATTCAAAACATTCATTTAAAAACAAGCAAAGAATTTCTTTTGGCTAAAATTTTCTTAAGTTGTAGATATCTTAGAAATTTCAGAGAAAATATTGATACTCTACACACATTTTCACTAATTAAAATTATGTTTTCCACACTGAGTCTGAAGTTGTATTTTCAAATTTTATATAATTAGGGTGGAAGCAAGACATGGCCAGATTAGCACCTTCCAGCGTCCTAAAAATGACATGATAACACATACATTGTTTTCTTTAGTGGGGCAAGTGGATGATGCTCTGGGCTGCTAATTGAAAGGTTAGAGGTTCCTATCCACCTAGAGGTGCCTTGGAAGAAAAGCCTGGCAGTCTGCTTCCAAAAAAAATCAGCCATTGAACACTCAGTGGATCACAGTTCTACTCTGACACATGAAGTTGCTATCAGTCAAAATGGACTTAACACCAGTTGGTGTTTTAAACAGTAGTCATAAAGAATCTGAAGCCAAACTTATTGCTGTTGGGTCTATTCTGACTGATATCACCCTGTGGGACAGAGTAGAAGTACCCCATAGGGTTTTCAAAGCCGTAATCTTTATGGAAGTAGACTGCCATATCTTTCTCCTGCTGAGCATCTGGTGGGTTTGAATGGCCAACCTTTTGATTAGTATCTGAGCATCCAACTGCTGTACTACCAGGCATCTTAACCCAGATATACTTTGGTATAAAATAATAAGCCATAAAATGTAAAGTTTTCATATAATCTGAAATTAAAATAATTTCTAATTTTCTGTTTTAAAATTCTGTAATGGTGTATCACAAATGAACTTTTCTCATATTTGTGTTGACCCTGAATTATTGCTGCCCTAAGTATCTACTTAATGTGCTTCCTAGAAGCAGGGTCCTTAGGGGGAGATCATCTAGCCTGCTAGTATGCTTGTAAGAATTAACTTCTCCAGGGTTTAATTCTTACAGATTTTGTACCTTATTTCACTCTCTGAACTTTTTAAGCATGACAGTAACTCCTTATCCTACATATGCCTTACAGTACATTGAATTTAAGTTTATGATCATTCAGACTATTTGAAAACCTTGTGAGCATGTGAAATACTGTTGCAAATGATCTGAGCACTTCTACACCATTTTCCCTAATAATAAATATGTATGTGTATTTTTTTTTTAATGTATAAAGCAATATGCCAGTTTCAAGGACGAACCTACTTTGAAGGAGAAAGAAATACAGTCTATTCCTCTTCTGGAGTGTGTGTTCTGTATGAGTGCAAGGTAAGGAAACTCTTTATGGGTCGTTCACAATTATTTCATTTATGTAAACACAGTAAACTTCAAAAGCTCACACTTGTAACACATTTTCAAGTTTTAAGGCACACAAAATTTAAAATATTAATTATAATTCAAATGTATTATTTTTTGAAATATATAAATTAGTTGTTATAAAATAACTTCCCAATGAAGACAAACACTCTTTTGTCAAATTAAAGTTTTATGGCATCTTCTGTCTACCAAATTCAGGTACTTTCCTGGCTTGCTGTTGTAAAGAAATTGTAATAAAGTTACACTCATCTCACTATCATTCAGTGTTTTGACCCAAGTGAGAAATATCTATCAGTTCAATTAAAGTATGAAAAAAACACCTAATAAAAATTATCTATTTAATGGAAATTAAACATATTTATTTCAATCCCTTTGGGAAGAATACTATTTACATTATTTGAAGGGAAAACGTCATGAATTACTTGCCACAGTCTTTTAACTGCATCTGTTGAAGTACGTGTTATTCCTTTGAACTCTGCTCCTAGACCTAAAAATAATTGAAAACATTTCCCATATGTGCCTTTTATGAACTATATTGTTATATTTCAAATCTATTCTGTCTGAGAGAAGCTATATAAAATTTCTGCTTTAATGTTCCATTTGTATTTGATGTTTTATTTTACTCTTTAAATGTCTTACTCAGATGGGTTTTGGGGCTGATGTAACATTTATAAATTATGGAGAAAATAAACATAGCTGATTTTTCCTACTGGTACCATAAATGAGCTGTAAGGATCTGTCTTCAGGTTCTCTGGAGAAGCAGAATCAGTGAGATAGCTAAAGAGAGAGAAAGAGAAAGAATGTGAGAAAGTGAGATTTACCTCCAGGAATTGAGGCATGTGATTTGTGGGGAACTGTCAAGTCCCAAATCAGTATAGGTTGGTTGACAGGCTGGATACTTCTGCAGGCTTACATTCTAATCTCTGAAGGTCAGGCAGTGAAAAGAGTGAAGTGTGTCAAAATATCTGTTGTCTGGAGGCAGAACACACCCTAGGTATTCCTTTTCACCTGATTGATTGATTACATGCCTGTAGATTGCAGCAACCAGACTAGGTTTAGCCAAGTAATTGGGAACCATAGCCTACCTAGTTGATGCATATAATGAAACATCACAGCATCTGTATTATTATTAAGGGTTAAGGAAAGAAAAATCCTCAGAATTTTGCCAAGAAATATAAAGTGTAAAAGAGGTCAACTATAAACATATTGTGTGTCTTAAGGTGGAAGTCCTTTGGGATAAGCAAAAGAAGGTGAGGAGAGACAAGACTATGACAGATTGGGTTTCTAAAATGTGAAAGTACTGATTTTTTCATGCCCATTTCAAAGCATTCGAGATGGGTTTATTTTTGGTGTAAATTGTCTCTCATATGATGTAGGCTACCATCTTAAACATAAGAGAGCCAAAACATAACATTAAAATGAATTGCTGAATCTGTATTTCAAGGTGGATTTTTCTCTGTCAGCAGTCCTACAGCAGATGCCGTTCTGAGTTGAATAGCTCTCACTACAGACATAGGGATTAGAAAAACTTTGAGATTGAAATTTGGAGGGCATTTGAAGTTTTTCAGCTTAAATGTTTATGAGTATGTGTATAAATATGCTACAGATATATACTTTTTTATGTGGTTAGAGTGTGTCCCATAATGCTGATAATTATGGTTTGGAGATTTACTGGGATAGTTGTCTAGTTGGTTTTAAAGTAGCTGAAATGTTATTTGATTTTAGTTTTAATTTTGTGTTGTTATGGGCGTGTATATAGAAATCACTGTAGGTGCTTAGTAAATATTTGATGAATGAATGAATGTTACCTTGTATTTGTTCAGACAAAAGGCAGAATTTGCTATCCTCTAATATAGTGCTGCCTAGTAGGAATAGCTTTGTCTGCTTACCAAAAGGTCTGTAGTTCAAATCTACCAGGCACTCCTTAGAACTACTACTCCAACCTTTAGGGTTGCTGTGGGTCAGTAGGACTCAATAGCAACTGATTAGAAAAAACAGCATGTAAACCATCTGTATAATTTTTATTGAGCTAAAATTTCTGTATTTAAATCTATTTGTGTATAATATAATTTCAATATTTAATTAATATAAAAATAATTAATGAAATAGCCTATGTTCCTTTATTATACAAAGTCTGTAAGCTCTTGTATGTAGGTGATTTTGATTGGGCAGTGCCACTCTACATGTTAGTCATGAGCTTTGGTAGTTATCAACTGAATTTTTTAATTAAAGACTTTTGTTGTTTCAGTTGCCTTCAGGATTCATAGTTCCATATTTATACTTAAACAGCTGTCACTTTTTCTGTCTCTGGGCCATCAATTCTAGTCCTTGTTTTTTCCTTTTATTGGCCTTATAAATGTGTCTGGGAAGTCTATGACTTCCATAGTAACAGAGAGAAGAACACTCTAAAATTGCCAGATAAGACTGTCAAACCAAAGCTTTTGACTCCACTGTATCCATGTCTCCTGCCTCTTTCTGCATTAGAAATCAGGACTTAGAGACAATATTTTACATAAGTAAACCAGAAAAAATGACAGATACATGAAAGCAGTAACACAGCTGACAGCCAAAAAAACCTAAGCCATTAGGCAATAGTTAAAATGGAAACCTGCAAGTTCCAAGAGCTATTTTATTATGTACTGGTAAGCATAATACAGCATAGTTAATGACTTTTAAGAGGTTGGAGATTGAGAATATAGAAGCTAATTGTTTGCTTCTAGGGCAGGACTAGCATAGTTATCAGCAAAGTATTTCATACTTTGGTTTATCTTTGAGAAGGATTTTATGTATCGATTTTACGTTTAGTTATTTATTCATCCTGTAAGTTTTGGACTGCCAGCTGTATGCCAGAAAGTGTGGTAAGCATTTCTTCACGGGAGAGCCATGGACTCTGCTCTTCTGCTTTCATTTTCCCTTACTTCTTTATTACCACAATCACCTGCAAGTATCTCTTTATGATAGTTTAGAAAACTTTGACATGAACTTGTGTAAAAAATTCATTTTTTATTTATTGTTTTTTTTCAAAGTGAGCTGTAGATCTAATTCAAGCTGTGGTTTTGCCACAGCTACCATTTGGATTACCGAAATGTGTGTAAAGTCAACAGAATTTTCTGGAGTTATCCAGATGGTTGGTAAATTGTAGATGTGGCTGCAGTGGAATGCTCCAATTCCCAAGACTGCTTGTCGATTTTGAAAGACTTTACAGTTGTGATTTAATCTCAGGAATGAGACTTTGACCTGTGCAAACTTTCTGAAAATTAAAATTTCATTCTCAGACTGAAAGGGTCTTTTCAAATCTTGGCTCTAGACATTAGTAAGCCCTAATTAAGGCACTCAAATTATTCATTTGCTGTTATTCAACAGGACCAGACCATGAAACTTGTTGAGAGTACAGGCTGTCCGGTTTTGAGTTGTCCAGAGTCCCATCAGATTACCTTGTCTCATAGCTGTTGCAAAGTTTGTAAAGGTAAGACTTCTTTTATTTGGTGAGATTTTTGTGCATAAATATGGGACATTGGTGGTTCAGTGGCAGAATTCTCATATTTTATGAAGGAGACCCAGGATTGATTCTCAACCAATACACCTCATGTGCTGCCATCCCCTATCAGCGAATGTTTGTGTTTTGCCATGATGTTTCATTGATAATTCCAGACAAAGACCAACTAGAAAGAAAGACCTGGCTATCCTAAAAATTAGACAGTGAAAACCCTGTGTAACACAGTGGCCTGATAGCATAGTGCATGGGGTTGCTGTGAGTCTGGAGCTGACTCACCAGCAGCATGTACAGGAGTCATTCTAAGAGGGTGGTACAATTGACATTAAATAGAGTTTTTTACATGCAAGTTATTTCCAAAGATTAATATTTCCTTAAATATTTTTGTAATTGACACTTTTAATCACACACACATGCAACAAAAGACTTTCTTAATCGAAAATTTTGCCAGTTAGACCTGGCGTATAGTAGATGTTGATACATACTGTCAAGTTCATTCTGAATCATAGCAACCCTACTTGCAACGGAACGCAACATGCTGTGTCCAAAATCATTTTTGTACCTAGGTATATTGTTACAGCCACTGTGTTAACCCACCTTACTGAGTGTCTTCTTTTCTACGTGACCCTCGGTTACTTCACCAAGCATGATATCCTTCTAGAGGGATTGATCCCTCCTGACAGCATGTGCAAACTACATACGTAGAACATAGGCTCACTGTTCTTGCTTCTAAGGAACACTTCAGTTGTACTTCTTCCCGGACAGATCTTTTGTTCTTCTGGCAGTCCATAGTATACTGAATAATCTCCAACATAATAATTCAAAGGTATCAGTTCTTCGTCTGTCTTCCTTTTTCACTGTCTAGCTTTTGCATGCATATGATGTGATGGAAAATACAATGGTTTGATTAAGGGGTACATTAGTCTTCCAGGTGACATCTTACTTGTGAATACTTTCAAGAGGACCTTTGCCGCAGATTTCCCCAATGCAATGCATCTGTTCATTTCTTGACTGCTGCTTCCATGGGCTTGATTATCGGTCCAAGTGAAATGAAATCCTTGACAACCTTGATCCTTTCTCCATTTATATGATGGTGCTTACTAGTCTAGGTGTGAAGATTTTTGTTTTCTTGATGTTGCGTTGCAATCCATACTGAAGGCTGTGGTCTCTGATATTTGTCAGTAAGTGTTTCAAATCCTCTTCACTTTCCACAACCAAAATTCTGTCGTTTGTGTAACGCATGCTGTTAATCAGTTGTCCTCTCACTCTGATGCCTCATTCTTCTGCATATAGTCAGCTTTTTAAAGTATTTGCTCGGCATACAGATTAAAAAGGTATGGGGAAAGGAGTTTAAACCACGCAGTGTCCCCTTGTTCTGTTTGCATGACTACCTCTTGGTCCATTTACAGATTCCTCGTGAGCACAAATAAGTGTTCTGGAATTCCCATCTCCTCAATAATATTCATAATTTGTTATGATCTACACAGTTGAATGCCTTTGTATAGTCAATAAAACATAGGTAAGCTTCTTTCTGGTATTCTTAGCTTTCAGCCAGGCTCCATCTGACATCAGCAATGATATCCTCAGTTCCATGTCCTTTTCCATTCTGGCTTGAATTACTGGCAGTTCCCTGTCTGTATGTTGCTGTATTCACTTTTGAATGACCTTGAGCAAAATTTTACTTGGCATGTAATATTATCAATATTGATCGATAATTTCTGCATTCAGTTGGATCACCTTCCTTGGGAGTAGTCATAAATACAGATGTCTTTGAATCAGTTGGCCATGTAGCTGTCTTCTGGATTTCTTGGCATAGATGAGTAAGTACTAGTACTTCTGGTGCTGCATCTATTTGTGGAAACATCATAATTGATATTCCATCAGTTCCTGGAACTTTGTTTTTCACTAATACCTTCGGTGTAGCTTCAACTTCTTTCTTTAGTACCATCAGTTCCTAATCATATGCTTCCTCTTGAAATGGTTGAACATCAACCAGTTCTTTTTGGTATAATGACTGTATATTCTTTCTTCTTTTGATGCTTCCTGAGCTGTTTAATATTTTCTTTATAGAATCCTTCACTGTTGCAACTTGAGGCTTGAAATTTGTTCTTCAGTTCTTCCAGATTGAAAACTGCGGAACATGTTCTTCCTCTTTGGTTTTCCACTTTCAGCTCTGCATGTGTCATTGTAACACTTTATGTTGTCTTCTCAAGCTGACCTTCGAAATCTTGTGTTCATTTCTTTTAATTCATCATTTCCTTTTGGTTTAGCGACTTCACGTTCAAGAGCAAGTTTCAGAGTCTCTTCTGACATCCAATTTCGCCCTTTCTTTCTCTCTTGTCCTTTTAATGACTTCTTGCTTTCTTCATTAATGATGTCTTTGATGTCATTCCATAACTTGTCTAGTCTTTGGTCATTAGTGTTCAACACATCAGATCACTTCCTGAGATGGTCTGTAAACTGAGATGGCATATACTTAAGGTCATACTTGGGTGTTCATGGACTTTTTAATAATTTTCTTTAGTTTCATCTTGAACTTGCATATGAGCAGTTGAAGATCTGTTCTACACTCAACACCTGGTCTTGTTCTGACAGATGATATTGAGCTTTTCCATTGTCTTTTTCCACAGATGTAGTTGATTTTATTCTTCTATATTCCATGGGTCACAGTCCATGTGTGTGGTCACATTTATGTTAGTGAAAAAAGCTGTTTACAATGAAGAAGTCATTGGTCTTGCAAAATTCTATCATGATATCTCTGGCATCATTTTTGTCACCAAGGCCATATTTTCCAACTAGTGATTGTATCTCTTTGTTTCCAACTTTTGCATTCTAATCACCAGTAATTATCAATGCATTCTTACTGCGTATTTGATCAATTTTGGACTGCATAAACTGGTAAAAATCTTCAATTTCTTGATACTTGGCCTTTGTGGTTGGTACATAAATTCGAGTAACAGTCATATTAGCTGGCCTTTTTTATAGTTGTATGGATATTATCTTATCACCGACAGCAGTGTACTTCAGTACAGATCTTAAAACGTTCTTTCTAATGATGAATGCCACACCATTCCTCTTCAAGTTTTCATTCCTGGCATAGAAGAACATACGATTTTCCAATTCAGAATGGATGATACCAGTCCAGTTCAGTTCACTGATGCATAGGATATCGATGTTTATGTGTTCTGTTTCATTTTTGACTCTCTTATTTTCCTAGATTCATGCTTTGTAAAACATCTTCCAGTAAGGGTGTAGTATCTTTGAACTTGAATAAAACAAGTTGTGTAAATGATACAGTGTTAATTCTTTCATTATTTTGAAGTACATTTGATGGCATTTTGTGTGGAAAAGAACTCTGGGTAAATGGCCGCCATAGCACCTTCCACATGGCCAGAAGTAATCAGTTGTCATAAGCCAGTCTCTTTCACCACTGATGGTCGCAGCTTCTCTTCATTCATTTTGGAAAAAATAAGGGCCAGTGATTCCACTGGACCAAAATGCACACCAATTGGTAACTTTGGGATAAAGTAGACATTCTTGAATCTCCACTGGATTCTCATTGCTCTAAATGTGACAGTTTTGTTTGTTAACAAAATTATTCATTCAAAAATGGGCCTCCGTGCTGAAGATGATTTTTCAGCCAAGAGCAGGGACAACTTCCAGTTGCTCCAGAGTCCAGTCAGCAAATGTATGATGCAGTCTACGGTTACTGGACTTTAGTTTTGAGTTAAAACAATTTTGGAAGGATGAAGTTTGAAGTTCAGATACAAACTCTGCTGAACTATGGTTTTCGAAAGGCCCAGTTCTGGTGCTCTGCAAGAAACTGATTGGGATGGATTCTCTCAGACATTCAGATGAGCAGCAGAGATATTTTCACTGGAATGTGTGGTTCGTTGATGCACAGGTGTTGTCTGATTGGCAACAGACCTGGTTGTCTCAATTCTTTTGATTAAATATCAAATTATTATCTCACTGGAACAACTACACACATTGCAAATTTCACATAAAGCTGGGAATGTTTGGTGAGCAGAACACTGATTTTGATAATAAACTAATAATTTCTGAATGTTATGGAACTATGTGAGTTTTCATGGTTGTGAAGACTAATAAAAATGATGAGTATGGCTGCTGTAGCTTTGCAAATATTGCTTCTGTGGGCTGTCAAAAGTAGGACAGCCTTATTGGAAGACCCTTTACTTTCCATCTTCCAATTATTAATGGATGTTTGTGGCTGTTTCTTGTCGTTTTGAGTCATACCCACATCAGCAAATGACCGTCCTGAAAGCTTGACTGCGTCTACATCATTAAGGTCGACTCTTCCTTGAGGAGGCAGCTCTTCCCCAGTTGTCGTTTGAGCCCTTTCCAATTTAGGGTGCTCATTTTCCAGCAATACATCTGACAGTGTTCTAGTACTGTTTATGAGGTTTTAACTGGCTAATTCTTTTCAGAAGTGTACTGTTGAGTCCTTTCTCCTAATTTGTTTTAGTCTACGAGCTCAGCTGAAACCTGTCCATTTGGTATCTGAATACTGGAGTGGCATAGCTTCCAGCGTCACAGCAACACACAAGCGCACATAGTACAACAAACTGACAGATAAATGGGGGATGCAGTAGATAGTGAAGGCATATTTATTGCATTGAACTTAAACCTACGTGCCCTATCTCTGCTAGGTGTCTTGTATGTCTCTCAGGCTCTGGATCTCTGTACTACTCTATGTGTGCTTGTGAGTCAGCACAATAGTGCTGAAGTCTGTTACTGGCAATGTTGTTGCTATGCTGACAGTCACTGTTGCTTGGCAGTGTTTTTTTTTTTTTGATACTCGTTTCTTCTCTATCACCTAACACATTTTTCACCATCACTGCTTTTAGTTTCTGTTTCATTTGATTTGACTTTCAGTCACTCATAGCCTGTTTGTTTACTGAGATGCAATCAAACAATGCAATCAAACATGCATTGTTTGTTGTACATGACCTCTGTGATACAGGCCTAGGATCAATAAGTATAAGGTACTTAGATTGTTAGTTTAGCATAAGAAAAGACTAAAATTAGAGCTAGTCTGAAATGTAATGGCTAACCTGAGGACTCAGTGAGGTCCCATCAGCAAAGGTTTTTGAGCTTGATATATCATCATAGATTCAAATATTGAACTAAAGCATTGAAAATATGCAGCTTTTTAAGGTCAGTCCCGAAACTATATGTGCCTTTCTGTACTGTATTGAAATGATATGTTTATGAATCTGTCTCTTGCATTGGACTATGCACTTGGTGGGCAGGACTGGGTATCATATTCATCTCTGCATCCTTAGTACTCACTATAACTTCTGGAATGTAGTTAGTGCTTGTTAAGTGAACTATTAGCACCTGTTTGAATGACGGTCTTTATGGTGATATACAACATGACTTCAATGGAAAAAGAAAAAAAATTTATAAAATACATAGCATTTTGTTTCATTTTAACCTAGTGTATTAAAAGTAGATATGAGAATTGCCCTTTTATTTTTAGCAGGATGATATAGTTGTTTTTTCTTTTCTTGTTATTTGTTTTTGGTTTTTAAGCTCCTTTTATCTGTTCTGTAAAAGTTTTAAAATGTACATTTTATGCAGAGCTATTTTGGAAGTACACAGTGGTTTAAGACATGGGCTTCCTTTCAGGGAGCTCCCAGGGTAACCCGTAAGAACTAAGAAAACTTACACAAGTAACTACAATGAAAGAAGAAGCATGTAACAAGGGCCATTATTTGTAGCCCTCTTAGTGTCTGGGCCCAGTGCTTTGCACAGAGTAGGTGCAGAATTTGATATAAAATAAGAACACTTATTTTGGTCATTTCATTTAATTGGAACTGGACTCCTAGGTTGCAGCTTGACTAGAGTGTTTTGGAGGCCAAAGGTAGGCCGTATCAGTACTTCTCAAACTTAAGTGTGCATAAAAATAGCCTAGTAGACTTATTAAAATACGAGTCCTGATTTAGTAGCTATGGATTGGGGTCAAGAATCTGTATTTATAACAAGCTCCCAGATGATGCTGACACTGCTGCAGAATTTCATCTATAATAAGCTCCCAGGTGACGTTGATGCTGCGGGTCAGTAGTACCACACTTTGAGAGATTACCTATTGCTGCATATGATTACCTAAACTGCCCCAAAACTCAGTGACTGAAAACAACCATTTTATTATGTCACAATAGTGAAGGCCAAGAATTCAGAAAGCCTTAGCTAGGGGGGTTCTTCTGTGTCACTTTATGTAAATAGCATCTTCTCCATAAACTGTGGTTCTCAATCATTTCGACTACTACATACTCCCTACACACACACATACACGCACACGCGCACGCACGTGCACACACACGTATACCTTGCTTATTTGTGTTCTCCCAGCTTCTGCAAACTCCCCAAAGACAGGGCTAATGTCTAACAACCATTTCTGCTTTGTTCACCACTGGATACCTAGAATGGTTCTTGGAACATAGTAAGTTGTTGGTGAATTAGTATCAAAGGCCCATTAACTCATGCAAGAAATATTTCTTAAGTAGCTGCTGTGTACCTAGAGCATCGAAGCACATCATGCAGGATTTTAACATAATCATAAATGTATGAGTGGTGTATACATCTAATCATAGGTATTCTTGGTAAAATAGAGAAATAGCCACCTTTACTGATATATGGTACCCATATGGCTTATTACTTCCTTTTGAAGACTCACAGATAGCTCTTCACCAGAAAGCTAAGCCTGTGTTAAGTGAAGACATTTTTTCGTCTTTTGTCCCAAACAGTTGCAACACTTGCCTGCTTCTACTTGAGGAGAAGTTTAGGGTGTACCCTTTAAATGTTAGTAGGTGGTTGCCATGGCTCTTTTTCGTGTCTTCATTATATTATTTAGTATTGGTCTCATATATATTACAAAAAACTGAACTGAGTTGCATGTTGAAAGCTAGGCTAAGCCGGAAGTTTCGAGATGGCCTTACTCTTACAGGGAACCTGGGTGGTGATAACCGGAAGGGTGGGGCACAGCTGGACTCCCTCCATCTCCGTGTAATCTCAGGATTGCTCTATGTGTGCTTTCCAGCCGAACACTCACATTTCTGAAATAGTGTTGCTATGATGTTGGAAGCTGTGTCACTAGTATTTCAAATACCAGCAGGGTCATGCATGGTGGATAGGTTTCAGTAGAGCTTCCAGACTAACAAAGACTGGGAAGAAGGACCTGGCAGACTACTTCTGAAAAAACTGGCCAGTGAAATGTTTGTGAATAGCAGTGGAACATTTTTTGATATACTACTGCAAGATGAGCCACTCAGGTTAGAAGACACTCAAAACACCACTGAGGAAAAGCTCAACCTTAATGACATCAATGGAGTCAAGCTTCTGGGACCTTCATTTACTGATAGGGCATGACTCAAAACACCCAAACAGGCATCTGTTAATAGCTATAAACTTCCACTAATAATTGGAAAGTTGACTATAGGAAGTATGAATCTAGAAAAAAATTAAAAGCCATCAAAAGTGAAATGGACTGCCTAAAGATTGATATTGTAGGTATTCATGAGCTTGAGATGTGCTAGTGCTAGCCATTTTGAATCAGAAAATCACATGGTGTATTATTCCAGGAGTGACAGTTTAAAGAGGAATGGTATTACATTCATTGTCAAAAAGAACATTTCAAATATATCCTGAAGTACAGTGCTGTCAGTGATAGGATAATATCCATACGCTTACAAGGTAGACCAGTTTATGTGACTGTTATTCAAATTTTTGCACCAACCACAAGGCCAAAGTTGAAGAAATTGAAAATTTTTGCCAACTTTTGTGGTCTGAAGTTGATTAAATTTGCAATCAAGATGCATTAAGAATTCCTGATGATTTGAATGTGAAAGTTGGTAGCAAAGAAGGAGGCTCAGTATGTAAAAAATACTGTCTTGGTACTAGAAACTGTGTTGATTTTATGATAGAATTTTGCATCAAATGACTTCTTTATTGCAAATAACTTTTTTAAACAGTGTAATTGGCAACTCAACATATGGAGCTTGTCAGATATATAATACCAAAGAATCAGATAGACTATATCTGTGGAAAGAGATGAAGAAGAAGCTTGATATTATCTGTCAAAACAAGCTCAAAGGCCAACGGTGGAACAGACCACCAATGACTCGTATGCAGTTAAGGCTGAAGATGAAGAAAAGTAAAACAAGTCCACAATAGCAAAAGTACAACCTTGAGTGTATACCACCTGGATTTAGAAACCATCTTAAGGATAAATTTGATTCATTGAACACTAATGACCAGAAGACGAGGTGAGTTGTGGAATGACATCCAGGACATCGTGCGTGGAGAAACTAAAAGCTCATTAAAAAGACAAGAAAGAAAGAATACACCAAAATGGATGTCAGAAGATGTCCTGAAACTTTCTCATGAATGTACAGTAGCTAAACCAAACAGAAGAAATCATGAAATAAAGGAGCTATACAGAATATTTCAGAGGGATCCTCAAGAGGACAGAGTAATGTATTATATTGACACCTGACATGTGTGGAGAATTGGAGAAAAGAAACCAAAGTGAAGAATATGCTCAGCAATTTTCAAGCTGAGAGAACTGAAGAACTCAAGCTTAGAGTGTCAATGTTGAAGAATTCTATGGTCAAAATGTTGGATGATGTAGAAAACATCAAAGGAGGATGGAGGAAATACACAAAATCACTATACCAAAAAGAATTGATGAATATTCAGCCATTTTAGGAGCTTCATATGATCAAGAGCTGATAGTAATGAAAAGAAGAAATCCAATGTGCACTGAAGGCATTGGTGAAAAACAAGACTCCAGGAATTGATGTCATGCCAGCTGAGCTGTTGAAACAAGTGAATACAGTGCTGGACGTGCTCACTTTGTCAGTGCTAAGAAATTTGAAAGATAGTTACCTGGCCAGTCAACTGGAAGACATCCATACTTGTGTCCATTCTAAAGAAAGATGATCCCACAGAATATGGAAATCACTGAACAATATCTTTAACATTGCATGCAAATAAAATTTTGCTCAAGCTAATTCACAAATCTTTTCAGGAGTACATAGACAAGGGAACTTTCAAAAATTCAACAGGATTCAAAAGAGGATCTGGAGTGAAGGATATTTTTGATGATATCAAATGGATCTTGGTTGAAAGTGGAAAATACCAGAAAGTTGTTTGCCTGTGTTTTATTGACCATGAAAAGGCATGCAACTGTGTGAATTATAACAAATTATGGATAATGTTGCGAAGAATGGAAGTTCCAAAACACCTAATTGTGCTCTTGTAGCACCTGTACATAGACCAAGAGGCAGTCTTTTGAATTGAACAAGGGTGCACCATGTGGTTTAAAATCAGGGAAAGTGTGTGTCAGGCTTGTATGCTCTTATCATACTTAGTCAATCTGTATGCCAAACAAGTAACATGAGAAATTACTTATGAAGAAGAATGCAGCATCATGATTGGAAGACCCATTAACAACCTATGATACCCAGATGATACAGCCTAGCTTCCTGAAAGCTGAGAGGACTTGAAACACTTACTGATGACGATCAAAGACTGCAGTGGTCCATATGGATCAGATCTCATTTAAAACATAAAATCTCGTAACTGCATCCATATGCGACTTCATGTTAAACACAGAGAAGATTGAAACTGTGAGATTTCACTTTACTTGGATCCACAGTTATACCCAGAGAAGCAACAGTCAAGAAATTAAAGGATGTATTAATTGAATTTAGCACACTTGCTGCAAAAGATCTCTTTAAAGTGTTAAAAAGCAACAGTGTCACTTTGAGGACTGTTGTTCCTGACCAAAGCCATGGTATTTTTAGTTCACCTAATATGAAATGTGGACCATGAATAAGGAAAACCAAAGAAGAAGTGATACTTTTGAGTTGTGATGGTGGTGAAAAATATTAAATATACCATGCCAAGCCAAGTGCCGTCGAGTCGGATCCGACTCATGGATTGTCAAATAAACAAATCTTTTTTGGAATAAGTATAGCCAGAATGCTTCTTGGAGTGCAAGATAGTAAGACTTCTTCTCATGTGTTTTGGACATGTTATCAGGATGGGCCAGTCATTGGAGCAGGACATTACGCTTGGTTAAGAAGAGGGTCAGCCAAAAAGAGAAAGACCCTCAGTGAGAAAGACTGACACAGTCACTGTGCAGTGGGGTAAAATATAGCAGGGATTGTGAAGACGGAACAGGATCAGGCAGTGTTTTGTTCTGTTGCACACGGGATTGCTGTGAGTCAGAACCAATTCAATAGCAACCAACACCGCTACCACTAAGCTGTATTATTCAGAGTGGTCACAGGCCAGACCGATTAAAGTACAGGGAAAATAGCTCTGCCATACACAGGAGAAGCATTTCAAATTCCTGGCCATTTTTAATACACTAGAAGTATTATGAGACTTCTCAAAAACTGGAGAAATGAATAACCTCTTCATATAAAATGCTTTAGGGATCCTTCAGATGTCAAGAGAAGCTGTGGCTATGTTCATTTTTATAACACAGTTTGCATTTTTGGTGAAAATTCACACAGTAAATTAGGTTCCCGTTTAGCAAGTTCTATACATATTGTTTAGTGATGTTGGTTGCATTTTCAAACTGTGTCCGTATTCTCATCATTTCCTTTAGCCCAGCTTTCATTTTCTCTGTAACCACTTACTTTGTCGTCTTTGTTTTTTGTAAATGTTGACTGTTTGGTTTCATTCAGATAACTTTTAAAAAAGCTCCGTTCTCATTGATGATATCTGGATTTTATGAACCAATTTGTTATTTAGTTGAAAGGTGACATCTGGGAGTGGTTTCAGTTCCAAGTTTAAAGGTCCTCTTGGGGTGACAATCTTGGGAGCTTTGTAGTCTCTGCAAGTTAAATTTGGCCTTTTTTAAAGACCTGTATTTTGTTCTGCATTTTTCTCTCAGTCTGTGTAGGGCTTTTTATTTTATCTCAGATCAAAACAGTCAGTAATGGTAGCTGGGGACCAACTAGTTCTTCCAGTTTCAGGAAGACAAATGAGGCCGTGATTAATGCGGGCTGTTAGTCCAGTGGAGTAGTTTCTTGTTTGAGTTTTTGTTTTCCTTCTTTTTTACTCTAGATGAGTAGAGACTAATTGTTTTAGATGGCTGCTTGCAAGCTTTTAAGACTTCTGACACTACTTACCAAATTAGGATGTAAAACATAAAGTTTAAGAACCATGTTATGACAGTTGACCAAGTTGTCCCGTGAGACTAAGCCCTCAAACCCAGTAAATCAACCTGTAAAGTATTTGGTTATATTAGCCCAGCCCAATGCTGTCAAGTCAGATTCTCCATCACTGTGCCCTCTATGTGCTTTATCATACGTATGACTGTTACTCAACGGCACTTGGCTTGGCGTGTCATACAACATGTATAAACATGTATATACATATGCCCATGGAAAAACTCATTCAGGCACACACGTACTCACAGGTGCCTTCCTATATATGTATATCCATACATATCTATTTATGTTAACCATACACGTGTTTTTTGGTCGTTACTGTCATGTAAAATTGTGTATGTTGCAGCACTCACCAAAAATGTCTCTCATTCTTGTGGACTTCGTAGTGTTATGATTTACCCTGGTCGACCTGTGCATATTTCACCTGAACTGTTTTTGTAAAGGAGTTCTGATAAATTACAAAAAGCAAGTTAGGAAATGGAAAACATAGCTTCAAAAATTGCGTTATCTTTAAATTGCTTATAGTTTTAAAAATTAATGTGCTTATACAGCACAGTAAAAAATACATTCATAAAATACACCACTATATGTGCTCCCTGTACCTGAGATTCTGATATAATTGATGAGATAGAGCATTGACCTCTGTATTTCAAAACAACAACAACTCCTTAATGAATTATTTTGTGCAGCCAGGATTGAGAACCACTGGTCTAGATAATAAATAGTAAAACTGAAATTGTGCAAGTTGGTCTTTCTTGAAACATTTAGCACCGTTTATAAGAAAGATTACTGCTTCAGTTTTTGACTTCAAATACGTAGATTAAAGAAATTAAGTTTTTCTGGAACTCAGTGCACTTTTAACTAACATAATAATAATAAAAATCAAGTTCTCAGGGCTTAAATTTTGAGTCAGCCTCTACAAGTAAATAGCAACAACTTCACTCACAATAAAATTAGCCGCCAGTTTCCAGGCCTGCTTTTGTAGTATTGCAGTTGCTGTATTCACTCACATCTGCAGGAGTAAATTGTTCAACAACATATGTAAATATTCCCTGAGGAAAGAGCCTGCGATTAAAGTGCTGACCTTTCCACTAGAGGCTCAGCTAAGCAGTAGGTCGGAAACCAAGCTGTGCACAGATAGAAGGCTGCAAATCACTAGACACCAGAGCAGATCCAACCAAGACTGTTTTGCAAGTATCCTGCAGTTGGCTGTCTTCTGTGGTAGTTAAGCCAGAAGCCAAGTCAGAGCAGTGTAGCAAAAGTGTTCTTTCACCTTTTTTTTTTTCTATTTGAGGGCTTTTTCAAGAAAGTTTACGCTAAATTCCAGCACGACAGAGACAAGTGATAAAATGCCACCCACTCCCAAGTTGTGAATCATCTATACTTTCCCAAATTATTCAGTTATCACATTCATATTTCTTGTTATCTGTGTGTTACTAATAGTATTATTTAGTTAAATTTAGAAGAACTATTGTTAGCCAGCTCATATTTTAAATTTGGTTTTATTCCTAAGCAATGGTACTGATAAGATAATAGAGTTGTATAGATTAATGTATTTCTTGTATACATTAAAGGAAACCCATTGATATTAGTGTTTTCCTTCTATATAGTCCGTGTCCAAGAACCACACCCTAGGAAACCCTGTCATCTCTTAAAACAACACATACATAAATTAATATTTTTTTAGATGCAAGTGGTTAGGCACCTAATCCACCGACTTAAGCAATAAATGGAGTACAGTAACTCCAGTAAGCAGACAGGAAATTGGCTTCTGGTGGAGCTTGATTCAGCTCTCTGACCCTTCACCTAGGTGCATCTCTCAGTTTGTCTCCTGCCAGGTGAGTTTATTTTCAGGCTGTGCATGTTGGAAAGCAGACAACTGACAGTGTTGTTCACATCATTATGGCACATTGGTAGGTGGAAGAGGAAATTCTCTGTCTGCGGAAGTTGAACAGAAGTTCCAGAATTGATTTACAATGGACTTTATTAACCTGCACTGGATCCTATGGTTTTACCTGAACAAATTATTGTGTGCAGATCAGTGGAATTCATTGACTGGTGTGGCCTCCTCTGTAGAGGGATAGAGTCCATTTTCCTGTGAGTACTTGGGCTGATGGTAGGCGTAGTGACTCATGCAGAATACAGCTGGGCTGTTTTTTTGTGAGTTTTTTTGCCCACAGAAAGGAATAGGTGCTTGTTGGCAAGATCAATAAATAACTCATTACAAAAGTATTGTATTCTCTGTCTCTTGGTTAGTATGTGCAACAGTTAGTGTGTATTGTTGTTACCTGCTCATCATCTTTTATATCTACCCTTACCTGCTAATCTAGTTGTAGAGAAGTGCATAGTTCTATTTTATAGAAAGACCTACACTTATTAGAGAAAGAAAAGAAATTTACAAAGATGAAAATAAGGATGAGAGACTTGGTGTCTTTGAAGTCAAAATCAAGAGAGGGAAATAAAACAAGAATTAAGTTGAAGTTAGATTTGGTCTATCCAATTTGTCTATATGAATTTTTCCTATCATACATGTCTCCATATATTTAGTGTATAGATTATTACTAACACTGTCATAGCTTTAATTATTAACATACTATATTTATTGTGCTTTTGCATAGATGATCTGATTTGAGCTTCCCATTTTTGTAAGACACATATCCTAATTTTATAGATGAGAAAATCTAAAGGCTTAGAAAGGTTAATTAGCTTATATAGCTAGTGATTCACACAGGTAATAAATGGCAGAAATGGAATGGGATGCAAACCCAGGTCTGTCAGCTCTGCAAGCCAAGTGCATTTATGAATAGATATGTAACAATGAAGGTGGAATTTTGCTTACTGCCAAGCTGTACTATGATTTCTTTTATTTTTGAAGCTATTCCCTCTTGATGGGAAACCACCCACTTTAATCATGTCTTTTGACCCTGGCATTTTGTATCAAAGCAGCAAAACAGCCAGTAGAGTCAATCAGTATATTTCTGGGGAGAATAAATCAACATAGTTATTTGACATTAAGTAAATTAGAATGTGATTGACTGAAAATTTCAGTTTTGAAGTCTTTCGGTTAATAAAAGCCTATTTGATAGAAAGTAAAGCGGACTTGAACCTAAGTAGTAAAATACAGATCAACTATTGTCTTGTGGTTGAAGAACTCTTTCAGTTACTATACGCAGCATGCAGTCTGTGCATGGTGTTTGATGGTAAGATGAATGGGCTCACTGGGAGTGAGGCAGAACCCGAAATGAATTCCCATGGACAGAGGTAGCAGATGGCATGGACAGTATTGGAAGGAGTCTAGAAAATGGGAGAAGAGAAAACGTAGCAAAGTGAAAACTTAAAGATAGTTTTGGAACTATAAACCAGTGAAAGGAAAATAAAAATTGCATCAGGGACAGTGCCTGCTGTTAATCACAGTCACTAAAAGTTGCTTGAAACATTATAGTTAACAGCATACAAAAGTTTAGCACTGTGTAAGAACATGATATCTTGATTCTCTGTGTATCTTAAGAAGCAGGCCATCTGAAGTGATTTTTGAAGATTTTTCGTTTTAGTTTGATTATGTGCCTAGCTATTGGAATAGAGTGAAGATTGCTTTTTAGCTGAAATTTTTCCCTCTCAGGTATTGTAAAATGACAATGGAATACATTTTATGAAATTTGGTCTCAATTTAGCTACTTAAGGAAGGAAATAAAAAGACCCTAGTAGAAAACATTTTTAACTTTTCATATTCTTGAGAATGAACATTCTAAATGTTTAGTTTTAATCACGTGAATTTAGATTCTGAAGAATCTTGCCAAAAGATAAGTTGCCAAGTGATTTCAGTACTGTTATGAACTCTTTACATTTCTGGGCTTAATATACTTCTTTTCTATTTTGTTTTGTAGAAATCACTAATTTATTTCCTTTCAGGGAGGGGTTCCTCTTTAATACCATTATTACATTTTAGGAGCATCATCCAACTTAAGTCTTATTGAACTGTATCAGAGGGGGATTGTACTATACTTCATAGTACATTTCATGGGAGATGTGTTTTAACTTTGTGTAATATTCAAAATAGTCAGAATGGGCACCTGGCAATCAGAATGGCCACCGCCTGTTCATTGTGCTGTGCCACACGTTATCTGATGGTCAAGGGACGGCTTCATCTGCTCACTCATTGAGTCATGGTGCTTAATGGAAACTTAGCTGCCAAATAGGCTGAACTGCTTTGAAACTCCATCCTCTGATTTTCTCAGATAAAAGTCTTTTCTTAGCTTCAGGCAGATGAGTTTATTCTGAGCTACATGAAATATGTTCTTCTAGCCAGCTTTTCTTCTACACATGGGCTAAAATAGTAATTCATTAAACAATGTAAAACAAGATAGATAACTTATGAGCAGGCAATTTGAAACATGTTTGAATGATATATAATCATGTAATTTCCATTACATATGGATTCCAGTATTCAGGTTTTTCGTATCAGCATCTTAGTGTGATCTTTCAATAAGAGGGTTCAGACAGGAAAACCAGATTCTGTGAAATTACATGGGATTGTTGTCACTGTTTATAATGTGTTCCATTTTTCTTTCCTTTCATAAAGACTCGGGGGTCTGGGAAACCTTTGTCATTCATAAAACTTTCTTCTTTTATTTGAGTGGACATGCTTTCCCTTGCAGATTTCCAGAGAAAATTAGTTTAAAGTGATATGATTTTCACTTTTCAACACATTTAGAAAGTGTTGAGGAGGTGTTTTTTGTAAACAGTGCTGAGTTTTTTGTTTCATTTCTGAAATGTATGGTCTTGACTGGCCTGGTGTGTGTTACCAATAGTTACTGGTAGCGTGCAACCACTGGCTCTCGATTACCTTTCTGTTTCATAAATCTTCATTTTAGACTTGAAGAATCTCTTTTCAGATACATGAAGGACTATAATTAGAGACTAGGTAGCTTTTATAAAATCACAAACAAAGAAGATAACAGAATTAGCTTGAAGTAGAAATTAATTTATTTAAACAGGAAAAAGACCTCTGTGGTACTCATAGCATGCCATTCTGTAAACATTAGATGAAGACATGAATTTTAAAAAAGGTCATTTAAGGAAACATAGCTTCAAAGCTGAATGAACAAATCAGTCTGGGAAGAAGTACAACCATAATTCTTTCTAGAAGCAACGAAGGTGAGACTATCTCTCACATACACTCAACTTGTAATCAGGAAGGGTCAGTCCCTGGGGAAGGACATCAGGCTTGGTGAAGTAGAGGATCAGTGAAAAAAGAAGGACCCTCAGTGAGATGGACTCACATAGTGGCTGCAGCAGTGGGCTCAGGTATGGCAACAATTGTTGAGGGTGGTGCAAGACCAGACAATGTCCCATGCTCCGGTGCATAGGTTTATTAATGAGCGGACGCTGACTCAACAACACCTAACAACAAGCTTCAGAGTCAAAGGGGGAAACTAAGTAGATGAAGTTTATTTGCTTTGTCCTAATTTCATTTACGTATTTATTCATTTTGCAGGTTATGACTTTTGTTCCGAAAGGCATAACTGCATGGAGAATTCTGTCTGCAGAAATCTGAATGACAGGGCGGTTTGTAGCTGTCGAGATGGTTTCAGGGCTCTTCGAGAGGACAATGCCTACTGTGAAGGTAATCCTGGTAACGATGTGTAGCTCAGCTGTATAAATTGCCTAGGATTACTGCATGCAAAATTTATTAATTTCCCAGGTTGTCAAGTTGATGGGCCCATTAAAAGCAGTGAATTTAATTTGAAGCATATTAATTAGCTAAAAGTAATTATCCTTCAAATTACAGTTTTTCAGATATCTGCTATATGTCAGAATAATAAGTTAATGGGACTGGTTTCTGAATTAGGACGATACTTCCATTGTGAAATTGCTTTCTTTTTTTCATAATGAGATACTCAGATAGCTCACATATTGACATGATTACAGTAGCTTGCAGTTAGAATAGTACTCAAATTTTTCCAGATAATGTTGTATAACAAAGGCAATCAATTAACAGGAAGATAAAGTACCCACCACTATTTTCCTTTGCTGTACTAAGTAATCTCTGTGGCTGTATTTATGTGTTGTAGTATTTATTAAATACCTCCCGTGGAGTAAATAGTTTCCTAGTTCTTTTTAAGAGTTGTAATTGATGTTCACGGTAGTTTATTATCTCCTGGAAACAGTCCAAACCCAAGTGAACAGGCTCTTGGAATTTGTACCTGACTTTAACCATTCATGAAGACCCTCGAGATGGACATGTGGTCTGTGACATGTGGTAATTTATAATTTTGCCAAGGCCTGGATTTGAATCATTCATATTAGTTTGTCTGAGTGCAGTTCTGAGCAACTTAGGTAACTTGTGCGTCTTACAAGTAATAGCACGAAGTTTGCGGTGTTTGGTCATTTGGAAGATTTGGAGGATTTTACACTAACCTCTCTCAAATATTAAGTATGTGTCATAAATCCTTGAAGACAAAATTTTGAGTATAAACACAAAGCCTCTGTTTAGCTATGTGATGGTTAGCTGGCTGCAGGGAAACTGACTCCTTTTGTTCCTTTAATTTTAAATAGTTTTCCTCTGCCTTGAAAATCAATATCCATTTTTAAATTGACCTTTGGATCAAGATATTTCTTTAAGTGCTGTGATTCAGTCCTAAAAGTATTACTTCATTTTCAGTGATATGATTCTGTAATAAAGACAAGACATAAGAATCCTCTACCCCCAGTTCATAATGAAGATTTCTTTATAATTCCTCATTTTGAAAGATTTTATACAAAAAATGGCTTTATACATAATAGTTTTCATCCTTCGTACTGTACAGCTAAACTTTGCTTGTAAAATAAAGTATTATCAAAATATTTGTGATATCCAATGTGTAATAAGCCCACTGATATTGTTTATAATATGAAGTCACATAATACAAATTTACGTAATACATCTTTTTAAATCTTAATTTTTTTAGCATCATTTTTATTTTGAGCTGGATTCTTTTTTGCAGTTAAATATATTCACTTGTAAAAATATTTAGTGAGTAAATACTACATAGTACGCATTTTTCTGATAAGGTTTCATTCTAAGAGGGAAGATAGACAGTAAGTGGATATGTATAGAAATAGAGAAGATAATTTCAGATTGTGATAAATAAGAGGGAAGAAAGATGATGAAAATGTAACAAGATGATATGGTTAAGCTTGATTGGGGATAAATTTCAATGGAGTGGTTAGGGACAGCCTCTCAGGGGAAGGGACAGTTTATCTGATATGTGATGACAGGGAAATTGCCGTGAAAAGTGAGAGAAATCTGGGACAGAGCATTCCAAATAAAGGGAATAGCAGGTGGAGAGGCTTTAAGTGGGGCCTTTCTGTTTCATGCCTCTTTTCTAGCTTTTGGTGGTTGCCAGCAGTCCTTGAAGTTCCTTGGCTTATAAATATGGAGCACTAGTCTCTGCTTTTGCCTTCGCATGGTGTTGCTTTTTTTCTGTGTCTCTTCTTACAAGGGTCCCAGTCATTGAATTTAAGGTCCACTCTAACCTAATATGACCTCATCTTAATGTGACTACATCTGTAAAGACCCTAAGGTCTTATTCCTTAAGACCTTAAGGTCATATTTACAGGTGAATATGGATTTTTTTGGAGGATACTGTTCAATCTGGTACAGTCTCCCCTTTGCCTCTCCAAAATTGATATCCATAGCACCATCACAGTATGTTTGCAACATCCAAGCATCCTCAAGTCTTTACTTATTCCAGTGTCAGTTCTGAATCAAAAATCTCGTCTAAATACAATCAACTAAAATGTGTCAAATCTCATCTTCTGCATTCTGTAAATTATGTATGGGTAAGCACTGAGTGTGGTCCATCCTGGGGTAAAACTCCTCCTGTAAGTGGACTTTTGAATCTAGAAAACAAGTTATCTGCCTCCAAAAGACAATGGTGGGGGAGACAGATGTCAAGATAGCAGAATAGGTAGCTGTTTTCTTTTTATCCCTTTTACAACAAAAACCTGAAAAAAAAAGTCTCTTGGATGTACATAACAATCTAGAAACCCTAAATGTCAAAGACAAAGCTAAAAAATAGGACTAAATAGCAGGTGGAAGAAGAGACAGTTCAAACACAGTAGAAATGGGGAATTATGAGTCATGGGATTGCTAGTGTCCTCCTAGCTGAGTCTGCCTAGTGCACACTGGCTGAGACAAGCAGCAGTATCCCAAGCTGAAACTCACCCCAAATGGTGCAACAAGCAGGAGAGAATTGGCACCCACTTCCAGAACATAGTAAGATGATACCAGACCTGTGAAAGTTAAATGCAAACCCCCAATCCACCACCTGCTCTTTCTCCCAGAGCTGCATGCCCAAGGAGTACTCTTTTCTTAGGCCTTTATTGTGGGTGTTTATGGAGTGCATCTATGCCCCCAGCATGGGTTTGTGACGTGCTTTCTCAGGGGCCAGGGTAGTGTCAGATGTCACAAATCTGCAGCTTCTGCCTGGCTACTGTACGTGAAAAATGGGCTTTAGATGGATACCTTACTCTTGTTTATCTAATGAGGGCATAAGGTGTTTGGATTGGCCCAGAAGGCACTGAGGCAGCGGTGAAGAGTGCTGGAAGTCTGGGGACCCGCTATGCTAGTGCCTGGGTGAAGGAGCTGATGGCTCTGGACCCAGCCTTTAGTTCCTGGCATACGGGGCATGGAACTGTTAAATGCTCGGCACTGGTGTTGAAGTGGGGAGAGGCTGGACAAAGTCTAATGCCTATTCCCAACAAAAGTCTCAGCAGTATAGTAAAATTCCTCAACATAAGAAATGGTGTTTATAAAAAACTAACAGCCAAAATCATTCTACATGGAGAGACACTAAAAGCATTCCCCTTGACAACAGGATAGACAAGAGTACCCTTTATTGCTACCGTTGTTCGTTATTTGCTGGAAGTCCTGGCAAGAGAAATAAGGCAAGATAAAGAAATAAACAGCATCAGATTGGTAAGAAAGAGGCAAAACTATTCCTGTTCATGATGGTATGATCTCATACACAGAAAACTCCAAAGAATCCACAAGAAAGCTACTGGAGCTAACAGAAGAGTTCAGATAAGTGGCAGCATATAAGATTAGCATACAAAAATCAATTGGATTCTTCTTTTATTTAACCAACAAAAAGAACTTCAAAAAGGAAATCATCAAATCAATACCATTTTCAGTAGCCTCCAAGAAGATCAAATACTTAGGAATAGATATAACCAGGGAAATAGAAGACCTATACAAGAAAACTACAACACACTACTGCAAGAAACCAGCAGAGACCTATATAAGTGGAAGACCATACTACACTCATGGTCAGGAAGACTCAGTATTGCGAAAATGTCAGTCCTATCTCAAACTATCTACAGATACAATGCAGTCCCAATCCAGCATTTTTTAACAAGATGTAGAAACAAATAACAAATTTTGTATGGAAAAGGTGGAGGCTCCAGGTAAGAAAAGCATTACTGAAGAAGAAAAACAAAGTGAGAGGCCTCATACTATCTGATTTAGAACTGTTAACAGCTACAGTAGTCTAAACAATCTAGTACTGGTGTAACGGCAGAGACCAATGAAACAGAATTGAGAACCCAGAAGGTAAATTAATCCTGTCTCTGAGCAGCTAATATTTGCCAAAGGGTCAAAGTCTGTTAAGTTGAGAAGATGGTCTCTTTAACAAAATGGTACTGGTATAACTGTATGTCTCTGTAAAAAAAAGAAACAAGATCTACACCTCACAACAGACATAAAAACGAATTCAAAATATTAAGCCATTCCTTATTACACAGGTTTTATATTATTTTTGTATTATTGCTTTTGGTTTTCCTTTTTTGTTATGGCGTTGTTGTAGCTAAATTTAAAGATGTTTTTCCTTCTTTAGAAGCCAACTCTTTTATTGTTATTATTCATTTGTACATGGAGATGAGTTCTGACCCTCTAAGAAGTTAGGTTTATCATAAGTGTGTGTGTGTGTGCGTGTGCGTGTGCGTGAGTGTGAGTGGTAGTTTATAACAGATTTTATATACATTAAATCTGTGATGTTTTTGATGATATGACTATAACTAAGTCTTGATTTTTACTAGTGTTTGCTTAATCAAGGTTACTATATCATTAGTAAGTGTTGGAGTTAATTAATTCATTTGACAAATATTATTGAAGACCTACTTTGAGTAAGGCTAGAAGCTAACGTTGAAGCAGTATATAAAATATACATGATTGATGTTATCTCAGACAAGAATGACAATAAACAGATTATTACATAGAGACCATTAAATTACAAATATGCAAATACTCTGAGAGAAGTAGATTAATAGGGGAGCTTGATTTAGTCTGGTAGTGGGTAGTGAGGTAATAGAACATTTTGCTTAAAGGAAAGAGTTGGCATGGATTGAACTGTATTCCCCCAAAATATACAACTTGTTTAGGCCATGATTGCTACTACTGTGTGGTTGTTTGCCTTCTTGTGATTGTAATTTTGTATTAAGGAGGTCTAGAATGGGAATGTACCTCCCTTAGTTAGGCCATATCATTGATCCAATGTAAAGTGAATTTCCATAGGGTGTGACCTGTTCTACCCTTTATCTTATGAGAAATAAAAGAAAAGGAAGCAAGCAGAGTTGGGGGTCTCATATCACCAAGAAAATAGTGCAGAGAGGAGAGTGTATATCCTTTGAACCTGAAATCCCTGCATAGAGAAACACCTGGTCTGAGGGAACACGGATCTGAGTCTGGACTTTTAGCCTACTTTACAGTGAGGAAATATACTTTGTTAAAACTATCGACTTGCAGTATTTCTGATATAGCAGCACTAGATGACTAAGACAGTAGTTTTTTTTTTTGAAATCTGAAAGATAAGTAAGAATTAGCTTAGTATAAAAGTCAGTGTAGAAAGAGAATCTCCTAGGTGGAAGAATCAGCACATTGAAAGTCTTGAGGTAGAAAGAAGTGCTTTGTAAGAACTGCAGGCAAGCCGGTGGCTGTAGGACAGAGAACAAGTGAGACTTGTAGGATGAAGCTGACAGAAGCTGTGCCTTGAAGATTAGGAATTTCAAGCTACAAAAATGAGGGAAGCCATGGCGTTTTAAGTGGTGAAATAGCACCATCATATTTGTGTTTTAAATAGACCACTTAAGCTGCAGGATGACTAGGGGTTGAGATTGGATACAGTAAAATCAATGCGTGACACAGTGGTGGCTTGCATGAAAAAACAGAGATACAGATGCTGACACATTAGGTAGCATTTGTGAGGTAAAACCAGCCAGATGTGATGGTCAGCTGGCCATAGTGGATGAGGGGAAGAGAGGATTGAAGGCTGATTCCCAGATTTCTGGCAGGAGAAGTGGCAGGTATTCATACTGTTTACTTAAGGAACAGATTAAGTAGAAAAACCATCATGTTGCATGTTTTCAGTGCCTATGAGACATTGAAGTTGAGTAACCAGTTGAATATACTTGGATTTAAAGTTGAGATAAGTTTGTTAGGCAAAGTTTGGGATTTTTTGGCATATTAAGTGGTAATTCTGAGTTGGAACTGACTCAGTGGCAATGGGTTTGGTTTGATTTTTTGGCTTAGAGATCATTGGGATAGAAGAGATTACACAGGGAGTTTTGAAAGACTCCAACATTTGACAATTTTATAGAAATAGACCCTTGTGAGAGACATCATAGTCATGATCATGGCCACAATGTAGGCAGAAAGAAGAAAAAGTGGTATGTTGTCACAGATACTAAGGGAAAGAGACAAGTTCAAGAAAATAGTAAAATGCTTCTGAGAGATCAATAAAGATGAACATGGAAAGGTACCTTTTACATGTAACCTCATGAGTAACACTGAGGACATCAGAAGTGCTGAATTTGGTACAGTGGTGGGGGCAAAGGCCATTTTGGAGTAGATCAGAGGTTGAACTGAAGGGATAGAAATCTTCCAGATGTTCCCCTTTTATATTCTGTTCCCCAAGACCCCTTCCCTACCAGTATCTCAGCCATACAGGTGATAGTTTCTTCTTTAGTGAATTCTTCAGTTCCTTAGGTTTTTATAAATAGAGTTCAGTGAAAAAGTTTTATTACTGGATGACTTGTCTAGTTTTTAGATATTAACCCATAGAATACCCCCAGTACCACTGAGTGAATTCCACCTTATAGTGACCACATAGACACAGTAGAACCTCCCCACAGGGCTTCCAGGGAATGGCCAGTGGATTCTAACTGATGACCTTTTGATTAGTAGCCAGATGCTTAACCACTGCACCACCAGGGCCCTCTAAAATTCTTTAAAGGAGTTGGCCTATTGGTTTTGGTGGATTGTGTGTTTCCCTTTAGATTCTGTCTCTTGTCAGTACCTGTAATCTATAAAAATTTTCAAAAATTTGGTTGTGTATCATTTTTTTTTTCAGAATGGTTCTGTCTACAGTTTGAAGACTGTGGGAGCTTTTGATGTTTTGACCCCACCTTCCTCCTTGGCAGTCCATTATTCAGTATTGTTTTAGGATCAACTTGATACTCCATTGTAGATAGTGTCTTAGGAAGGCATTCGTTTAGTAAGTTTCGTTTTTCAGTGCACAGTGGTTGCCGGCGTTACATTTTATTGGCCCAATAATGGGATTTGCGGAAAAGATTTTTCCTGCTTTCTAAACCCCTTAAAATCATTGACATTACACTAAGAACAGTACAAGAATTGTACACAAGTGAAAATTGTACATTATGCTTAATTACTTACAGTGGTGATTGATGCCTTCTCAGTAAATTCCAAAGTGAGTCTGTGAGACATTTCCTTAAAATTAATAAGAATATGGAAACCATTTGGTATAATCTGAACCCCCCCAAATGTACAAAATATCTCTTGATAGGCCATTTTATCTTGGATTCCTTCAAACTGTTTTGTTTTGATTCTTGCTACCAGTTATCCTGTTACTTTATGTTATTTTCTGTTCAGCCATTCTATCTCCCATACCTCTCCCAAGTTTTCCCAAGCAGGATGTTTTATCCAGATAAATGTTCTCAAAACACATTTTATTCTACTTGAAAACCCATGCTGTCTTCTTGTTGCTCATCACATCTTTGTGTAGGCTTCGGGGTCCTCTTTTGCTTGGTCCTCCACTTACTTCCTCAACAAAGAAAACCCTTCATCCTGCAGGGGTCCCTCGGCTTGTCTTTTTCACTTCCTTTGCTCATTGTGATTCATCTGGCATAAACTTCTTTTGCATTTTGGTCAAATTATCCACTATTAAGTCATCCTTCTGGTCTCTGCTTGATTTTTATCTTCTCTTCGGAGATTCAGTACACATAGATTTAAGTTCTCAAATATTTTTAACAGTTTTTATGTGACTGAATAATCAGCACATTACTATATATCAGTTTATATTCAGTTGTCCACTCATAGTACATTTTAGTGTATACTGTATTATGTACTGTTGTAAATATGTGTGTATGTGTTTTCCCACATAAGTGTATTATGGCGATGGGCTATGCTTATTTTCCTTTAATTCTTCTAAAATAGTGACAGATAATGTGGAGCCTAGCAAATATTTGTTGATTGATCATGTGAAGTGTTTAGATATGCTGAATAGGTGGGCATCCTCGGGCCACTTCATCACTAAAGAATTATCCCAGGTAAGCAGTAAGCTCACTTAGTTGTGTTCATGTTGCATGTAAGACATCTGATGCACAAAAGTCATAATGATTTTTATAGCTGAAAGAGGATTCAGACTATCAAACGTGTATGTATTAGGAATTAAAACCTATTTTTCATAGTTTAAGGGAAGAATTTATCAACTCATAACACTCATTATTTGTTTAAATTACATGCGTACTGATAAATGACAGGCATACTAAAAGGTCCGCAAGTTCCAAAAGTTTTACGGTCTCTACCATTGCTTTTACTGATGACTTAAAATTTCAACCAGTGATTTAAATTCTATGATTTTTAACCCAAAACTCACTTGAACATTGAATGTCTAGCATTTCTAAAACTCAAACCAGTTACCAGAGTTCTTTTTTTTTATTATTTTTATTATGACTGAGTGAAAATGTACATTCCCGTATAAATTTACATGCCCACCTATATGCAGCTTCCACTGCTCTCCCTGTCCGGTGACAGCACACTATTCCTCTCTGCTCCATACATGTCTTATCCTCCCAACAGCCTTCTTTCTCCTCCTGTCCACCCACTCTCCTTCCTTCAGCCAGAGGTCAGCAGGCTGATATCCTATAGATGCATGTCTTAAAAGCTGCCAAGCTGCCATCTGAGGGCACAGCAAATGGTCCCAACTCAGCAGGAACAGATGCTCACCGAGGACCAAAATGACACTGAGTTACTTCTGATTCCTGGAGAACTCATGTGCATCAGAGTGGAACTGCGCACCATAGGGTTTCTAATGGTTGGCTTTTTTGACAATGAATGGGCAGGCCTTTTGTTGTAGTTGCCTCTGTGTGGACTCAGACTTCTAGCCTTTCGGTTAGAAGTGGAGTTGGTTAACCATTTTTGCCACCCAGGGACTTGAGAAGGTGCTTAATGAGTGCCAGTTGAGCCTGAATAGTGGAATCTTAATAAGCATTTATTTAGCACCTGTGAGCTGGAATGGACTCTATGGCATTGGCTTTATGACACAGTGATATGCTCAAGCATAAATTATTGTATTTAGTCATGAATTTCAACATCTTTCTAGTTCCTTCTTTATTTCGTCCTTTATATTAAAAACAACAAACCCACACTACCTCTTCGCATGCTATTCTTGTATTTCTAAAGCTCTCCTTTGGCCAGTCATTCCACTTTTACCTCTTGTTTTTCTGCATTTTGGGGGATTCTAGCCCATGTGCAAAGTAATGTGAGCATAATGCTTCATAAAAACTTGAATGTTTCTGAAAAGGAAACAGGTCTGTAGTCTATTCAGATAGTAACTCATTGGCATTAGAGAACCTATAACGAGCTGGGACATGGAAATAACCCACACAAGAAGACAATAGGAAAACAAACTTTTTCTTTCTCTCTCTTCCTTTGTTTCTCTCTTGTCTTTTCTTTATTACCTCTGCTTACTACCTCACAGCTAATTCGTTTAATGGTAACTTCCTGCCGTAGCTAGTATCCGCATACCGTTAGATCATTAGCTATGGAATATAGAGGCAATCTGAAAGGTTTCCTTTAAGACCAAGAAGAATAACCTCACAGAATTGCTTCCAGAGATATAAAGTCAAGAAAGTAGAATAGAGCTCAGTTCTGTGATTGCAAACCCAGCACACATGTCTCTACTAGAATTTAATGGGAAGCCTGCTAACAGAACAGATATAAATAACCAGCCAACTGAGCCCTGTGGGATTAATTAGGGAATTCTAGCAGACGCAGACATGGTGGCTTTCCACACCATGGCTAATGATGCACTCTCTGTGGTGTATTATGGTAGAGTTTCTTAAATTAAAAAAAGTCTGCGGCTAAAAATTAAAAAATAAGAGTAAAAGTATTTCTGTGCTTGTAAACATGGATTGGCCTTTTTATGGAATCATCTATCCATCAAACCAAATGAAAAAGTTGTTACATGAGGCAGATTTTGGGATTAATATAATGTATAGTAATAATGTGTTTTTTGGGCTTTGAGGAACATGTATTTTACATATTTATACTGCTAAGGAAATAATGGATTTTTGTTGGGGGGATCATTCCTCCTCTGGTTTGGCTTCGGTGCAGAAGTTCTGAAAATCTCTCCCAGTGTGACACTGCTAGATTTGAACTTGCATTCACAGTTCATCTGGGCTCATTTATCATGTATTGTCTAATACGGAGCTTCAGCTTTCCTGATTGAGAAGTAATTTCCATTTATTTGTAAACTCCAACACCATTAAGATATTTAGTTATAGGGAAAGGGCTTTTTTGTTCCCTTTGAAGCCAGGTTGTATTCTGATATGATGGGGGAACTTTTACATTGTCAAATCAAACCTAATAAGCATAAACATATTCTGAATTTCTTCTAAGGCATGATTTCTCATTGCAGAGGACGTCAAGGAAGCATGCAGTGCTGCCCGCGGGCTTCTTTTGAAGCAGCATGCTACAGTTGGGTGACCTTGTATGTTAGCATGTATTTTTACCTTTAAGGGTGTGCTTCTGTAGAGAAACTCATATTAAGCCTATTGGACTCCATGATTTTTATGGAAGTTATAAAAAAAGAATAAATTCAGTCATTATTTAGTAATACGTCTCTGTTAAACAGAGTTGAAAAACTCTGCTGTCTTCTCTCTGGGATGAATCTACAAGTTATTCTTGGGATTTTTGATTTATGATTGGTTGGATTCTATCATATTCTTTGTTCAGTATTCATTCATTCCAGTACTTGTTGAGCATGTACTGTGTGCTAGGCATGTAGTGAGTGTTGGTCATATAGCTTTGAGCAAAGCAGTCTAAGCCCCTATTCTCGTAAAGCTGACTATAGTAGAGACAATATTTAAGGTCTATGGCCTTTTTCCAGATGCAAATTTTGTGTTTTGCTAAAATAAGTAGTTTTGCTTGTGTGCCCCTTGGCAGCTGTTTTCTAAGACCTCAGTACTCAAGTGTCTGTGTGGTCCGTAGGCGCAGTAAATCAGCGCTGTGGGCCATCACCTGGGAGTTTGTTACAAAGGCAGAATCGCTGACTTTATCCCATAATTACTCTCATTATATAAAACTATGTACTTTCCCCATCATTTCTTCCTTCTACCTGTTCTTGTTCTAGTAGATATCCATTCTTTTAAGAGAAGTGGGCCTACCTGGTTTCTCACCTCTTTCTGCCTTCAGAGGAACCTTGTGCCAGCCCTTCATCTCAACTCATTTTCTACCCTGTTTCCTGTTTGCTGCCTCCCATCAACATTAAATATGCTCGTCTTTTTCATAACTGCGTAATTCCTTCTTGTTTTCATTGCTTCTCTTCTCCTTTTTAGCCAGATTTCTTTAAAAAAGTACACTATATTCAGTCCCCCCATTTCTTCATGTTTTACACTTTGAAACCACTTTAATCTAGATATTTTATCTTATATCCCTTCCACACTGTTCTCTCCAAGGTCAATAATATCATCTGTACTGTTAAATCAAATGGACACCTTTCAGTCAGTATCTTACTTGACCTCTAGGCAGCAATTAATTCTATTGATCACTCCTCTTTGAAATACTTATTTGCCTTGTCTTCATAAGACTTTACTGTATTGATCACGATTCTGAGTTGCAAACAACAGAATCCATGCTGGCAGTTAAACACAAAAGGAATGTATTGAAGGATGCTCATGGTATTTCTGGGAAGGCTGAAGAACAGGTTTAGGTGATACTCAGCCAAGACAGCATCTGTCACATGTGGGTGTGAATGCCAGTACCTCTGATGCTTGGTGCTATCACTACAATTCTTACAAATAATACACATTTTTCATTCACAACACCCAGGACTGGACTCCAGAATCCAGGACACTGTTCCCATCCTAAATGCTGAATATCTCCTTTTCTGTCTTGGTTCCTTAGTCATCAAGTTCTCTGATATGAAGTACCCCTGAACTGATGTCCTAGGTCACAGACTGTACACTGGCTGCTAAGGCTGCTGGAAAATTAGGTGTGATTTTTATCTTGGAAAGATAGGAATTCCCCTAAATGTAGAATGTATGTTCAAGAGATAGTGGGTGATCATTTTGATAGCTGTTTCCTTTTAACCTCCCTGAGCAATTTTTCCCAGTTTCCTTCCTTTACTTGTTCCTTAAATGTTCATCTGGGCTGCATTTTAATTTTTTTTTCCTCTGTCTGTTCTGCACTATATTTTTTGGTGATCTTGTCTAGAACCATTAGTTTAATTATCCTGTCTGCTTATGACTTAAAAAACTTTTATCTCCATCCCAGTTCTCTCTCCCAAGCTGTAGAGCCACAGATCTAGATGGCTTCTAAGACTAGATATGTCATAAACCAAAATTCTTTCTGTTGAGTCAGTTTCAACTTATAGGAATCCTACAGGACAGAGGAGGGCTGCATCATAGGGTTTGTAACACCACCAGTCTTCAGAGACACAAACTGCTATGTCTTTCTCCCACAGAATGGATGGCGGATTTGAACTGTCAACATTTCTCTTAGCAGCCAGATGCTTATCAGCTGAGCCAGCAGGTTCTTGAGTATGCCATACCCAAAACAAAATAAAGTAAACCCATGGCCGTTGATTCCTTTCTGACTAATAGGGCCCTAGAGGACAAAGTGGAACTGCCTCCTAGGGTTTCTGAGGAGTGGCTGGTGGATTCAAACTGCCAGCCTTTTGGTTAGCAGCCACAGCTCTTAACGATTGCATTCCCATGGTTCTAAATAGACCGTACCAAAAAACTCAGTGCCTTTGAGTTGATTCTGACTCATAGCAATCCTATAGGGTGGGGTAGAACCATCCTATAGAATTTCTATGGCAGACTTTATGGATTTGAACTGCCAACCTTTTGGTGAGCAGTTGTAGCATTTAACCACTACACCGCTGGGGTTTCCCACATATTTCATAAGTATCTGAAACTCAACATGTCTAAAACCATACTCCCTTGTAACCCATGTGTATTCCTTTAATTTCACACTACAGGTAACAAATGAAGATGTTATCCTTGAAAACTTTTGTTTCTCATCTGCCATCTAGTCAGTTCCAGAGTGCAAATTTAGCTCCTGATTCTACTATATTCCTTCCTTACTGAACTAGGTTATAGTGTCACAAATAAAGGAGCCCAAGGTGTTAATAGCATATCCCCACAGCTTCCAGTTTTACTTTTTTCCAGTTTGTTCTCTACACTGTAATTAAACACAGCAACAACAACAACAACACCAAACATGTGCTTAACAATTCATGACTCTGCAAAGGCATTCAGTTATGTGGATCACAACAAATTAGGGATAACATTGCAGAGAATGAGAATTCCAGAACACTTGATCGTGCTTATGAGGAATCCATATATGGATCCAGAGGCGGTCATGCAAACAGAACTAGAGGACACTTCATGGTTTAAAGTCAGGAAAGGTGTGTGTTGGAGTTGTTTTCTTTCATTATACTTTTTCAGTCTGTGTGCCAAGCACATAATCCAAGAAGCTGGACTGTGTGAAACACGGGTATCAGGGTTGGAGGGAGACTCATTAACAACCTGCATTATGCAGATGACACCACCTGCTTACTGGAAGTGAAGAGGATTTGGAACACTGGTGAATGTCAAAGACTGAAGGCTTCAGTGTGGATGCACCTCAACATTAAGAAAACAAAAATCCTCACAAGCAGACTAGTAAGCAGTGTCGTGATAAATGGAGAAAGGATTGATTGAAGTTGTCAAGGGTTTCATTTTCCTTGGTTCTGCAGTCAACATCTGCAGAAGCAGCAGTCAGGAAATCAAAAGACATATTGCATTGTGGAAATACACTGCAACAGATCTCTTTAAAGTTTTGAAAAGTAAAGATGTCACCTTGAAGACTAAGGTGTGCCTGACCCAAACCTTGACATTTTTGGTCATATCATATGCACGCAAAAGCTGGCCAATGAGTAAGGAAGACAGAAGAAGAATCGATGCCTTTGAATTATGGTGTTAGAGAAGAATATTGAATGTACCATGGAATGCCAAAAGAACAAACATCTGTTCTGGAAGAAGTACAACCAGAGAACTCCTTTGAAGTAAGGATCATGAGACTGCATCTCACATACATCAGACGTGTTGTCAGGAGGGATCAATCCCTGGAGAAGGCCGTCATGCTTGGTAGAGTGGAGGGTCAGCAAAAAAGAGGAAAATTCTTAACAAGGTAGATTGACCACAGTGGCTGCAACCATGGGCTTAAGCATAAAAACAATTGTGAACAGGGTTCGGGGCTGGGCAGTGTTTTGTTCTGCTGTGCATAGGGTCATTATGAGTGGGAACTGACTCAACAACACTTAGCAGCAACAATAATAAGCAACTCATATTATCAGACATTTTTGCTAATACTTATATACACATGCACGCATCCCCATACTTGAGTTTGTATGTGCAAAGACTATCTCTGCAAGGTTGCACAACAAACTGGGAATGATGGTTATCTCAGGGTTTAGCAACTGAGTGGCTGAAGGTCAACTGTCCCTTTACACTCTGTTGCATCTTTTAAATGTTACACCATGTACACATATGACATACTAAAAAATTAATTTAAAAACTTCAGTGATTCCCTGTGATTCCAGGATAATGTCGAACTCTTTTATATGGCTTATAGGACCTCCATGTAAATAGTCTCTACTTACATCCTTAGCCCAGTTGAACACCTTGCTATTCTTTAAGCATATCGAATCTTTCACCTCTCAGCAATTACATGTTTAAAGTGCTCCCTCTTGTCTCATGACACCTGGCTAGCTCTACTTCTCTTTTAGTCCTGTGTTTAGATGTCCTCCTAGAAGCTTGTCTTCCTAGAAGCTTGTCTTGCCTGCAGGATTACATTAGGAGCCATCAGTTTGGTCCTACCCTTATTAAACTGCTGTAACACTGTATTACTACTATTCATGTCTCTTTTCAGAGATAAAAGTTCTGCAAGGACAGATAGTGCATCTGTCTTATTGAAAGCTGTGTCATTACTATCTAACTTAGTGCTTTGTGCATAGTCAGAGTTCACTAAGTGTTAATTATATGAATGAATTATTCATGCTTATGTTTTTTCCTTAATACTAATAATTTTGTTATCTTTCTCCATAAATAAAATTTTATGACTCAAACTCAACCTCATCTCAGATTTTCCTACTGTATGTCTCCATTTCTTTTGCCAATTTAGGAGTCACCAAAGTAAGACTAATTGTATTAAGAGTAGCAAGCAAAGGGATGCAATGCTAGAACTCTCACTTTTCTTGAAGAATGCATAGTACAGTTTACAATGAATGAATTTAGAAAAATGAAGGAGACTGATGACTATGATTTTGACATGTTAGAAAATATTTTTCTATTGTATATGATGGATATAGGCTTTAATAAATAAAAACATGATATTTGGGAAACAAACTCTTTACTGCCACCTATTTTAAAACATGATTGCTGAAAATTCCTTTAAATATTGGCTTATTTGTAAATGGAATTTTAATTTACTTTTTATAGATTTTCACTGAGCAGCTTATTTATAGTTTCAGTTTTTCAATTTTTGAAGTATTGTTATCATCCCAAATGTTACTCTCAAATATCTTTTCAGAATTATATTTCTTAGAACTTAGCCTGTTTGGGGTATGGAAATTATGTTCTTGATCTCTCTGCAAACTTTGCCCAGCCAGTTTTTCACAGCTGGTGGGCCAATATTTTGCAATAACTAGTACTGATCTGTGTTATTCTTCAGTATGTGGAATCTATTCAGTTGAGCTGTGTGGCTTCAACATTTTATTGGTTAAGCAAGAAGGCATTAGTATTCATTAATATGCCAATATCCTTTTACAGGGTAAAATTGATAAATGCTGTAGACTTTGAAATATGCCTTGATATCCAAGGTTCTGAGGTGAGGGTAGAAACCCAGGTAGCATAGTGGTTAAGTGCTGTGGCTGCTAATCCAAAGATCAACAGTTTGAATCTGCCAGGTGCTCCATGGAAACTCTGTGGGGACAATGTTTCTGTGTCCTCTAGGGTCACTACGAGTTGGAACCAACTTGATGGCAGTAGGCTTGGTGTTTTGAAAAGTGAGAGTAGCTTTGGAAACCCTGGTGACATAGTGGTTAAGTGCTATGGCTGCTAGCCAAAAAGTTGGCAATTCAAATCCACCACGGGCTGCTTAGAAACTCTATGGGTCAGTTCTGCTGTGTCCTGTAGGGTCGTTGGTTTGGGTTTCGGAGGGTAGCTGTAGGATGTTGCAGTAGTACGCAGGGTATGGTACATTATGCCTACAGGCCCACTATCCCAGTCTGGAGACAAGTCCCTAAGACAAAAGAACATTAATTTGGGTCCAGGAGTTTGGAAATATTGTTCTAGTTATGAACAGCCACTGATTAACTGTAAAGTGGTACTAGAGGTATCTTCCAAAAATGAAGATCTGAGTAAATGAATCCCCTCACAAAGTTTTTCATATTTCACAAAGAATGAATGAAGTCCACATTCTCTAAGGTGGCTCATGAAAGCATGATATTATTTCTACTGCTTCTTTAATTTGTCCGTGGATTCTGGTACCTCTTTTTCTTCAATTGTAAATGGATGGGGTTAGGTTTGATGATTTCGAAAGAACCTTTCAGTTCTAAAATCTGTAATTCTGAATAATTACAAAGTCTGTGTCAGCTTTCAGATAGGATAAAAGAGAATTTATAAATTTATAAATTTGTGCTTCCAAAATAGATCAGCTTGAGTTATCCTTGGGCAAGAGAAGTTGTTCAAGTTTAAGAAACACAGTTTACTTCAGTTTTTAAATTTACAGGAGCATAACTGTGAAGAGAGTCCTAGAGAATCAGCTTATCTATGGCAACCTCTTTTTCTTAGAATTGTTAAGTTGGAAGACTGGTAAAAACCAGTTGTCATACCATCAGCTCTGACTCATGGCCCACCCTATAAGTCCTAGTAGAACTGTGCTCTGTAGTGTTTTTATTGACAATTTTTTTGGAAGTAGATTACCAGAGCCTTTGTCTAAGGTACATCTGGGTGTACTCAAAGCTCAAACCTTTCAGTTAGCAGCAAAATGCCTTAGACATCTGTATCACCCAAGAACCTTTGAAGGCTAGCAGCGAAAAAAACAAAAAACCAAACCCACTGCTATCAAATCAGCTCTGACTCACAGTGACCCTATAAGACAGAGTAGAAGTGTCCCCACTGACTTTCTAAGGAGTGGCTGGTAGATTTGAACTGCCAGTCTTTTAGTTAACAGCCAGGCTCTTAACTACCGCTCCACCAGGGCTTCCTGTGACTCTGGGCTGCTATGTGTGAGAAAACCTCTAACCTTTGTTTTATAGATGATATAATTAAGGCCCAGAGAGGTGAAATGCCTGTCAGCTTTGTAGTAGGACTGAAACCTAGTCTTCCGTGTCCCTGTGCTCTGCTGAGTTGAGCTCCAGGCCAGACCACTGTCAGTGAGGGCACTTTCCCTTTCCTCTTTCAAGATGAAACACCTTGAAGGGATTCATTGAACAGATAATTTAGTGGGAGTCAACCCTTGTTCTGGACAAGATCTCTACCCTCGTGGATCTTATTTTCCAGTAGAAATAGGTACATAACAGACATATTAGTAATCAAACTTAAATATGATACCGTCAGATTCTGAGAAGTAACAGAAAGGAAATAATAAAGGTGAAAGGATACAAAGTGCCTGGGGCTGAGAGGTTACAGTGGACTTTAAGGATAATGAATGAAGTCGGCCTTAGGAGTACAGCCAGAACGCTCCTTAGAGCGTTAGAGACTTCATTAGAGACTTCTTAGAGACTTCATCTCATGTACTTTAGACATGTTTTCAGGAGGAGTCAGTCCTTGGAGAAGAACATCATGCTTGGTAAAATAGAGAGCCAGTGAAAAAAAAGATGAAGACCCTTAAGAAGTTGGATTGACACGGTGAACGCAAACACGCCGGTGATTGTGAGGGTGGCTCAGGATCAGCAGTGTTCCATGCTGTTGTACACAGGGTCATTACGAATTGAAACCAGCTCAGTGACACTGAGCAACAACAAGGCTCAGACCTGCAATAATTTATAAAAGTCTTTTTACCTCAAATATACCTTTTTTAATCACCCTTTCTAAGATTCATTTTCTATGTCATTTCTTTATTCCCTCCTTCTAAATCTTTTGTTATTTTTATATCCCAACAAAGGTGATTTCCTCTTACTTGTTGGGGTTTTAGTTTATTCACATAATATCCCATATCCCATAAGTATATATATTTTTTTCCTCCACAGACTATAGTCAAATGGGTTATTTATCATTCATCAACATTTCATGTTTCTTCTGCCTGTGATGCCCATGCTAGTCTCGAATATCTCCGTTATTCTCCTTCATCTTGAATACCTCTGCTGCCAAGACAACCTGGTGGAGCAGTTCTACTCTGTCACATGGGGTCAGTATAAGTCAGAATCAACTCAACAACAACAACATTTGAACCTCCCTTCTGTGGCAGTTCCATTCACCTTTGTGCAGTTTGTTCACTTTATGCCTACATTTTCTTTAAAATCTGCTTCAGGCCTTGCCATACCATCAAACTGCCTCTGCTCCTAGTCACAGACCATCCTTTGATGGTCCTTCTGGTGGTATTTTTTGTCATATACTACCTTATATTGTCATTCATGTAAGTCTGTCTTGTCTTCTTAATTATCAAGTTGGGGAGAGAGTAATGGAATTTCTCAAATGGTTCTGTGTTAAAAGCTTCTCAGAACAAGCAGACTTCATTTTGTTTTGTTTTTCAAATGTTAGTCACTCCCGATTCAATGCAAAATGTGTGTATTTCTGTTACATTAGGTCTCATTTCGTAACGTTGTGATTGTTATGTGTCATTTTCTCCAGGTAGGATTTGCCTTTGTTGCCTAATGCAGTACTTGGAGCATAGTGGCGATTATATAGTTGTTGAGTACATGGAAAAATGAATGAAGATGTAAAAATATGACTAGATATCTCAGAGCTTGTAATTTGCTGATGTATATTAGTTGTTTGAAGGAGGAATATGGAGAAAACTGTGGTAATATGAGGGCTGGCAATTAAGCTGATGAACTCATCATAGAAAAAGTCCTGCGCACCTCATTGCTGAGTATCACCATGGTCACCTTTGAAGTGCTCCCCTTGGCAAGCTGTGTACCCACACCAGTGCCAACACCAGTCTACCCTTCGAATTTTGGAACTCTTTTTCTGTAACGGCCATCAGAGCTGTTATCATGTTACTCTTGGTGTCCCGAATGTCATCCAGATGTCTTCCTTTCAGTATGTCCTTTATCTTTGGGTAAAGCGAAAAGGTACTGGGGGGCCAGATCAGGTGAGTAGGGAGGGTATTCTAATACAGTTACTTATTTACTCACTGAAAACTCCCTCTCAGACAACTATACAATTAAGTTCATGAACTTGTCACCATGCACAATAGCCATTCCAGAAAGAGTTCCACAATTGCTTTGAAGGATGAATTGGGCAGTGGTGTTGGTATGTAGCTTCCCTAGGAGTAGTTCGAAGGTGACCACAGTGATATTCAGCAATGAGCTATGTAGCACTTAGAACAATGAAGTTCACAGACTTACTTGTCAGATCTTGTATAATGATCCTGACACTTAGTTGATCACACAATAAAGTCTGTTTTCAGGGAACCATGAGCTGCTGTTAGAGACCACTGCTGTCTAAAATGCAGTAATGAAATGCTTGCATAAAACATAAAGGAACCTGAATGCATGATGATAATAATAATAATTTATGGTTATGATATTGCTATATCTTAGATTGTGAACCCTCTTAGGACAGTAACTTTCTGTGTACTAAATTTGAAAGGGCTATGAAAGACTTCAGTCATCCAGCTGTGTACCCTTTGCTTGAATCTCTGCAAGATGCCTAACGCATGTTTGAATACTTTCATATGGCAGCAAGTTAAGATCTTCTGTGACAGCGTTTTTCGACTGTGTACAGTTCCTTCTGCTTAGGAGAAAGATATATTGAGGCAAACTCTTTCCCCTGGTATCCATTTGTGGTTTTATTCCTACTCCTTAGGGCCATTCATTGATATCTGACCAAAAATCTAGTAAAGACTCTTGTACATAGAAGACATTCAATAAATACCTAGAGGATTGAACATTAAATTTCTGAATTGGGATTTGGAACTAAAATATACAGTGGACTAAATTTGAACATGATTTTCCACTAGATTACTTTTAAGTTATGCCATTTTTGTGCCTTTGAGTATCTGCACATGTAAATGGAAATGACATTTATGTAGCTTTGCAGTTTTAGTATGAAAATGAAGCTCTGTGGGGACTTCTTCCTTTGAAGATGAGGCATGAGAAATCAGAAAATGTAAATGGCAGTTATATAGTATTACAGTAGTATGTTTTAGTACTTTACTTCTTTCTCCCTTGCAACACTGCTGGCCCTCTGTATCTCTTAGTCATGAAACCAATAGCTCTATCATAGTAATGCACAGTATTCAGATGTCTAAAAGGTCTTTCACCTTAATAGACTCCTTATTTTTCTTCACAGATTTTCATTGTATTTTTCTGACAGTGTGATGATTTAAAAGGGAAATACCTACAAAACAAAATTGAGCAGGTTAATTCCTCCCCCATAGGGGCTCTCTGGGATGTATCTGCAACAATTAACATTAAAAGAGGGTATCACAGAAGGCCAGTGAAACCTTGTTACAGAAATTATCTCTATTTGTCTTTATAAACCAAACTGTGTACTCATTTGCAGCTATAAATAGGGTCCCATTAACAGAAATAACCCTAATTCTTGGGCTCCTATCCCTACCTCCTCCCATAGGATTTTTAATGCTGTAAACATTGCCATCACTTAAGTATTTGGAGGGTGGAGTAGGGTGGAAATATTTCACATGTGCTTTTGAGTTTATCAGGTTTGGTGATTCTTCCTGCCAAGGGAGGCCTCCTTTGATAGGATAATGTTTTATCTTTGGAGAGCGCTACAGTGCCTGCAGGAATCTACACTGGCTCCAGTTGCAACTCACAGCCCTGCTGTAGGCACTGAAGCTGTGTCTCTGCCTCTAGGATGAACCACTGGTCTTTCACCTGGGACCACTCTTGTTGTGAGGAGATGCCACACTGTACTCAGCATGATTCTTCCCTCTGAGACCAAGGTGTTGTTACTGAGTTTTGTTCCTTATTCTTGGATCATATTATTTGCAAGGGTAAATTCTTCATCTGTTTGTGCACCTGACCTTTATAATAATGTCTACCCCTCCAGTTTACAAACTTGAATCCAGTCGACTGCTGCTGTGGCTTTTCAAGTAACTTTTAACTCTTTGCATCGCCCTCTCTGAGAGGCAGGGTTAAAACTCATTGATCCAGCTCAGCACATTATTAATAATTCCATCTGACTTCTGTTATGAACTTAAGATCCTAGAAGTAACTGAGTTTTCATCATATTCCCCTAGAGGGCTTACAGTTTGATTTTTAGGGTATAATTGAATGTGATCCTTTCCTTGTAGACCAGTGCAAACATTTGCTAGTGTGGTTTCATGAGAAGACTGTTAACACTAAAAGTAAGACAATATGAGAGCCATTCTTAGGTCTTTCATAAACAAGCCTTGAAGGAGTTATTCATTCGTTGTGTCGTTGTTATTAGGTTCTGTGGAGTCTGTTCTGACTCCTGGCGACTCTACATACAACAGAACGAAACACTGCATCATCCTGTGACATTCTGTCACTGTTACGCTTGAGCTCATTGTTATAGCAGCTGTGTCACTATCTCTTTGACGGTCTCCCTCTATTTCTGTAGTGTTTATTAGTCCTTGTAGTGTCATAGACACTGCCATGGATTGTGGGTTAAAACTTTTATGCACTCAGTAATTCTTAGCTATTTTAGGCATTAAACACAGGGTTGTCAAAGTATGCCCTATGGACTAAATCTAGATTACTATCTGTTTTTGTAAATAAATTTTTACTGGAACTCTGCTAACGTCATTCGTTTACATGCTGCCTTTGTGCTACAGCTGCAGCGCTGAATAGTTGTTACAGAGACCCTAGGGCCCAAAGCCTAAGATATTTATTAGGTGGTCATTAACGGAAGTATTTTAATGACCCCCCGATTAGACTCACCATGGATTTTTTTTTTTTGATTCTGTGTGTATATGTACCCTCACATGTTTGTCAGTTGTCGTGGTATGAAGTCTGACAGGGTCACGAACTCATCCTAGAAAAAGTGCTGCATGCCTCATTGTTGTATATCATTACAGTCACCTTTGAAGTACTCCTCTTGGGACACTAGGCACTGGTGCGAGTGCCTACTGCACCCTTTAAAGCAATTTGGGAACTCTTTTTATGGAATGACATCGGAGCTGTCATCCTATTACCGTTGATGTCCTGAATGTCATCCAAATGTCTTCCTTTCAATATTTCCTTTATCTTTGGGTAAAGAAAAGGTCACTGGGGGCCAGATCAGGTGAGTAGGTAATGTGTTGCAATACAGTTATTTGTTTACAGGCTAAAAACTCCCTCATGGACAACTAACTATACAATTAAGTTTGTAAACTTACCGCCTTGCCACTGTGTGCAGTGGTCATTGCAGAAAGAATTCCAAAATTGCTTTGAAGGGTGGACTAGGTGCTGGCATCAGTGCACAGCTTCCCAAGGGGAGTGCTTTGAAGGTGACAGTAGTGATAGTCAGCAGTGAGGTATGTGACATTTGGAATAATTAAGTTAGTGGGCTTAATTGTCTGGCTTCATGTACTACCAGAAGAAGGGCCTCTAAGTTGGAAAACTAAAAAACGAAACCCATTGCCATCAAGTGGATTCCAATCATAGTGACCCTATAGGCCAGAATATAACTCCCCCACATAGATTTTAAGGAGCGCCTAGTGGATTTGAACTGCTGACCATTTGGTTAGCAACCATGGCATTTAACTGCTACACCACCAGTGTTTCCTCTCAGGTTGGCAAGAGCTGCTTCCTTAGAGGTGACCTTAATAAAGTGGATGGAGTCAGTGTTTAACCATTTCATAAGGTAGTATATGATCAAGAATTGATGGTACCTGAGAATGAAATTCAAGCTGTACTGAAGGCATGGGCAAAAAACAAGATTTCATGCACTGATGAACTACCAATTGAGATATTTTATCAAACAGATACAGCACCGGAGGTGCATACTCCTCTTTTTCAGTAAGTGTGGAGACAGCTTCCTGGACAACCAACTGGAATAAATCTGTATGTGTACTCATTGCACAGAAAGGTGGTTTAACTGAATTTAGAAATTATTGTATGATATCATTGATATCACATACAAGTAAAATTTTACTGAACATTATTCAAAGGTGGTTGCAGCAGTACATTGACAAAGAACTGTCAGAAGTTTAAGCAAAATTCAGTAGAGGTCATAGAATAAGAGATATCATTGCTGATGTCAGGTAGATCTTGGGTGAAAGCAGAGAATGCCAGAAAGATACTTACCTGTGTTTTATTGACTGTGCAAAGGCATTTAACTTGTGGATCGTAACAAGTTATAGATGATATAAAGGAGAATGAGTATTCCAGAACAGTTAATTGTGCTGATGCATACCACTACAACCACTACATCGAGAAACAGTCAGACAGACCAAGGGAATACTGCTGGTCTAAAGTCAGAAAGGATGTGTGTCAGGATTGTGCCCTTTCACTGTTCTTATTCAACCTGGATGCTGAGGAGTTAATCCAAGAAGACGGACCATAAGAAGAACAACTCAGTTGGAGGTAGATTCAGTAAAAACCTGTGATGACACTGGTGACACAAGCTTGCTTACTGAAAGTGAAGATGGCTTGAAGCACTTACTGGTGAAGATGAAAGACTGAACCCTTCAGTATGGATTGTACTTTAACATAAAGAAATAAAACATCTTCACAACTGGACCAATGAGCAACATCCTAATAAATGAAGAAAATATCGAAGTTCTGAAATACTTTATTTTACTTGGATCTGCAGCCAGCACCCACAAAAGCAGCAGTGGAGAAATCGACACATTGCATGGGACAAATTTGCTGCAACAGATCTCTTTTAAGTGTTAAAAATCAAAGATGCCACCTTGAAGACTACGGTGTACCTGACTCAAGCCGTGGTGTTTTCAGTCACCTATATGCATGTGAATGCTCAACATTGAAGGAGAAAGACTGAAGCAGTATTGATGCCTTTGAAGTATGGTGTTGGTGAAGAACATTGAAGGTGCTGTAGACTGCCAGAAGAACGAACAAATCTATCTTGGTAGAAGTACAGCCAGAATGCTCTTTGGAAGCAAGGAGGGGGCGACTTCCCCTCATGTAGTTTGGACATGTTATTGGATAGAACTAATCCCTGCAGAAGACACCATGCTTGGTAAAAGAAGAGCCTCAGCAAGATGGTTGACGCAGTGACTGTGCTAACGGGCTCAAGCACGAGAGTCGTGAGGACAGTGCAGGACGGGGCAGAGTGTTGTGGCACATAGGTTAGCTGTTGGCTGCAGCCAACTCAGTGGCCCATAACAACAAAAACCTGTTGCTGTCGAGACGTCAAGATGATTCTAATTCATAATGAGCCTATGTTGCCGAGTAAAACTGCTTCATACAGTTTGCAAGGAGGGGCTTATCGAGTATGACTGTCTATCTCTTGGTTATCAGCTGAACTCTTAATAACTACATATGTATAGTTTCCTGTGTTCTATCACAGACAACTCAATCAGAATCTGGAGTGAGAGTTTGGGAGTCTGTCCACGAGCCAACTAGTGTCCCCCCCCCCTTTTTTTAAAGCATCTTGTTGTTGTTGTTAGGTGCTGTCAAGTAGGTTTGGCTCATAACGACCCTATGCACAACAGAGCAAGACACTGTTGAGTCTTCCACTGTGCTCACAATGAATTTTATGCCTACACCCATCATTGCAGCCACTGTGTCAGTCTACCTAGGTGAATATATGTATAGCCATATTAGATAATAATCTCTGCCCTTTTTATTGGGTAGCAAGTAACTTATACGAATTAGTAAAAGTATAGTCGATGCATCCTTAATGGAAATACCTAGAAAATTCCAAGGTAACACTGCATAGAGAGTATTTTATTTCATTAGGGAAGTTTCCAAAGAGTTCTTGTAGTACAGTGGTTAAGTGTTTGGCTGTTAACTGAAGGATTGGTGTTTCAAACCTACTAGCTGTGCCATGGGAGAAAAGACCTGGTGACCACTCTGTACTATAGCATCAGTCACTGTGAGTCAGCACCGGTTTAACAACACGCAACAACAGGGACATTTTTATAAGAAGGACATTGAAACAAAATGTTGAAGGAAAAACTCACTCATTTACAATATCCATTAGGGGTGGTGGTGAGAGAAGCAGAAGTACTTAGAAGTATTAAGAATAACATATGCAAAGGCATGTAGTTATGAAAGATAATGACCCATTCAAGAATGACCAGAGGCTCTGTGTGGCCAGAACACTGAGAGAGGAGATGAGAGTGAAGTCATAAAATATAAAACCCAAACCCAGACCGAACCCGTTGCTGTTGGCTCTGTCTCGTAGCCATCCTACAGGACAGACTACAGTTGTCCTATACGGTTTCCAGTGCTGTAATTTTCATGGAAGCCAACTGCCCCGTCTTTCTTCCATGGAGTGGGTGATGGATTTGAACCACTGACCATTTGTTTACCAGCTGAGTGCTTAACCAGTGCACTACCAGGACTCCTTCTGAATATAGTCAGAGATATAAGGACCCAAGTAGGAAGGGTTTTGCAGGCTAGGATAAGAAATTTGCAATTTATTGTTTTGACTAAGAATGGAAACCCTGGTGGTGTAGTGATTAAGTGCTGCAGCAGCTAACCGAAGGGTCGGAAGTTCAAATCCACCAGGTACCTCCTGGGAAACTCTATAGGGCAGTTCTACTTTGTACCATAGGGTCACTTTGAGTTGGAATTGACTTAATGGCAATAAGTATGAGGATGAATGGAAAACTCCCATCCTCTGGGTGTCAGTTTTTCTATCTTTAAAATAACAGCTTAGATGATTGCCAAGAACTGTATAGAACCCTCTAGCTCTGAAATACAGATTTTTGGGATGTATCAATTACACTTTCAATGCCCTCAGCACTAGAAACTTGGTTGGGATCTGTTATAGATGGGATTGTGCACTGGTTATGTGCCTAATATGATTGCTGTAGTGGTGAGTCACTTGCCACCCTATAGTTGTTTTGTTTCTCTTAATAGTACAGTTCAGGTCAGTGTTACCTGTGGAGTCACTACACGGATTTGAGAAAGCAGATGTTTGGAGGAGAAATATCTTACCTTGTCAGTACATCAAGGCGCTTAGTAAACAGTATTACGTGATGGTGGAACACCGGTAAAATACCTTATGTTCTGCAAAGAGAGGTGCTATAAGATGGGGACAGTTTTATTGTCAAAATTCAGATTCCTCACAATCAATACAAGTGTATATTATATTTTAGCATCTATTAAGTCTTTATACTCAATTTTAGTGGATTACTTCAGCTGACCTTCAGTATAGTATCTTATTTTACAATTTTAAAACTTCTCATCTGTAGCAGTTTTCTGTATTGTGTTTTCATCTCTGTTCAGACACTTGCTGGAATTGCTATATCTCTACCAGTATCCCTAATAAACTACTTGTTACTGGCTTTATGTCTAAGTGTATTAATTCAAGTTCTGGTATATATTGAATACATATCTCTTGCAGGGTCTCCCCAGGTGTACAGACTAGCTGGCAAATCAAAAAATAATCTCTGGTAGTCTCAGTAGTGTCAGCCATAGAAAATAACTGAAACATACACATCCTCCAACTTCCACAATTATCAATTGATGGCTGTCTTGTATTATTCTCTGAAGCTTCTGATTCATTTTGTCACACACAGGTAGATGTAACACTGAAAATTTCAAAGGATATTTTGAATGGTGCAAGCTGAGCCGGTAGCGGGAACTATTGGAAAAAAGCCCATATAGTTTCTATCACTTGAACATCAAACATTTCTGTTAAAGAAAGTGTTTTAAATGCATTTTTCAAGTGCTATTAGTAACTATTCCTCTCTCCACCGAAGAAAATTACAGACAAATTCTAGAGTGTTGTCTGCTGTTGACCTTTTGACCCTACTCTTTCTTCCCAGACATCGATGAATGTGCTGAAGGGCGCCATTACTGCCGTGAGAATACAATGTGTGTCAATACCCCAGGTTCTTTCATGTGCATCTGCAAAACTGGGTACATCAGAATCGATGATTATTCATGTACAGGTAAGTAGAAGCAGATTTATGAAAAATCTTTCTGTGCCTAAAGTTTACTTTTAAAATTATCCCCTTCAACAAAACTTGTCTTAAGCCAAAGCACATCTTCTTGATTTGGTAGTTAATTCTGAATCTATGCTAAGGAAAGGAATGTTTGGTTGTTCTGCATAAGTTTTATGTTTCCTGTTAGGAACATAAAGGAAAATTAAATAACTAGATTAATATTATATTAAATTTATACTTCTAAACTATTTATACTTAAAACTTATGTTAATTGCTTTGGTAAATATGAGAAACAAGCCCTGAAGACATATATAGTATAGTAGATTTTTGCATAATGAGTAATGACATAAATCTTATGATGAGCTGGATTTTCTTATTTTTTTCAGAAATAGATTTTTAGGGTATTAGATTAAAGAGAATTGAGATGCTTCACACCTCTGAAAAACTCATGAGGCAGCTGCACAAAAAAGGATCCGTTATGTTTACTTTATGAAATATGGCTCTCTTTCATACCACCCACAGTCCCGGTGAGGGAGGTCTTTAGTCGTCCTGGTGCCTGAAGTTAGAGAGGATAAGACAGTCTGTTCATTTCATAGACTGTAGGTCCCTACCTACAGAACATAAAAGAAAGTAGTGCTTGAAGAGTAGCTTGAAGACTGTGGGGTTTGAAAAAAGGCAAGTGTGAAACGGGACATGCCTTTGGATTCCTATACTTTTTGTAAATATGAGCAACATAAAAATAACATTTTAGAAAAACATCTAAAGTCGTAAAACTAGAAAACACCTAAAAATGTTACTCCTGTCACCTTCTGCACTGTACCCAACTTGATGGTCTTTAAGGGGGATGTGTAAACAATATTTACATTTTTCTAATAACACTCCCCAGTGAAAATTCAGTAATACTTCTCTGTGAGAACATGACACCTTTAATAAGGGTGTTTATTTCCATGTATTAATGTGCCCACCTCTATATCTCCATTACAGTGACTACACTGTGTAATAATTGATATACTGTTTGTCATTTAGAACAGAAGGGAGGACTGTCCTCTAAATTACTATATGGTATTTATATAAAAACAAATTATGGAAACCAATTATAAACAGAACTGTCTAAAATCTATGTGGTATAACCAAGGAGATCCTGAAGTTAGAAAAATACTGAGTATACAAATGCCAGTGGATTTATAAGTGCGTACTTTTTTGTTTTTGTTGTTAATTTATCCTGAACATTTTCACAGCATGAAAATCATTCTGCACTTTTTCCTTAAGCAAAATTTAGTCACATTAAATGGCCATGTGTCTTGAAAGATGACTTTGTCTTTCTTTCACTCAGAAATATTTTCAGCATGAAGAAATGAATATGAAATCAGAAGTCTTAATAAATAAAAGCAGAATGGCCAAAAGCAGAATAGAAATACACTATATTTCACTATATTAGTAATATCAAGAAGTCTGGGTTCCAATTTAATGGCTAACAAAAACAAAAACAATCTAAGATAAAAGCAGTGCACTTCAGAAAGTGATATTTTATGATGTGCTTGTTAAAAATGAGTTTTCAAGGAGTCTGCTGATTCTTTGGGATTAGAGACTTAAAAAGCTTTGTGTATTTTTGTACATGCTAGTTGTATTTTTCTATTTCTTATATCCTTTAAAAATATTAAAATTTTTAAGTACTATTATAGGACACACACTTTGGTCTGGTGTTGAGCGAGGGTTATTTCTTCAGGGCAGTGTGTTTTCAAGAGGTGCATTTGCATTCTGAGTCTGTCTGTTGGGTATAAATCACAGGGGGGTTTGGTTTGCATCCATTACAGAGAAGCTTCTGCTTTGCCTTTGTATCTCCCAGTGCATTTTCCTTCCAAATGAAATTGCGCAGACTGCTGTTGTTTTTTGGCTACTTAGCGGGAACTTTCCCTTAAGGTTCCGAAGTATCTAATGATATGACTGAAGTATTTCCTTGCAGGAATGTCAAGGAAGGCTTAAATCATTTTAAGAAAACCTGTTCAGACCATGCTTTTGTGCCTATAGAACGAGCCAAGAATACTAAGACCTGGCAGATGATGGGATATATTTTCTTGATGAGGCTTTGGCATTTCCAGCTAACACTACTTAAATTTGTTTTCAGTTGAGGAAGAGAATTTTTCTTGCCCTTAGATTGCCTCACTACTAAGACGGGATCTACAAACTTGAGAATTTATGTCTTTACACAAAAGTTAGGTTTTCTGGGTAGTATGAGTAGATTTTTATTTTGCAGTCCTAATTCAGGTGATCATTGCCAAAAGTTAGAATGAAACATATAGGCTCAGAACATAATCAATGTTTTGAGTAAAAGAAATGAATTTTTAAATTTTATATCTTTAGAAGCTTCTTGCCTACAATTTGATATTAACTTTTGTACAGAAGAATTGCCTTGTCAGAAGACTTGAGGTAAACCCCCCCGGGGGGGTTTGCCTTGTAGCTGAGGACATCTGTACCATCTTAGGAATTCGTACAAGACCAGAGCAGGCCTTTGTTTCTCTGATAGAGATTGGGATGTATTTTCTGTCAATTCTTATAACAGGCAGCTACATACTTGCAGTAGAAGGCATTCTAGAATGAGGGTCTGCTGATGTGTGTGCTGAACTCTTGGAGTTCAGAATTGGGTTTGCTTCTGTACTTCTGCCTGTTTCTTTTGACAAGCCACCCACTCCCCTGACAAAACTTTACAAACTGACACTCTCAGCACTGTACCTAGTTGCTTACTCCAGCTGAAGACTAATCATAGGCATTCTAATTGAAAGACAAATTCAAGAGCAATACACTTTATAGTCAGGAGCTTTGATCAATAAAAGAAGTCTGTTTCGCTTTTATAACCCTGTAGCTCTGGCACTGAAATTATGTATGCTAGAGTAATTACCTTCTGTAGTTGGTAGAATTGCAGTCTTTCTTTCAGATAATGATTGAGTTATGTTTTCTCCATGATCATAAAATTTAGGATGGAGGAATTCTTAAAAATAAAATCCAGTTCAATCCCTTTCCTTTCATGAGTGAGGAAACTGAGGCTCAGAGAAAGTGGCTGCCTTAACCAAGGTCACACAGTTAGTGAGGGGCAAAATGAAAGCCATAGAGAAGCCTTCTTACCCTTAGTTCTCATGCTGTTCATCGTCTGTCTCATTTGCCACTGTATAAAATAAGTAAAGGGAAAAGATTCATATTTTATGTAAAATACCTTGTTCAATTTATAATGTTCTTTAATTAAACTGGCTTTCGTATAGATTATTCCAGTTCATTAGCTTCAACACCAAGAGAAATTTTTCCCCTACAAATCTTATTATAATAGTCTTAAATCAAAATTCAGTAGAAGAAATATAAATCACTGGTATCTGGCCTCTGACTCTATTAGACAGTTGTACTAATGACTCAGTAGTAACATTTGCACAAAAAATGCAGTAGTTATATGCTTCTAAGCTCACTGAAATAATTTTCTGCCTAGTGAGTGTTATTTTTTCCTCCTAATTAATGTGTCATAATTTTTCTCCTTTTTACGTTCTTTTCTGTACTCGTAGAGGAAGATCTACATGTAGACAAGGAAAGAGAGAAAGAAGGGAGTAAAGGGAAAAGAGAAAAAGGAAAGGAAAACAGTTCGATTCACATGAGCTATGATGTTGAAAGCCCGTTTTTTGTTATCTCTGCAAAAATATCTCAATTTTTATGCGTAACAAAATTTCTAGTTTATTTACCAGGACTAATGGCTTTCTTGGATCACTCAGATCAGCATTTATTAAACTGGGAAAATCTTGTGTTACTGAGCATCTCTTCTTGAAACTAGTCTTGTGGAATAGACAAGGAGTAAAACATCTGTGGCAACAGAAATGGAACTAAGAATGCGGGATTTTGGAATTATCAGTATCACTTGAGGGAAGAGGTGTTTGTTTCAAACTTAAGACCCCAGACTGACTATTACAATTAAAAAAGACTTCTGATTCTTCCTCTGTGTTGATGTGCATGTTATCTTCATACTTTTTTGTGGCCCCTTAGAGTGAGGACAGGAGAATGGGAAGGGTAGATAATGTATTTAACAGGCTAACGGTCTTGGCCTGTTCAAGGAATAAATTATTCCTTTCAGCAGTGGCTCTGAAATGAAGATGTTTTTGCTGTTTTTTCCCAGAGGTCATTTGACAATGTTTGGAGGCATTTTAGACTGCTATAATGTGGAAGATCTGTTACCGCCATCTATCTGGTGGTTATAGATCAAGAAAGCTACTATGCCCCTTACAATGTACAGCACAGCCTTCCTCAGTGAAGAATTTCATAGCCCAAAGCTTCAGTGGTGCTGCAGTTGAGAATCCTTGCTTTAAAATCATCCCTGCAAAATTATAAGCCATATAGTTCCCTAGTTTTCCCTCTTTCTCTTTCGTTTGGCCCGTGTGATGTCTCACCTTCTCTCACTTCTTGCAGTACCTGGTGCCTTTTATTGTCTATTAACCACAAAAATCTACTGTACCTTTCTGCTGAATACCTGTTCTTAGCTTAATTTAGGGAAATGATTTTCCTGTGATACACTTTGAGGCCTAAGTCAAAAAGGCAGAGTAGCTGTCCCAAGGCCTTTCAAATTATACTATTCTTATGCCTGCTCACTAAGTTCTTCCTAATACTGCCTTGCCTTCCAAGGCCTTCTGATTGTACCTTTGGTCTATTTCACGTGTCACAGGAGGACCATAAAGTATCTAACCACATAGAAACTCGTCTAGATACTTGAATTTTGTTGTTAATGAAAGACCCTCCTGTGGTGTTCTCCAAGGAGCTTTCGTTTATGAAAGTCCTTAACTTTTTATAGCTGTTGAATGCTCCTAGTGCTTGAATTTTATGATCTCATTCTTGTTGGCACTTCGTTTTCTCTAACGTGTTTAACATAGACTTTTTATTTTTCTCTGCATCATCACTAGCTTCCTGTTTAGTGATTATGGAGACATAGTTCTGGTTTTTATGTTGGTATTAAGCATTTTTCTCACTTTCATTAATTGTTGGTTTCCTCACATTTCAAAAACTTTGTGGATGCTATTACATGTACAAAAGGTTTCACACAGCTGTTTATCACTGAACAATGAAAATAAGGATTTTAAGCCAATTACCCACACATGCGCTTCCTCAGATAGCTGCCTCATGTGTGTTTCTTTAAAATTCTGTATAAATGATGGTAGAAAAGATAACTTCTTTATAATCTGAAGAAATACTATTTTGGAATGGCTGCAGTAACATTACTTCTTTATAGTCTGTGTTGTTGCAGTAAGAATTTAAATTGAAGCTGATCAGGAATTGTTTGAGTGAGCAGTAAACTCATTATCAGCTATTAAAGAAGAATTCATGATCAAAATCACAAGTCCTTGCTCTGAGACAACCTTTTAAATTTTAAACCATAAACCAAAACTATGCCCCCAGAAGTCTTCTTCTAGCCAAAAAATAGCTTAGCTCAATTAGTAAGATAATTTACATTTGCTGTAAGCATTGTCCTGTTTTTAAAGACCTATGTGAGATCAAATTGGCAAGGATAACTCGAAAGGAGGGGTAGGAAGCAAAGGAGGTCCTAAGTTTAAGATAATGAACATCAAGCCTGTAGCCCTTGGGTCCATTTCAACCAGTAGGGAACCTGTAAGACAGAGTAGAACCACCCTCTAGGATCTTTAAGGAGCAGCTGGTGAATTTGAACTGCCAGCCTTTTTGGGTGGCATCTGTAGCATTTAATCACTGTGCCACCAGGGCTCCTTGGCATGGTGGTGTTGGAATAATTTGATAAAGACTAGCTATAAAGAATGCCCTACTGTGCATTCAGATCTTCCCAAAGTAGAGAATTTGACAGTAACTCAATTTGAAGAATGTAATCGTTTGAAGAATGTCATCTGGAATTGTACATCCAGAAATTGTTGAAATGGTGTATTGCTGGCTGCATATATTTTCACCACAATAAAAATACTTTTTAAAAAAAAATCACAAGTGTAGAACAAGACAGATGAATCAGTGTGTGTGTGTGTGTGTGTGTGACGTACCATAACAATTAGTAGTATACACATGGTAAGAGAAGAAGGAACACTGGGGCAGTGGGAGAGAGGTTTAGGTACCAGCAACCGTAGAGCAGAGGGAATGATAAAGAAGAGGCAGTGAAAAATACGCTTATGAGCTGTAACAAAAATTTCCTAGATAAACATGGTGATTGTAATTTGTAAAATATTTTTATCTAGACACATAATCTTTAGTATAATGTATTGTACAGAAGAAATGTTTAAAAATTGTTGGGTGCTATTATTACATTATTAGACAGAGTGTTCTCTTGAGGAAATATTTACTACCCTGGGATTCTTTCAACTGGATACTTCAGTTACTTTTTCACTTACTCATTAACTTTCATCAAATAGGTAGTTTTGCTTTAGCAAAGGACTCAGTGTGTTATTGTTTATTCAACAGTGCTTACTAAGTACCTGTGAACATGGGCTTAGAAAAAGGCAGGAAAACTTGATATTACTAATACACCACCTCTGGAAGTTAGAAAAACTCCTTTAGCAGAGGATTTGCTGTTCTTTGGAGGGTGGAAGAAGTCTCTGTTCTTATAAATGAGAATTAGGTTGTGATACCCTGGGAATTACATAGGTGCAACCAGGGCCCTGCTGTGCATTCAGATCTTCCCAAAGGAGAGAACTCGGCCTCTGAAGAAGCAGTCAGTCTGGTCATTTCTCAAGCTGGGAAGATTTTATGAGCCTGGATACTTTTATGTGGATTTATTTTCTAAAAAATCACTCAGAAAGTCCTGCTACCTGGTCACTAGTTGCCGTGACTATTGGTAAAGACTTTTGGTTAGTCCAACTTTTCTTTCCTGGAATCAGCATTGCAAAATATAACAAAATTTTGGTATGTGTCGTCTTTCTTATAAGATGTTAAGTGTTAAAATTTGAAGTGTACTCTTTAAGCTAAAAGCTGCTACATCATTTCCTATAGTTAATTACATGTTATTCTACTGTTTAGTTATTATTAAGTATCTGAAAATATAAACATGATTGCAAAAGCAAATTAAAGTACTAAGCTTCAGGACACAAAGAATTAATGATAAAAAGCTATTTTTAAACTATCAAGGGATCACCTCTAGAAGAGTGAGTGTGCGCTGTGGCTTCGGGAAGGGTTAATGTTTAGGAAACTTCAAGACATGTTTAGAAAACTTTCAGAGAACAGAAGTGAGATGTGTCTGCACAGTCAGTGAGGAGGCCAAGGCAATGTGCTTATCTCTTTTCTGAAACACATATGTGCGTGCATACAATTAGCAGTCGGCTCAAAATGGAACGGGCTCAAAGGATCAGGGAGCTGAAATTGCCTTTTTAAAGATGAAAAGCTTGGAAATGAGTCTGTGCTATCTGGATCTGTCAGTAAGTGGGGAAAGCACATCAGCTCCAGTGTAGCAGTTTCCAGACCCTTTATGTAGCCTGTCAACGCAGCTGTCGTATCCGTGTACAGCCTCCAGCCCAGCCTTGGTTTGATCATCAGAGCACCCAGTGGCATCTGTATGTGCAAGTCAGTATCTGTGCAGCCTCACCCAAGCAGAGAGCATGGCTGCTGCCTCATTAGCAAGCACTGACTGCTTGGACTTAGTCAGTAAACCTCGTTTCACCTTTGTCCCATATGAATGTATTATTTGAGTTTTATTTTGAGATTTTTATGTGAAAAGCATAGAGTTGAAAACTCACATAGGGGAATAAAAAGATTATACATGCCAAGAGTGTAATAATAGTGGTGTCTTAGCAACAGACACCTGTAGAGACAGGATTACAGAAGTTTAAGCTCAACAGATGCCTTTCATTTCATTTCTTGATTGTTGGCTTTGACATGCTAGCCAGAATGAAAGTTTGACCTTCTTTTTGCCTCCTTACTGTTTAAGTGCCCTGTGGAGCAGAGTTCATCTGCTTCTGCTGCTGATCTAATCTCACAGTGGATGTGTAACCTGCCAGGGACATGCTCTCGTCTTGAAGCTCTCCTTCCCTCTATCCCCACCCCCCGCCCCTGTCCCCTGCTCCAGCCTTTGCTGCCTCCGCAATGTTACATCTAGGTCAAGGTTTGGGGGTTTGGAGGGTGAGTTTTTTTTTTTTAACTCCGAATTAGAAGCTTTGTCTCTCTTGTCTGCTTCTCTTAGGTGAGGCAGAAAACCACATCAACTGCTGGGGTCCTGATTTCTGCTATCTCTCTGTTGCCACTCATTTTAGTGATAGTGATTAGTACTTCTGGGATGTCTGATACCAAACAAGAAGTTTCCTTTGGCTTAAACAGAGTTCTTTTTTGTCAAAGGGATTAACATTTTATTATATATCTATTTCTGTGTGAATAAATAATCCTAAATTTAGCAGCCTAAACCATGCATATTTATTACCTCGCTGTGTCTGTGGGTCAGGAGTTTGTGCATGACTTAGATGGGGCCTGTGCATCTGTCTCAAAAGGCTGCAATCAAGATACTGTCCATGGCTGGGGAAGGATTCATTTCCAGTCTCGTCTATGTGGTTGTTGACGTAATGCAGTGCCTTAAAGGTTGTTGGACTGAGGGTAGCGCAGCTTCTCCCTGGCAGTTGATTTTTATAGGGTGCCCTCAATTCCTAGCCAGGTAGACCATTCTAACATGGCAGCTCGCTTCATCAAGGCCGATAAGAAGTCTTCTAGCAAGATGGAGCTTACCAACCTTTTGGAGGAGTCTTATTTTCAGAAGTATGCCAGGAGGTCCAGCCCATGCTAAGGGAGAAGTTATTGCAAAAGGGTGTGGATACCAGGAGGTAGAAATCACTGAGGGCCATATTAGAGAATATGGACCAAACACAGTGAATGTTATATGTAGTTAATGAGACCACTGCAGTGAGTACTGTTAAACAGCACTGGAGCAGTGATTTGAAGAATAAGAATAGAAAGTGTCGTAAAAATGTGTTGCATAAGAACTGTCTGTGGATGTGAACTCATGAGATATCCCAGATTTCTTTTTTGTTTGTTTGTTAATGCCAGCACTTGGATTTAGGAGCGTGGTAAGGTTATCATCAGATTTAATAGATGGAGATAGGGTAAGTGAGTCACTACAATACAATATGGTGCATTTTGTGACACAGAAATATGCACAGAGCTATGGGAAGCCCAGAGGAAGCAGCCACACCTGTCTGGTTTAAGCCTGGGTATGGACAAGCTGAATTACTAAGTGACATTTAAATTGAGATTTTTAAGAATGAATAGACGTTTCGGAAGAGGAGGACATTTCAATAAGAAGGAACTTAGTTACAGAAGCCTAGAGTATAATGCAAGTATAGTGTGACTTGTAAGAGATAACTTCAGAAAGTCCTATAGAAATTAATAAGGCACGTTTTCCACTTTCTGTAACATTTCAGTCATGCTGTGCATGTTCTAAATAAGACGTATACATTGACAGTGCCAGTGTTTTTATTTTATCTTGTTTTCCCATTTTGATGAAACTTATTTATTAAATGGATGATAACTTCTAACAACCAGTACAGGCTCGGAATCAAAGTGCTAGGGTATTTTATTTAGAAGGAAAAAAAATTTATAGATATTACTGAAACTTCATTAAAACAAATTTCCGGTGCAGCCTAATGAGAACTGATTTTGATATTTTTCTAGAAGAAGCCATAACCATTAAGTCATTGCCTGAGGGATTTTTCAAATATATTTGCATATACGTGTCTAATGGGTATGATAAAATATAACAGTAACTGCAAAAAACACAACAGAAACAGCCAAGAGGCCTATAGATGCTCTCTCTTTAGTTTATCCAAGTCAAGCTATAATTTCCTTAGCCCCCTCTTCTCCAGCAACATTTTGTGGCATTTTAGCATATGGATTATTGTGCATTCAGACCTTGGATTTGAATCCTTGCTCTATACTCTAGTAGCTGTGATCTTGAGTAAGTTAACCTAACCTCTCTTAATTTCTGGGAAGTTTTCTGTTAGCAGCTCAGCAACAGTACTCTCTGTGTTCTCAGCTGTCTCGCCCTGTACAGAAACTCCAATTAATCATAGATTGTTCTTCTTAATGGAGTCCCACATGCTTCTTAATCCTTCTTCATTTTTCTTGTTTCTTTTTTCTGATTTCTCCTCATAGATGCTAGAGTCAGTAGATGTGTCTTCCAAATCAGAAATTCTCTTTTCCATTTGTTCCATTCAGTTTTCTTGACTTTCAATTGAAGTTCCTGTGTCTTTGATTTTGTTCTTGATCTGTTGGATTTCTGAGTACTCACATTCCATCAGATCAAACAGCTTGCTTAATTTTTCATTTTGTTGTGCTGCATTTTGTATAAGGTCTAGGAGGGCTCTATTTATAATCCTTTTGTATTCACTGATAGTTTCAGAAAAGCTTCTTTGTCTGGGAAGTTCTGAGGTGGCTTCTTTTAGGAGCCTTCTGATGCCATGGGTGACTTTGTGTTACTGTCTTCTCCCATGTTTGTTGCTTTTGGGGCTTCATGCGGGTCACTAGAGGCTGGGAGAGATGCTGTGAAGATGGACCACTGTGGTTTCTCTAGGGCCCCTTAAAATGAGAAGTAAAAAGTATTTGACAACTTCCAAAGTCAGTCAGGTTTTCAGATGTATATGTCCTTCTTCCCAGCTGGCAAAGTAAGCATCTCTATATTGAACCCCAGATGTTATAAACTAGCTCAAAATACAGAAGGGCTACTGGCCTGCTGGCCTCTGCTGTCGGGCCCCAGCTGTAGGTGACACTGTATAGAATTCTGCTTTTCTGCTGCAAAAGCATTCTCTTCTGGGTAGGCACTGCCTCCCAGCCGAGGAATTAGGTCCAGCTGAGGCTTCCATATGGATGACTCTGCCTCCTAGCGAAACAAGATGGTGTCCCGCACAAGTTTGCCAGCTGGCTGGGACTCCAGCAAAAAGCGAGCCAAGAGTGCCAAAATGCCCAGAGTCCTCAGCTTTAACTAGTGGGCCTCAGCCCCAGGTGACACTGTGCAAAACATAACCTACCTGCTGGAAAAACACTCTCCCCCTGGCAGGTGCCACCTCCCAGCCTAGGAACCCAGTCCAGCTGGAGCCTCTGCCTGGGCTTTTCTGTTTCCCATTGGATCAAGGTGGCATCCCGCACAAGCGCGTCTGTACGGCTACCACATAGCAGAGGCAGAAAGATAGGCCAGGAAAGCCGAGGTGTATAAAGTCCAAAGCCAGGCTCTCAGAACCTGGCAACTGTGCTTGCTGGTCCCCCCAGCAGTGAGTGCATCCGAGACCAGCAGCTAGTCAAGTCCCAGATCTGTGTGCCAGCTAAGATAGAGGGAAAAAAATCAAAATGGTGAGTTACCTTTGATCTGTGGAAGCCTCTGCTCGCCGAGAGTGGGGTCAGTGAAAAAGAGGAGGTTTTACATTCAGGGGTATGCTGCATCCCAGGGCTCACTAGGTATCCAGAAGGCTCCATTTAATTATCATTTCAAGTCTTGATATCCAGAGGGATTTAGGGAGATGTGCATTTAGTCCGCCATCTTGACTCCACCCCCATTTCTTCATGTTTGAAATGGAATGTATTAATCATGGTTTTGCTTTAGAATTAAATGAGGTGAAACATGCAGTTACTCTGGTAAATACTATATGGTAAGTACTTGGTATGTAATAGTTACTTTTGTGATTTGTGGCAGGAAAAAAAATCTGCCAAAGATGTGCGTGCTCTCTGATTTGTTAACCATATATGGCCAAAGGGCTTTTCCAGCTGTGGTTAAAATGAAGGGTTTTGAAATAAGGAGAGTATCCTGGATTATCCAGGTAAGCCGATCTAGTTCTGAGTCCTTAAGGAATCTTTCTACCTTTTAGTCAGAGAGAAATGTGACTGGGAGAAAGGTCAGAGACAGGTAGGTTAACTGGTAAGCAAGACATGCATGGACTTAATTGTCTTCAACGGCACTTGGCTTGGCTTTGTCAACTAATAGGAGGTGCTGGATTTCACATGGATTTGTGACAAAAACACATGGAATTGTGCACTACAGATTATTAAATAAGTACAAGTAAGTCTGTGCTTACCTTGCTTATATAGTAATCCACTCCCGGTCAGAGAGATGCAGTGTTGCTATCTTTGACTATGGAGGAGGAGGCCATGAAGACTAAGGTGTGCCTGACCCAAGCCATGGCATTTTCAGTTGCATTATGTGCATGAGAAAGCTGTACATCAAAAAAAGACCAGAGAAGAACTGATGTCTTTGAATTGTGTTGGAGAATAATATTGAATATACCATGGACTGCCGAAAAGAACAAACAGATTTGTCTTGGAAGAGGTACAACCAGAGTGCTACGTAGAAACAAGGATAATGAGATTTTATCTTAAATACTTTGGCTGTGTAGTCAGGAGGAGTAAGTCCCTGGAGAAGGACTCCATGCTTGGTAAAGTACAGGCTCTGCAAAAACAGAGGACCCTCAGTGAGACGGAATGATACAGTGGCTGCCATGGTGGGCACAGCCGCTGTGGGTACAGCACAGGACCAGGCATTTTTTTCCTTCTGTCGTACGTGGATGGGGTCTCAATGTGTTGGAATTGGTGTGACTTAACAACAACTACTGCTACACTGTTATTATTAACTCACACTATTAAATTATTCTCAGCTATGTTTCAAAAGGTGTCTCAGTTTCCAGCCCTATCAACAATTGGTTCTCTTTTCTAATTATCAACTGGAACCAATTATGGAGGGGGTTGTCTGTTTCTAGGGAAAGGTTAGAGAAGAAATCTGTTGAGAAGGTAGCAAATTCCTGTCTTTAAACTTAACTAAGTTTTCTTAGTAGCTGTTTCACATTGTAAAAGTTAAGGGTATTATTTCTTTTAAAATGTTTCCTAGTTTTAGTAACTGGAACATACACAGTCATGCAGAAATAAATACCTAGTGATCATTTACTCAAAACTGTGTGTTAAATGGAAACTGTGGTGCTGTAGTGGCTAATTGCTGTGGTTGCCAACCAAAAGGTTGGCAGTGTGAATCCACTAGGTGCCCCTTGGAAACTCTATGGGGCAGTTCCCCTCTGTTCTATAGGGTCACTATGAGGTGACTTGACAGCAGTGGGTTTGGTTTTCTTGGGTGTATTAAATAATAATGTAGCACATTTCTCATTTGCCTCTGTTTAGGAAATTTCTGAACTTAGTAACATGAAGGAAGTCGTCAGATAATAATTCTGAAGGTGCCATTAAAATTCATTTGTAGACACAGGTTGTTGTTACGGTATTGCTGTGCCGCAGATCTCCGGCATCCAATGCTATGAGAATGGCCTTTTAACTTGGGAGGGCTGCATACCAGCCAGACTCTCTCTGAGTCACAAATTAGTGACCTATGGACTACAGTCAGCTCTCAGTGACAATTCATTTGGCACTGGGGTATTTTGGTGATTCAATATTTAAATACTCTAAAGACTTAATTATGAAAGTGTGGATTTTCAGCCAGATTTCGTTTATTCTCTGTAGTGCTGAACCAAGCTGTTAGCTACAGTTGAGTAAAATGGGTAAATATACCTATTGCTGTCAAGTCTATTCTGAGTGATAAGGGTGCTACAGGACAGCATAGAACTGCCCGATATAGTTTCCAGGAAGTGCCTGGTGGATTCAGACTGCTAACATTTTGCTTAACAGTGGTAGCTCTTAACCACCACGCCACCAGGATTTCCACGGCTGAATAATAGTTGTCATCTTAGAAGGGCGAAGTTTCTCCAGCTTACTGGAGTCCTCACCTCCCAAACCCTGAAACACAGCAGTTCCAAGAAGAACATTCATTTTCAAAGTGAAGAACTCTTGCACCCAGTCAGCTCATTCATTTATTTACTTTATCTGCCTGACCCATAAATTGGAGTAGTTGTAGTTAGTAAGTGATTATAAATATGGCCGTTTTAAACCACAGAGGTTTCAACACAGAAATAAGGTCAAAGTTTTGGCCTTTTTATGACTCATGTATCTATTCATTGGTCACATTCAAATAAACTCCAAAAGAACTAGCAGACACTTTAATATATTTTTAATTCACATGAATTGGTTTTCCCAGTGAAATTAAATTATAGTAACTCTAAATAGTAAAGTCACTAGTAGAATGAATATGCACGTATGTAAACATTTTGTATGTGTGTATTACATACACTATTACAGTGTAATAGCAGTTGGTCAATTTTAAACCATCCTAAAATTTAATTCATGATAATGTTTATGGTATGACACATTGTTTAGACCAAAAAAACAGGTAAAATTTGTGCATAAATGTGAAGGATCTGTAGGAGTGAAATGACTGAATGTTGTTTTTCTTTTTAATGGTCATTCCGTTGTTTGATACATATACTATCTTTTCAGAAAGGTAAGAATTCATGATTTGGAAGGAGATGTAAGGGTATTACATGGAAATTACACGCAGTAAAAAAATAGGAATAGAACATCTAAACTCAGTTTCTGGGATCTGACCATAAATGAGTCAGTTAAAGAAAGAGGATCCTCTTACTATTTGCAGGTTACCTGCAAAAGGAGATTGGGCAACAGGAAAATATGATTTGTTTGTCTGTAGACAAGGCTCTTAATTCTACATCATTGAAGAAACTCTGGCTGCCTTCACTTTAAAGAGATTTCCTGAGAAGATGTGCCTGGCTGAAAGAATCTTTATAAAGCTTGAGAAACAGTCTGGAAAAGAAAGATAGACCAAGGAATTTCTGAAGCCTCTGAAGTAGCACCAGTCTGTTCAGGATAAGCCTGTCCTAGAATGTTGTCACCACTGCTGCTGGGTGATACTGCGGGATGCGAGGGGGGGGGGGTAGGCATGCAGATGAATGAAATGAACTCAGATTATGGCGCTTCCTTCCAGTCACTGCATATTCAGAATTCCTGGGCAAGAGCATGTAAACGTCTTGATTTGTGTCATATAGCCATGTATTTGCCAAGGGCCAAGAAGTCAGAGAGGGGGGAAGTATTTTGCCCTCTTTAAGCCTTCCTGTATCCTGCTACCTGAGCTCACACAGTGGAGGATGCTTCCAGATTAGAGACGGTGTTGTTCAGGTGTTGCATAGGCCAAAAGACAAAAAGAAAAAGAGGCAATATAATCTACATTGACCTTCGTCTCTAATCTGTTTGGTTCTGTGGTAAACCTGTACATGCCAAGCCAAGTGCCGTCGTAAAAAGTGCTGGATAAATTATTAGAATAATATAAAGCAGTGTCACACATTGCATTGTGTCCTCCAAAAAATGTGTGTTGTGAATCCTAGCCTCTGTACTTGTGGAAAAAGGAACCACGATAGCCAAGTAGTAAACACACAGCTGCTAACCAAAGGGCCAGCTGTTTGAGTATGAGCCACTCCATGAGGGGAGTTTGTGGCAGTCTGGTTTCTTAAAAGATTGTAGCTTTGGAAACCCTCCGGAGAAATTCTGCTCTGTCCTATAGGGTCACTGTAAGTTGAAATTTACTCTATGCTAGTGGGTTTTTTTTTTTTAAAAAAAAAAAAAAATACTTGTGGATATAATTCCATTCCGAAATAGGGTCTTCTTGGTTATGTCAGTGAGGCCCTGTCAATGTAGTCTATGTTTAGGCCAATTACTTTTGAAGTACGAAAAACAGGTTAGACAGGGAAACAAAGAAGGACAGATGGAGGAAGTTAAATGCCAGGTGCACCTCCCCCCAAAAATCTTTTGCTATCAAGTTGACTCTGACTCATAGCAACCCTGCAGGACAGTGAACTGCCCCATAAGAATTCCAGGGAGCAGCTGGTGGAGTCAAACTACCAAACTTTTGGTTAGTAGCAAAGCTGTTTAACTACTTCCCCATCAGGGCTCCAGAAGTGGAAAAGAGACAAAGACCTTCCTAGAGCTAACTGAGGCAGAAAGCCACCTTCTAGTTTCAGTACCCTGAATTTGGACTGCTAGCCTCCAAATTGTGGGAAAATAAGTTTCCTTCTGTTAAAGCCACCCATTGGTGGTATTTCTCTTATGGCCCTACTAAGAAACTAAGGTTGTATTATTACTGTCACTGCCTGTTTATTAGACTTAGACTGTTTTTACTTGAACTTTTTTAGATATTCTGCTGATGGGCTGATAGTCCCTATAATGTTTTGCCTCTTTGCTATGCCCTCAGCTTTGCCCCCAACTTTTATCTTCCTTTTAAGTATAGTTCCCTCTCCAGAAATATCAGCAACTTCTTACTGCCTGCAGAAAAGCACTCATACAGTGTAGCTTCTCAGCTTCATTTGCAGCTATATCCTTCTGTAAAACACCGGCTTCTACCATGCAAAACTATCATGGTAGAATGCAATAATTCAATAATGCAAATGCTGATGTAACTGCCTCTAGCCTCCATTCTGAAACAGGAGTGAGCTACAGGTTTTTGTTGCTGTGGTTTTCAGCGGCCAGAGTGGATTTCTTTTCCTTCCTTTTCATTTACTAAAATGTTACTTACTTTCCACAGCTCAGACAACACGGTCTCACCTGTCTACAAGTTTCTTAGACTCTTCCCATTAGAATGTGTGAGTTAATTGAGCAGCCAACCACATGCAGCACAAGTACATTTAGCACTCTCTATCTAGTTCTTACCAGCACTATACTGCTCTTAATTATGTTTGGTTTTGTAGTTATTTATGTCTCTGTCTGCTCCCCTGAAATTAATGTTAATTGAAGATAAATATTAACTCTTTTCATCTCAACTCCCACAAAGTAAAACGTGGTGAATTTAATAGATCATTTCTTGAAAAGAACAGGTGATACTCCTTCTGCATTAGAGAGGACAAAAACAAGGGTTTGGCTAAAGCATTCACACATTAGTGCATTTTTATGTTTTTGGAAATAGTTTTATCAAAAGAATTGAGAAATAGAGTTACACAGCATCTGTAAGCACCTCATGGTATCTTGTACATGCTTACCATATGCCAGATACTTAACTAACAACCCATACAGCAGATGGTGTCCTCACTGCAGAAATGAGAAAGTTGAGTCTCAGGGAGGTTAAGAAACTTGCTCAAGTTCACAGATATTATAAGTAGAGGAAATGTAATTCAAATAAAGAGAATAAAGATCACTTGACTGCTCTCATCTTTCATCATTTTGTTATTGTTGGCTGCCACTGTGTTGGTGTTCCATTCATGATGACCTCATGCGTAACAGATCTAAGTATTGCTCAATCCTGAGCTTCCCTATTATGAATTGTGACTCGGACCAGTGGGATCTATAGGAGTTTCATGGCTGATTCTCAGAAATAGATCACCAGGCCTTTCTTCCAAGACAATCTTAGTCTGAAAGGGCCTCTGAAACCTGTTCTATGTGATGTACATTTTCCTGGGTGGCTTTGAATTTATTCCAACTAATAATGATCCCATGTAACCAGCAGAACAACCCCATAAGGTGTTCTTGGCTGTAATCTATGGAAGCAGATTACTAGGTCTTTCTCTCACCGAGCTGCTGGGTAACTTCAAATATCAGCTTTTCAAGTTAGCAGCTGAGAGCTTCATCATTGTCCCACTAGCATTCCTTCTATTCAGCATGAGAGCGACTTGCAAACTACCGGTGACAGAAGAATGGTGGCTGAGCATGAGGAGCATTGGCTGGAAATGGAACCCAGATCTCTTGTGTCCATTGTTTTAGAGGGAAGCATAACCATCCCTAGAAATAAGCGTGTGAACCAGTGGATAAGTGTAAACTTCAGCTGGCTCCAAGTCTCTCCGTTCTCAAGTTTATGCCTTGTTAAGTTAGATGTCAGTGCCGTACTTAGGTGGAATCATCAAGTAATCCTCTCTGTCCTTCTTGGTGTTTCCTTCCACACTTTTGGTTTCTAGTTGCCCCAGATTCCCTCTAGATGTTTAGAATGGATGCATGCTGTTGCACCTTGGTATGTCCTCCTCAGGAGAACTCATAAAACCAGGCACTCATTAAACAACTAGTTACTGAGCACATCAGGCATTTTGCTAATTTGTTGTTGTGTTCTGTCAAGTAATTCTGGCTCACAGAAACCCCATGTGATGTCAGTAGAACTGCCCCATAGGGTTTTCTTGGCTGTGATCTTTCTGGAAGTGCATCACCAGGTCTTTCTCTTATGGAGTGGCCCGGTGGGTTTGAGCCAACAGCCTTTCAGCTAGTAAAGACATGCTTAACTGTTGAGACATCAGGATTCTATAAATGATGAGAGCTACTGTATGTGTAAGTTTGCAATTTGTTGTTGGAGTCAGTGCTAAACCTTTCATATTCATTTTAGCATTTAACTAGCTGCCTTTCAAGCCAGTATTGTTAACCTAATTTTACATAAGAAGAAATTGAAGCTAAACAAATTTAAGTGATTTTTCCAAATTTAAGTTTTTATATGGCAGAGCCAGTTAGAGAATTGAGTGTCCCAGGATAGTTTGAGTTACCACTCAAAAATAGTTACATGGGCCAAGAGTGAACTTCAGCTCATTCAAGTTTTTCTTGACATTTCCTTAATTTGTAGCCCTGGTTGCACAGTGGTTGAGAACTTGGCTGCTAACCAAAAGACTGGCAGCTCATATCCACCAGATTTTCCTTGGAAACCCTATGAGGCAGTTCTACTCTGTCCTACTTAGTATGAATCAGAATTGACTCCACAGCAAAGAGTTTGGGGTTCAGTTTTTCAATGAATGTTTCACATTCCCTACATAATAAACTATTATTCATAAGAATCACTGTGGAGCCATATCTCGTGGATTTCCATCATAGCTCTGCAGTCTACTAACTGTAGTTTCAGTCAAATTGCTTAACTCTTGATGCCCTGCTTTCTTCTTCTGTAATTGGAATGAAAATAATAGCTGCCGTGCACTTAGACCAAGAAGCAATGACTCAAACAGAGCAAGGGGAATACTGTGAGGTTTAAAATCAGGAAGGGTGTGCATCAGGGTTGTGTGTTTTCAGTATACGTACTCCATCTTCATGCTGAGTAAGTACTCTAAGCAGCTGGATTATTGAAGAAGAAAACGACATCAGTATTAAATGAAGACTCGTTAACAACCTAATATATGAAATGGGAGATCCTGGTTGTAAAGTGGTTAATAGTTACCGATGCTAACCAAAAGGCTGGCCATTCAAATCCACCAGTTGCTCCTTGGAAACTATGAGGAAGTTGTATTTTTTCCTATAGGCTCTCTGTGAGTCAGAAACTGCAAGTGGCGATGAGTGTCGTTTTGGATTTTATATGAAGACAACACAGTCTTGCTTGCTAAAAGAAAAGAACTTGAAGCACTTCCTGATAAAGATCAAAGATTAAAGACTTAGGAATTTTACCTTAACGTCAAAGAAACAAAAATCCTTACAACTGGACCAAAAAGCAGTATCATAATAAACAGAGAAAAAGATTGAAGTTGTTAAAGATTTCATTTTACTGGGATCATCAATCACTGCCTGGGAAGGTAACAATTAAGAAATACAGTGACACTTTGCTTTGCACAAGTCTTCTGCAAAAGACCTCTCTAAAATGTTAAAAAGCAAAGAAATCACTTTGAAGACTAAGATGTACCTGACTGTTTTAGTCATTTAGTGCTGCTCTGACAAAAATACCACAAAGCAGATGGCTTCAGCAAAGGAAAGTTTATTCTTACACAGTCCAGTAGACCATTAGTCCAAATCTAGGATGTCTGTTCCAGGGGAAGGCTTTCCCCCTTGTTGACTTGAGGGAATTCCGAGTGTTGCATCAGTCTTTCTTCAGGGAGCATCTTGCCACAGGAAGCGCTCTTCTCCCACTGCTGCTTCCGGATGGTGTGAGATTCACAAATTTCTCTCCCTTTATAGCTCAAGCGTCTTCTTCAAGGCACAAAACAAATTTACACATTGAATCTTGTTCTACCAACACAACTGCTGCCCATCTACCTTTATTAATGTTACAGAGGCAAGGATTCTAGCATGGAGGAACATCATACCATACGAGGAATTATGGCACAGCCAATGTGTTACAAAGTTTAAGGAACATGTTCAGTCTGTGAAAGAAAAAGATTGAAGTTCTCAAGGATTTCATTTTACTGATCGGTCGTTCAGCACCTGGGAAGGTAGCAATCAAGAAATACAATGACATTTTGCGTTGCACAATTCTGCTGCAAAAGACCTCTCTGAAATATTAAAAGCAAAGAAGTCACTTTGAAGACTTAAGGTATACCTGACCCAAGCCATGATATTTTCAGTTGCCTCATATGCACATGAAAGGTGGGCAACAAATAAAGAAGACGGAAGAATTGATGCCTTTGGATTATGATGTTAGCAAAGAATATAGAATATACCATGGGCTGCCAGAAGAATGAACAAGTCTATCTTGGAAAAAAATACAGCTAGAATGCACACTGGAAGCAAAGATGGTGATACTTCTTCTTTGGGTACATTAGGAGGGACCAGTTCCTGGACAAGGACATCATACTTGGTAAAGTAGAGGCTCAGTGAAAAAGAAAGAGACCCTCAAGGAGATGGGTTGGCACAGTGGGCTGCAACAGTAGGCTGAGATATAACTATGATTTTGAGAGTGGCACAGGACCAGGTAGTTTTCTTGTGTAGAGGATTGCTAAGAATAATAGCTTACAATGGTATGTTTGATGTGAGGATTAGATGAGGTAATAGATATGTAAGAAGTTTATAACAATGCCTGCCACATGTAAGTGCTAGGTAAGTGGTTTTTGTTTTAGTATTTTATTGTGTTCTAAGTGAAAGTTTACAATTCATTTCAATTTTTCATGTGAAAACATATACATACATTTCTGTATAACTCTAGCTGCTCACCCCACACTGTGGCAGCACACTTTACTTTCCAACCTGCATTTTGCATGTCCCTCAACCAGGTCCTGTCTCTGTCTGCCCTCTGATCTTGCCTTGGGACAAGAATTGCCCAGTTAGTACCATAAGCCAAAAGGCACACTCTTTGCCAGTTACTTAATGTCTTATTGTCCAGTCTAGTCTCTGTCTGATGAGTTAGCTTTAAGAATGGTTTCAGTTCTGGGCTAACAAAGAGTCTGGGGCCGTGTCTTCCAAGGACCTTCTAGTCTTTCAGACAGTCAAGTCTAGTTTTTTTAGTAGAGTTCAAGTTCTGTACCCCATTTTTTCCTGCTGTGTCAGGGACTCTTTGTTGTGAGCCCTCTGAAGACCGTCATTGGTGGTGGCCAAGCACCATCTAAGTTCTTCTGGTTTTATGCTAATCTCTGGATTTTGTGGCCCTTCTTGTCTCTTGAGGTCATGTATTTCTTATGTCCTTGAGATCCCTCACTCTCTGCTCCAGATAGCTTGGGAACAATTGATGCTTCTTAGATGACTACTTGCCACACTTACCAAAGTGGGATGCTGAATATTTTCTTAACAAACTTGGTTATGCCAGTTGACCTCAGTATCCCCTGAAACTGTAGTCCCCAGACCCTTGCCCCTGCTACTCTGTCTCTTGAAGTGTTTGGTTGTATTTAGGAAACTTCTTAGCTTTGAGGTTAGTCCATTTGTTCTGACTTCTCCCCTTCTGTGTGTTGTCCCTCCCTTCACCTGACATAATTCTACTATCTAATTAATGAATCCCCCCCATGCCTTTGTAACCATTGAAGACTGTTATCTCTGTGTTTAAGTCATTTCTTGAGTCCTTATAATAGTGATTTCACATAATGTTTTTCTTCTTGCAACTGAATAATTTCACTCAGCATAATGTCTCCCAGATTCCTCCATGTTATGTTTCCCAAATTCATCATTGTTTTATATCAATGCATAGTAGTCCATTGTGTGAATATACCAATTTGCTTGTCTTTTCATCTATTGGTGGACACCACAGTTGATTCCATCTTTTTGCTGTTGTGGACGGAGCTACGATGAATATTGGTGTGCAGGTGTCTCTTGGTATGCCGGTTATTTCTGTAGTATATATTCTAAGAAGATTCCTGGATCATATGCAGTATATATTTCTAGCTGTTTAAGAAAGCACCAAGTCAATTTCCAAAGCAGTTGTACAATTTTACATTCTCACCAGCAGTGTATAAGCTTTCCAGTCTCTCCATAGCCTCTCCAACATTGATTATTTTGTGTTTTTTTTTTTTTTAATTAATGCCAGCCATGTTGGGATGAGATATCACATTGCAGTTTTGCTTTAGATTTCTCTAATGGCTAATGATTGTGAGCAATTCTTCCTATATCTGTTAGCCACCTGAATGTCTCCTTTGATGAAGTGCCTGTTCATATCCTTTGCCCATTTTTTAAATTAGGTTATATGTCTTTTTTGTTCTTGAGGTTTTTTAATATCTTATAGATTTTGGAGATTAGATACTGATGCTTTGTTCTTGCGGTTTTGAAGTACCTTACTGATTTTGGAGATTAAATGCAGATCATATTGTCATATCCAATTTTTTTTTCCAAGTCTGTTGGTTGTCTTTTTACTCTTTTTTGGTGAAGTCTTTGAATGAGTGTGTTTGATTTTTAGACATTTTCAGTTTTCTATTTTCTCTTCTGGTGTTTGTGCACTGTTAGTAGTGTTTTGATTCTGTTCATGCCGTGCATTAGGGCTCCCAGCATTAACCTTGTTTTCCTTCCGCAATCGTTATCATTTTAGATTTGACGTTTAGGCCTTTGACTCACTTTTAGTTTTTGTCCATGGCATGAGATATCGGTCTTACTCATTTTTTTGCAGATGGATATCAAGTCATGCCAACACCATTTGTTAAAGAGACTGTCTTTTCCCCAGTTGTCAGACTTTGGAACTTTGTTAAATATCGGCTGCACATAGGTGGATGATTTTATGTCTGGATTCTCATTTTGTTCCATTGGTATGTATCTGTTGTTGTACCAGTACAAGTCTGTTTTAACTACCGTGACAGTGTTAATAGGTTCTAAGTTCAGGTAATCTGAGCCCTCCCACTTTATTCTTCTTCTTCAGTAATGCTTAACTTATCCAGGGCTTCTTCTCTTTCCATACAAAACTGGAGATTTTGTTTCTCCATCTCATTAAAAAATGGCATTGGCCACTATCTTCCTATGAACAGTTGATATTCAGCGAAGGCCCTGAGACTTTAAACTGGGATAAATGATGCTGGAAAAATTAGATATTCATCTTCAGAAAATTGAAACAAGACCCATATCTTACACCTTGTACAAAAACCAACTTAAACTGGATAAAAGACCTAAATATCAAAACTAAAACCATAAAGCTCATCCAAGAAAAATAGGATCAACAATGGAAGTTTTAATATAGGACGTAGACAGACTTCAAAATCTGTCAAAGCACGATCAACAGAAGAGAAAATAGATAAATGACAACTACTAAGAATCAAACACTTTTGCTCATCCGAAGAATTTATCAAAGGAATTAAAAGACCACCTACAGAATGGGAAAAAATATTTGGCAACTGTATGTCAGACCAACCTCTGAACTCCGTAATCTATAAGGTACTACAAAGTATCAATAAGAAAAAGATAAATAATCCAATTAAGTGATGGGCAAAGGAGAGAGACAGACACTTCTCTAAAGAGGATATCCAGGCAGCCAAAAGACACGTGCAGAAGTGCTCACTATCATTAGCAATTAAAGAAACTCAGATGAAAACTACAGTGAGATATCATCTCACTCCAACAAGGTTGGCCATGATCCAAAAAACACAAAACAGCAAATGCAGGAGGAGCTGTGGAAAAATTGGAACTTCTACACTGTTGGTTGGATTGCAAAATGGTACAACCTCTTTGGAAAGCAATCTGACACTTCCTTAAAAAGATGGAAATACGTAGACCATTTGACCCAGTAATTCCACTGCTTGGAATATATTCTACAGAATCAAGGGCATTCACACCAACAGATACACAGATACATGCACATGAATGTTTATTGCAGCACAGTCCAAAATAGCAAAAAGTTGAAATCAACCCAGATGCTCCAGCAACAGAAGAATGGATAAATAAACCATGGTCTATATACTCAATAGAACACTATGCAATGATAAAGAACAATAATGACTTTAGGAAACATCTCATAACCTAGTTTCAATTGGAGGACATTATGTTGAGTGAAAGTAGTCAGTGGCAAAAGGACAAATATAGTATGAGACCCCTAGTATAAGGACTTAAACACAGATTCATGTGCAGAAGAAAAGACTCTTTGACTGCTGCTAGGGTAGGAAAGGAGGGAGGGAGAGGGTGGGGTATAGATTAGATTGTTGGTAGAAATTTGGTTGGATGAAATCAGTGACAGCACACATTAGAAAGAAGATCAACTTACCTGGACTTTGTCATAACATGATTGTTCCTTCAGTTTTAACCCAGTATTGCTAAGACACAGTAGCAGGGACAGTGGTGTGGGGACCATGTTCTCAGGGGACATCAAGGCACAATTGGCATAACTAGCATATTGCTAAGAGAGTCTTCTGCACCCCATACTGGTGAGTGGTATCTGAAGTCTTAAAAGCTAGCAAGCTGCCATCTGAGGCACACCAAATGGTCCCGACTCAGCAGGAACTGACTGTCACCAAGGACCAAAACAACATGGGGGAAAGAGAACCTAGAAGACAGAGAGATCCATGTGAGTGACTGACTGTATCAACATGTGACCGGAGGAACCAGGTGGTGCCTGGCCACCACCAGTGATAGCCATGATGGGCCTCACAACGTTAAGTCTCGTTGTCAGCATGAGAATAAAAAGGGGTGTACCCTGAGAACTCCACTAAAAGACTTCAATTGATGGTCCAGAGGCCTCAGGGTTCCCCTGGGCGCATGGTCCTTGGCCCTGATGCTGCTCCTGTCCATAAATCATAATGGAGGTCAACTCTTCAGACAGGAATGGATTGGACTTGATGACCCAGAGTGACTGTGCACTTTATGGTTCTGTGCATCTATAGGATGTTGTCCTGTTGGCCTCTTACTGGAGTGGGGGGAGAGGGTGAAATGGAGGGGACAGGATGTTGTTAGGAGGATATGACATGTATAGAACAGATAGGAGGAATGTGCTGTCACCAGGCAGGGAGAGCAGTGGAAGCTGCACATAGGTGGGCATACAAATTTATGTTGGATTGTACACTTTCACTAAATCACAATAAAAAAATTTTAAACAGGCATTGGAATTTGTATTGGGATTACATTATACCCTGGCCCCTAGGGTCACCATGAGTAGGATCTGACTTGATGGCACTTGGCTTGGTGTAGATCGCTTTGGATAGAGTAGCCATTTTCATGACACTGGGTTTTCCTATCCATGAGCAAGGTAGATTTCTCTACTTACGTAGTAGTTGTCTTTTGTGTTCTTGCAACAGCGCATTGTAGTTTCTTTTGAAAGAAACTAGTTAGATTTATTCCTAAGTATTTGGGGGGGTTTGTAAATGGTATTGATTTTCTCTTTGATATTCTTTTCCTTGGTGTAAAGGAATCCAACTGATTTTTGTATGTTTACTTTGTATCCTGATCCTTTGATGAACTCCTCTGTTAATTCTAGTACTTTTGTTTTATTTTGTTGTATATTAGGATTTTCTGTCTCTAAAATCATTATCATCTGCAAATAGAGATACTTTTACTTCTTCCTTACCAATTTGGATACGCTTTGTTTCTTTTTCTTTCCATACTGCTCGGACTACAGTCTCCAATACAATGTAGAATGCAAGTGGTAAAAGAGATCATCCTTGTCTGGTTCCAGTTCTCAAGGGGACTGCCTTCAGTTGGTTTCCATTTAGGATGATACTGGCTGTTGGCTGTGTGTAAAGGCACTTTATTAAGTTGAGGATTTTCCCTTCTAATCCTGTTTGGCTGAGAGTTTTTAACATGAGTGGATGTTGAACTTTGTCATATGCCTTATCTGCATTAATTAGTACAATCAAGTGGTTCTTGTCTTTTGTTTTATTAATGTGGCTGATTATATTGATTGTTTTTCTAATGTTGAACCATCCCTGCATCTCTGATATGAGTCGAACTTGGTCATGGTGAATTATTTTTTTGATGTTGTTGAACTTTTGGCTAAAATTTTGTTGACAGATGTTACATCTAAGTTCATGAGAGATATTGGTCTGTAATTTTCCTTTTTTGTGGTGTCTTTACCTGGTGTTGGTATCATTGTTATTCTGGCTTCATTGCATGCATTTGACAGTATTCCATCATTTCTTTTATATTCTGAAATACCTTTACTAATAATGGTGTTAAATTTCTCTAAAAGCTTGGTAGAATTCTCCAGTGAATCTGTCATGGCCAGGGCTTTCTTTTTTGTCTGGGAGTTTTCAAATTATGTTTTCAGTCTTTTATTATGATTTTATTTAGTCATCCTGCCTGTGTTAGTTTAGGTAGATAGTGGGTTCCTAGAAATTTGTCTTTTTCCTCTAGCTTTTCAACTTATTACAGTACAGTTTTTCATAGTATTCTGTTGTGTGTGTGTGTGTGTGTGTGTGTGTGTGTGTGTGTGTGTGTGTTTTTAATTTCAGTGGAGTTTGTTGTGATATTGCCAATCTCATTTCTCATACTGGTAATTTGCTTCCTGTCCTTTATTTCTTTTGTCAGTTTGGCCAGTGGTTTATGGATTTTGTTGATCTTTTAAAAGAGTCAGCTTTTGTTCTTGTTAACTCTTTCGATTGTTTTTTTGTTCTTTAATTCGTTTAGTTTTGTTTTAATTTTTATTATTTGCTTTTTTTTTTTTTGTGTGTGTGTGTGTCCCAGGGCTTCTTTTCCTGCTCTCTTTCTACTCATTTGAGTTGTAGAGTTAATGTTTTCAACTGGGCCCTTTCTTCTTTTTAGATGTGTGCATTAACTGAGATAAACTGGCCTCTGAGCATTGTTCTTGTTGTATCCCAAAGGTTCTGGTAGGATATCTTTTCATTGTCGTTTGGTTCTATGAATTTCTTTATTCTGTCCTTGAATTCTTTTATCACCCAGAAGTTTTTGAGCAACATGTTGTTCAGTTTTCATGTGTTCAGTTCTTTTTTTCCCCCTTGCTTTTTCTGTGATTGATTTCTACTTTTATGGCTTTATGGACTGACAAGATGCTTTCTAATATTTTGGTGCTTTAAATTTTGTTAAGTCTTGTTTTATATTTCATGTACATTGGAGAACAAAGTATACTTAGCTGCTGTTAGCACATTCTGTGTGTGTCTCTGAGGTCAAGTTGGTTGATTGTGATATTTGGATCTTCCATGCCTATAATCAGCTTCTTTCTGGATGCTTGTCTTGGTGTGTTAACATTTCCTACTATTATTGTGGAGTGTCTGTTTCTCTTTCCAATGCTACTAGAGTTTATTTTACACATTTATGAGCTCTACCGTGGGATGGAGAAACCCTAATGGTGTACTGGTTAAGTGCTGCAGCTACTAAACATGAAGACTGGCAGTCATTGGAAACTCTATGGAACAGTTCTATTCTGTCCTATAAGATCACTATGAGTCAGACATGACTTGATGACATTTTTTTTGAACCATTGTGTATGTAAATGTTTAATATAGCTATGCCCTCCTACTGTGTTGACCTTGTAATCATTTTATAGTGTATTATCCATTGTGATGGATTTTATGTCAAAGTCTGTTTTACCAGTAATTCATTTTGCCACACCAGCCATTTTTGGGTGTTCTTTGCTTGATACATATTTTTCCATCCTTTGAGTTTTAGTTCTTGTCTTTCAGTCAACGGTGTATCTCCTGTAGTCAGCATTCAAGGTCTAACAATTATGTCTGTGAACTTAATTGTTCTAAGTGCTACATAACTCATTGCTGACTATCAACATGGTCACCTTCAAAGTACTCCCCTTGGGAAGCTATACACTGATGGCAGCATCTAGTCCACACTTCAAAGCAGTTTTGGAGCTCTTTCTGGAATGGCCTTTGTGCACAATGGCGAGTTTGCAAACTTATTTGTGTAATTGTCTGTGAGTGAGTTTTTAGCCAGTAAACAATTAACTGTATTGGAACACCCTCCCTACTTACCTGATCTGGCCCCCAGTAACTTTTTTCTTTACCTGAAGACAAAGGAAATATTGAAAGGAACACATTTGGATGACATTCAGGACCTCAAGAGTAATACAACAATAGCTCTGATAGCCATTGCAGAAAAAGAGTTCCAAAATTGCTTTGAAAGACAAACTAGGCTCTGGCATTGATGCACAGCTTCCCAAGGGGAGTACTTTGAGGGTGATTGTAGTGCTATTCTGCAATGAGGTGTGTAGCGCTTTTTCTAGGATGAGATCACAGACGTAATTGTCAGACCTCGTATACACGGATCATGTTTTTATAATCCAGTCTGCCACTCTTCATTTCTTTATTGGTGCATTTTGCCCATTTATATTCAAGGTAATTATTGATGGATATCAGTACAGTTGTCATTTTGATGTGGTTTTGTGCATTGTTAACAGTTTCTTTCTTCCACTTAATTTTCTGTGCAGTGGCATTTTTCTCTGTGTGTTTTCTTTTCATCTTTTTCACTGTTATTTTGTATTTGCCGAGACTTCATATATATGTATGTATTTTTATGTGTAGGATTGTTAATTTCTTTTGTGATTACCTTAATATTTATTTGTTTTTCTAAATTTAAACCAGCTTTAATTTCTTTGTATTGCCTTGACTTCCTCTCCATAGGGATGATATTTAACCATATTTTTAAGTGCCTCTTTTTGGCTATAATGTCATATTTTACATAATGACATCTCTGTTTCCCTATTTTCCATGTGTTATCTTTGTGATTTCCCTATCTGAGTTGATATCCTGTTGCTTTGTTCTGTTTTCTAGTCTTGGTTTGTTAACTGATGCTACTGATTTTCTAAGCAAAGACTCCCTTAGTATTTTTTGTAGTTTAGGTTTGTGTTTTGCAAATTCACTGTATTTCTTTTCATCTGAAAGTGTCCTAATTTTGCCATCATATTTGTAAGACAGTTTTGTTGGATATGTAATTCATAGCTGGCTTTTTTCCCTTTCAAGACTTTGTATATGCCGTCCCATTGCCTTCTTGCCTGTGTGGTTTCTACTGAGTAGTCCAAACTTAGTCTTATTGACACTCCTTGGTAGATTATTTGTATTTATCCCTAGCCACTTTAAAATTGTCTCTTTATGTTATGTTTTAGCACGTTTGATTAAAATGTGTCTTGGTGTCATTCTTTTGGGGTCTGCCTTTTGTGGAACTCGATGAGCATCTTGGGTACATGTGTTCACATCTTTCATGATAACAAGGAAATTTTCTGTCGACAAATCTTTCACAATTCTCTCTGCGTTGTCTGTGATAAACCCTCCCATCCCCTCAATTCTGGTAGCCCAATTACTTGCAGGTATTTCTCTTGATGGAATTCCAAATACTTTGTAGTGTTTCTAAGTTGTTTTATCTGACTTTTCGTGAAATATGTAGGTGTCCTGTGTTTTATCTTCAGTCTCACTAATTCTGTATTTCATTGCCTCAGATCTGCTCCTTTAACTTTCTGTTGAGTTGTCTAATTCTGTAATTATTAGTCTTCTGAATTTCTACTGTCTTTCTTGGAGAATGTGTCAGTGTGTTAACTGTACCTAATCTCCTTCCTGATCTCTTAAAGAATCGTATTATCAGTCTTTGAAATTCTATCGCTGATAATTCCAGGAAGTTTTCTACTGGAATTTCTTGATTCTTTGTTTCAGGAGCTGTCTGAAGCCATTTTGGTCTGCATCTTTAAGTGACTTGATACTGACACTTGTCTCCAAGGCATCAGTAAGCTGTTGTGCTTATTTATTGTCTATTTGTCTACTATGTTCAAGTTTTTGGTTTTGTTTTGAAATATCCCAATAGGCTGGTTATATGTGCTAGCTTGGTTATTGGAATTTTTGAAGCTCTAACATCTTGTCATCAGGTGATTAGAGCGGCTACTAGAATGTGAGCGCAGGAGTGTGTTCACTTTTCTTATGTGGATGCTGCTCAGGTGTCCAGGTAGTCAGTTACCAAGTGCATGGTACATTTTGTCCCCTATAGTCCTAGATGGGAAAGGGTGGTATATATAGGCACAGATATGTGGCTGAACACACTGAAAAAGGCAGGAGACTGATAGCCTTCTCTGTGTGTCTGTGAGGATAGTGTGTCCCCTTATGCCTTATCCTAGACAAAAGAACTGTTTCTGCCCTGAGTTCACAGCTTAGGGGACCTGGCAGTTTTTTTTTTTTTTTTTTTTTTCTTTCCACCTATTTCTTAAATTGTTCCCTCTCCAAGTCTGGGAGAATGGCTCAAGGTGCACATTAATGACCTTCTTCTGGTCTGTGGAGTCTGGTACAGTGCAGAGAAGATAGAGGCTAGCAGTGGGAAAAGAGAGAGAGGTTTATCTTGAAGGAATATTATAGGTCTTTGGGAAGTAGGTTGGGTGCAAGCCACTTAGCTTTTTAAAATTGAGTATGATTTTCCTCTGGTTCTGGAGGTGTTAGTGGGTTCTCCCACTGCCCAGTCTCTCCTGCATAGGAGGACACTCTCCTAACACCACTGCTTTGCTCACCATGCTACCTGCAGCTAATTCCCACCTGGTAGATCTCTACATTCCTAGGTACTTCTTGAATTATTCTGCCTTCCCTAATGCTGAGTTTGATTTCTCTTCTTTCTCTTTGATGTTCAGGGCTCCTAGTATAGGATATATAATCGATGTGTTTGCTTTTCCCAGCTCTTTGTTGTTAGAGGGATCACCAGAAGCATCTGACTACTCTCCCATCTTTGCGCCACCTTTTTCAAAAAAAAAAAAAATTGTCTATTAATAGCTGTTTGGCAGGCATTCACTTGATACTCTGGATAATACAAATATAAATAAGACTTATATTCTTGGGGTCATTACAATCTGTGGGGCACTGGTGATATATGTGTTTAAGTGTTTGTCTGCTAACCAAGAGGTCGACAGTTTGAATCCACCAGTGGTTCCTTGGAAACCCTTTAGGGAAGTTCTGTTCTGTCTTATAGGGTCACCGTGAGTCAGAATCAACTCAATGGCAATAGATTTTTTTAATATTCTTGATGACATTTGAATCTATGATGGGAGATATAGATAAATTCCAATAAAATTAATAGCAGACAAAATGTATTGATTGCTAAGCAAAAGTATTAGCAATATTGAATGGCCATTTACTTATATAAATTTAGAAAGATACATACAAAATAAGGGTAAAAATATTATGTATCAGAGAAATATTGACTGGGAATTAGGAAGTGAGAGGTTTATGAAGAAGTCTATCATTGACTAGCTAAAAAACTCAGCTAGTTACTAAATCTCTCAGAGAGTCTTACTTTCTTGTTAAAATACAGCCATCCTACAAAGCTTTTGTAAGGATTAAAGAATAAGGGGTTTGAATTGCCTATGACAATGGCAATCAAGTACTACGTTCTCTTGTCACTAAATTGTTACATGGTCTTGGGCATGCAACTCTTGTCACTCCCTACAGTTTCCTGCAGTATAAACTAACATGATAGTTAAATAATGTACAATTTTTATTTGTTAAAATTATTGTCCCTTTATTATGCAGCTGTCATCAAGTGACAGTATACTCTATGTAAGATGAAAGTAAAGAGATTTATTGAAAGCAAAGACAGCTTGAGCCAGGGACACAGTGGACCTCACAAAGTGAAAATCAACTCTCCAAAAAGCTGCAGTTATGCAGGAATAGCTATATGATTGCATCACAAACTTAGTTTACAATATTCTGATTGGTAGGCGAGCAGTCAGTAAAGTGGGAGATGGAATATCTTGAAGCAGGGCTTTAGGTGGGATTGATTAATGGAGTATATGTTAGTTAAGGAGACTGGGTACATTCACATGATTGTGGAAGGGTGTAGTGGAAAGGGAATCAGAAAATGATCACAAGACAGGAGGCCGGAGTCCACTAGTTCCACTCAGCCAGAGGCCCAAGGCAATATACATGTGAATGGGAGGAGGTCAGTCTGCTGGTTCTGTCCATTTAGAGGCTGAAGATCATATGCATATTACTAGGAAAAAGTCAAGGTTAGTTCTCAGAAATATAATAAAAGCAAAAGACACAAAATGTTGTTGGGCCTTCACCTGATCCAGCCACTGTATGCTAGCCAGGCACCTCAGTTTTGGAACCCTTCCACACATACCTGTAAAAAAGATCATTGTGTCCAAAGAACAAATTGGGACTCAAAAAATTAAAACAGAGAAACAAAACAAAAACACATTTTTTTGGTCAATCTTACCCATTTTTGCCCTCGCCATTACCTCTTTGCTCAAACCATGGCCACTGATGCCACCGTAGAGTCTTCACTCAATCACTGTGCCTAATTCATCTGTATGTTGTTTGTTGTAATCTTCAAAATAGAGCTCAAATCCAGACCCTTCTCTCCTTCTCCATTTCCATTATACCTTCCTCAGCTCTGTACTGTTGTCACTCCGGATTGGTTTCTCACTTTTGCAGTTGCTTTATCTAGTCTATTCTGCACACAGGAGCCAGAGAAATGGTTTAGAAGCCCAAGTTGGCCCATGTGATCCTCTTGCTTATCCTTAAATAACTTCCCATTACCATATCTGTGCCTTTCTGCCTATACTACTTTGTCTTATTCCACTCTGTCTTTCCTTTCATGATTTTTATCATTGACTTCTTATTTCCTAGGAGAAACCTTAAGCCGCTTTCATCTTCAACAATTTTCTGTATTCGGTCCCTTTTACATGAACATGTTTTCTCTTACTTTATATATATAATTGGTTCCTTCCCATGCTGTAAGTTTCAACTTAAATATCATTTGTGCTGAGTTCTTTGCTCACTTAATCTAAATAGCCTCTTTCCCATAAACTATAGTTATCATTCACTTTACCTACTATGTTTCCTTCAAAGCCTGGAACACACCCCTCCCACACGCACACCCCTTACTTTTTTGTGTATGTTCTCCCAGTTGCTGTAAGTTCCACCAAGGCAGGGCTAATATCTACCATCTCGGCTGTGTTCACCACTGGATGCCCACAATGGTTCTTGGAACATAGTAGGTACCTGATGAACGAACATTAATAAACATTGGGGTCTACTAACTCACCTAAGAAATGGTTGTTGAATAGCTACTATGTGTCAAGAACATCAAAGCACATCACATGGAATTTTAGTCAAAATGTATTCATGTAAAGAATATTTTGTATGTATATACTTATGTGGAGAAATTATACCAGCCTTAGCTAGTATATTTGTGTGGTTTACTAGTTCTTCGAAAGATTGATAATCATATAGTTCTTCATCAGAAAGCTGAGCCTGCGTTAAGTGAGGATGTTTTTCTCCTGTGTCATAGCCAGTTGCCTGATTTTATTTAAGGTGAAGTTTAGGGTCTGTCTTTTAAATATTAGTAGGTGGTTGCCATGGCATTTTCATTTCTTCTTTACATTGCTGAGAATTGATATCATATATTATACAAAATTGAACTTTGTTCCATGCCACACAATTGAACTCATCTCTCTATAAGTCTGGCTATACTCTTACTCTTGTTTATTGTTCTTTACTAAACCAAGCCTGTTTTGTCTGCATTTTTTTCTTCTACAGAGACAGAATTACCTAAATGTGTTATTCCAAGATCATGTCCACAGAGGGGTAGAATGAGGTTGTTAATCTACTTGTACTGACTTTTGTGCTCATGATACACTATTAACTGAGTATTTCATAAAAGTAGTAAATATAAATTTGAGGCACTTTCAACCCAAATGTTCTACCAGTATTTTTGCTTTCAAGTTCATGTTATCAAACATCTCTGTGATTAAATTAGGTTTCTCTTGGTGAACTAACTGGTACTGTTCCAAGTAGAAACTCTTAAACCCATCTTTCTTATGCCTTTTAAGGTCTTCTAAGTAATTCTAAAAGTACTAAAGCCAAGCCAAGGGCCGTCGAGTCAGATCCGACTCATATGGATAAGCTTTTTCTTTCTTTTTTTTTAATTTTGCTAAGTTCGTATGATCTTTTGCATGTAATAGAACCATTTTGGCAAAATCAGTGTCGATAATAGTTATCAATAGTGGGAGGAAAAGATTTTAAAAAAACAGCTACCATCAAGTCAGTTTAGACTCATGGTGACCCCAAGTGTGCAGAGTAGAAGTGCCTTTCATCAGGTTTTCAAGGCTGTGACTTTTCAGAAGTAGATCACAGGGCTGTCTTCGAAGGCACCTAGGTGGGTTCTAACTGCCCACCTTTCAATTAGCTGTCACATGTTTAAACAGTTGAGCCACTTAGGGAAGCTCAACTGAAATTCAAGGGAAAACAAATACATTTTCTGGAAGCTCTACACTGGCTGATTTAATACGCTTTGTCTGCTGGAAAGCTTTAGCTTGTTGCTTTCATATTGCTACATATTTACTTCTATGTGAGCATCTTTTTTTCCTAATATAGATGTAAATGGATGTACTAAGTATAAAAAATACACACACACAAAATTAAAATTCCCCAGCATTCCATCTCCTAGACATACTGACATTAGTGTGTTAGAAATAATCTTTTATTCTTTCATTTATTTGCATGCAATGCATGAACATATTTTAAAATTAGAATCATACATTACACTTTTTTAATCTTTTTAAATGATCGGTTAAACATTAGTATTTTCTCATAAAAGTAATGTCATTTTATAGCAGGATTTTTAGTGTGGTATCACATTCTATAAAATAAACTGTAATTTATTTAGCCAGTTATCTGTGGTTGAAATTGTAAGCTCTTTGCAAAAATTTCACTCTTGCAGATAATATATGGTGTAGAAATATTTGTGTACCATTCTGATAATTTCCTTAAAAATCTCTTCTAGAAGAAAATTGATTGTGCTTAGAGTCTACATATTTTCTTACTTTAGGTACATATTAACATACTACCCAATGAAAGTACAATTTATACCCCCCATTAGAGTATGAAAGCCCTATAGCTCTGAGCCACAGCTGCTAACCAAAAGATCAGCAGTCCAAATCCACCAGGTGCTCCTTGGATACTCTGTGGGACAATTCTACTCTGTCCTATAGGCTTGCTACAAATTGGAGTTGACTTGGTGGTGATGAGTTTTTGGAGCAGGGTATGAGGAAGATTGGTTCTCTGAACTCTTGCTCATACTGGTACTGTCTTCCAGTTTTTGTCACTTTTTTAAGTTAAAAATATCTAGATAAACATAAATGTATGTGTATGAGAGTGTGTGTGTGTGTGTGTGTGATGCTTTCAATGTGTTTCACCACTAGTGAACATGAACACTGGTGTTGTTGTGTATGTAATGTGTACCTTGGCTTATGTAGTCAGGCTATTGATGTTTTTCTTATTGATTTCTCAGGAATTATGTGTATTTTCAAAGTCTTTTTTGGATTTGATAGAATGCTCCTCAGATGAGTAATCATCTAGGATCCCCCCTCTGCTGTCATGAAACAGTCTGTTCTCCCCACCCTTACCATATCTAGGGACTCATAAGCTGAGTCCTGGGAAAGCGCAATAGTGACTTTAGCAATTTTTGTAGCTCCACGAAAACCTCTGAAGTAGGCGAGAATTGCAGTGTTATCACCATTTTGCGAAGGAGGTGATCGTTAACTGCAAAAACTAAGAAACCTGTGCAAATGTCACAAGTTTTAAATACTGGGGTCCTGACTAGGTTTTCAGATGTCGAATCCTGAATCTTTCTGCTCTAGCACCTTACTCATGGTGATGACTTCCTTTTTCTTTTCCTTAGTATTTAAAATGTACACATTTTCATTAACTAGTATTTTAATCAACAGTTTTTTAAGTTGCCTCTCAAACTGTCGAATGAAATTGGGCTTTGCGTCAGATACTGGACATTATTAGATTCCTTGCAAAAAGTGAATCATCTTGTCCTTTGTGTTTTCCAAATATGTTTTTAAATCATGGGCTATACTGGATTAAATGTTATAATTGATTTTATTCCTTATCCTAGAAATAAATATTTTCATAAATATTTATGAAAAAAAGGAAATACGATGTAGCTTACCAGGAATTGCATTTTTCCTGGTTCATGCTTTAGATGCATATTATGCCCTTGCATATTTTGTCTTTAACAAATGTCACTAATTTATTTTTCATATGAAAAGATGATAGTATTAGAGCCCCCATTTCCAGATATGTGTTTAGTTTTCTCTTTGTGCTAGTGGTGAAATCTCTGTAATGGAGCTAGTTGTCTGCTCATTCTCAGTCTGGGTCCAAGAGAACGAAACTGTGAGAATTGTGGATAGGATATGGTATCTGTGGAACAGACTTTTTCCCCCAGTGTAAAGTAAATGTTGTTCTATCCAACCCAATTGTTTTTGTTATTGAATGCCATTGAGCCAATTCTGACTCACAGCAATCTTACAGGACAGAGTACAACTACAGGGTTTCCTGGGCTGTAATCTTTCTGAGAGCAAATCGCCAGGTGATTTTCCCTGTGGAGCTACTAGTGTGTTCCAACTGTCACCCTGTCAGTTGGCAGCTGACTGCTTAATCCCTGAACCACCAGGGCTCCATCGTCCAACCCGACAGTTCCAGAGTTTCAACATGCTTAGTTTCATGTTGTCACCTATCAACCATATTGGATTTCAGATACATTTGATGACTGAAATAGGTATTTGGAAACTAACGTATTCCTGAAAAGACATTTACTTTGTTTATGTTTTATCTTACAGTTGCTGTCTTATAATCTAATGTATGAAATTTTCCCTCTTCAGTCCTTAGATATTTGTGTATGAATAGTATGTTAGCCCTGTTACAATAGACGAAATACAATCAGGAAGATCTTTCAGTCAAATATTCCTTGTTGCTATGCAACCACATTCCCAAAGTAGCCCCTGAAGCACTACAATGTCAGCAAAAGCAAACAATATAGAATGTAAAAACTCATCACATGTATACTGCTTTTACATTTTGAGTGTTAATGTAGTTATTTATCAAAGCTAAAGAAGAATTGTGTGCTTAATGTAAACCTTTTTGCAATGTAGGAAGGCAGAATAGTTCATTATTTGTGAAGACAGAAGAGTACTGAAATCCCATCTCTGTTAATAGCTGAGTAATAATAGACAAAATATTTACTGCATCAAACTTAGTTTTATCATCATTATTACTGTTGGTATAATAATATTGACCATATTGCATTGTTATAAAGTCTAAACAAGAGATTCCATGTAAAGTGTTTCAAACAATTCCTTATTTATACATACATACTGATGCTGAATAAATGAAAATTGTGACTATCATGATATGCTACCCAGAGAGTTTCCTAACCCTAACCACAGTTTCCTAACCCTTTCATATTTTATGATTCAATAAAAAAATATTTGTTGGATACTACCCTTGGACAATAAACTATGCAAATAAGTTCTTGCCCTCAAATAATTTATATTTGTATTTGGAAGATAGGTATCCACAAGAGAAATGGTAGCTATGTCCAGGCATGTGCCAGTGTCCTGAGTTGGAATAAAAGGTTGGTTGGTGTGTTTGAGGGGTGGAAAGAGGTCTTAGATTTGTAGCATAGTGAGAAAGAAGGAGAGGTGGCTTGAGGTAGGAATGAAGGAGTAAGACAAGGCTAATTGGGGCAGAATCTTCTAAGCATTAGAAGGCATTTGGAGTTTTGACTAGGTATCAAAGTAAGCCATTAGAGTGTTGTAAGTAAAGAGATAATGTGACCTGAATCTTGTTTTAAAGACATTCCTCTAAGGACTGTGTAGAGAACTGTTTGATTGGAGGTGAGACTGGAATTGGGGGGACCAGTTGGGTGGACTCTCCAGGAAGTAGGTGGTAGTGACCCAGACCAGGGTGATAGTACTGGAAATGGAGAAAATTTGGTAGATTCAGGTATTCAGGATAGATTTAGGGAAATTCAGAAAGACTTATGATTTGTGGGTTGTGTAGAATGAAAGCATGGGAGAAGTCTAAGGTGACTCCTATATTAAGGTGGAGCAGCTGGATAGTGACAGTCAATGAGTAAGAGATGAAGATTAGCAAAGAAAAGGAGTGGCTTTCCAAGACAGATGCTGCAGTCAAGGAACTCAAGGTGTTACAAGGCAATAGCCGGTAGCTCAGTTTAGGTGATAATGATGATTTATGTGTGTGGTGAGGGGTGAGAGGGTGGAGGGTTGGTAAGATAAGGCTGGTGAGGTTGTTAGTTTCCTTTGGTTTAATGACTGCCAACCACATACATGTGGATAGGTATGCTTAATCGATTTCCTTTATTATTTACTATGATACCTGTTCTTTGTAGAATCCCTCCTCTACTTTTCCCTGGAGGAAGGCTAGTCCTCATGGAAGATGATAAGGACAGAGAAAAGACAAAGAACAAGCTGTCTAGTCCTGTGCTATCCAATAGAGCAGCACCAGCCATGCACTTGAAACTTGACTAGTCTGAATTGAAGTGTGCTTTAAGTGTGAAATATAACCATATTTTGAAGACTTAATATGAAGAAAAAAGTAAAATATCTCATTGCCAATCCAGCTAGGTGCCATCGAGTCAGATCTGTTAATAGTTTTCAAGTTGATTATATGTTGAAATATTTTTTTCAATATGTTGAGTTGAATGAACTGCACAGCTAAAGTTAATCTCATTGAATTTTTGGTGGGGCTACTAGCAAAATTAAAATTACATGTATGATTCCCATTATATTTTTGTTAGACAGTGCACTGATAGTTTACTTATAACTAATGCTAATTTAGCTGGGCTACCTGCAGAATCAGCTTTCATTTTGCCATGTACAGTATTTAAAGGAAATGATTCTGATCAGTAGAGCCAATGAGGTAGTGCAGATGGGTGGTAACACGGTGTATTGTCAGTAAACACTTGAACAGAGTCCTTGGGGCAACGTAGTAGTTAGCTTTACCCTCAAGAATTCACCGCCATTGAGTCGATTTTGACTCATAATGATGCCATACGGCAGAGTTCAGCTGCCCTGTAGAGCTTGCAAGGAGCACATGGTGGATTTGAACTGCCAACATCTTGATTAGTAGCCACAGTGCTTAACAACTATGCAACCAGGCTTTCAACAAGATAGCTGTTAATTCTCTGTGATTCAAAATATGGAATATCTTCCAAACATTCCATAGCCCTGCTGATTTCTCATTTTGTTCTCACTCTCCTGCAGGATTTAGGTCTTTCTCCTCTTGGTTTCTTTGATAGATTTTGCTCATGAATTTTCCCTCTTCATGTCTTTTTTTTTTTTTAATTTTTTATTTAATATAACTGAATGAAAATGTACATTCCCATGTAAATTTACATACCCACCTATATGCAGCTTCCACTGCTCTCCCTGCCCGGTGACAGCACACTATTCTTCTCTGCTCCATACACATCTCATCCTCCCAACAGTCTCCTTTCCCCTCCTGTCCACCCACTCTCCTTCCTCCAGCCAGACGTCAGCAGGACGACATCCTATACATGTATAGAACCATAAAGTGCATCCAATACATGGTCACTGCATCGTCAAGTCCAGTCCATTCCTGTCCGAAGCGTTGACCTTCGTTATGATTTATGGTCAAGGGCAGCATCAGGGCGAGGGGCCATGCTTCCAGGGAACTCCGAAACCACTGGACCATCAATTGAGGTCTTTTAGTGAGGATCTCAAGGTGCACCCCTTTTTATTCTTGTGTTGCCGGTGAGACTCAACTTGTGAGCTCCATTGCGGCTATCACTGGTGGTGGCTGGGCACCATCTGGTTGTTCCGGTCCCAAGTTGATGTAGGTACCCACTGATGTGGGTCTCTTTGTCTTCTGGGTTGTATTTCCCCCATGTCATTTTGGTCCTCGGTGAGCATCTGTTCCTGCTGAGTTGGGACCATTTGCTGTGCCCTCGGATGGCAGCTTGGCAGCTTTTAAGACCCCAGATGCTACTCACTAATGTGGGGTGCAGAGAACCCTCTTAGCAAAACGCTAGTTGTGCCAATTGGCCTCGCTTTCACCTAAGAGCATGGTCCCCTGCCCCCTGCCCCAGCTACTCTATCCTTGCAATATTGGGTGAAGATGGAAGGAGTACTCATGTTATGTTTAAGTCCACTTAATATTGTTCTTGTTTCTAATGTGTGCTATCACTGATTTCACCCAACTAGATACCTAGAAACTATCTAGTCTAAACCCTCCCCCCTTTCCTCCCTCCCCTCCCTTGCAGCTGTCAAAGAGTCTTTTCTTCTATACACAAGTCTGTTTTTGAGATCTTACTGTAGAGGTCTCATACAATATTTGTCCTTTTTCGCTGACTACTTTCACTCAACATAGTGTCTTCCAGCTGAAACCAGGTCATGAGATGTTCCCTGAAGTCATCGTTGTTCTTTATCATTGCGTAGTGCTCCATTGAGTATATATACCATAGTTTACCTATCCATTCTTCTGTTGTTGGGCATCTGGGTTGATTCCATCTTTTTGCTATCGTGGACTGTGCTGCGATAAACGTTCTGGTGCATGTGTCTGTTGGTGTGAAAGGCCTTGATTCTGTACGATATATTCCAAGTAGTGGAATTACTGGGTCAAATGGTATATCAATATCCATTTTTTTAAGGAAGCGCCAGATTGCTTTCCAAAGAGGCTGGACCATTTTGCAACCCCACCAACAGTGTAGGAGGGTTCCACTTTCTCCACAGCCTCTCCAGCATTTGTTGTTTTGTGTTTTTTGGATCATGGCCACCCTTGTTGGGGTGAGATGGTATCTCATTGTTGTCTTGATTTGAATTTCTTTAATAACTAAAGATCGTAAACATGTCCGCATGTGTTTTTTGGCTGCCTGGATCTCTTTTTTAGTGAAATGTCTGTCCATCTCCTTTGCCCATTGCTTGATTGGATGATTTATCTTCTTGTTGTTGATATTTTGTAGTATCTTATAGATTATGGAAATCAGGCGTTGGTCTGACATAGAGTTGCCAAATATATTTTCCCATTCTGTAGGTCTTCTTTTAATTCTATTAATAAAGTCTTCAGATGAGCAAAAGTGTTTAATTCTTAATAGATCCCATTTATCTATTTTCTCTTCTGATGATTGTGGTTTGTTTGACAGATTTTGGAGTCTGTCCATATCGTGTCTTAAACTTCCATTGTTGTTCTTACCTTTTCTTGGATGAGCTTTATCGTTTTAGGTTTGATCTTTAGGTCTTTTATCCAGTTGGAGTTGGTTTTTGTATAAGGTGTAAGATATGGATCTTGTTTCAGTTTCTTGCAGATGGATATCCAATTTTGCCAGCACCATTTGTTGAAGACACTGTTTTCAACCCAGTTTAATATCTTAGGGCCTTTGTCGAATATCAGTTGTTCATAGGCAGATGGTGCCATCTCTGGGGTCTCAGTTCTGTTCCACTGATCAATCTGTCTGTTCTTATACCAGTACCAGGCTGTTTTGGCCACTGTAGCAGTGTAATATGTTCTAAAGTCAGATAATGAGAGGCCTCCCAGTGTGTTCTTCTTCTTTAGTAGTACCTTGCTTAAACGGGGCTTCTTCCCTTTCCAAACAAAATTGGTGATTTGTTCCTCCATCTCACTAAAAAATGTCACTGGAACTTGTATTGGGATTGCATTATATAAATAGATTGCTTTGGGTGAAATAGACATTTTCACAATGTTGAGTCTTCCTATCCATGAGCAGGGTAGGTTTTTCCATTTATCTAAGTCTCTCTTAGTTTCTTGTAGTAAGGGCTTGTAGTTCTCTTTGTAAAGGTCTGTTATTTCTCTGGTTAGATTAATTCCTAGGTACTTTATCTTCTTAGGGGCTATTGTAAATGGAATTGATTTGATAATTTCTTCCTTAACAGTCTCGTTGTTGGTATAAAGGAATCCTACTGATTTACTTATGTTTATCTTGTATCCTGAGACTTTGCTGAACTCTTCTATCAGTTTCAGTAGTTTACTTATAGATTCCTAGGGATTCTCTGTGTATACAGTCATATCATCTGCGAACAGGGAGATTTTAACTTCCTCTTTGCCAATGCAGATGCCCTTTCGTTCTTGGTCTTGTCTAATTTCTCTGGCTAAAACTTCTAGCACGATGTTGAATAGAAGGGGTGAGAGTGGGCATCCTTCTCTAGTTCCTGATCTCAAGGGAAAGTCTTTCAGTCTCTTTCCATTCAGGATGACGTCGGCGATTGGCTTTGTATAAATGGCCTATATTGTGTTGAGGAATTTTCCATCTATGCCCATTTTGCTAAGAGTTTGTAGCATGAATGGGTGTTGGACTTTATCAAATGCCTTTTCTGCATCAATGGACAAAATCAGGTGATCCTTGTCTTTTGTGTTATTTATGTGGTTAATCACATTAATTGTTTTTCTGATGTTGAACCAGCCTTGCATCCCTCGTATGAATCCTACTTGGTCATGATGGATTATTTTCTTGATATGTTGTTGTATTCTATTGGCAAGAATTTTGTTGAAGATTTTTGCATCTAGATTCATGAGTGATAATCGGTCTGTAGTTCTCTGTCTTTGTTGGGTCTTTCCCTGGCTTAGGTATCAGGGTTATGCTGGCTTGATAGAATGAGTTTGGGAGTACTCCATCCCTTTCTATACTGTGAAATAGTTTCAGTAGTATTGGAGATAACTCTTCTCTAAATGCTTGGTGGAATTCTGCAGTGAAGCCATCTGGACCAGGACTTTCTTTTGGTTGGCAGTGTTTTGATGACTTTTTCAATCTCTTCCTTTGTAATGGATTTATTAAATTGTTCTGCTTCACATTGTGATAATTTGGGTAGGTGGGATGAGTTAAGGAATTGGTCCATTTCCCCTGAGTTTTCAAATTTTTAGAGTACAGTCTTTCATAGTATTCTGTTATGATATTTTTGATTTCTGTCGCATCTGTGGTGACAACTCCCCTCTCGTTTCTAATTTGGGTTATTTATTTCCTTTCCTGCCTTTCCTTAGTAAGTTTAGCCAGTGGTTTGTCAATTTTGTTGATCTTCTCAAAAAACCAGCTTTTGGTCTTTTCAATTTTTTCAACTGTTTTTCTATTTTCTAATTCATTTAGCTCTGCTCTAATCTTTATGATCTCGTTTCCTCTGGTGCCTGAGGGGTTCCTCTGTTGTTCTCTTTCTACTTGTTCAAGCTGTAGGGTTACTTCCTTGATTTGGTTTCTTTCTTCCTTCCAGATGTGTGCATTTATGGAGATAAACAGACCTCTGAGCACTGCTTTGGCTGTATCCCATAGGTTCTGGTAGGAAGTGTTTTCGTTCTCATTGGAATCCATGAATTTCTTTAATTCATCCTTGATTTCCTCTATAACTCATTTTTTTTTTGAGCAAGATGTTGTTCAGTTTTCAAGAGTTCTACTTTCTGTCTATGTTTTTTCTGCTATTGATTTCAACTCTGATGACTTTATGATCTGAGAAGATGCTTTGCAGTAATTAAATGGTATGGATTTTGTTGAGCATTGCATTATGGCCTATCACATCGTCAATTCTGGAGAATGTTCCATGTGCACTGGTGAAGAAGGTGTAGTTGTCTGCTTATGGGTGGAAAGTTCTGTATATATCAATGGGGTTTAGTTGGTTAATTGTGGCAATGAGATCTTCTGTATCTTACTGAGTTTTTTTCTAGATGATCTGTCTAGTATTGAGAGTGGAGTGTTAAAGTCTCCCACTATTATGGTGGAGTCATCTAACTCTCTTTTGAGTGTACTCAGTGTTTCCTCAACGTATTTAGCTGCACTGATATTAGGTGCATAAATATTTAATATAATTAAGTCTTGTTTGTGTACTGAACCTTTCAGCAATAAATAGTGTCCATCGTTGTCCACGATGGTGGATTTGACATTAAAATTGATTTTATCTGAGATGAGAATTGCCACCCCTGCTCTTCTTTGTTCATTGTTAGCTTGATATATATTCTTTCAACCTTTAATTTTCAACCTTTAATTGTTCCTATCTTTAGGTCTCAAGTGAGTTTCTTGTGGACAACATATGGATGGGTCATGTCTTTTGATCCAAGATGTCACTCGATATCTCTTTACTGGAGCACTCAGTCCATTCACATTCAGTGTAATTATTGATAGGTGTATGTTCAGTGCTGCCATTGTGATGTGTTTATTTTTATGTTGATGTTTTCTCTGTTGTTATTAGTCTGTTCTGGGCTGTTCTTTTTTGTGAGTTGATTTTTCACCTTTTTCAGAGCTGGTTTTGTGGTTGTTGAGACTCCTGTGTTACATTTCTTGAAATGATATGATACATCTTTGTTGTGCTTTACAGCTGCCCCTATGACCCCCCTTAATAAAACCCAATTTTAATTACTACCAGTCTTGTCATCTTCCTCTCCATCTGGAAGGACTATAACAACTGCAGTACATCCCTCTTTTTAATATGATGATACCATAGTTTTCATGATGATCACTGAATTGCTTCTTTCCTTATCAAAGCTGTGATTGGCTTTGGAGCCTTCCCTAACTGAGTAGACTTTTGAGTAGTAAAGTCATTCTAAAATATAAAGTTAGTGGTTTTGTTCTTCTACGCCAGAGCCAAGAACGTCTTTCAATATTTCTTGTAGTTTGGGTTTGGTTTTTACAAAGTCTCTGAGTTTCTGTTTATCAGGGAATGTCTTAATTTCATTTTCATATTTGAAAGATAGTTTTGCAGGATATATAATTCTTGGTTGGAAGTTCTTCTCCTTCAAGGCTTTGAATGTGTCATGCCACTGTCTCTGTGCCAGCATGGTTTCTGCTGAGAAATCTGAAGAGAGCCTACAGGGTTTCCCTCTGAATGTTAGCTTTGCTTTGAGTCTTGCTGCCTTTAAGAATTGCTGCTTATGTTTCATTTTGTTGAGCTTGATTATAACATGTCCTGGAGTCTTTCTTTTGAGATCTATATTGGGTGGCGTACGATATGCATCTGAGATGTCTATATTCTCTTCCTTCATGATTTCTGGGAAGTTTTATGTCAGCAGCTCAGCAACGATACTCTCTGTGTTCTCAGATGTCTCACCCTGTTCAGAGACTCCAATTAATCGAAGGTTGTTCCTCTTAATAGAGTCCCACATGCTTCTTAATGTTTCTTCATTTTTCTTCTTTCTTTTTTCTGATTCTTGCTCATAGACGCTGGCCTCAGTAGCTCTGTCTTCCAAGTCAGAAATTCTTTTTTCTATTTGTTCCATTTTGTTTTCTTAGCTTTGCATTGAAGTTTCTATGTCTTTGATTTTGTTCTTGATCTGTTGGATTTCAGAGTACTGGTGTTCCATCAGATCGAACATCTTGCTTAATTTTTCATTTTGTTCTGCTGCATTTTGTATAATGTCTAGAAGGGCTCTGTATATATTCATTTTTCATTCACTTTCTGATGCTTTCCTAAAAGTTTCTTCATCTGAAAAACTCCTTGGTTTCTTTGTTTCGGAGCCTTCTGAAGCCATGGCTGATTTCTTGTGTGCCACAAGTGTCTGTTGCTTTGTGGGACCCATGTGAGTATGTAGAGGCTGGAAGAGGTACTGTGAGGATGGACTGTAGATATTTCTCTAGGCTGTCTTAAAATGTTAAGCAAAAGATATCTGACCACTTCACAAGTTAGTTAGGTTTTCATGTGTAGAGGTCCCTCTTCTCAACTGGCAAAGTAAGCGCCACTATATCCAACCCCAGATGATACAAACTAGTTCAGAATACAGCAATGCAACTGCCCTGTTGGCCTCTGCTGACAGGGCCTAGCCTTAGACGACACTGCATAGAGTACTGCTTTTCTGATAGAAAAGCGCTCTCCTGTGGGCAGGCTTTGGCTCCCAAGCTAAGAATTAGGTCCCGCTGCGGCCACCATATCCAAGATGGCACCCTCCACACAGGCAGCAGACAGAAGGCCTAAAAGTGCCAAGAGGTAGTGATTCCTCTGATTCTGTTGCAGGACCCCCAAAGCAGGTGGCACTAGGTAAATTACTGCTTTTCTGTCGGAGAAGCGCTGTCCTGTTTGCAGGCGCTGGCTCCCAGGCTAAGAATGAGGTCCCGCTAGTATCTCTGTATCCAACACAGCGTCCCGCACACTGACTGCAAAACTCCGTACAAACGCTGCTGAGGCAGATATAAAACGACAGGCTCAAAGTGGCTAGATTAACAGAGTCCCAAGCCTGGCTCTCAAACTATGGGAATTTCGCCTGCCTGTCCCCCCAGCAGCATGTCTGAGTCTAGCCGCTAGGCAAGACCCTGCTCCTCCCGCCAGCCAAGACAGAGGAAAAAAAAATCAAAATGGTGCATTTACCTTCAGTCTGTGAGAGCCAGGGCTAGCCAGGCGTGGGAGTCAGCGTAGGAGAGGAGGTTTTTTGCTCAGTAGTATGAAGTCCAAAGTAACAGCCCTGTGCCATGTCCTGGGGCTGATTACGTGACCAGAAGGCTCCATTTGATTATCACTTCAGGTCTTGGTTTCCAGAGGGATAGAAGGAGACGTGGGCTTAGTCCGCCATCTTGACTCCGCCCCCTTCCCTCTTCACCTCTTATCTCTCAAATTTATATGCTGTGAATTTCAGGAACATCAGCAAGGTCTCGTAGAAATGCTAAAGTACTGAGGACTTTTGTATAACATACATCTTACTTAAAAGTCTCATCAAGAGATTTTCTGGGATTACCTTCTGTTAATATTGGTCTTGTCTATTAGTCTCTTAGAAAACATCCAAAACTTTTTCCTTTGTAACAATTGTTTCCTTTATAACTTACTATGACTTGTGTCTCTACTCATTTATATTGTGAGTCCCACAAGTGCGAACAACACACCTGTGTTTTCTGCTATTGTATGACCAGCAGCAGGCACAGTGTGTGATACACAGTAGATGGTCAACAAATAGTTGTCGAATAGACAGAGAAGTGAAAAAAGATTACAGTGATGTGTTTCCTTCATCTTGTAATAATCAGCCCCTTTATAGAGTGCTTTATAATTTTTTTGAGTAATTTCACATACATTTTATTTAAGTAGCTCTGAAAGTTATGTAATGGAAAAAAGAACTGGATTAGTGTCAGTTATATGTAGGAAATGTGGTCAAGTACAAATTTTAAGACAGAGCTTTTCAGTGGAAAACTTTTATTATATCAGAATGTATCCTCCCTTAGGAAATCCTACAGACTGCATTTAGTGTGGTTTATGAAGGAAAGATTTGAGGAAGTCAAAGCAAGAGACTTGGCCCCACATCAGAACTTGACAAGTAAATGCACATCTGTATATTTTAAGTGTTTTATGTGTGTACTACTTTTTGTGATTTCTCTCTTCCCCTACCCGCCACACTACTCTGAACCATACTCGGCAAGTTTCTGTGGGCTTGACAGTTTAGTAAAATAAGGAGACGCCCACTGTCACTGCCATCCATTTTAACCCTTTGTCAGCTGTTATAAACTGGCTTATTTTTCTGCTCTTCTGAATTTCCTTGCATGGAAACCACCAGCAACCTACCAGATGCCTGCTGTAAGTCCTTTCTCTCTTGTCAGTCTTGCACTTTGTAATATTGCTTATGCCTCTTTCTCTTGGCTTCTATTAACAAGCTATTCTTGTTTTTCTTTGGCCTGTCTGAATGCTTTTTGTTTTTTCATCTGAATTCTTTATTTTATATTTTTCCTTCCTATTTTTCTATTTTCTTTTCCTATTTCGTATTTTGAGTTGCTTGCACACAATTATCTCTATTAGTTCCACCCACTAGTGAAGTTAAGAAGATGCTAATGTTCACTGTGGCAAAAACGATAGGGTTAATTGAAGCAAATGGAATTAAAGATATGATGCTAAGGATAGTGTGGTACTTACATATGTGGTCAGTGAACTTCCTTCTAGATAATAACAAAGTACAACTGAATTCTGCTTTTGGTTTTCCTCCCCGAGTGTTGATGTGGACAGTCCTTTCTTCTTCCTTGAGATATGTTAATACCATTGACTGAAAGACCTTTACTTTGGGCTTCTGGTTTTTGAAGGGGAGAAAGTGGAACAGCATTAATAAATAATGCTTCCAATGCGTCAGTCATAGTTCTGGGTGCTTTACTTACGTTATTTAATTTAACCCAGAAAACAACATTATAAACTTGCTAATATTATCCCTATTGCATAAACCGGAAGCATGAAGCATTAGAATTTTCAATAGCTTGCCTAAACCACAGTAATAAATGCCGCTGTCTAGGTTTCCTTGTCTTGAAAAGACCATATTTTTTCAGTAAATGTATTTAAAGCTATAAATTTACATATGATTACTAATCAAGCTATATTCTACATGTTTTATTATATTCTGTGTATCATTCAGTTGGTATTGTTTCATAATGTTCACTTTGAGTCATCCTTAACTCATGAGTTTTTTAGATGCATTTTTCCCACAACATGTGGAACTTTTACTACTTTGTTAACTAACTATACAAAATAACTTACAGCTATCTTTTTCTGTTCATTATGTTTTAGGTTTTATTGCTTTGATTTTCAAGAAAATCAAATGTGTAGCATCAGAATTTTTTCATACCTCACCTGCACGTAATATAGAAATAAAAGATAGAGACCATGTTCTCAAAGGACTTAGCTGTGTTGGAAAGTTTGTAACAAATAATGGTAGCCAAGAGAAGGTGTTACAGTGTAAAGCCAAAGAGTTCTGAGGATGAAAATTGAATGAGGATTGTCTCAGTCAAAAACATCTTCTTGAGAAGAGATGGAATGTGAATTCAGTCTTCCATAAAAAATACAATTTGGGTGAGTTAGCTGAGGAAAGGGGATTTAAGTCAAAGAAGCCCATATGAAAAGAAGTTATCAAGGCATAAAGTACTGGTTGGGTTAGTGACTTGGCTGTTCTTGTTTGCCTTCTGGAGCATAGGAAGATCAATCTAATATTCATTCTGCATGACAGCACTCAAAGTAGTATTCAGTAAATCGTCTGCTCTCTGGGCATATCTTTTTTTTAATTGTATTAACATTTTTCTTAGTTATTATTCCGAGATAGTCTCTTTATGATGACAGTGCTGTTGATGTGTTTTTGTTAATACTCATCCTTCTTAAAGTGGAGACCATATAACTTAATATGGTCCTTAAGTTTTCAAAGGATGGTTCCCAGGGTGAAACCCAGAAGAGACATCAAATATGAGATTTTGAATATAGGGTAGTGCCTAGTAATGACCAAATCCACCAGTGTGGCCCTGTGGCTGGTGTTGATCTGTACGAGACTAAAGGATAATATATTACCTTTTCCTAGGATACAAGATTTCAAATGAAAAGTATTGGATCAATTAGATTTTCTTAACATATTTTAATATTTAAAAGTTCAGACTTCGAATTCAACAGATCTGACTTGGAATTCTCTACTTAAAGTTACATGATCTAGAATGAGTTTCTCTAACCTCTTCATTCTTCATTTCCTTCATCTACAAAATGAGATTAACAACACCTATTTTATAGGGCTGTGAAAATGGAATCAAAGAACAAAGTGAGTCACATGTTACAGTATTTGGTACTTAAAACTGCTCAGTAAATAGTGGCTCAGCAGAAAGTTGAATGTGCCAGCCACATGATGAGACATTTCCCTGCTCATATCATTTTTATTTGACTATACAAGTATAAAGTATATATCCCCAAAGTGCTTGAATGTTAAGTATGTAAAGTATGCACTTAAGTACTGCCTTTGTATAGATAGGAAATACCTCAATGTGATTAGTGGGGCTGTTAGTAACATAGGACAAAGTAGTAGCGCTTTACTGTTTATGAGAACGTGTAACCAAAATGCCTTTTCCTTTAAAAGACATTCTTTTTGGTTAGGTCAGTGCTATTTATGCACATTTTTTCATAAGGACAAAGCCAACTTACAGAAGAAATTTCTTGAGCAAAAATGAGATTATAAAACCTTTCATGTTTTGGGTTAGAAAATAACAACTGCAATGCAGTTGAAAATTTCTGAAAGCATTGGCAAATGCGTATTATAATGCTGGCCAGTTGAAGTGATTGCTGATAATATATCAGGGCAAGTGATTGGCAAATAAATATTTTTAGTCTGCAATTTGACTCAGTTATCATGATATTCATAAAAATGAATGAGGAAAGTAACATTTTAACCCAGACATACCATAGAGTGACCAGTATATTTATTTCATTGCATGTAGGCAACCTATCTTTGAAATGTGGAACCTGTCTGTGAAAACTTTGTGTTGATATATATGACTGCAAAGGTGGCATCCTGTACATTTCCAAATAAGCTCCCCTCTGACATTTTTGTGATGTTCTTGCCTCTGATTCGTTACTGAAGGGGAAACACAAACTCGCATATGACTCTTAAAGTTGGTATTTCTTTAACCTGATCTAGACTGAGCCTAAAAATTAATCTTGATTTAGATAATTCTATTGAATAGATAGTACTGTCAATAGGAAAAAAAAAATGTTTTCAATAAAGATTTATTTTTGCAACTCTCCTGAGAGTATTTTCAAATGATTTTTTGGAAAATAACATTGAATTCTGTTTACCTAATAATTTTGCTTTTATAGTGGACTCTGTGAATATGTTAGAACTGAAGTTACACCCGTTCCTGCTTCAGTCTGATAGTAACTATTTAAGCCATTTGCCTAAAAATAGTTCTCACTCATAAGTAAAATTAGCATAGTAGAATGAAATTGGTCCCGCTTGTACCCAAATTTAGATATATATAATCTCATGTCTCTTGAATTGTAACCACATTTAAATAAAAGCCTCATAGTACAGTTATTGTACACTGAATAAAGAAACTGTTATTCCTATCACTCAACTGCATATCTCTTAGTGTCCAGATGTATAGAATCTCCAATTTAGAGGTGTGATGTATGGACAAAAGGCACCCATATATGGGAAAAAATCTTTTTATGGGAGGGATACATTTGTCCAATACATGCTCACTGGAGAGCCTCCTGTGGGCTAGGCACAGTGCTAGCCACACAATTCCTGCTCTCACTGGCTTTGCATTATGGTGAGGCAGAAGGCTAGAAAAAAAGCAGGGGAATGAATAATATCAAATGCTATCTAGGAGCTATGAAAGATAGCTATAGAGCCTGGCTGAAGACAGGAACACTGGGAACATACTTGGATTATGTGGTCAGATAAGGCCTTATTGGGGCCCTACAGGATAAAGAGGCTGAAGAAGAACATTACAGGACAGAGAAAACGACGGGTCCAAAAACCTCAGAATGAGATAGTGATCGTCATCAGAGGTCAGATCCTAAAGCTGGGCAAGTTCTGCAGCACACACTAGAGTCAAGAGAGTGCGTAAACAGATTTAATCTTCTTGATCTCAGGTTGCACAAGACCATATTGTGACTTGGCTTGTAGCTAAGTGGTTTACCAGCCTCTGCTGTGTGTGGCTGTGTCTGCTGTGGTTCTTTACTACTGGACAGCTGCAAAATCTAAGAAATTCAGAGAGAATTTACCATTGCTTTCATTTTCCAAAGTGACTCTGGTGGCATAGTGGTTAAGAGCTACGGCTGCTAACCAGAAGGTTACAGTTCACATACCCCAGGCACTCCATGAAAGCTTTATGGGGTGGTCCTATTCTGTCTGTAGAGTCTCAGTGAGTCAGAATCTGACTCGACAGCAGTTGTTTTTCTTGGTTTCATTTTCCAAAAGTAATACTAAAATGGCTGTTATTGCTCTGTGCTATTGAATGGATTCTAACGCATATGGTCCTATAGAACAGAGTAGAACTAACCTCACAGGGTTTCCTAAACTGTAATCTTTATAGAATTCTGCTGGTGTGCAGTGGTTAAAGTACTCGGCTGCTAACTGAAAGGTCAGCGTTTCTAACCCTTCAGCTGTTCCACAAGAGAAAGAAGTGGTGATCTTATGTAAAGGTTAGAACCGTGGGAACTCTGTGGGGCATTTCTACTCTGTCCTGTAGGTTCACTGTGAATTGCAGTCAACTTGATGGCAGTGGGTTTGGATTTATGTTTTTGGACTCTTGATAGGAACAGATCCCTATTGTGTTATTAACTATCATTGCACGTTGTTATAATTTAAATTTTTGTATTTTCTTCTTCACTGCATTAAAGTGTAACATACACGTGGTCTCTTGTACTCTTTCTCATACTTCTTGGTATTCGTGTAGCACTTCCATCTTGGTATTTTTATAACACTTGCTTTGCTTTTGTTATAAAGATTATTAAAAGCTATTGAAGAAGGATTCAGTTCTTTTGTGTCACTACAGAATGAAGACTGCTATTTCTTTCAAGTCATGTTCTTGAATTACCCATCAGCCCTCTTATTTCTTTTTGCTTTTCACTGCTGCACACATCCAAGCACTGATTATTAAGCACATGTCCTTTACTTTTGAACTCCTCACCCATTTATTCATTGGTTTCTGCTGATGAGGCCAAACTGTGGTAGAACATGTGAACCCAATAAGGACGCAATTAGTTCCATTTAGTGCTAATTGGCCTTCTGGTACCGTTTCCAGGAATATATTACATCATTAAAGCAGTCACCACTTACATGCAGAATCAAAGTCATCTGGATGCTAATATACTTCTGATAGCATGTTGGTGTTAACATACAGGCTAGAAAAGAAGAAAAAGTACTTTGAATCTGCTTGCAAAGAGAGCTTGTATTACTTCTTCATATGTAGGCTGCTTTTTAATACTTTGGGTAAACTATTGAATCTGCTAATCCGTGTTTTAGAATAGGAGTTTGGTAATTTTTTTTTTTTTTAAAGAGGAATCAAGTTGTATCTGCGGGCAAGTCTGTGCCTCTGCATTTTTATTTTATATTCTGACAGCCTACCTGTAACTAGTGTAGGATTTTGGCTGGCAGCCAAACTGAGAGCAGTCAGCTATTACAGTTGTTTGTGTGTATTCTCAAGTGTCTTTATAGTTGAAATAAGTAGCGAGTTTGGTGTATAGCAGACCACTCTAGACCAAGGATTTTAGCAGATGTTTTATTTATTCAGTTGCTCTTGACTGTTCGGTGCGACTGCCTTTCTGGAGGTAGTCTATGATGCATATTTATAACCAATGAGAACAGATTTTTTATTTAAAGTGAAAACTGTTAGAAAGATTTGCATTTGCCTGCAAAAATATATAAATTAATTAAAGCAGAAGAATGCACAATACTTGAATTGCATTAAGTAATAAATGTCTGTTTAGATTTGGGGTCTAATTTTTAAACATTTATTTAGCAAAATATTGCCTGAAATACATAGGCAGAGATTTTCATTGGGTTGACAAGAAAAGTAGTTCTGAATTTCATAAAGCATTCACTAGGGAGACTATATTGTCAGCAGCAGTAATTACAGCAGGTAATTGTGTCATTTACCCTGTTACAGACCACTGAATGTGACGAGCATGGGACATACCAGCTGTCACATCCTGTTAGCTTTCATATTCTGGGATTTGCAAGATTCACACTAGGGCTCACTGTTAGTGAATGAAAGGAAAACAAAAATAAAAGAATATTAAAAACTATTATAGCTTTTATACAGAGACTTCAGGGGGAAAAGTGTAAATGTCTATATAGGCTGTATTTTACCATGTTGCTTTCCCTCCTACTGGTTTCTTTTAGTCAAAAATAATTAAAATCCAACTCTGTTGCTTACTGTGTGACCTTGGATGTCATTTAACCTGCTTGAACATCCCTTCATGTAACCAATAAGGGATTTACTGAAGGATGTGTCTTTAAAAAATTCTGTGTGTTTCTACTGTGAATAAATCCTCTGATACTGTAGATGCAAGAGTACAGAATTTATAGTCTCTGCCCTCATGGAGCTTTTACTTTAAGGAGTGAGGCAGACCACAAATACCTAACAAGTACAGCAAGGAAAGAAACGAGGGTAAGGAAGATGTATGAGCCAGAGCCTCTTCGAGGAGCTGCCCTTTGAGCAGTATTCTAAAATAAGTGGCAGAGTAAGCCCTGAAAACACGTGGGTCAGTAGCATCTCAAGAATTGGGGACAGTGAGAAATAGACAGAAGTAGAATAGCCTTCTATTCTACTATTTCTATTCAAGAACACAAGGTGGCCAGTGTCACTAGAGGAAGAAAGGTAAAAGGTGTCATGACTGGAAGGCACATTGTGGTCATAGCAAGAACTTTGACTTTATTCAAAGTGTAAAGAGAAGCCAGCAAAGGACTGAGAGCAGAGGAATATCATGATCAGTTTTATGTTTTGAAAGTGTTGCTGTATCTGCTATATGAAATAAGAAGGCTACAGGTAGCTATATTTGCATTTTAGCAGAATACATTAAAATATATGAGTTTATATGTGGCCACTTTACAAAGCTATTTTATGGGGAAAAATTATGGAAAATTTTTTTGTAGACATGCTAGAAAACAATTATGATTATAATTTTGAAGTTCTGATATCTTCTGATTTTTTTTAAAATTACCTTTTATTTTCTTTTGATCTTAGGTAGTATGGAATTACTGGCAGTAACCACAGGAAGAAAATGAAAGTTAGCTTTGTGTTGACAAGCTTGAGATTTTGCATTCAATTCAGAAAAGATTTTGAAGTATAATAATGTGTTGTAGATTTGATTAAACACATAATAATGAATACTTTTCTAGAGATTTTTTTCTTGAGCAGTTGAACAGAGACAACCAAGAAAGGACAGTTCAGAAGTATAGATCCAGTTAAATCTGAAGAAAAGACTGTTGCAAGTGTTCAGCTTCAGGCTAGCAGCTTTTTTAAACATCCTAGAGGAAAGTTTTCTTCTTCTGGTGAATCAGGACACACTGGTTCTTTTTTTTCCCCCTATTTCTACAAACATAGATGAGAACTAAGTCCCACCCACCAGGCACTCTGCTAAACACTCAAGGCCCAGCAGGGGTACCTACTACAACTCTGATGGTGGCGTATAATTTAAGGGAAACCCTGGTGGCATGTGCTTCAGTGCTATGTCTATTAACCAGAAGGTCAACAGTTCACATCCTCCAGGAGCTCCTTGGAAACTCTGTGGAGCAGTTCTTCTCTGCCCATAGGGTCACTAGGAGTCAGAATTGACTGTATGGCAGAGGGTTCATTTTTTTTTTTTTTTTTTTTAATGTGCTTAAAGTAGGAAGTTAGGAGTCTCCTCTTGAAAAGTTGTATTGACATATCAAACATGCATTGATGTCTAAGGATAGTTAGGAGTTGACTGATGTTCTTTATGAAGTGCAGTGGTTAAGAGCTTGGTTGCTAATTAAAAGGTTGGCAGTTCAAATCTATTAGCCACTCCTTGAAAGTCTGGGGCAGTTTTAGTGTATTCTGTAGAATCTACTTGACAACAAGGGGAGGGGAGGGGAATATTTCCTTTAACTATTCTTTTTTATGTTAATTGTGGTGTGAAAACAAAGCCTATCTTCTCATTAAAGAGTTCCCAATCTGAATTGAAGATTTGTGAATAAACAGATAATTGCTGTCTAGGGTGTTCAGTGATATGACTGAGAGGATGACAGCAGACTAACGGAACAAATTCACTTAGACAAAGATGCTCAACCATGAATGTGATAAACTAGTGGGCAAAGGCAATAGGAATTTAAAAGGAGACACACATCAATCTTTGCATTTCTACCTTCCAGATCGTAAAAACATTTGTAATTAACATCAGTGTTGTACTTTTCCTCTAACATTCAGTTGTTAAGAAATGCACTGAATGAGTCTGTACTTTTTTATGAAGCTCAATTCTACTGTAACCCTCATGGATTTGACATCAGTAAGAAATGGTTTGACTCTAGCAGTTTTTTTCTTTTAGTTTTTGTTTCTCCAGAGTTTCAAATTGTTACCAGGTAAAAGCTCTGGAATTCATGCCACCTGCCTTGAAAAAGCCAATCTCTGAAGCAGGTATTTGGGTAAGAGGTTAAAAGTTTTATGTGCATACTGATATGCAAGGGATGGAGGTGACATTCTTACCCTCAAAGCCTGTCTAAAGTTGTCAGGCAAGGCCAGGGTATTTAAAAGGAGAGGCCACATGCAAATACAAAGAACAGTGTGGGCAATTGGGGGAGTATGTGGGAGTTGACTGGGCAGAGGTTGACCTAGTAGGGGTTGTCTGTTTCACAGTCTTGCAGGCCATCCCAGCTATTAAGAAAAACAAAGTAGTGCTAAAGGTGCCATCTGGCCAGCAATCTGAAAGAAGAATGCAGAAACACAGGTTACTTTCCTGTGCTCCCTGGCCTCCTTCTTGATTCTTTTATCATTGGTTAGAGCCCAGTTATCAAGACAAGAGGTGTTATTTACAGCCTATAGTTTACTAAATCTATGGTGGTGTCTCTGAGAGCGTTGTCCTAGTGTCACTGCCTGGGGCTTGTGGAATATGGAGGTCATGTTTTCCTTGCAGATTTGGGCATGGTCTGAGACAATGCCTCTCAGGCCCTCTGTCTTAAGACACACCATCCCCCATTCCTCCTCTTCCCCCCACCCCCACCAGTGGGGCATTTCAGCCTCTGGTTTCAAAATCATGATCTTACAATTATTTCTTGATGCTGCAGAACTTCTAAGAGTGATGCTGTCCCAGTTTCAAAGTAATTACTTTGACTTAGTTTGTTCTTTTGTTTTGGGGATGGAAGGTGAATAATGTCGTGAGGATGTTTATATGACAGATAAGCATACATACTAGTGGGTCAGTCAATTTGGTCAACAGAGGCGCTGGAGGGAGACTATTTGAGCTGGCTCTTTGTTGATAGGTACAATGCTTTTCCATCTTGCATCCCTGCCTGTCTCTTTTTATTCTACCTTACTTTAAAGTAACATTCTGGATGAAGGTCTGGAGTTTATCATCTATGTGAAGGCTGTGGAGTGTGTTTAAAGAACACAAGAGATGAAGTCCTTTAAATACATGTACTTGCCAGTTGTTGTAAATCTGCACCCCAGTGGAGAAAGGGGGAGAAGAGAGAAGGTTGTTGGGGTAGTGAAGATCATACTGGGCATAATTAAAGGAGGCTGTGGCATGGTGGTTAAGTGCTATATCTTCTAAACAAAAGGTCAGCAATTTGAATCTACCAGGTGCTCCTTAAACTGTATGGGGAGTTCTACTGTGTCCTGTAGGGTTGCTATGAGTCAGAAGTGACTACCCAGCCGTAGATTTGGCTTTGGGGGTAAGAGTGGTAAATGCAGAGAAAAGTAGTTTCCTCAGAGCAGGAGCTGGGTTTTGTGATAAAAGTATACTTGTAGTCAGGGAAAGTATTTCAAGTAATAGTGTTTTTGTTTTTTTAAAAATAGATATTATAGAAGAACAAAAGAAAATTAGTAAATGACGGAAGTAAGTAAAGCTCATAACTGTATGTTATGAGCTTTTCACATCTGTATGTGAAAAGGCAGGTAGTCAAATGAGGAGAAGGGAAGGAAGGAAAACTGAGGTCCAAAGCTATCCACATTTTTGTGTTATTCAAGTCACATATCTTGTCTGGAGGTCACATTTCTACTCTCATCCAAGTAAAAATCTGGTTGGGATCCCAGACACCAAGAGCTTAAGGAATAGCGATGGTGTAAGGAGAATGGGAAGAGGTGGGTATACACCATTCAAGAAGGTTGGCAGATTAAACTCTTGCTTCAACTGCTTGGAAAACTGTGGGTGATTCCTGGGAGAGAAACTGCCCTCTGAGAAGCCATGAGAAGAGTATTACCGTATTCTGAAGGAAACTCTCAAGTATGAGTGAGTAATTAAGAATGAGGTTTGGCATAAAAGCCATTTCACGTTTTTACAGGAAGAAAATTATAGATAAAGAAAAGGCACTCAGACCATATTATTGGAGAAGAAAATCCCTTATAGATTTTTAAACACAGTAGCTTTCTAAATGACAAAAAATGATTTTAATATATTCCCAGCTTGATTTCTGACACTCAAGAACTGAACAAAACACAGATGTAAATTAACCACCAACTTGCTACTTAACATGTGTCTATCTCTCTACATGTAAGGTGACTATGTATATATTTTCATGTATACACATACATGTATATGTATATGCATTAACATGCAAATATATGCACACATGTAAGTACACATAGATGTTGACATGGATTGAATTGTATCCCTCCAAAAAATAGGTGTAGCCATTTTTCTAGACATGATTCTCAGTATTGTGTGGTGTGCTTTTATGTTGTAAATCCTGTCCCTATGATGTTAATGAGGGGGGATGGGTGGCAATTGTGTTGGTGGGCCAGGACTCATGTGTAAGATTATATTGTGCCTCAGGGCACTGTGTAAACCTATAAACCTTGCAGAGAGAGCTGTGCCTCAGGGCACAGTATAAACCTGTAAACCAAGCAGAGAGAGTTGGGAACTTTTTATAGTTATTGAGAAGCAGTGCCAGGAGCAGAGCCACAGCCTTTGAAGAGGACCTGGGGTCCCTGCACCTCAAAAGCTCCCAGTTCAGGGGAAGACTGACAAGAAGGACTTTCCTCCAGAGCCAACAGAGAAAGACTTCTCCTGGAGCTGATGCACTCAATTGAGACTTTTAGCCTGCTTTTCTGTGAGAAAATAAATTTGTTCAAGCCATCCACTTGTGGTATTTCTGTATGGCAGCACTAGATGACTAAAACCCATGTATTGTTTTTATTAAGCAATAACATCTATAAATATCCTGAGTACAGGGATTCTGCTTTATTCCTTCTATAACAACACAACACTTAATTAAGCTTAGTAGACCTTTGCACAGATTTGGAACATCAGTAAGCACATCAGTGCAAACAGTAAGATTTAAAGAAGCAACTTAACCAGACTTAAGTGGTACTGGCTCTAAAAAGTTGGACAGTTAAGAGCTCTGAAGAATGAAGCACACAAAAAACACAGAAGTACCAAAAGATACTTTTACGTTGATCTGTAGGTTTTATCGAGGGTACTGATTAGCAGTAGATATAATCATTTAGGACAGAAAATAGTGTCATATTTTGTTGTGGTAGAGACCCAAGTAACATTCTTTAAGAAATATGATTTTGTGGTTAATGTCAGCGTTAAAAATGAAGCCCCAATTAAGGTTGATGTTTCTCTTTTGTCGCATGGTCCCATTCTTTAAATCTGAGAACACATTCTAGTTTTTGTAAGCTAGAAAGCTAAAAGGTCAGAATATAGTGTCAGATCCATATGTGGAAATCGAAGATCTTCTTGGAATGCATTGGAAAGACTGTTTAGGTAGGAGAACTGTGGTTGTTTTCCTGTGATAAGCTTTATATTTCAAACATTACTTTTTATATTGCATTTTGTCTTGAGATACTATTTTTTTCTGTTGTAGTTTGTTGGAGATGCTCTCTAATCTTATGTGTTTTATAGGTACTGGTCTTAGAGCTTTCTATAAAAGAAGAGAGCCTATAGGGAGAGATGAGGATATATGTTTTTTTCTTAAGCAGAGATTTTGCCTAGCTTAGTGAAAGCCTTTCCTTTCTTTCAAATAAATGTTAATAGACAGAAAAATATGATTTTTGACACATTTTAGGGGTGGCAGTGACATAAAGACCTAGGAGACATGAGTTTAAACTTTACTTTGATGGGGCTCATCATCAGGATCCTTTAAACAATGCATGAATATTTTTCTAAACATAAAACCCCAGGCATGTTGCATGGATTTTGACTGAGTGTAATGAACTCTGAATGTAATAGACTCTCAAAAATTGGAGAATATTGATTTTGAACATGTTGGAGCTTGTCATTCATTTATACACATTCACCAAGTGCCTAGAATATACCAGGTGTTATGGGAGGAACTGAGAAATCGAAGCTTCCTAATAAAAATTCCCTGTGTCAAGAAGTATACTGATTAATGAAGGAGACAGATAAGAGAATTAATAAATCTTATGTAGGATTACTATGAGTTGGAGTTGACTCAATAGCAACATATTTGTTTTTTTTCTTGATTTTGTGAACAGAGTGATAAGGGCTGGTCTAATACTAACACTGCAGGACCAACCTGGCCAGGTGCTGTCCTAAGTGCTTTCTGTACATTAGCTCATTTAATCCTCAGAACCCTGTGAAGAACATAGATATCCACAGTCTTTATTTACAATTCTGAAATCCCCCAAATCTAGAAAGTTCAGGAAATCAAGTATTTATTTTAAAATTTATTTGGTAGCAAAACTTGATCTGATATGGGGCTATTTAGTGGCATAGTAGTTAAGTGCCAAGGCTGCTAACCAAAAGGTTGGTAGTTCTACTGCGCCAGGCACTCTTTGTAAACTCTACAGGACAGATCTGTTCTGTACTGTGGGGTTGCTATGTGTCAGAATTGACTCAGTGGCAGCAGGTTTGGGTTTTTTTTTTTTGGTTTTGATATCATCTGTGTTATCCGATTTGAGATGAGTGGTCTTATTTTTGTTACAGAAATGTTTGTTTCATTGTTGGATAGTGCCCCAGATTCAGCTGGAGATTTTCTATATTATTGTTAGGCCCGTTCTGCAACAGGAGGAAACTGTGGTTTACAGAGATTAAGAAACTTGCCTGGGATCTTGTGGGTACTAAGAAGCAGTGTCAGGATTTGTAATGAAACAGTTTGGCTTCAAGTCCTTGGTTTTAACCACTGTACATTCTGGCTTACTAGTGTTGTAATGGATCGTGCACAAGGTTGTATGAGGCTCACCTAGATTGCTAACCTGAGAAATTTTAAAGGAAGGTTTTCTGAAAGAGAAATTATTATTTCTCTTGAGTAGGAGTTAAGTAGAATAACTAGGGAAAGAAAATAAGAAAGGATTTTCTGAATAGTGAAAAGTATGTCTGAAAAAATTATAGCATATATTAAATTATTCAGGAGTTGTCTGGTATGGTCTTTGGCCTTTAACAGATTCTCAATAAATTACATTATTAATAAAACAATACATTGGAGAGGTTGTAAATGTATAGTTTCTCTAAAGCAAAGGATCATGATGGCTAGGCAGAACAGTGGTGTGTGATTAAAAAAAATTCAAGGAATGAGAGAGAGACAGAGATTAAATTTTATTTTAAAAGCCATGCTGATAACAGTTTGGCCTGGGAAATACTGGAGGCAGTGTCATTGCCTGGAGGATGTTACAGTAACTCAGACAAGAGCTCTAGTGCCCAGAGGTGAAAAGTGGCAGAGCAGGAGGGATACAGATTCGTGGGTAGAAATGGGAGCTGCTATGGAAGGAGAGTGGTGCCTGCCTGTGGTTGGTGGGATGAAGGGAGGGAAAAATCTCTGTTGATGCCCAAGGTCTTTGGAAGGAAGAAAGGAAGAATGCCTTAAGGATAGATTTAGCTGCACCTTTATCTGTAGCTGGTAAATTTGAGAATTTCTCTGACGACTTCCATTTTTTTCTGTGCAGTGGGTGGTGAGGTTCTGTGTAACCAGGGTTTGGGCAGGGGCTTGTGTCTGTGACAGAGCTGAGTGGTCAGCACAGCCACTGAAGGGAGTGAAAGAGAATGCTGGGCACATTCACCGTCATCGCTGCAGAATGCCTTGGATGGCTTCTGTTCGCCAGGTCTCTGGATGTTTTTCACGTTCAGTAGAGAAACATTAATAGTGACTGGTTTGCTCTGTAGCAAATACTCATTGCAGAACAGTTTTGTGTCAGCCACAGAGTTGGATGTTGTGGGTAAACGATTAATGAAACCCAGGGATTTAGCATCTCAGTAGTTGTCTGAGAGACACATTTTGGATGGCTAACGTTACTCAGTTTAGTATCATTATTGTCATAAATAAATTCAGTTTCTTAGTATTGTTCTTTGCTTTTATGTTATAACTTAATTCTGTTTTCATCGTTCCCATGAAATTACATGACAAACAGAATAACAAAATGAGGAAATAACAAAATCTCTCACAGTAAAAAGCCCTCTTCGTTCTGTTTATTTCCCCACCACCCTGCTAGTCCCCTGATTCAGCTGAGTCATCTATAATGCCTTTCCTAGGGCCTGTCGGTTCTGCGTCTACATCTGTCCCTCCCTGACCATCTCCTTGTCCGTTTTGCTGCCCTCCATTTATCATGATGTAATTCTGCAAAGGAATAGGGAACTAGTATATAAAAAAATGAATAGGACACGATTCCTGCCTTAAAGCAATTTCAGTTTTACAACTTGTAAAATTCAGTTTCCCAGCAATTCCCTTAGGCCCTGTAGTCCTTCCTTATGCTGCACATAAGGATTGCTCAGTGCAGTACCTGGCAGGCAGTGAGCATCCAGTTCCTGTCTGTTAGCTGTCTGTCTGACTTTCTTCCTCTTTGGCTTCAGCTTCCTTTCTGTCTCCTTCTCTGAGTCTTGCACAGCAGATTCCTGTCACAGTTCTCAGTAATAATCTGACTATGACTCAAGGGGAAAATTAAAAGAAAGAAAGAGAAAAAGGGATTTAAAATAGAAGAATGTTAGCTTGCTAATATGGTAAGTCCACTGTCCAAGGAAAATTCGACTCTCCTTATCTAGAAATGGAAACCCTGGTAGTGTAGTGGTTAAGCACTATGGCTGCTAACCAAAAGGCTGACAGTTTGAATCCACCGGACAGTCCTTGGAAACTCAGGTGGAGCACTTCTGCTCTGATCTGTAGTGTCAGTGTGAGTTGCAGTCAACTCAGCAGTAGTGGGTTTGGTGTTTTATCCGGACGTTGCTGACAGATTGTTGTTGTTAGGGGCTGTCTGATCAGTTCTGATTCATAACAAGTCTGTATACAACAGAACAAAACACTGTACAGTTGTGTGTCACCCTCAATGTCATTGCTATGTTTCAGCCTACTGTTGCAGCCACTGTGTAAATCCATCTGACTGAGGGTCTGCCTCTTTTGCACTGAACTTCTGTTTTACCACGCATGATGTCCTTTCCCAGAGTTGTATTATTCCTCCTGATAACAACTCCAAAGTATAGAAGACAAAGCCTCACCATCTCCCTTCTAGGGAACATTCTGATTGTACTTCTTCTAAGGCAATTTGGTTTGTTGTTCTGACATTGCAAGATACAGTCAGTATTTTTGACCAACACCTTAACATTAGTTCTTCTTTGGCCTTCTCTATTCATTGCCCAGCTTTCACATGTGCATGAGACAACTGAAAATACCATGACTTGAGTCAGGCCGACCTTAGTCCTCAAATTTGGTATCCTTGGTTTTTAACACTTTAAGGAGGTCTTCGCAGCAGATTTGTCCATTACAGTAGTCGTTGGCTATCTTGACTGCTGCATCCATTGATTATAGATCCTTGTAAAATAAAATCCTTTTCTATTTTCTCTTTCTTTTCAATATTTTCTCCATGTATCCTGATGTTGATTATTGCTCCATGTATCCTGATGTTGATTTTTGTTTTCTTTATGTTGAGGTGTAGTCCATACTGAAGGCTGTAGTCTTTGATCTTCATCATAAAGTGTTTCAAGTTGTCTTCCCTTTCAGCAGGCTTGTGTCATCTAGATACTGTGAGTTGTTGATAAATCTTTCTCCAGTCCTGATGCCCCGTTCTTCAGATAGTCCAGTTTCTCAGATTATTTGTTTAGCCTGCAGACTGAGTAAGTACAGTGAAAGTCAACAACCCCAACATACACCATTTCTAATTTTAAATAATGAAGTATATCCTTATTGTTTAAATAACTTCCCCTTGGTTCATGTACAGGGTCTACATGAGCACAATTAAACCTATGGAATTCCCATTCTTTGCAACATTAGCCATAATTTGTTAATGATCCACACAATCAAATGTCTTTCCATAGCAAATAAAACACAGGCAAACATCTTTTTGTTATTCTCTGCTTTCAACCAAGATCAAACTGTCAGCAGTGGTACCCCTCATTTTTCATCTTTTTTAGATCTGGTTGAATTTCTAGAAGTTCCTTGTAGATACATCACTGCAACCATTTTGAATTATCTTTAACAAAATTTTATTTGTATGTGGTAGTGACATTGTTCTACAGTTTCCACACTCTGTTGGATCACCTTTCTTTGGGATGAGGACCAACAGGAATCTCTTCCAGTCAGTTGGCCAAGTATCATCTCTCTTCCAAATTTCTAGACATAGATAACTATGCATTTCCAGCATTGCATTAGTTTGCTAAAATCTCTCAATCAGCACTCTATCAATTCTTGGGACTTTGTTTTTTCACCAGTGCCTTCAGTGCAGCTTAGATTTCTTCCTTCAGTACCATCAATTTTTGGTCGTATGCTGCTTTCTGAAGCAGTAGACCATTGACCAGTACTTTCTGGTATAGTGTCTACGTGTACTCATTCCATGTTCTGATAGCATCCTGCGTTGTTCAGTATTTTGCCTGTGGAATCCTTTAATGTTGCAACTTGAGGCTTGAATTTTTTCTTGACTTCTTTAAGCTTGAGAAATACTGAGCATATTCTTCCTTTTATGTTTTCTAACTCCAGGTCTTTCCACATTTTATTATAATACTTTACTATTTTTCATTCTGTTCTTTGCAGTCTTGTGTTTAGCTCTTTTACCTCATTACTTCTGCCATTCACTTTAGCTGCTCTGTATTCAAGAGCAAAGTTAGAGTCTCTTCTGACATCCATTTTAGCCTTCCCTTTCTTCTTAATGACCCTTTGATTTCTTCATGTGTAACGTCTTTGATGCCACCCTGTGACTTATCTGGTATTCAGTCACTGGTGTTCAATGCATCAATCCTATTCTTGAGATGGTCTCTAAATTCAGGTGGGATACACTCATGGTAGAAACCCTGGTGGCATAGTAGTTCAGAGCTACAGCTGATAAGTAAAAGTTCAGCAGTTTGAATCTACAAGATGCTCCTTGGAAACTCTGTGGGGCAGTTCTGCTCTGTCCTATAGGGTTGCTATGAGTTAGAACTGACTCAAAGGTGGTACGTTTGGATTTTTTTTTTTTTAATACTCAAGGTTATTACTTTGGCTCTCATGGACTTGTTGTAATGTTCTTTAGCTTCAACTTGAACTTGCCTAGGATCAACTGATGGTCTATTCTGTAATCAGCCTCTGGCCTTGCTCTGTCTAATGATATTGAGCTTCTTTGTGGTTTCTTTCTAAAAAAGTAGTTGATTTGATTCTTGTATATTCTTCTTGACAGCACTGATGTGTGTGGTTGCCTTTTATGTTATTGAAAAATGGTATTTACAATGAGTCAGTTGTTGGTCTTGCAGAATTCTATCATGTGACCTCCAGTGTCATTTCTGTCACCAACACCATATTTTCCAAGTAATGATCCTCCTTCTTTGTTTCCAGCTTTAACATTTCAGTTACTAGTAATTATCAATACATCTTTATGGCCTGTTTCATCAATTTCAGACTGCAGAAGCTGGTAAAAAATAGTCAGTTTCCTCATCTTTGACATTAGTGCTTAGTGTATAAATTTGAATGAGTCATTTTAACTGTTCATCCTTGTGGGTAAATGAATATTATCCTATCACTGACACCATTATACTTCTTCAGGAGAGATCTTGAAATGTTCTTTTTGATGATGAATGCCATGCCGTTCCTCTTCAGTTTGTCATTCCCAGCATAGTACACCATGTGATAGATTCACAATGGCAAATGCCAGTCCATTTCAGCTCACTAATGCCTAGGATATTGGTCTTTACACGTTCCATTTCATTCCTGACAACTTCAGTTTTCCTAGATTCATGCTATGTACATTCCATGTCCTAATTATTAATGAATGTTTGCAGCTGTTTTTTCTCATTTCAGATCATGCTACACCAGCAAATGAAGGTCTGGAAAGCTCAGCTTCATCCACATCATTAAGTTTGACTCTGTTTTGAAGAGGCAGCTCTTCTTCAGTAGTAATTTGAGTGCCTTCAAACCTGAGAGGCTTGTCTTCTGGCACTCTATCAGACAGTGTTCTGCTGCAATTTATAAGGTTTTCACTGGCCAGTTTTTTTGTTTTTTTTTAATTTTAGGACTAGGTCTTCAGGTCCTATTTCCCAGTGTGTGTTAATCTGAAAGCTTTGCTGAAACTTACCCACCTTGGGTCACCCTGCTAGTGTTTGAAATTGCAGTGGTAAAGCTTCCAGCATCACAACAACATACAAGCCACAACAGTACAATGAACTGACAGATGAGTGATGGGCTGTCAGATTCTTTTTCTTAAAAATCAAGTCTTACCACATCCATAAGTAGCTACTACTGCCTACAACGTAAAATCATGTTTTATTTCTCACCCTACGAACATTTGTTCTTTACTGTTCCCTTTCAGTCATCATTATCTGCCAGCTCCAGCATATGACTTTTTTGTGCCCCATGTGTTTTACCTATTGCACGTATTTTCACTCCACGTTAAAAGTGTTTTATGTTTTTCCTATTAAAATGCTTCCTATTATGAGGTCCGCTTGCTTGGTCTGTGTCCCACACAGTACTATCCCAGACCTATTGGTCCATCCTTATCTCTTCCTCTTTAATTCTAATGAAATTTTTGTTTATAGGCTTTGGTTTTCTAAAGCACTTAAGACAAATCCTGGCCTTGTCATGTTTTAGCTATGCGATGAGATGTGTTCTTTTTCTAAGAAAGCACTTTGTTTCCATTTGTAAAACTAGGATAATAACAGTACCTGTATAAAAAGGTCATTATGAAGACTGAAGGGGATAATGCAAATGAAACATTTTTCACAGTGCTTTACCACATGTCATAAGCACTTAGAACAGCTGCTGTCATTATTATTGTTATTATTCTCTCATAGCAGTTAGTAATTTATACATTATCCATTGGTATCTATTTCTGTCACTAAGTAGTGATATAAACAGTGCTTTGGGATCAAGAATCCCAGGTCGTGTGTCTCTGCATCCTCTAGATCACCAGGACATTCGGCAGATGCTTCATAAACATATCTTGAGAGAAATGTCAATTATTTTGCTGATAGTTGGTGTTTAGAGTGTTTTTAGAAAAAGCTTGTTTTATGAAACACAAAATAAATTTTTCCACAAAATCATAATTTTGGAATGCCTTGTAAAATCTCTGTAAGAGAAGGAAGGAAATTTGCCTGTGCTTCAGTTGTTAAGATTCTTGATCAAATAAGGATTAAGAGCAGAGGCTGAGCTGAGCATACCAGTGAAAAGACTACAAGAAAGTAAACCAAGCATGTCAGAGGAAAGAAATCTGAACAAATTCAGAGTTGCCAAACACACTGAAGAATAACAAGAAGTCAGGACTGAATTGGTCTTGCCAGTGAACAGAAAACTTGAACAGTGAGCAAACAATGCTTCACTGGTAAAAAAAGAAAAAAAAAAAAAATGAGTTTTAGTGATTTTGCTGCTCATGTAGGCATTGAGCAAGTTTAAAGAATGATTTTTCACAGTCACCTTAATGGCATTAAATGTAGATTCCTGTTAAAATAGTATCATAGTAAATAGATTATTTTTTCTGTAATATCAAGAGAGTAAACAAGTAATCATGAGAAAAAAGGTGAATCACTTTTGGTCAGTATGCTAGCAGACCTTTTTTCTGTGATGAAATTGTTGTTGTATTAGCATTTTGGACACAGAAATGTGCCCTCGGTGTGTTTGATGTCAGAAAAATTGTGAAGAAACAAACTCAGTGGGTCATTTAGGTTTTCTCCACAGAACTTGAATGAAAAAGAAAATAGAGGACACTACCTAGCTAAAAAAAAGAAAAGAAACTTTCCTACTGAGATAGAAGATGAGATGAGACAGTAACTAATATTTACTGAATACCTATTATTTCTTAGGGTCTCTACACTCATCATTTAGGTATTCTTTACAACTCTGATATAGGCATTACTTTTCTAATTTTAAACTTAGGAAGTTTGGCTAACTTTCTGAAAGTCGCAGAACTCTGATGAAATGTCGTCTAAAATGAAGTCTATCTTGAAACAGACTGCCATATTTTTACACTAATAACATGCACTTTCTACTTTTGTTTGCCTGCTGCATTCTACCCACACAATTTATTTTCATAAGTGGTGCTATGCCATTTTTCTTTTTCACATGTTGCTATTAAAAAGAAGAAGTTAGCAGACTTTTGAAAATATCTACTGGGGGAGGGTGCAGTTGGCAAACAAACAGAAAAACCCACCCATCCAGTGCTGTCAAGTCGGGTCTGACTCATAGTGATCCTAGAGGTCGCAGGAGAGCTGCCCCATTGAGTTTCCAAGGAGTGCCTGGCAGATTTGAACTGCTGACCTTTTGCTTAGCAGACACAGCCCTTAACCCACTGTGCCACTAGTGTTTCCAAGTTATACCTTTATGGAAATTCTAAATACTGAGTTAAAAGGGAAAAGTCTATAAAGTATCACCTGGACTATCAGATCACATGAACAATGAAATTTTTAATAAGAGTGTGAAAATATCATGGAGTCTTCTGGATTGGACATTAGGAACATCAGGTCTGAAATGTTAGCTTTTTAACTGACATGGAAAAGAACTTGGAATTCATTCACTATTGCATATTGACCCGCTCTTCAGAAACACTGAACTATAACATTGCTTTGAATTTTGTCTTAGAATCTCCCTACTTATTTTACTTTACTTATTACAGCTGGAAAAGGTTGGAAGGGTTACTAAAAATAGCCTAGGAGAAGCTGAATGTTGGGTCAGTGGTGGTGTCTTCAGGGATGTGAGTCAGGGAAAGAGCAAGAAGTTTCCATTTGGTCCAAACTGAGCAATAATTATCTGTCAAGATGATCTTATAAAATGTTTATGGTTACATTCACATTCTGTTAGTGAAGGACTATCAAATTACAATTATTTCTTCTGTGAGATTACAGACACTTGTGATGGCTTTATCTGAGGTCACTATTTACTTTGGTTAATAATTGAGTGTACCTCTGGCTAACTTCGTTATAAGTAGTGTGAAAAATATTTCAGAGTGCTAGTATTAAGGAACTAATATTATGCTTCCAAAAGCATGCCCTGGTACCTTAATTAAAACTTGAAATATCCCAAATCAAATGAAACACCGCCACAATAAAATCAGTGTAAAACACAGCTCAGATTTTCATTCATTCTCTGTCACCAGACAGCTCATAGTTTTCTTCATTTATTCAATCATTAATTCAAGAAACTTTCCTTGAATGCTGAAAATGAAACACAAAGAACAACACAACATCGTTGTCCAGGCCTTGAGGCTTGAGGATAGAGAAACAAGGAGAAAGAGACAGCCATGCCGGCTGGGCCAAGTGCAGCCTAATAACAGAACCCTCTGTATATGTTGCCGGGGAAGACATAGTGGCTCCTAAATGTGCCAAATGGAGGAAGTAGGGTATTTTGATACAAGACATGACATTTTATTGTAATCTTTAAAAATGATGAGTTTTCCAGGAGGGTCACTGGGAGGATGCTTCACGTAGTGGGAACAATATATGTTCGGGTAAAACCCACTCACTGCCATCAAGTCGGGTCCAACTCTCAGGTAGATGATAAAAGCCTGAAAACAGTCTTTACTCTTGAATTGCTTAGGAACACACTCATTTCAGTAACTGTGGGAGTAAATGACAACACAGAAAACCAGATCCCAGGTTGGGTAATTATTTAGTGTTTATCGAACGTTATCATATGGGGTGCTAAACTGAATCTTGTTAGGCAGTTCTTCCACCCAGTGAGTGCGGTCTAATTAAGAAGACAACCAAGGCAGCGGTGAAAACAGCATTAAATCAATCAGCAGCTGTCGTTAAAGGGCCTGTAGCTGTCCATACAGAGATTTATAGATTAACTGCAGCCTTTTGAATTACACTGGGAAGAAAACTGGCGGCAGGTGCAAACTTGAATCTGTGGATTTATTTTGCTTCAGGCAGCTGAACACGGAGGTATGTGGGTTCATTGGGACTAATAGGACCATTATGGTCCTTTGAAATTTTACAATGGTTCTCAAGGGTAGCCCCAATTAGGAGAGCCATATATAATCCAGCTATTTTTCCAAGGTATCAGTGATAAGCATAAATTTATACAAACTGGGAAATGCCCTGCTGCTAGATAATAAGGAGAGAATTTTGGGGCAATCTGGAGTAATTTTGCTAGGAATTCAGTGAATCAGATGACCATTAGTGCAATGCTAAAACCTTACTGACTGGACTGTCTCTTTCCTGTCTGGTAGCCTATTGGTGATAATCCCTAAGAATTTTATTAGAAGGCTATAATTAAAACTATTATACTTTTGTGCTTCAAAAGCACTGGACAAAAAATAATGCCACAGTGAAAAGTTAATCTTTATTTTTAAAAAATAGAACAGAGCATTCTAATTTAGTAGTTAAGCTGAACGATTTTAATCTAACCTCAATTGTGTATGCTGCAGGCAGTATTTTCAGTTACAGATACATTACCATCATAATGTCCAGAATACAAAGAGCTCTAAAATGAAAAGCAAATATTTCTTTTTGCTTTGATGATCTACATCATAGTAAATTAATGGCTTTATCAGTATAAATGTTTTAAATATTTATTCACTTTTAGGCCTAAGTGATATTTACATAAGAGACTAAGTAATAAGTAGTGTGACTGTAGGGATTTTAGATGATTGAACAAATTTGTATGCATTTTCGCAGTTGTATTTCATTTCCTACTTGATTTGGGTGTTAGATCTATTTTCCTTCTCATAGTTACTGTATTTACTCCTTATGTTTACATTTTGCTGGATGCTGAGATAGAATTCGGAGGTTATCCAACAGAATTTCTGAGGAAATTAGGCAGACTATCTAAGCCCTCTGAACCACATTTGCCTCCTCTTTAAAATAGTGATAATGATTCTGGTTCTGCATCTCTTACAGGGGAGGATCAAATGACTCAGTGCTTTCAAAGTGTCAAGTGATAAGCAATTAGAGAAGGTATCAGGTTCGGTGTATACTAAGTTTATAGTCAAACTTACACTTGTACATGTTATAAAAACAAGTTTGTCTTATTTAACAGAAGTGTGATGCTTTCCTTGCAAATGGAAGGAAATTGCTAAGGAAGTCAAATATTCCCCCAACAGTTTACATACCTGTCTTTATGCCTGCGAGCGAGGATGTGGATACTAACATCCAAGGCCTAACTCCCAGGCCTTCAAATCCGTTATCTTGCAGGTCAGGACTCAAGGAGCAATGCAGCTTCAAATTTCTCCCCTGTCATTCTCAGCAGCAGAGAGTCAGATGGGAGATTCGTATCCTGAGACTAGCTCCCCAAAAACAACTCACAGAAGCTATACAGCTGGCCTGGAATCCACCTCTGAGAGCTAACCACAGTAGTAAAAATTTTCTCACCTACTGTCCCCACTTCATAGACACCTATCCTTGCCCCTGCTCTTCTTCTGTGACTTCCTACTTCAGTGGGCCTCTTGTCAGAATCCTTTTGCATTCAAGGTTTATGAATGTCAATTAAGTATGTACTTCTAGAAGAGTATGCAGGACTTGAAAATCTGGACTTAATTTCTTATTTTTATATGTCTGTGTTTGTAAGGACAATCATACAATAACCAAGAGGCAGGTGAGTTAAAAATATGACCTCTTTGTAAATCTGTAGTTGAGTAACAAAATGTATTACTAATTTCAGAACATGATGAGTGTGTGACAAATCAGCACAACTGTGATGAACATGCTTTATGCTTCAACACTGTTGGAGGCCACAACTGTGTCTGCAAGCCGGGCTACACCGGGAATGGAACCACCTGCAAAGGTAAAGGTATAAATACCACCACCTCTTCCTTTGGGATGATGTAATCCGTCTCTGCCTCCCTCCATCCTTTTGCTTTACTGCTGTAGACCCTGTGAGCAAGTCCCTCCGTCACTGAGAGCTTCAGTGTGTGGCTCATAGGCTTCCTCTGTGGCCTTGCCATCCTCCTGGGCTGCTTCAGCATTTGCTGGCTCCCTCCAGCTTGCTCACTCTGTTGCTTCCATAATTCTAGAACTTCAGTTTCTTGGAAAATTTCCTGTACATCCAGTTTACCAATTTTTCTTTATCAAGCCCAAGCATGTATATGTCATAGCAGCTACTCTGTTAGACAGCACTGTCACCACACTGGAAATCCTGGTAGCATAGTTGTTAAGTGCTGTGTCTGCTAATCAGAAGGTCGGCAGTTTGAATCCACCAGGGGCTCCTTGAAAACTCTATGGAGCAATTCTGCCCTGTCCTATAGGGTCACTATGAATCAGAATTCACTTGATGGCAGCAGGTTTGGTGGTTTTACCAACACATTGGAGCTCTGGTTGCACAGTGGTTAAGAACTGAGCCTGCTAACCAGACAAGGTCAGCAGTTGAATCCATCAGCTACTCCTTGGAAACCCTACGGGGCAGTTCTACTCTGTCCTACGTAAGTCCGAATCAACTTGATGGTAATGAGTTTAGTTTGACTTTATCAACCCATTTCTCCCAATGCCACAATCCACTGTAAAATATCTCCATTTTGAGTAACCTGAGAGTTTTTCTTCCTTACTGTCTTTCTCTTGAGCTGTTGGATAATACTGTAGAAAATAAATTAACTGTCTTGACTGAGTTTCTACATGTTGTGGTTTCCCATTTTAGCTTGTTTGTCAATTACAATTTTTATTTCTTTTCAGTGTCCTGTCAAGCTCATATTTCCATTTTCATTGGTAGATGTTCTCCCTGTGGGTCACTGTCATCCATATAGTGATGTTTCACCAGTGTCCTATTTTCTTGTATCAGATGAGTTTACCCCTCCTCAAGGAAAAATAGAGGAACTGTTTTGGATATTCCACCAACTCCTGTAGGACAAAAATCACTAGTCCTTATTATATCATTTAGATTTGCTTGTGATTTATCTAGTTTAGGCAAAACCAAATTATGTTTCTTATATGGCTGAAACATACTACATCCCTGAAATGTACTGTGCCCTTTATCCCTACCAAACTATTTGTAGTTCACTGCGATCGGTGCCCTTCAATATTGTACGTGTAGGCTCAGGAAGCCCTCCAGGGCCATAGAGAGCCAAACACTAAAATGAAGTGGAAGCAAAAATTCTTAAGGGAGTGCAGTCTCACCCCCTCATCTTTCTCGCCTTCTTTGAGGGCAGAACACTACCACCTGCCTTTTCCTATGCACAGACTCTGAAGTCCACTCTGCTGAAGTAGTTGATGTTGTGTCTTTGCAGTGCCTCTGGTCTTAGGTCTTGACTTATTCATAGCAGTAGAATGCAAGGCTCTTTCTGAAGACCTCTGTAGCAAATTCTTATTTGCTGCTGGATAAGGACTAGTTTATACACTTTTGAAGGATGGGTGTTTCCTTAATAGTTTAGTACTTTGGCCAGTGGGTGGTACAGTGGTTAAGAGCTCCGCTGCTAACCAAAAGGTCAAATCCACCAGCTGTTCCTTGGAAACTCCATGGAGTGGTTCTGCTCTGTCCTGTAGCAGCACTATGAGTTTGGGTCTACTTGATGTCAACAGGTTTTTAGTTTTGACCAATAAGTAGAGTGGTCACAATCTCATGGAATTCAGCTATTTCCTATTTCATAGTTTCATCCTTTTTATTGGTAGTTTGCTTCTTAAGAAAGTTTCAAAGATAACTGACATCTTTTATAGTTTTATTTTCAAGTGGATTGTTACAATCAGATGTAATCTGTACTGTAATGCATTTTCTGTTGTATATGGTTACTGTTCATTTGAAACCCTCAGTACTTTATTTAGAGATGTAATATTTGACATTGAAAAGAGTATTACTTTACAAATTATGTTTCTTATATGGCTGAAACATACTACATAAATGTTAAATTATAAAAACTTTTCTATTTTATTGTTTACATATCCGAGAGAAATAAAGATAAGTTGGTTCTGAAGTATCGTGAACTACTACGTACTTGTAAGGTGCTGAAATTATGTGTCTGAATTATTTCAGCATTTTGCAGAGATGGCTGCAGAAATGGAGGAGCCTGTATTGCCGCTAATGTGTGTGCTTGCCCACAAGGCTTCACCGGGCCCAGCTGTGAAACAGGTAAGAATAGCATTTCATCTTCTAGAAAATGAATTTTTCCACTGGTGTATAAAGTAATCCATGAGGAGAATAATGCTTCAAGTTTTAAGTGGGCTCTCAAAGCATGGAGCTATTAATAAGGATGTGCTGGGGGGCAGGGTGCATTTCAGTGATGCATAATCGCTGGGCCATCCCCCACAGCCACTCTCAGGAGGGTTTGCAGCTGTTATAACTAGAAGCATATTGCACATTTGCAGAAAGATGTGTGGTGTTGCATAGAATTTCATGACTCCACAATTCACTGTACTCATTTGAAGCCCATATTCACCAAAATCTATATGGCTATAGTAAAGTATAGACTCAAGCTCATGGCCAGCAGAGTTCATAGCACACATTAGCTTCTGTATCCATGTTTGAGAGGTTTAAGTTATTTTTTATCTCGCTTGTTCAGTCTTCATTCATTGTTGTTTATTTAGAAAATACTTAAAGTCTTTACTTCTTAATGATTCCTCATCCAGTCCATTTTGAACTTACGATCTCGGGTAGACACTAGTTCTAGAAACTTTAGCCAAGCCAGCCAAGTGCCGTCAAGTCAGATCCAAGATTTAAAATTTATATGTATCCTTGTACATAGCTTATGATGCAAAGTAAAATGCTTTATTTAATTGAAAGCATACTTTGGGAATAAAAAAAATGTACTGTTAGCTCCTATTTAAATCATGTAAACAGTAGTTTCAGTTACTGTTGGTTAAGGGAGTTTCAATACCAAGTGGCCTCAGAGACTCGTTATTCTAAGAGAAGGAAAGCTAGCTGCCACTGGTGATTGAAGGTGTCATCCCATGTTGCTTTCCATAAATTTCAGTGCAGTTGGTGCAGTGCATGCTGTGTCCCTGCTCCACTTGCCAAGCCATCTGGCTTAATCAAAACACTGGCGCATTAGAATTGGAGACAAACAATGTTCTGGTCCACTTCAGAAATGAATATTTTACTGAATAAGTCCTGCCACTGGGCACAGAAAGGGTGCTCACAAAAAGGGCTTGCATCACTGGATCATCTCTTTCTACAGGTACCCCTAAGTGGTGTTTTTCAAACTCCAGTAAATAATTGGTTTCAAAGATCTCTTACTGAAAGTCCATGGTGGCGAGTTTTTATATGTGGATCACTTCCAAAATACGAGTTCCTCGACCTTACCATGTATATGGATCACTGATAGATAGATCTTGTTAACTTGTTAAAACTACAAAAAAAAAAGAAAAAAACCAAAAACTGTCCATTGCTGTTGAATCGATTGCCACTCATAGAGACCCATAGCACTGAGTAGAACTGTCCCATAGGTTTTCTAATGGTGTAAATCTTTACAGCAACAGACTGCCCTGTCTTTCTTCTGCTGACTGGCTAGTAGGTTCCAACTGCTAACTTTTTGGCTAGCAGCAGAGTGTTTTAACCACTGTGCAATCAGGACTCCAATCTTTTAACTTGCTAGATGTTAAAAATACAGATTTCTGGAGATTCTTTTAGGATTTACTAGAATCTGGTACTTCTAATGCAGTGGTTTGCTGATGTTTGTGTGCTTTTGTCTTCCCCACAGCAAGCTGTGCTGTGGACCTCTGTACATCAACTCCTAGGGTGACCATGGTTACTGAATACACTATTTTGTAGCTTTTGGTACACAGTCTGGATACTGAAATAATTGCCTTTTACAGGACATTTTATTGTAGAAATAATGGTGCAGAATTTTAAAATAAAAATTGTCTCATAAAATCTGAGATGAATAATGCCTATGCTCAATCCTGAATATTATTTGTTCATTAGAAAAAAATTATGTGATGAGATTCTGAAAATCTAGAATGTCATAAAGGTAATTCTAGCTATGTAAAATTTAATACTGGTGTTAAAAATAACCCAACAGAATACTTAGCTTTCTCTATTTAACTATTCTTGAACTTTCAATCTGCAAGGAGACATAATCTACATAGCTGTCTGTAGCAGCCAAGGGTTTTGGCTAAGACAGATTTGGATTTAAAATCTAGTTGTGCTGCTTGCTTGTTATGTGAACTTGGACAAGTTACATAATTTTTTGGTGCTTTGTACCTGGTGTGTATCAGCTGGTTTTTTGCCCGATCTGCTATTGGGTATTTCTGGCACTATTTACTCTGAAGAATCAATCCATTTTCTATGCTTGTCTGATCTACTCAGAGTAAGGAACTTGGAGTTCCATCCTTTTAAGTATTACCTTCTTTCTACCCCCAGGAGCATCTGTAACCTGAAACTGCTGGAGCCTTGCCATTCCTTGATGGACTTTAGGAGTTCATGAATACCTTCAATATCTGTATATATGTATATTTTTCTGAAGAGAAAATCTAGAACTTTCAAAGATTTCATATGGGTTTTGTGTCTTAGAAAAGAGTTAAGAACCACTAGGGAGAAAATCTGTAATGATTCCCAGTGAGAACTGGCAGTTCATTCTGAGAAGGGCAGTCCAAGCTCAGATACGTGGTGTCTCCAGTATGCTTCCATGGACACCTTCAATCCAAAGTCCCCCAACCAGACTTAGCATCTTCTCCATGATTGCCTTGTCTCCTCTGCACCTCCTCTCCTCTTCCCACCAAAACCTGTTTTATTACTTTTCTTTATTTCACTGGATGGCAACTTCTTCCACCAGGTTTTCTAAGACAGTGGTCAGAGTATCAGTCCCTCTCGTGTTCTCTTCCATTTCTAATCACCTGCCAAGTCCTTTAGTTCTATCACTTTACAACTGGGCCATTTCTTTCCATTCTGGCTGGTACTACAGTAGTTCAGTTTGTGTCTTTCCAGTCCAGTGTCCACATAATATCATGGAACAAAATCCCGTAATGAGAAAAGCTTCTCTGTTTTCCGTTGCCGTCAGGATAAAAGATACATTTCTTAATGTGACATATAAAGCCTTGACATATAAGACTTGGTTTCTGCTTATCTAATCACTATTATCTTCCTGACACTGCAGTCTCACCTCATTCCAACCCCGGGACATAATAGGGTGTATCTTGTTCACTTTTGTGTCCTTAGGATACGAGACCTGCAACTTAGTAGGTGTTCTGTAACCATTAGTTGAATAAATAATCAAAAGTGTAAATGGATGATCATTTAAATGATGAGGAAAAAGATGATGTGATACTGTCTATATCTGATTGATTTTTTTTCCATGAATGTTAGTTTCAAGAGGCCTCTGAGGGTCATCTAGTCCAATTTTCCTATGTGGCAGATAAAGTAATTAAGGCACAGAGAGCTGAAGTAGCTTGCATAAGATGTTTCATTACAGTTCCAAGTTCCAGAATCTAGAACTCAGGTCTTCCCATTCAAGGTCTGCCATCTCTCTCTCTCTCTCGCTCTGCCTTTCTAGTTGCCCAGGAATTTATCGTATGGCGGGGAAATGGTAACTAAAACAAAATCTACTCTCAGCTCAGTAAACCGCTCTACAAAAATAGAAGAGGAAGAAATGTTTTATTAGTGAATAAGCTCTCAACCAGAATGTGATGCATCACAGACATTAGCTAAACCAAAAGACAAAACAAAAAAACCAAACTGATTGCTCATGGCTCATAGCTAACCCACAGGAGAGAGTAGAACTGTCCCGTAGTGTCTCCAGGGAGCACTTAGTGGGTCTGAACTACTGAATTTTTGATTAGCAGCCATGGCACTTAACCACTATACCAGCAGGGTTCCCAGCAATAGCTAAAGAGATTGTAAAGACAGAAAGGAATTTGACCATTTCTATAAGGGGTGTGTATAAGTCCCTGCATTCATGAACTCAAGGTGTTTAGATGCCATGGAGTGGATTTTGAAGTCATATGACTTCAAGATAAAATTGACAGTTTTCTAGTAACTTGATGGCAGAAAACATGAAATAGTGTTTGTTTCCTTCCGGGAGGCTGGGAAGTAGGAGAATGATCTTCCTTGATGATTACATTCCAAAAGTGATGAGTCCCAGGGTCGCTGAGGAAATATCTTTAATTTTCATTCTTTTTAAAGAGATAAAGATTTTATAATTACAAGCTGTCTAAAGCAGATTCTGAAAGAACAGAGGAGGGAGGGGATCCTATTCCGTTATTTTCAGTACAAAAAAAAAGACTGGACCCTTTTCAGTTCAGTAGGTTCTGATTCATGGTTACTCTGTGCGTTAACAGAGTAGAACTGTTCCTCCGGGTTTTCTTGGCTGTAATCTTTGTGGAAGCAAATTGCCAGGCCTCTCCTTTCTGGAGGGGCTGGCTGAGTTCCAGCTGCCAATGTTTAGGTTAGTTGTCGTTGTATTGAATTACCATCCGGCCCACTCTGATTGGCGGCAGTCCCTGTGCCACAGAGCAGAAGTACCCCATAGCATGTTCACGGATGTGACCTTGCGAACCAGGTCCTGGGCCTGTCTGTCAGAGCACCTCTGGGTGGGTTTGAACCCAAAACCTTCTGACTAGTAGCTGAACACATCACCCGGGGAGCACGACAGGGAGAATTAAAACCTCTTATTCTCAGTTGGCATTTGTCCCTACACGTGCTATCTCTTATTAGGTTTGTGTGTTTTGTTATGCGCACACCTTCCACTGCTAACCTAACACATTTTCTTTAACAGTGAAGACAGTGACAGTTTTTCTGTACCCCAGTAAGGGGGGAATCAGAATTGTCAGGCATTCCTGACTGAATACTTTGAAACTTGTGAGAGTTGGAACTTGATAGGACTGATTTGTTTTTCCAGGTCTCAAAAGTTTTCTCCCTTCCAGAGAGTACACTTTTCTATCACTTGTTTTAGTGGAAAACGTTTGCATTTTCCTTCTCTGACAGGTTTCGGCTTTACACAGGTTCCAGCTTTCTCAGCTTTACCGTGTAACACTGCAGTTCTGTTGGGGATGGATGCTGCCAGATGGCTTTGTTGTTGGTAGGTGCCATAAAGTCCTAGTGTCCCCATTTAGAACGAGTGCAGCCCACCTGGTCCTGTGCCGTCCTCACGATTGCTGCCAAGCCTGAGCCCAGCGTTGTAGCCACTGTGTCGACCCTTCTGATTGAGGCTCTTCATTTTCACTAAACTTGACCAAGCGTCATGTCCTTCTTCAGGAACTGGTTCCTACTGATAGGAAAGAATGAATTCCTGGCTCTAGTGGCTCTCCGTTGAGCCCGAGCATGAAGTGACTGCAATTATTAGTGATTTGACCTGCCTGGCATTTACCAATCCGTGTCACTTTGGTGGAGATCCTCCCCACCCCACCCCCCATGTTGCATTAGGCCGTTCCTGCAGGCACATGTGTTTGTCCCTGTCAGGCCTCGGAACCAGCGAGTTCAGATTAGAACCACTGCTGAGGTTCTTCTTCCTGACAAGTTCTCAGGCTGTGTTCACGATGCTGGGTAGGGACCATTTCTGGAAACACTAGTAGAGCAGTGGTTCTCAAAATTTATTGTACATAAGAATCACCTGGGCATCTTGTTAAAATGCAAATTCAAATTCATTGTAGCTGAGGTAGAAATTCAAATTCCCAGCGGGGCATCAAACCGGAACAAACCAGTTCAAAGCCCGGCTTACAGTTGCCATCCAGTTGATGTGGACTCGTGGTGGTCCCATGTGACAAAGCAGAATTCACTGTAGGGTTTCCTAGGCTGTAATCATCACCAGTCTTCCTCTCAAGGACAGCTGGTTGGTTTTGAACTGCCCAGCCTTTCAGTTAAAGTCAAGCTCTTAACCATTTCACCACCAGTTTTCCTTATATGCATGTCAACCCTCTTCTATTATTAGCAAGGGCTCAAGTCACTTACCAGCTTTGCAGTAAGGCTATGTGTATGCTATTTTCCAAGTAAAATAATTTTATGGCCTTATTTTTACCTATTGTGTAAAATTACCCAAAAGTACAGTGTAACTCTTTTGTTTTAAGGAAGCACCCTAACATTCCATCCCACCCCTCAGCTGTTAGTTTGTAGCCGTGTAGTGGCTTGTGTGCTGCTGTGATGCTGGAAGCTGTGCAACTGGCATTTCAAATACTAACAGGGTTACACAGGCTGAGCACATTCAGCATTTCTTATGCTGAAAAACTGAGAAATTTAGCCTTAGCTTGCAGTATTGAAGGATTCCATGGGCAAAACATGGAATGAGGCAGGAAGCATTAAAGGAAGAATCAGTGTATCAAAAAGAATTAGGTTGGCGTGTCACCATTTCAGGAGGCAGCATGTGATCAAACACTGACAGTACCGAAGGAAGGGGTCCCAGTTACCCTGAAGGCATTGGTTAGAAAACAAGGCTTCAAGAACCGACGGACTTCCGCCAACAAGTCTCGGCAAACAAATGCAGTGCTGCAAGTACTCCCTTGTCTGGGCCCAAAACAAAGAGGACTTGAAGAATTTACGGAAGAGAATCAAAGACCATAACTTTCAGCATGGATTATACCTCAGCATAAAGAAAGCAAAAATCTTCGCAACTAGACCAATAAACAACATCATGATAAATAGAGAAAAGATTGTAGTTGTCAAGGATTTCACTTATTTGGATCCACAGTCAACACCCATGGAAGCAGCAGTCAAGAAACAAAATGACTGTTGCATTTAGCACATCTGCAGCAAAATACTCTTTAAAGTACATATTTATTTAAAAGAAAAAAGTCACTTTAAGGACTGAAGTGCACCTGACCTAAGCCGTGGTATTTTCAGTTGTCTCATATGCATGTGAAAACTGGACAGTGAATAAGAAAAACTGAAGAAAACTTGATGCATTTGAATTATGGCGTTGGTTAAGATAACAGAATGTACTGTGGACTGCCAGAACAATGAATAAATCTGTCCTGAAAGAAATACAGCTAGGGTGCTGCTTCTAAACAAGGATGGTGAGAGGTCCTTTCATGTACTTTAGACATATGATCAGGAGGGACCAGTCCCTGGAAAACGACATCATGCTTGGTAAAGCAGAGGGTCAGTCAGAAAGAGGAAGACCCTCAGTGGGATGGCCTGTCGCAGTGGCTGCAGCAGAGAACTTACATCATAGCAACAAATGTCAAACGGTGCAGGACTGAGCAGGATTTCCTGCTGCATTACATGTGGTTGCTGTGGCCCCAAAGTGACTTGGTGGCACCCAATAACAGTATCCTGTCAGATGTTTACTTGTATTTAGCAGGATTATTTTTTGGATAACTCAATAAAACGTATTAGAGTTTTATTGCTGAGGTTTAACAGTGCTGTCACTGCCATACTGTATTTATTACATAATTGCTGAAACTCAGCAAATGTGTCTGATGATCTAATATGCAAAGCTATCTTATTATGCTAGAAATAAATCAATCATGATTTAAAGTATATAATTCTAAAATATTTAACAGTTTCATATAATCAGCTGCTGAACTAAATCAAATTAAAATGTTTATTTTCGAAAAAGTTAGTTTCAGATGGCAAAAGTGGAAGAAAAAAGTAATATTAAAGAGGAGATCAGACTTTTTAGTGATAAGCAGCTTCTTTTTTTTTTAATTCTTTTCCCTGAGTGTAATAAAATAAGGCATTTCTTAGCCACAGATCAAAACATGAGATAAGATTTTAATAATTCTTAGTCAGAGTCAGATCTCACTTGATGGCACTTCGCTTGGCAGTGAGTAGTGAAGTAAATATTAATTTCAATTGCATTCCTAAGTATTTTTGTAGCTTTATAATGTCTGTAGTTTCAAAAAAGTAAAGTCAAGGAATAGATGATTATTACTTTCTTTCTAAAGAAATTGCAAATTCATTGAGATTGATGTCTTTAACAAATACTTATGTTGTTACTGTTAAAGTCAAACCAGACCCATGCTCTCAAATCAGTTCCAACTCATAGTGACCCTATATGTCAAAGTAGAAATGCCCCTTACAGTCTCTAAGGTTGTAATCTTTAAGGAAGCAAACAGCCACATTTTTCTCTGACAGAGAAGCTGATGTGTTCAAACCACCAACATCTCAATTAATAACTGAGTGCTTAACCACTACACTACCAGGGATCCCTCTGTTGGAGTGTAACCTAAAAAACCAAACCCGTTGTCACTGAATCAATTCTGATTCAAAGCAACCTTATAGGACAGAGTAGAACCGGGGTTTCCAAGGAGCAGCTGGTAGATTTCAAGTGCCGAGCTTCTGGTTGATAGTCACAGCTCTTAACCACTGTACCACCAAGCCTCCTGTTACAGTATAAAAAGGACAAAAATCAAACCCATTGCAGTTGAGTTGATTTGGACTCACAGTGACCGTGTAAGACAGAGTAGAACTGCCCCATAGAGTTTCCGTGGGGTGGCTGGTTTATTAGAACTGCAGACCTTTTGGTAAGCGGTCAAGATGCTAACCACTGTGCCACCAGAGCTCCAATGGTGTGTACACTTAGATTTTATTATGTCAAACTGTGTTATTTACTGATGTGGTTGAGTGAGCATCTTTTTCATTTATAAAATCATACATTTATTTAATTTCATGATCCCTTAGCTTTTTAAAGCATCTTCCCCTTAAGCTTACATCCTTTTATGTCACTATATCATTTTCATAGGAAGACTAAAAGAGGTTGAGAATCAAGAGAAAGTTCTCAAAACATTTCTCACACAGCACAAATTTTCTTACCAGAATGACTCACAATTGAATTCTTTTCCTGTAGTTTATATCTCTTTGTGGGAAAAGAAGATAATTTGAGTAAAAAAAATTGAGATAACTTGATAAATATAGTTTTAAAAAAATATCCAGGTAGCTTTTCAGTTTCATTGGGAATTTATTTTGCTTTGGCTGAACATACAAATTTTGATTCAAGAATCTTCGAATAAACTTTATCATAAAGAAAATTGGATAAAACAAGCTTAGTTCCTTCATTGTCTATTAAAACTCACTGTCTGGATCTGGGTTTTTCAAGGAAAGAAACAGATGCAGAACAAATCACTGGGTGGCTTTTGTACCACCGGCACGCATGGAATGAAGAAACAAATTAATCTGACTAAAATGGACCTCTACCTAACTTGCTGAGACTACATTTGATTTGTAAATCAATCTCTAATCATAAAAGCCATAAAAGATCAGTTTACACCTGATGAATGAATCAGTATTAACTTTGGATGAACTAGTGGTTTCGATCCCAATGATATTTTCTTCTATTACAAAATTTAAATGAAAGAAACAAACAGAATTCTTTTTGACATACTTTTCACGAGTTAACTTGGATCCTTAAAGCATAAAAACCAAGTCCGTTGCCATGCAGTCAGTTCTGACTCATAGCAACCCTAGAGAACAGACAAGAACTGCTCCATAGGGTTTCCAAGGAGCTGCTGGTAGACTTGAATTGCTGCTCTTTTGGTTAGCAGCCAAGTTCATAACCACTGTGCGACCAGCTCTTTATCTCCCGTCATGGAGGTATCATTTAGCCCCTTTCAAATAACCCTTGAAATTGCTTAATGATGTGCTAAAGCCCTGGGCCTCCTTGAAGCATTTAACATAAGGGTTAAGAAGACAAAATTTGAAGTCAGAATGGCATTGGCCCGAGTCCTAGTTCTGCTGTTGATGAGCATGTGACCTTTTTCATGTTTCTTCCTTTTTCTATGCCACAGTATTCACATCTATAAAATAGCAATGATGGAATCTACCTCATGGGTTGGTCATGGGGATTAAATAAACTAATGTAAGATAGTCAGCGCCGTGCCTGAGACAGCATAAGTAGTCAAGAAATGATACCTGATGTGATGTTGTTACAAATTTTTTTTAAATATTTTATTTAATATAACTGAGTGAAAATGTACATTCCCGTATAAATTTACATACTCACCTATATGCAGCTTCCACTGCTCTCCCTGCCCGGTGACAGCACACTATTCCTTTCTGCTCCACACATGTCTCATTCTCCCAACAGTGTCTTTTTTCCCTCCTCTCCACCCATACTCCTTCCTCCAGCCAGAGGTCAGCAGGATGACACCCTATAGGTGTATAGAACCATAAAGTGCATCCAATATATAGTCACTGCATCGCCAAGTCCAATCCATTCCTGTCCGAAGCGTGGACCTTCGTTATGATTTATGGTCAAGGGCAGCATCAGGGTGAGGGGTCATGCTCCCAGGGGAACCCTGAAACCACTGGACCATCAATTGAGGTCTTTTAGTGGGATCTCAGGGTGCACCCCTTTTTATTCTTGTGTTGCCAGTGAGACTCAACTTGGTGAGCTACATCGCGGCTATCACTGGTGGTGGCCAGGTACCATCTAGTTCTTCCAGTCCCAAGTCGATGTAGGCACCCACTGATGTGGGTCTCTTTGTCTTCTGGGTTGTCTTTACTGCATGTCATTTTGGTCCTCGGTGAGCATCCGTTTCTGCTGAGTTGGGACAATTTGCTGTGCCCTCAGATGGCAGCTTGGCAGCTTTTAAGACCCCAGACGCCATTCACCAATGTAGGGTGCCAATTGGCCTCACTTTCGCCTAAGAGCATGGTCCCCCGCCCCCCACCCCCCACCCCAGCTACTCTATCCTTGCAATATTGGGTTAAGATGGAAGGAGTACTCATGTTATGTTTGAGTCCACTTAATATTGTTCTTGTTTCTAATGTGTGCTATCACTGATTTCACCCAACCAGATACCTAGCAACTATTCAACCTAAACCCTGCCCCCATCCCCTCTCTCCCCTCCCTTGCAGCTGTCAAAGAGTCTTCTTCTATACACAAGTCTGTTTTTGAGATCTTATCGTAGAGGTCTCATACAATATTTGTCCTTTTGTCACTGACTACTTTCACTCAACATAATGTCTTCCAGTTGAAACCAGGTCATGAGATGTTTCCTGAAGTCATCATTGTTCTTTATCATTGCATGTATATATACTCCATTGAGTATATATACCATAGTTTACCTATCCATTCTTCTGTTGTTGGGCATCATGGTTGACTCCATCTTTTTGCTATCGTGGACTGTGCTGCGATAAACATTCTGGTGAATGTGTCCGTTGGTGTGAAAGGCCTTGATTCTGCAGGATATATTCCAAGTAGTGGAATTACTGGGTCAAATGGTATATCAATATCCATTTTTTTAAGGAAGCGCCAGATTGCTTTCCAAAGAGGCTGGACCATTTTGAAACCCCACCAACAGTGTAGGAGGGTTCCACTTTCTCCACAGCTTCTCCAGCATTTGTTGTTTTGTGTTTTTTGGATCATGGCCAACCTTGTTGGGGTGAGATGGTATCTCATTGTCGTCTTGATTTGAATTTCTTTAAGAACTAAAGATCGTGAACATGTCCGCATGTGTTTTTTGGCTGCCTGGATCTCCTCTTTAGTGAAATGTCTGTCCATCTCCTTTGCCCATTGCTTGATTGGATGATTTATCTTCTTGTTGATATTTTGTAGTATCTTATAGATTATGGAAATCAGGCATTGGTGTGACACAGAGTTGCCAAATATTTTTTCCCATTTTGTAGGTGTTCTTTTAATTCTATTAATAAAGTCTTCAGATGAGCCAAAGTGTTTAATTCTTAATAGTTCCCATTTATCTATTTTCTCTTCTGATGATTTTGGTTTGTATGACAGATTTTGGAGTCTGTCCATATTGTGTATTAAAACTTCCATTGTTGTTCCTACTTTTTCTTGGATGAGCTTCATTGTTTTAGGTTTGATATTTAGGTCTTTTATCCAGTTGGAGTTGGGTTTTGTATAAAGTGTAAGATATGGATCTTGTTTCAGTTTCTTGCAGATGGATATCCAATTTTGCCAGCACCATTTGTTGAAGATACTGTTTTCACCCCAGTTTAATATCTTAGGGCCTTTGTCGAATATCAGTTGTTCATAGACAGATGGTGTCATCTCTGGGGTCTCAGTTCTGTTCCACTGATCAATCTGTCTGTTCTTGTACCAGTACCAGGCTGTTTTGACCACTGTGGCAGTGTAATATGTTCTAAAGTCAGATAATGAGAGGCCTCCCAGTGTGTTCTTCTTCTTTAGTAGTACCTTGCTTAACCGGGGCTTCTTCCCTTTCCAAACAAAATTGGTGATTTGTTTCTCCATCTCACTAAAAAATGTCACTGGAACTTGTATTGGGATTGCATTATATAAATAGATTGCTTTGGGTAAAATAGACATTTTCTCAATGTTAAGTCTTCCTATCCATGAGCAGGGTAGGTTTTTCCATTTATCTAAGTCTCTCTTAGTTTCTTGTAGTAAGGGCTTGTAGTTCTCTTTGTAAAGGTCTGTGATGTTGTTACAAATTTTAAAGTAAATTGTAAGTAAAATTTTAAATACAGAACTATTTTGGAGGTCTCTGTTTGTCCCTTAACTGGATAGACCCTGTGATGTTATGAAAGTGGTGTTAAGGATAATAAATTACTCTTTTTTCCTTGATTCATTTATACACTAGCTTTTAGTGTAATTTTTACTGTACTTTAATAGTATAAAGTATTTTATGTAGCAATTTGCATCTCTTACATTTACTTAAAAACTTCTATTTTAGTTTTTGTGCAAATTTTTAAAAACGAATGTTTTATGGGCCTCTAAGTCTTTGTACTGTTCAAAATGCAGTTAAAAGTTCTCAGCATTAAAGCTCAGTGTCATTCTTCCAAGTCCTTCAAGTTAATTGGAAAAAAATTTTGCCCTTTCCAAGTATCAGTCATGTATAATAGATACCAACTGTGATGGGGACATTTTTCAAACTTTTTTTTGTAAGGCCTACCTAATTAACACTGGAAATGAGGGCAAGTCATGCAGTTAATGCAGAAGAGAAACAAATCTTTCAAGCTTTTGGAAGGCAGGTCTCAATAAAAAGGCCAAGTGGACTTATTTTAGCAAAAGATTGTCACTTTTGTTTTGATAATTATTGAGTACAGGTATTACCGTAGTATATAATCTCTTGTATCCTTGGGTTTCTGGAACCCGTAGTCCCCCTTCCTTTTTCGTAAATTGTAAGCAAACCAAAAAAGTGACACTAAAGTAGCTTTTGAGGTTTTGTTCTAAAAGTGAGTATTTCATTATTTAATAAACAATATGTGCGTATGGTGTGAAATTTAAAAAGGCAAAAGAGAATATGGTAAAAAGTAATTTTCTATTAAATTCTTCTTCCATTTTATGCTTTCCTTACTTTTAACAGTATATCCTGAAAATCAGACTATGGGTTACTCCCTGCTAACATGGGGTTTAAATAGGAAAGCCCGTCACATGAAATTGCTGCCACTCAAATATCAGACTTGAAATGTGTAAATTTCTGGCAGCCTGTCTGAATGCACATCTTGGGGACAAGATCTTTCTCTTCCTTCAGATACCCCCAAACTTTGGCTAGGAATGGTCTACTTTTTTTCAATCATAAATTATAAATATTTTGAAAAACATGGATAAGGATAACCTGATGAGCTGTTTGTCAGAACTGTGACAGGAGGAAGTACAGACTTAATTTCCTGGAGAAGCATTAGAAAGGGAAAGACCTGAGCAGCTCTAAGGTGCTCTCAGCGTCTCAGATTTAAGAAAAGTTAGTTGACATTGACGGGCTCCAACTCCTGGGGACACCAGGCATCTCAGAATGCAGTTGTGCTCCATAGGGTTTTCCATGGCTGACTTTTCTGAAGTCGATCCCCAGGACCTGCCTTTCAGATACATTTGGATGGACTTAAACTTCCCGCCTTTAGATTAGCTGCTGAGTACTTTAACTGTTATGCAATCAGGTCTCCTTTTTGAAGATTTAGTCTCCTCTGTTTCATAGTATAGCCAGTATGAAACATTGTATTTACGTTCTAGGTACCTTTGTGCCTTGCATTCGGTTCCAGTTCCTCCCTTCTTGTCTCCTTTCTTTCTTCAGGGGGTCACACGGTAGTACTCTCTTAGAGTGGGTCTAGTAAGGGGCGACTCTCGGTCTTGGTCTGCAAAGAGCTATGTCCCATTTTCACTCTGCGGTCAGTTGGGTGTAGAATTCTAGGTTGCTTTTTTTCTAAGCGCTATAAAGGACATCTACCTTTGTTTTTGGAGGCTTTAAGATTTCTGTTAGCTGTGAGTTTAAATGTAGTTTGTTTGAAAATACCCTGCTTTTCTCTCTATCTCTCTCTCTCGCTGCTAAGATCTCCTTTTCCTTGACAGTTGTGGTTTCACCATACTGTGTCTGTATATGAATTTGCTTGTATTTATTCTGCTTAGAGCTACTGGATTATTCAATCTGAGGAGTTGTCTCTTTTGTGACTTTTGAAAAATACTCATTTTCCAAATCATCTCCTTCAATATTGCTTTTCTCCCATATTCTTGATTCTTCCCTTGTAGAATTCTTCTTGGATATAGATAGACCCTTATCTTTCTGTGCTTCCCATTTTCTTAATTTTCTTTTATATTTTCCATCCCTTCGTCTTTCAGTGCTGTTATTTAATCATCTCTTTCAGCCTATTAATTATCTCCTTAGTTTCACTGAACAGCTTATCTACTGAGTTTTCTTTGTTTCGTTTTAAATAACTATCTTTCTCATTTCCGGGAATTTTCTCTTTCACAGCTCTTGGGTTTTATTTCCCCCTTAGTTCTAAACCTTTCTTGTTGTCTTGACTCCTTTATTCATGTCTATAAGAATTTTAAAGATAATAATCTATCATATTACTGTAGTGCCTGAACTAATGTTCCAAATCCAAACTCTGATGCCTCTAAGTCAATTCCAGTACATAATGACCCTATGGACAGTGTGGAATTACCCTATAGAGTTTCCTAGGCTATAATCCTCATGCAAGCAGATTGCCAAATCTTTTCCCTATGTAGTGGCTGATAGGTTGAAATTGCTGACTTTTTAGTTATCAGCCAAGCACTTAACTACCAAGTCACCAGTGCTCCTGTCTGAAGTTCCAACCTTAAAACTGTAAAAAAGCAGGCTTTTTTTTTCCCCTTTCCTTTCCCCTACCTAGAGCGTAGGTGGAAACAGCCGAGTCTTATCCTCATCTCCTCTACTGGTAGATGTTTCATTTTGTTTGTTTGTTGCCTTTTCTACTTTTAAACTAAGGGGCAGCCCTTCAAGGATCCTGTTTTGTACAGAATCTTGTACAGAACCTTGTACAGACCTTGTACAGAACCAAGCTTTCTCTGTAGTTACCACTTGGACCATAAAATCCAAATGTGGTATGCAGTTTTTTCTTTTTGTGGCATACAGAATTTCCATTCCTTTATTATGAGTTCAGTGTTGAATTTAAAATTAAATTTGTGCTATGTGTTTATAGCAATAATGTGTTCAGGCTATATATTTCTCTGACCCCTGAAAGTCAGTATAATTTTGCTAGTGCTCACTGACTTCTGAGACTGCTGAGCTCTGGGGGCTCATAAATCTGCAGACTATGAGGCAAAACTCAGGGGGAGCATAATGAAAACAGTGTGAAAAACAGAAATAGTGATATGATTTCTTCACAGAAATTACTAAGAGTGGAGCTGGGGATGGATGGCTGCTGCTGCTTTCTCATCACTAAGTTTCAGAGGTTCCCATTGTGTCTCTACTTCCCCATGGATGCTTCTCATCTATGGTTAGTTTCCATTTATTCTTGTCATGTAAGCTTTGTGGAAGAAGCCACTGGAACTTAGGTACAACAAATGCATAAGCAGTCAGCTTTATTCATCTGATAGTCATCTTCCTTAAAAACCTGCAGTTAGAGAATAAAATGTGTTATTCTAAGTGAAATTTTTTAAATTTAAACAAAAAGTGTATGTAGAGATAGTTAAGGGTCAAGTACAAGTATAGGATTCAGTCAAAGAAGATCAATCAGATTTGTAAATGAAGCAAATTGGGGAGGGTAGTTAATACAATAAGAGTCAGAATCAAGACACAACGTTATTTAAATTTCAATTTAAACAACAGTAAGGAGCACTGATGTCTTACCAGTTAAGCACTGGGCTGCAAACTGAAAAATCAGTAGTTCACACCTGTGGGCCACTCCATGGGAATCTGCCTTTATAAAGATTACAGCCTTGGAAGTGCCAGTGGGGAAGTCATACTCTGTCCTGTGCAGTTACTGTGGGTTGGAATTGACGTAATGGTAACAGGTGTGGCATTTAATAAACTTTTTGAAGACTGTCTCAGAACTGCCCTGCTTTTCTCTCTCAAATGAGGCCACACTGCTTTTATCAGTATTTCATTTTTAGCGTCTTGATTCTTACTTGAAGGAGCTGTAGAGGTACAGTGATTACTTGGCTGCTAACCTAAAGTTGGGTAGTTCAGACTCATTAGCCACTTGTCAGGAGAAAGATGTTTATGTGGCATTCTGCTTCCATAAAGATTACTGTTCTGTAGAGTCACTGTGATTGAGGATCAATGGGACAGAAGTAGGTTTTCTTTTTCTTTTTTGAGGGGTTGGATTCTTGGCTTTTCATCTTTGGCAGAAGTTTACTGTATCCCTTGTCCTACCCCGTTTCTCTTCGGTAGTTGTCCTTTCCCACTCTTGCTTCTTTCCTCCACTTCCTGGCACTGGAATATGGTCTCCCTGAACAGTAAGAGGTAAAAACTACAATTTTGTGTTTACTCAGGGTTTAGTGTCGTATTTTGCAAATAGTAGGCAGTCAATGAATACTAATGAATTATGAATGCCTTCTTGGATTTGCATTAGAAAAACTAATTGCACAGGATAGAGTAACCAGTTCTAACACTTTTCATGCTTTTATTGCCTTCTAATTCCAAATTAAGTATAAGCCAAAAGCATATGTGTTTGCTGCAAAAGAAAATGCAAGCACAGCTGTATTGTAGAAACAGAATATCCCAAACAGGATCAATAATGATGTTACTGTTGTCAGGTGCTGTCAGTTTGGTTCTGACTCATCACACCTGTGTGTACGATACGGTGAAACACTGCCCCCCCGTGCCGTCCTCCTAACTCTTGTTATGCTTGAGGCAATTGTTGCATCCACTGTGTTGATCCACCTTGCTGAGGGGTTTCCTCTTCTTTGCTACTATGTTCTTCTCCAGGGAGTGATCCCTCCTAATAATTTATCCAACATATTCTCGCCATTCTTGCTCCGAAGGAGCATTGTGATTATTCTTCTTCTAAAACAGATTTCTTCTTTCTTTTGACAGTTATGGTATGTTCGATATTCTTCACCAACACCATAATTCAAAGACATCAGTTCTCCTTCAGTCTTCCTTATTCATTGGCCAGCTTTCACATGCGTGTAAGATGACTGAAAACACCATGTTTGGATCAGATATACTTTAGTCTTCAAGATGACATCTTTGCTGTTAAACACTTTAAAGAATCCTTCAATACTGCACTGTTGCCCATACTCAGTATTGCAACTCCCAGGCTTGACTTTTTCTTCAGTACTTTCAGCTTGAGAAATGCTGACTATATTCTTTCTTTTTGGTTTTCTAACGCTAGGTCTTTGTACACATCACTGTAATGTTCTGTCTTCTTGAGCTGCCCTATGAATCTTCTTTTCCATTCTTTTCAAATCATCATTTCTTCTGTTCACTTTGGCTGCTTGTTGTTCAAGAGCAAGTTTCAGAGTCTCTTCATCTGTTTTGATCTTTTCTTTCCATCCTGTCTTTTTAATGAGCTCGTCCTTCATGTATGGTGTTCTTGGCAACATTCCTACAACTTGTCTGGCCTTTGATCATTAGCATTCAGTGTATCAAGTCTATTCTTGAGATAGTCTTTAATTTCAGGGTGTATATATGCAAGGTCGTACTTTGGCTGTCATGGAGTTGCTCAGATTGTTTTCAGTTTTAACTTGAACTTGTGTATGAGCAATTAGTGGTCTGTTCTGAAGTCAGTATCTGATCTTGGTCTGACTGATGATATCGAGCTTTTGCACAGTCTCTTTCCACAGATGTGGTCAGTCTGACTCCATCTGGCAAAGTTCACCTGTATAGTCACTGTTTATGTTGTTGAAAAAAGGTATTCAGTCCTGCAGAATGCTATCATGTGATCTCCAGCATCACATCATTTTTATCACGAAGGTCATGTGGTCAACTACCCATCTTCTTTCCCTCCAACTTTTGCATTCCAATTACAAGTAATTATTAGTGCATTTTGACTGCATGTTCGATCAACTTCAGACTGTAGAAGTTGATAAAAATCTTCAGTTTCTTTATCTTTGACCTTAGTGGTTGGTGTGAAAATTTAAATAATAGTCACATTGACTTGCCTTCTTTGTAGGTGTATAGATATTATCCTATCACTGGCAGCATTATACTTCAGAACAGATACTAAAGTATTCTTTCTAATGATGAATGTGACACCATTCCTCTTCAAACTGTCATTTCCAGCATAGTGGAACATATAATTGTCCAATTCAAAATGGCCAATATCAGTTCATTTCAGCTCACTAATGCCTAACATATGTGGTCCATTTCATTTTTTTAGGGTTTGCAGCTTCCCTAGATTCATACTTCATATATTCCATGTTCTGATTATGTGTGAATGTTTTCAGCTGTTTTTTTCTCAGTATGAGTCATGCCACATCACCAAATGAAGGTCCTGAAAGCTTAACTCCATCTACCTCATCAAGGGTGACTCTCCTTTTAGGGGGCAGATCTTTTCCAGTTATATTTTTAGTACCTTCCAACCTGAGGGGCTCATCTTCTGTCACTGTATCAGTGTTGCACTGCTATTCATGACATTTTCACTGGATAAGTTTTTTCAGAACTAGACTGCCTTAGTCTAGATGCTCAGCTGAAATCTGTCCTCCAGGGGTATTGGAATACCACCACCATGTCTTCCAGCCTCACAGCAGCACACAAGCTCCCACAGTGTGACAGACCGACACACTTAGGATGGTAAATAAGAGTCACCCTGAATTTGGTATTACTTATTCCAGTTTGTGGATATTGTATTCACTTTGGCCAAAATATTTTAATAGATGATAGGCAAATGAGAGCCTGACCAGAAGAGTTATACTGATGAATGCTCTAGCTAATATAATAGTTGAATAAGCCCTAAATGTTTAGCCAAGAAATGGAAAAAAAAGATACAAAGAAAATTGAAAGGTGTTATGAAATCTGTCTTTTAAACATTTAAAGAGCTATTGTGTACATTTGGGGTTAGATTATTTTCTGAGTCTCTAAACATGACTAGGGACATGGTACAGGACTGGGCAGTTTTTTGTTCTGTTGTGCATAGGGTTGCTGTAAGTCAGAACCAACTAGTGGCACCTAACAACAACAATAACATGCACTTTCAGCTCTGCACATGATTAAATGTCTTTAAATAACTACAAACTTTCTGGAAGGTAGGTGCCAAATTATCTAAATCAGACATTTATTAAGCTTCTGTTTATGCCCAGTGCAATGCAGCATTTACATGAAGCTGCCATAAATAAAATTCATTTATTTGCTGCTGAAAGTTTATTTCTCTGTCTAATACATAAAGAAACACTTGATTATGTGAATGACAAGAAAGAGAGTAGGTGGGTACAAAAATAAAAGCAATGCCTTTTAAGTGATTGCTAACTACTAATCTTAACTACTAATCTTAACTACTAATCTTCTTTGAAATAGTATCCCAGAAGAATCATGCTCAGGAAGAATTTTGAAGCTATCCTCCCAGCAATTATAATTTACAGGGGGGGAAGCTGCATGATAAACTCCTGATGGTCCAGTATAGGAGGCAAGCAAACAGCTGATTAAATGTGTGAAAAGTACACTCTCAAGTGTTAGACAGAGTCCCATTGCCAATTTTCTCCATATTCATGTCTAAAGATAATTATAAGACTAAAGAAGAATGAACATGGCCCTGTTATTTATTCAAAATCCTCAGCAAAACAAGCTAATTAAGCTCTCTGATATTCTTAGCCTTTTAAGGTACGGAACTCTTTTTCATCCTTTTTGGATGAGGTATTTTCATTTGCCTTGAGCACCCTTTAAAATATAAATTACTGTCACTCAAAAAAAAAAAGGTTCTTCAGATTTTAAAAGGCCCAACTCAGTCTTAAAATTAAACGTCTTTTGTCTTTTTTATATAAAACCAAGTGTATTTTTATTACTTGGTGTGATTCTCTTTTTAAAAAATGTTTAAATTGAAGGAAAATAAAATCAGTTGACTTCAACTGTTTCTTTTTATTTGAAAATCGGTCAGTCAGACTCTGAAAAGATGAGAATGTGTTATTTGTTATGATCTTCCTGTTTTTGACCATTTGTAATGAAAAAAATTAATTCAAACACAGATGCCTATAAACAGTCCCCAGTGAGCAAGAATCAAGGATAAGTTGCACATTACAGGATGCCTAAAGCCTTTATATCGTGAATTATGGGTAGGGGATGTTTTCTATAAATCATAAAACTTAATTACAAACCAGACAATACTGAATCTCTGTTACACAGATAATTTTGCACCCTATGCTGTGTGAGAGCCAAGAGTTAGTGTCTAAAATTAATTAGATTGGAATCAATCAACTAATTTTAGCTTATGTAGGAGCCAAATGCAGAGAATTATGGTAAGTTTTATTGGAATCAGTAATAAATATTTAAACTACGTTGTCTCAAAGCTTGGGAGAATGATGTGGCAGTTTGATCTCATAAAGATTTATAGCCTTAGAAACCATATGGGGCAGCTCTACTTTGTCCTAGAAGGTCACTGTGAGTTGGAGCCAGCTTGATGACAAAGGATATGTATGTAGGAATCTGAGAACAGATCTCAAGGAGTTAACAACATGTTCACAGGCCATATATTATTCTAAAACTGGGAGTAGTAAAACATTTTGGTAATCTCTTTTCTGTAAGGAGCCCTCTAAACTGTGTTGATTTCTGGCCCCACAGATCCACCACTGTTGTTGTTAGGTGCTGTCGAGTTGGTTCCAATTCATAGTGACCCTACACACAACAGAACAAAACACTGCCCAGTCTTGCACCATGTCCACAGTTGTTTTTATGCTTAAACCCATTGTTCAGCCACTGTGTCGATTCATCTTATCAAGAGTTTTCCTCTTTTTTGCTGACCCTCCACTCTACCAAACATGATATCCTTCTCCAGGTACTGATCTTTCCTGACAACATGTCCAAAGTATGTAAGATACAGTCTTGCCATCTTTCCTTCCAAGAAGCACTCTGGTTGTACTTCTTATGGAACAGATCTGTTGGTTCTTTTGGCAGTCCGTGGTACAGTCACCATTCTTCTCCAACACCACAATTCAAAGGCATCAGTTCTTCTGTCTTCGTTGATAGTCCAGCTTTCACAGATCTACCACTACATAAAGTTAATTTTTACTTTGGGGTATCTCCTGCCATAAACCCTGGCATTCTTTCTACTTCCACTCTCTCTAGGCTCTCCCTGCTTTTCCTGAGGCCCTACATTGCAACATCTCTACATCTCTCAGTTTCAGACCTTTAGATAACTCACCTTCTACCTTTCTCCTTCATGCCACCATGCTCTAGCGGGAGAAAGAGGGACCATCACTTTTCATACCCAAGGAGGCCATCAACCAATTTTCCTAAACCAACATTTCCTCCTCTGTTGTAACACACGCCACTCTCTCATTATGTAAAATCAGCATCAGTTATTATTTCGAACTGCCTTTTAAAATTTCCTGACACATCAGCTGATTGTTAATGGAAACTCATCATGTACTAAACATTGTGCATTTATGAACACATTTTAATTCTAGCAACAACTTTTAGAGGTGGGTGTAATTACTTCCATGATCATTAAAAAACAACTACCAAACGCTAGCACTTACAGAGGGCAGTTAACATAGCCAGATCACACAGCCAGTGTGTGACTCCTGATTTGAATAGTTACACATGGCCTCAGATGTACTTTGTGAAGTAACCCTTTCTCCACGTTACCATCCGGACACGACTCTTCTGTGAAATTTCCTTGACACATTCAACCAGAAGTGTTTTTGCCTTCTAATGCCTCTGTTTATGCCCATTTTATTCCACTTCCCCAAACTACCTTGTACTATTATTACCCTTAAAGTATAAAGCTACTTTGTTATTAACCCCTTATGTTGCTTGGTGTAGTACTTCATGGAAATCAATCCAGTAATACTGATGGGATGGATTTTATGGCTACAAGACAATGTGAGTTATATCCAGATTATAGGAAATAACTGTTGTGGAATTCATAAATACGATGCTTTTAAAAATTCTGCCAAAAAGAGTAATCATGTATTATCTTAAGTAGGATATCACCTGCTTGGCCTGTATCACTTATATCTCTTAACTGATAAATTAGGCCCTGATTATGTATACCGTATCATTTATCCAAACCTATTGCCATGTAGTTGAATCTGACTTACAGCAACTCTATCACACGAAGTAGAACTGCCCCAGTAGGGTTTCCCAAGGTTGGAATCTTCACAGAAGCAGACTGACATGCCTTTCTCTTGTGAGTCAACTGGTGGATTTGAATTAGCTGAACTTTTGGTGTTGCATTATATAAGGAGACACACGTACACATATTTTCAGATCAAACATACCACATTGCCCCCTGTTTCCTGTGTCTCAAAAGGGTAGACTCCTAAAGTAGGACACACTCCACGTGTCCCTTAGAGAGGTTAGGAGCTCTTTTTAGCAATCTGAGAGTGACTCAGAGTTCAGGGTCAGAAGACAAAGAACGATTTCATTAACAGATCCCCCAAGGCAGTGGAGCACAATTTTGAAGACCGTTCTTGATGCACAGGGCTACAGCAGAGAGGAGGAACAACACTGTGGCTTCATGAGTCCAGTGTGACCATGGTGCTTCCCAGCTACCACCAGATGTGCCAGCTGGTTCACTCTCCACGCCATCAAGATCAAGCTAAGATCACATCCAGAGACCAAATGGCGATGCTCGGAGACATCTTTAGTTGGAATAACTGGGCATTGGGGTGTTACTGGCACCTGATGAGTAGAGACCAGGGATGTTGCTAATCACTCTGTAAGGCAGAAGATAACTGCCCCCCCACCTCCTGTGCACACAAAGAATTTTTCAGTTCAATGTTAAAAACCCTCTGCTAATAATAACCATTATTAACTTATATAAAGTTAGATGTTTTTCAGTGTATTTTTGTACATTTTTGCACACACAATTTGTACAAATAGAGTAACATTTATTATGCAATGACTTGCTATTTCTACTTATTACAAGTGGGAAATTTTTCAGTCAGTATATTTAGTTCTGTCTCATTTTTGAGAATGGCATAACATTTTGTTGTGTAAGTGTATCATAATTTAACTTCTCATATTAGCAGGTGTTTAGGTTGTTTTCAGTTTTGCTATTTCACATGGTTGCAGTGAACATCTTTGTATGTACATTTGTCTACAGATGTGAAACCATTTTTTTAAGACTTTCCTAGAGCTGAAATTGCTGAGTCAGATTATGTGAACGTTTAACAACTTGGTAGGTTCTGCCAAGCACTCCAGAAGGGATGTGCCCCAATTCCGCCCCCACCAATCCCACCCATCCCACCCGCTGTGTGTAAGAATGGCAGCAGTATTTTGACCTTTGCAAGTGTGTTTTACTGAAAAGGAGTCTAAAGTAAGTGAATCAAATTGCTTTTGATTTCAAGAATGTTTAGACAGACCAAACCCCAAAAGCCTGTCAGACTGTACCAGAGAACATGCCAGAGTAAAATGTGGTGGTCACAGAAAGCAGTCTGCCGCACAGACAGTAACACTGAGAGGATGAGCCCCAGAGCATGGATGTCCACTGTCTCCTTTGTGCTGAGAAGTTCACTAGGGAGCTAGTAGATTTTGGCTGCTTTGTTAACATGATCCACTGTGTCGTATCCCTTCACCTAACTGCCTGGTAACTGAAATAGCAGCAATTATCTACACGGGATTTATAGCTATTGGGCTTTTTTCAGTACTCCAAGGAAAAAAGAAACTAGAAAAGAAGCTGCCCACTGAGATCATTAACAAAGAAGTCATGAAGATATAGATTCTGGAATAAGATATTTTGGACTAGAAATGGATTCAGTAAACATAAGTTAAATATAACCTTTTTCTAGTATTTCCCAAACAAAACAACTTTATAAATAAGTCCTAGATATCGAATACAGAAATACTTCTTAGCACTCTATTTTCCAGATAAAGCTAAAGGACCAGGTTATAAACTATAGTAGAATTGTTGGCTGAAGGAGTGTCATCTAATAAGAGATATCATGATTGCACAATAATTTTGTTAGCAAAGTTTAAGGATGTATCATTTATATGATATTTTTCACAGACTGCTCAGTCATTCAACTGCTATGCACAGTACTTCAGGAAGGCCACTCTTAACTACTCAGATCTAGTCATATGTGAATAGGTGCTGAAGTCACAGGTTGAAAAAGGCAGAAGCTTCCTGTCCTCAGAGAGGTTACATTTTAGAAATCATATTTAAAAATAAATTCTATGTAACTGTGTTTATACAATATACATAATTATTTTACATATACTTATGCAAGGTATATAATTATATAAATGCATATATGTTTAGGGGTCTCAGCTGCTAACCAGGCTTGCAGTTCAAATCTACTAGCCACTCCTTGAAAACCCTGTGGGAGAGTTCTACTCTGTGTAAGCGTCACCATGAATTGGAATCTACTCGGCAGCAGTGAGTTTGGTTTGGTTTTGGTTATATATGTTTAATTACCCTTGTAGTAAGTACTGAAGGTTCTGTAAAAAGAACAACTAGGGACCTGTCCTAGTGTAGGATGTGGATAAGGAAAGAGTCTTTAAAGAAGTCATTTGAGTAGAAACAGAAGGACCGTATCATTTGTGTCTTTGAGGACTTGCAGCACTTGGTGTCACACTTAGGAACATTTCATATATATTCTAGTGTTGTTATCTTGTTTTGAGAGTTAAACTCCTGTAGAGTGTAAGTTGTTTTTCATTAATTAACAGTTTGTGACATACAGTGAATGCCTAATAAATAGCTTTATTTATTCACTCATTCGCCCATTCAACAAATATTGTATGTCTGCTGTGTGCTACCCACTTTTCTAAGCACACGGGAAATAGCAGTGACCTAGACGACAAGTTCCCTGCTCTCGTGAGGCTCACATTCTGATGGACGATCTAGACAGCTTACATATAGGTAAACAACCTCTTGGAAGGTGAAATATTGTGAGGACCATGAAAATAGATTAATGCAACAGAGAATGAGCATTAGTGATTAGAGAAGACTTTTTTAAAGGAATGGAATGTAAGCTTTGAATTTTATGCCATGGGACCATACGGCACTCACCCTTCCTGTTGTTCACTCTCTGTTACTGACAGTTTCTGCATTTGGGTGACTGTCCCCTTCGGCCGTACTCTCCTTGGCTCTTTGAGCATACACACAGATGTTCCAGCCAACACCCCAGTTTTTTCATCTCTTCTTATCTCCTTCATTCTTCCTCATCCATCTACCCTTGACCCTGTTCTTACTTACACCACATCCAAAAAATTACTTTCCAGCAGCCTGTGCTTTGGGCCACTGCGTCATGCTCCCTGTCTCATGTACTGTATTACCCTCCCTCCATTAAATGTTTGACTTTGTAGAGAATACAAGTCTTTTATCTAACTACTTTCCAGGACCTAACCTGATCTCATTGTTCACCAACTGACTCTTCTTCACAAATGTCCTTAACTGTCTTACTCTTTCACCCTACAGGGTATTTATTATGTGGCAAAATCTTAGCCATTATCAAATACAGCTTTTGGCCTACTCTACTGTGCTCTGAATTAGCTGACTAAAAACCAAAAGCAACAACAACAAATCCACTGCCACTGAATCAGTTCTGACTCTTAGACCCTATATGGCACGGTAGAACTGTCCCATAGAGTTTCCAGTGAATGCCTGGTAGATTTACACTGCCAGCCTTTTGGTTAGCAGCCATGGCGCTGAACCACTATGCCACCACAGTCCTAGCTAACTAAGCCTGGAGAAAAATACAGAGCTGCACTGACTGGTCATTCTTTAAATTCATGAACACAAACCACAAAAAAATAATACAAAGCTATCATTCCCTAGAATATTCTTCTTCCACTTTCCAAAATAATTACTTCATGCCCTTTTCTGTCTCCTCAGTGATCACATAGCTCTGTTTAATACCCTGTCCGACCTTTACCTGCCCCCTATTACTGGTGACCTCACCTCTACCTTCTTTATGAGAAAAATATAAAGAATTAGCCTTGCAAATATTTGGGAAAAAGCAAGGATAAAATTGTTTTCTGTTTCTTTCTCCACGTGCTTTTTCAAAAATGTCTGCTATATTGTTGTGTTTGTTCGACATGAACATAAAGATTTTTATTGAATTGAATTTTAAAAACTTCAGCTATCATCATATGCTTTTTCTTTTCAATATTTACCAGTTTTAAGCCCTAATTGATCTTGCTTTTTCTTTCTCCACATTAAACATTCCCCATGTATTTCTAAGATCCCTGTATTCAGGTTAAGATAATAGTTTTTATTAGTAATTTTCAGTTGAATGCTATTATATTACGTGTGATCTTTCAATAAGAAATGGGCTCCCAGACGTTTAGGAACCATATCTTTCACTTCAAAAATGTCACTGAAGTTTTTCAAGAATATATATTTTGCTCTCTGATTCAGTCTGTGAAAAGAGAAGTAGTTACAATGAGCCAGATAATAATTTGGCATTTTGGCATGTATTTTTTTTTCTTAACTCTAGAAGTTACTTTATAGATAATATCCATTCTATTGGATTTCTTCTTGTATCTGTAGGTTTGATTGTCAGGGTTTAAGTAACTATAAAGGCAACTGCATTGTTAAAGATACTTAAAAAAGTGTTTTTATTTACAACAGTGTTTTGTAATAAAATCCCCAAGGAATATATAACTTTCCAGTTATGACTCAAGTTATAGCCTTCCATTAGCTTATTCTGTCTCAATTTATCAAGTGGCCAATGTAGGTTGTAAAATGAAATTACCTTTTTGCTTTCAAAATTTCTATAAAATGAAGAGTTTTAACTACATTTCCTGTAATTAAAAACGTATGTACACAAGACTGCTTGTCCGTTAGTGGCTTGTTGGTAGTTAAAAAGTAATAGGTTTAAATATAGACCTTAGTCAAGAATTTAACTAGAGTTTTATTTATACACTCTGAGAACTAAAATTATATGCATATGAAAGTCACCTAAAATGTAAATGGATCACTGATATGATTGTCTAAAGCTTTAGAACATTGAAATGTAAATGTGTTCCATGCAAATATTTAAATGTTTTTTTAAAATCTCAAAATGAGATTAACATGTAAATAGTTTATTGAAAGCATTTGCAATCAGATTCTTTTCAATACTGACTTAAAAGCATAAAAATAATTTAAGTTCAAACTCAAACGTTTTCTATTCTTGAGGTCACAGTAATAGGCATTCGTTATAAGAGTTGAGCTAGAATATATGGCTTACAAATAGCAAAACTCCCTAAGGCTTCCTTATGGTGATTTTTTTAACTTAAAGTCAATTTCCATAAATCCAGTAAAGTGTAGCCTTCTGATTTTTATATTTCCTATATTAGTATGTGGATATATCTATGTAAAGATGTATATTTTATAAATGGGGGACAATCTAGAACAATAAAATTGATCTGAGGAAGTAAATTGCTTCTGGCTTAAAAGCAAATTGATTTTTCAAGTGATTTCTGGGCAGTAACATACATCAAAGGATTAAATTTATGCATTGGAATTACTGTCGTACCAGCAATTTGACACTAGATTTTTGTTGTTGTTATCATCTATAGATTTAATTTATATACACTATCCATCTCTTATTACCATGGATGTTAAAAGTTGAGTGTGGAATACTTTGTATTAGCAAGAAATCCATGAGGTTACCATGCATTCTTGACATGAATCAGTTTCATTTTGGAACTCTTGGGGATCCCCAAGAGGCTACTTCATTCTGAGAGATAGGCTTATTTGTGTGACAAGAGAGAGAGAGGAGAGAGCACCTGAGGTGCATGGAATAGTGTCTGTCTCATCTCTGTACCCTTAGGGTGCTCTGGACCATTGGTGTGGCCCTTTTGTGGGCGTCATCAGCTCTGAAGCAAGGCAGTGAGAGCACTGGCTACCCCTCACTCCCCACTCAATCTCAGCAAACACTTCCATTTTCCTTCCAATCTACATAGACTTTACACATAACTCTTCCTTTCTCTGATAAACCAACAATAAAAGAAATAAAGAATGCATTCAGGAGGGACATGACAGAGTACTGTTGTCGTCAGCTGTGGCTCAGCCACTTTCCAACTCACAGAGACCTGCTCTTGACATGAAGTAGATATAAAGTCCACTCTTACTAACTTCTGGACAGGCTTCCTCTCCAAATGCGTGTCATTGTGGAACATTTTCAAAACCAGTCTTGACTGTCCCAAGAAGGGGACAGTGGTGGCTCAGTGATAGACATCTCGTCCTGTACGCTGGAAACCCAACTGTGATTCTCACTGATGCACCTCAGGCACAGCTACCTGCCACTTGTCTGTGAGGAGAGTCTTACCTGTGGCCAGGATGCTTGATGCTGAACAGGTTTCAGTGGTGCTTGCAGACTAAGATGGACTCGGAAGAAACGCCTGTAATCTGCTCCTAAAATCAGCCAGTTAAAACCCTATGGATCCCAGCAGTCTGACCTGTCGTCCCCGGGGTCTCCATCAGCCAGGGCATGTCTTGGTGGTGGTTAACAGCAACAACAGGCCAAGAACCTGTTTCTTGGTTCCAGTAAGCCTTCTGGCCAGCTTTTAAAATCTCATAAAAGTTATGTTGCTATTATAAATTATATGAATGTGATTTAAGAGTTTTATAGCGTTTTGACATACATCTTTCCATTTGACAATACTAGAAAGCCTGCAAATATTTACGACAGCTGTATCTCCCACTTTAGAGGTAAGGTAACTGAGGCATAAAGGTGTTATCACTTATTTTTTCTGTTCTCATTCAACCAGAAAGTGGCAGAACCAGTCATCAAAGTCATGTCTTCTGATTTCATATATACTTTAAGAAGCACGTGACCTTGTTGATTTAATATTGTGAGAAAGGACAATTTTGTTAAGCTAAACAATATTATAACTAACCTCATTTTTGGCAGGTGTTCTTCAGCTTTAAGAGGATAGTATTAAATAACTCTTTATGATGTTGTAAGACATTCGTCTAGCTGGGAATCAGATAACCAGTATACTATTTATAGTACACAGTACCAACAGAGGGCATATGGGAATACAGTTCAACTCAAAATCAGCATACATTGGTTGTATGGGTGTTCCTTGATGGACAAGCGTAAAGACAGGTGCTATTACATTTAAAGTATTTCAGAACAAAATGATTACTTTTATGCCTTTTGGTGTATCGTACTGGGGTCTTAGGTATATCCTTGTCAATACATTTTAGCAGATTCTAATTTTTGAAAAAATGTCTTCTAAGCAACCCCATAATATGCCTTTCAGAGTTAAGTGAGCTCTATGAGCTAAGTCAGACTTCTTATTTTTGTAAAACTTGTGAACTCACCTGCCCAGATCCTTGGGTCAAAAAAAAGCAAAGTAATAGCATTATAAGAACTAATCAGAAAATTAAATTTCAAAGAGATTTTGGCCTATCATTACCAAACACTGACTTGAAACCTCTGATAATTTTTGGAGAGCAGAAATCAAAAGGACAAATCAAAACCCATTATTCTGTGCTCTTCGAGCTTCATCAGTACTGGGTAATTTAAAACAAACAACAAGTTGTTACTTAAAGAAATTTGGAATCAACTCAGTATTTTTTTAAGGGAAAGAGAGGAAATAGGCATTTGAAGACTTTGAAAAATCAATCATTTATTTTCAAATCAGTAATAAAACTTTGACCATCATCTTAAGACATTTCTTTGATAAATTAATCTTAGAAATCAAGCAAGGGGGCCTCATATTACTTGACATTAGAAGCTATTGCACTGCAATAATAGTCAAAATAACCTGATACTGGTACAAAGAGAACATATATATAGACTAGTGGAACAGAATAAAGAATATAGATATAACATCATCCACCTATGAGCAGTTGATGCTTGACAAAGGCTGAACATCCATAAACTGGGGTGAAGACCAATCGATGTTCCTCAGATGGCGGTCTTCTGTTTACCAAATGGAATTGGCATGACTGGATGTCCATCTGCAAAAATAAAGAAACAAGACCTGTGTATCACACTGTGCACAAAAACTGACTCAGAATGGATCAGAGACCTAAATGTAATGTCTAAAACAATAAAGATCATGGAAGAAAAAATAGGGACAACACTGGGAGCCCTAAAAGATTACATAAGCAGACAGCAAGATATTACTAACAGTGCACCAATTCCAGAAGGGAAAACAAATAATTGTGAACTCCTGAAAATCAAATGCTTCTGTTCATCCAAAGACTTCGCCAGAAGAGTAAAGGGACTACCTACAGACCTGAGAAAAAAAATTTTGCCCAACATGAATCCAGTCAGCATCTAATCTCTGCAGTGTAGGGTACCACAAAGTCTCAACAAGAAAAGGACAGTTATCTCAACTGAAGAAATAGGCAAAGGAAGCAAACTGCCATCTGAGGAACATCAATTGGTCCCAACCCACCTGGAATAGTTGACAACTAAGAACATCATAGACACTAGGAAAAATGAGCCCAGGAGACAGAAGGACCCATGTGATTGGGAAAGCACATCAGCAGAAGTACTAGATGGTACCTGGCTACCACCAGACAGCTGATAGGAGACACAATGTGGAGCACCTAACTTAGCATGAGAAAAACAAGTGTGCAGATCAAGAACTCTAAAGACCTGACTTGATGGTCTGACAAGCTGGAGGGTACCCTGAGAACATAGTACCTAGACTTGCTGCTAGCCCAGAGCTGAAACCAATACTGAAGCCAGAATGTGCTGGACTTGGGACACAGAGTGGTGCATGTGGTGTGTGTACTTTATGTTTTAACATATATACGTGAGGATGTCCTACTAGTTTCTTTTTAGAGACGAGGAGAAGATAGAGAGGAGGGGACAAGTGTTGGTTGAGTGGATATTGAAAGTAAAGAGTGAAAAAGAAGAGTGTGCTGTCACAGGGTGAGGAGAGCAGATAGAGATGCAGACAGGTGGTACTTGGGGTTTTATATAGAAAATTGACTTGGATTGTAAACTTTCACTTAATCACAATAAATTTTTTTTTAATGGACAAAGGATGTGAACAGACACTTCGCCAAAGAAGACATGCAGAAGGCCAACAGATACATAAGGAAATGCTTATAATCAGTAGTTATCAGAGAAATCCAAATCAGAACTACCATGAGCTACCATCTCACCTCCAACAAGGCTGGCATTACCCAAAAAAAATACAAAATAATTTTTGATGGATTTTGGAAAGACTGGAAGTCTTCTACACTGTTGGCGGGATTGCAAATTGTACAACTACCTTGGAAAGCAATCTGGTGCTTCCTTAAAAAGCTGGAAATAGATATACCATTTGACCCAGTAATTCCACTGCTTGGTATTTATCATTCAGAAACAAAGGCTGTCACACATACAGACACATGTACACAAATGTTTATTGCAGCACAATCCACAGTAGTACTGAGGACAACTTTTTGGCTGGAGACTGGACTGGACTCTAGGACGTAGAGTGATGCTGGCAGAGAACGTGCTCCTTAGCCTGAATATATACATGAGGCTGGCTGAGCAGCTCCTGTCCAGAGGTGAGATGAGAGGGTGGAGTGGGACAGGAGCTGGATGACTGGGTATGGGAAGTACAGGGTGGAAAGGAAGAGTATGTTGATAGGGTGGGGAGAGCAACTAAAGTTGCATAGTGGTGTGTTTCTGGGGTTTTATAGGGCAAATTGACCTGGACTGTAAACTTTCACTTAAAGCACAATAAAATATTTTTTAAAAAGAAAGAGAGAATCATACAAACAGAAAGAGGAAAAAAATTGAAGGCAGAGAGAAGTCAGCTTCTTTCGGAAAACCTGCGTGTGTGTTTTGTTGGTTACACATTTCCCTTTGTGACTTTGGTGCCAGGTGGCTGTCTTGCTGAGCTCCCGGTGCTTCTTGCTGCCTTCGGTTTAATTGTAATGTTTTTAATTAATTATAATAATTGTGGCAAATACAAAAATCCAAAACCAATTGCTTCAGAGTGGATTCTGACTCATAGTGACCCCATGGGATAGAGTAGCAGTGCACCATAGGGTTTCCAGAGAGTGGCTGGTAAATTTGAACTGCTGACTATTTGGTTAGCAGTTGAGTTGTTAACCACCAGGCAAGGTTATTGTTGTTGTTAGTTGCTGTTGAGTTGATTCTGACTCCTGGTTGACCCACTGTGTGCAGAGTAGAACTGCTCCTTAGTTTTTCAAGGTGCTAACCTTTTGAAGTTGGATTACCAGGCCTGTGCTCTGAGGAGCCTCTGAATCTCTGCCTACCTTTCAGCTAGGAGCTGAGTGCTTAGGTGTTTATGCCACCCAAGACCTCTGTAGGATAGAGTAGAACTGCATGACAGGGCTTCCAAGGAGCAGCAGGTAGATTCCAACTACCTACCTAGTTAGCAGCTGAGCTCTTAGCCACCCAGTAACCAGGGCTCCAAGCAAGGTATAGGCCTTAACTAAACAGATAGAAAACATACCAAATGCAGTGCCATCGAGTGGATTCTGACTCACAGCAACCCTAGAGCCAGAGTAGACTTGCCCCGTAGGGTTTCTAAGGAGCACCTTGCAGGTTTGAACCACAAACCTTAGGGCTAGCAGATTGGGCCCTTAACCACTAGTCTGTCGTCGTTTCCATCTTTACAATCTGATTGAAACCAAGCCAAGATCTGGAAGGGAGAAAGTAGAAAAGCCGTTCTGTGACTTTGTTGTGATACTCCCAGAACTTGTATTCTTTATTTTTACCTTTTTTATTTGCCTTTGCATCTCCTCGGGCCTTTAGCCATCCAGGTCAATCTCTTACTTTAAATTTGTTTTCAAATTTGAAAATTAATTCTGTTTACTCACAGCTGCAGTACTTTGTGATAGGATTTTTCTTTTTCTTTTGTAAGTTTGGTGGAAATATGTATAGCAGAGGATGAGGTCATTTGGTTTCTCTGTGTTTAAAACTGGGAAACCTGTTGGCTTGGTGGTTAAGAACTATAGCAGCTAACCAGAGGGCTGGCAGTTTTAATCCATGAACAGCTCCTTGGAAACCCTATCAGGCAGTTCTTCTCTGTCCTATAGGGTCCTATGAAGCAGAATTGCTTTGATGGCAATGGCTTTTATATTTAGAATTAGATATTTATTTGAAAGCTTATTATGTTTAAGATACTATATGTAAAAGTTATAGTTCTTTCTAGAAAACTAGTAAAGAGTGTGTGTGTGTGTATATATATTGAAAGTAGAAACTTAGAAAAGAAGGACTGAGAACAGTATAAAGCAGTAGAAACAGAAATTGTAAGTTAAAAAGAAGATTATTTTGATATTTAATAAACCATCTATATTTAAGTGATAATGTTTGTTAGCACATAACATACAAAAATAAGTACAACCCCCACACAAGTAGATACATGCATACCGATGTTTATTGCAGCACTGTCCACAATAGCAAGAAGATAGAATCAACGAAGGTGTCCATCAGCAGATGAATGGTAAACAAACCATGGTGTAGTCGCACAGTGGAATGCTGTACAAGGACAAAGAATAGCTCAGACCTTGGGAAACACAACATGGAGGAATCTGGAAGGAATTATGCTGAGTGCAATTAGTTATAAAAGGACAAATAGTGTATGAGAGGGACTCTACAAAGTTTTAAACATAGAAAACAGTATGTGGTGGTTACGGGGTGGAAAGGGAGTGACAGGGACACTCACTGACTAGATAACAGATGGGAATTGGATTGCGTGAAGGGAGAGACAGTGCACATTAGAGGGGAGGTCTGCACAGCTGGGCTAAACCCAAGCTCAGAGCTTTCCTAAATATAACCCAGCACTTCAAAGGACAAAGTAGCAGGGGCAGGGGTCTGGGGACCATGATTTCAGGGGATATCTAGGTCAATTGGCATACCAAAGTTTTTAAAGAAAATGTTCTGTATCCCACTTTGATGAGTGGTGTCTGGGGTCTTAAAAGTTAGCAAGTGACCATCTAAGTAGCATCAATTGGCCCCAACCCAACCGGAGCAGAGGAGAATGAAGGACATCAAAGACATAAGGCAAATATGAGCCCAAGAGACAGAAGGGGTCACGTAATCTAGTGACTACATCAGCAGGAGACCAGAAGAACTAGAAGGGGCTTGGCCACCACCGGTAACTGCCCTGACAAGGAGGACAACAGAGTCCTTGACACAGTAGGAGAAGAGTGGGGTGCAGAGCTCAAACTCTATTAAATAGACAAGACTTGATGGTCCAGCAGACCAGAGGATCCCTGACTCTTTGGTAGCCCAGAACTGAAACCAATGCCAAAGCCAAGTCTTCAGACAAAGATTGGACTGGACTGTGAGTCATAAAATGATATTGGCAAAGAGTGTGCTTGGCCTGAGGAGATACATGAGACTAACTGGGCAGCTCCTGTCCAGAGGAAAGATGAGAGGGCAGGGGGGGCCAGGAGCTAGATGAATGGACACAGGAATTACAGAACAGGAGGAGTGTGTTGTCACAATGTAGGGAGAGCAGGTAGACTTAAACAGCAAATATGTTTATAAGGTTTATATGATGAACTACAAACTTAAACCCCTTAAAATATGAAAGTAAGTACAGCATAGCTTTTATCTTTTAAGCATTTCAAATCCAGTAGAGAGAAGAGAAAATACACAAATTCCTATGGAGCTGGTGGGAGGGGAAACAAGACCCAAAACCAAAAAACAAGCCCTTTACATAGAGCCCTGTACGGCAGAGTAGAAGTGCAGCATGGCTTCTCCAAGGCTGAAACCCTTATAGCAGCTGACTGCCTCATCTTACTCCCATGCAGTAGTTGGGGGTTCAAACTGTTGAGCATTTTTGTTTACAACTCAGTGCTTTTAACCACTGTACCACTGTTTTGTCAGCTGGTAGTGCTCTAAGAAATAGCACAGAGCGGATGGATTTCACAAAGGAAAGTTTATTCTTACACAGTCCAGTAGGCTACAAGTCCAAATTCAGGATGTCTGCTCCAGGGGAAGGCTTTTGCCCTTGTCAGCGCTGGAGGAAAGTCCATGCATTGCATCAGTCTTTGTTCAGGGAACATCTTGGTATAGGAACCTCAGGTCTGAAGGACGTGCTCTCAGTACTGCTTTCTTGATGGTGTGAGGTTCCCAGTTCTCTGCTTGCTTTCCTTTCTTTTTATCTCTGGTGGGATGAAAGGATAAAGGGTAGTACAAGTCATACTCCAGGGAAGCTCCCTTTACAGTGGACATGGGAGATGGTCTTATGATGGGAGTTACAGCCCCACCCTGATCCTCTAACATATAGCATAGGAAAATCACAAAATGGAGAACAGTCATAAAATATCAGGAATCATGGCCCAGCCACATGGCTACACACATTTTTGGGGGAACACACTTCAATCCATGACAACCATTAAGGCTTCTTGGGGGAAGGGACGTAGGTTTAAAAGATTCAAAGGACGCTATTTTATCTTGTTAGTGAGATCTAGGCAGAATTCAGAAAAGCATGTTAGCTTCATTCCAGTTAATGTATTAATGGTCAGTAGACGTGGAATTGCTATTATGTAAGTGTATTATCAAAGATAGGCTAGTTCAGTTGGAACTACTTTTAAGAGAAGGTATCCATGTTCTAGGGGAAAACCATAGAAAGAGGTATTACAGGGCATGAAATAATGATGGGGATAGAGATGATGGTAATGCACTCAGTCTTTCAAGACATGCCTGCAGGTGGGATGGGCACTGGGAAGGTGCAGTCCCTTAATGACCAAAATGACGCATTACTTGTCCTCAGGGAGCTCATGGTTAGGCAACAGACTTAACCAAGCAAACACACTGATACTTTGCGACGAGCTGTGCTGTACAACTACGAAACCACCGTTGACATTGTGTTTGGGTTGTAGCAGAAGGATTTGACCTACTCAGCATGTCAAAAAGACTTCACCCAGCCATTGGATTGAACTGAGATCTAGAAAAAGGATAAGAATTAAGGAAAAGTGTGTTCCGTGCAAAGGAAACGGTATGTATGAGAGCCTGTGGCAGGGGCAGTATGGCACGTTGAAGGAATGGAAACGGAGGCCAGTGTACCCACAGAGCCCAGTAGGAGATGCATGTTCCAGGGTAGCAGAGGACAATTCAAGAGGACTTGTTGGTCATGTACTTGTTGGTCCCTGGCCTCCAACCACAGAGAAATTATTCACTGTTCTAAATATGTTGCAGTGTAAGTTACTGAGAGATCATCTTGGCATGAGTGCAGAGAAGAGATTAGAGAGGAGAAAAAATGAAAGTGGAAAGAAGAGTTAGGGGATGACTCGAAGAGAAGGACAGTGGGAACTAAGATGACAACAGAACTAAAATTAATTGAGCTCTGTTGAGCAGATACTGTGCTGAGTGCCTAATATGCAATATTAGGAATGTGCCTAGGAGAATGAGATGCTCTGTCAGAGAAGGTTAACATTTACATTTCTTCGGTAGTCTCAACGCATTAAAGATGCACAGTGCACCTCAACTAAAATGTGAGCCAAGACTTTAGAACTGAATAATTCAGAATACAAGACCTCTGGCCAAGGCTTCATCTTACATTTCCCTATAAATTGCTCTTATACATCCTATATCTTATAAGTATCAAAAGTCTTTTAAAATTCAGAACTTTATTTTAAGCAAAGCTTCGAACTTCCGGCTTCTTCCCGGTTCAGTCACAGCCAAGGAAGCAAGACTGGAGCAGTCCAGGGTTGTGAAGAAAATTGTGTGAACCAGACTCTCAGCCAGAACAAGAAAAATCATGGGTCGCAGCCCTGCTTAGAAACTTAATCTCCCTGTTAGAAAACAAGGACACCATACTTGTTGTGTTGCAGCCAAATCTCTTGCCCATCAGATTTTGTGCGGAGACGGAAAGCGCATGCCTTGCTCACGGACGGTGGCCCACTGCCCGCTCTGAATGCGCCCCGTGCTGCTCGCTCCCGGCGGTGCCCGTCTCACACGCTAGACTCCTGACCGCACTCAGTCTCCTCCAAATCTCCCATTTCAGTGCTTCAGCTCATGATTTTTCCTTTTACGGTTTTTGTTCCAAATCATCTCGATTTTGAAAATGCCAGACTGTTCTGGTTTCACGTCATCAGCTGTGACTGAACTCGTTCGAAGTCCTGGTTTAAAACCTGTATAGTCTTTTCTTTGTTGTTGGTAATTTTTGTTCTACTTCAGTTGAGATATTCTTTTGGTCTTCAATTTTATTTCCTTAGGTCTGCAATTTTCTTTTTCTTTTTTGGGTTTTTGGTTTCTGTGTTTTTGTTTTTGTGTATCTACCTTGTTTTCGAATACTACATTATATAATTAATATGTTCCTATGCAGCATCTATGGGAAATTATCTTTCAAAGTTGTGTGTTTTATGCTGGATATGTTTTTCTGTGCTGTATTTTTTTAGGTTCATTTTCCATAGTTTTGTGTATGTAGTCCATTTCCTTGTATTATGTCTCACACTCAGGCAACTGGGTCCATCTTTCTGGTTGACTTGTTTGTGTCCCATCTGAGAACTGCAGAGTCTCCCCACCTGAGAGCTATGGTCTGTGTGCTGGGTATTTTGTGCTTTATCCATAATTTTTTAAAAAAATACAATTGTACCTTAAAATGAAGGTTTACAGAATAAAGCAACTTCTCATTACATAGTATAAATATTCCATTGTGACATTGGCTACTATCCCCACGACATGTTAACACTCTCCTGTTCTTTACCTTGGGTTCCCTGTTAGCAGCTTTCCTGTCTCTTCCTGCCTTGGAGTCCTTGCCCATGGCCTCGGGTGGCCCATGGCCTCGGGTGGCCCATGGCCTAGGGTGGTCCTTTCATCTCGTTTTGTTTCCCGAGTCTGCTTATCTTTGGCTGAAGGGTGAACTGCAGGAATGACTTCATTACTGAGCTTAAAGGGTGTCCGGAGTCTATATTTGGGTGTCTCCATCTCTGTCAAGCCAGTAAGTCTGGTCTTCTTTAGTGAATTTGAATTTTTGTCTACATTTTTCTCTGGCTCTGTCTAGGACCCTTCACTGTGATCCCTATCAGAAGAGTTGGTGGTGATAGCCAGGCACCACCTGGTCGTACTGGACTCAGTCAGCTGAAGGCTGTGATAGTTGTGGTCTATTAGTTGAAGAAACTAATCTTTCTTTGTGTCTTTGATGTTCTTTATTCTTTTTGCTCCAGGCTAGGTGGACCAATGGAGTATCTTAAAAGGTTGCTCACATGTTTTTAAGAGCCCATATGTTACTCACCAGAGTAGAATGTAGAGCCAAGCCAAGCCAAGTGCTGTCGAGTCGGATCCGACTCATGGTGATCCTAGGGGCTCTATTGTGCCCACTGAGCTAGATGGTCCCCACAGCTCTAAGCCTAGTAATTCAGTTCCTCAGGGAATTTGCATGTGTCTATAGAGCTTACATGACCTTGCCTTGTACAAGTTACACTAGCTTCCCCAATATGTATATGTAATTTTTTTTCTGGTTTCAGGCCCTCATAGGCTAAGGGTAGAGGTCAGCTGAGATAACATGAAAATATTCTAGCTCTGCTTTCATAGCTAAGATTTCATGAAATGTTTGATGAAGAGCAGTCGCATTCCTGCAGAGACTCACTCTCGGGCTGTGAGACAGCCCCCAACTCGACCCTGTTGTGCCCATCTCCTCTTTCACCTGTTCTCCCCAGCTACTGTTTCCACCATTTCTTTGTCAGAAGAGGATAGATACCTACTTAGAGTTCTTCTTACCGGGTCTGGAATACTGTTAAGAATCTCAGAATCTGGTATATCCCCCAGTATGGCTTCTGAGAAATGGGGTGGAATAAGGAATTTGAGAACATCATATGGCTTCAGTTGGCTGCAGAAATACAGGTTTCTTTATGCAAGAAATCAAATTGTACCCCTTTGCTCATTTCATTGTTGGAAATTTTGTGATTGCTGTCTGATTCTGTGCTGTTTTTCATTCTGCCATCTGAATCTGAACTGTAAATCTTCCATCACTTCTATCAAACTCCATTTGTCTCCCTCCTTTACATATATATGAATTCAAAAGTAAACAGCATTGAAGCACACTTGTCCATAAAATATATCAAGATGCTTGAATATATAGCTTTATGTATTTGCTAAAATAAATTCCTAGTAAATTTCCTAATTGGCTAACCTTTTAAAGTATGACAAATGTTTGAATCACTTACTCTTTACAGTATTAAATGTAAATAAAACATACAATGATAGACTTTGGAATAGTAGAATTTCTTTCGAAAGAAGAAGAAAATATGAAATAACTTTCATAACCCATTCAGAGTTCTTCTTTTGGGGACTATGTGCTGTTTTACCAGTAATATAAAAAAACCTCTATCAGTTTTGTTCTGTTTGCCTTTCTCATTTTCTTTTTTGTGCACTGTATGTGTAGATGACTTAGCATCTGTATGCTCTTATGAACTGAGTATGAAATTCTTTTGGTTAGTATTGAGCTGTAAGTTCCTACTAGAATAAGGTTTAAAATGTAAAAGCTGTTTTAGATCCAAGTCAAGATAAGTGTCATTTTGTAATTGCAGCTTTTGTGCAATTTACTTACCTTATAGTGCCCCAAGAGAAGCTCTGTCTAAGGCACAGAATAAGAATTTTTTATTGTATATACCGTGCTGATATCATTGTCATTGTCGTTATTGTGTATATCATTATTGTAGGCACTTGGCTATGTTGTATATATAGTCGCCATGAGTTGGATCCAACTCAACGGCACTTGACTGATAGTATACATATGTGTATATATATATATATTTTTTTTTTGATATATGAGTCGGATCCAACTCGACGGCACTTGGCTTGGCATATATCATGCTGATACCCTTCAAAATTCATTTTGATACTTTAATAGGGATTTTTGCCAAATGTGGACCTACCAACATCATACATACAATTAACTAATTTATTCATCCAATAAATATTTATCTAATGCCATGTGGCAGGAACTCTTCTAAGGGCTGGACATACTGTGATAAATAAGAATCTCTTCTTTACAGAGCTTTACATTAGAATGAAGGAGATGGACAACAAAGAGGTGACAGAATAAGTATTTATTTTAACCAGTTAGCCTTTCCATTTCTACCACTGCTGCTCTCCAACAGTGTAGCAGCATGGGCTAATGACTGACTTGTGTCTGAATTGTGTTCTGGCTGACAGATGCATTCAAAGATGCATTCACTCGTTGCTAACTCAAGGAGACATCCCTATGCATAAAAATATGTATAAATAGGGAAGAATATGTAGCCAAAACTCTTCAAAGATTATTCCATTTCCTACTCTACCATCTAAAGAGAGGAAGCGGTTGTAGGCTATTTAAAGGCTGCGCTCTGCAGTGGCTTTTTCTCTTGTTGCTGAAATTTCGTTTCTTCACACAGCTGTTTTCAGAATACTTCTTTATAAGATTCTGCGTGGCTTTTTTCTCTTAATGTCTAAAGCATGTGCTGTGCTTTGAGCCTATATAAAGCACAATAGGGTTGTTCTGACCTTGATTCCTCATGGAAGACCTTCAGTTGGCTTGGCAGTACAGCTGCCATTGCTGGCTTGAGAAAATTAGCTGTCTTTAGAAAGCAAGAAGGCAGCCCCATACAATGTTTTGCTCAGTTGGGTTTGGAATATGTGCAGTTCTGTCCAGACATTCACTAATTGACCCCACATTCAGGGCTGACAGATGACAATTTTTTGCCGTGTCTGAGATGTGGGAATATGGAGCAATTTAAGTTCCAAGGACAAATTGGCATCAAGGAGAAGAGCATTGTATTTTTGAGGAGATAATCTTCATAAAAGAAAATCAGGCTGCAACTCTCTGAGTGCTGAAAATTGTGATTGTGTTCTATCAACTATTTTACACTTCTTTTTTAGTTTAAATTTTAATGGACACTGACATACTACAGGGCACCAATACCAACAGGAAAACACGTTGTATACAATTTTTTAAAAAAAAAACAACAACAGCATTGAAGCATACATCCAGTTCTTCATATCTAATTACGTGTTCTGAATTATTAGCTTTGGTTGTTACAAGTGTCATCGCCTGTGATGTTGCTAGCCACGTAATAGGCACAGTTCTGGTTGTCTGTGGGTCTGGGATTGATCAATTTTTGACAGCAAAGAAATGTTAACAGGGCTACACGGTGTAGCAGACCCTGGAAAAATAGCCTCCACCTAATTGTGGAGCACCACCATCGCCACACATGATATAGCAACACAATTGAATTTCCTTTTGCCTCACATTTAGGGGGTGTACAAAAATCAATGGGGGATCAGGAGGCTGGAAAATTACATACTTGAAGAATTAATGAACTATAATTCTGTATCAGATTCTCAATCACATTGTGCTTCCTGTTCATTAATGGAACTAAATTGGTTTTCCATAGACAGGATACTTTCAAAAAATGCAATCATGCTTTTACTCAGATTTAAAAAAAATAATAATAATAAGTTACCTGCTTTACAGATGGGACTTGTTCTATCATGAAACATGCCAGTAGGAAATTTTCAGAGAAGAACTTACCTGCTGGGTTAGCTCTACCTGTTGAAGTGCTTTGAAATTGTCCTTTGAATTTCTGCCTGGAAATTGTAACTAATTTCCTAGTCCTTGTTCGTTTTGAGGAGACAAGATGGTGTTGAATGACATAGTACTACCCTAATAGAATTACACTCAAAATTTTCTCTGGATAGAATGGATATCTTGTCATAAAAATGTTCGTAGATCAAAATTTAAGTAGTATGCAAAATGCCTTTAATATTTCCATATGTATTCCCATTGTTTCATAATATTTTTAAGTCCCAAAGCATAACAACTTCTGGCCACAGTTTCTAAACCCTATAAAGTTACAAATCTAAATGGAGCCTTCGAAATATTTAGAGAGGTGTAAAAAAAGAACCATTTATAAATTCAAATAAAGATTTTTGTCATTTTTGGCAGTAATTAGTTAAAGTAATTTGTCATGCTAGGTACATTGGATTCATGCTTTCTAATTAACAGGCTACATATATCACAGTGTAGTACAACACATGTTATCCGTCTACCTATCTACTTAAATACATAAGTAAACAGGTAGGTAGAAAAATAGAGTCTCTTATTCACCATATTTTGAAATCACAAATAAGTATGTGACAATTCAATGTTGTAAAAGTGAACTAATTATCACAATTCATACATCAGAAACAATTTCATTAATTCCTGATAATATTGCTATTTTGTACACATTCCTTTAAGATACAGTCTTTAAAAATCAGTTCACTTTGCTTTCCTTTCTACCTGATTCTTTTTCAAATATTATAGCGATAATATGGTAAACTCTGAAAGTATAGCAGATGGCACCTGACTTGGATACCAAATACAAGTTGTGTTTCATTTTTATGATAGCAGATTTCAAATCAGAATTCAGTCTGAATAGAACCAAACCATTTCAAATATGAGAATAACACAGCTACATAAAAACCAATACATATTTTTGTTATAAAGTAGCACATAACTTGGAAACACATTTAAGTTTGGTTCCTCACTATGGGATTGTGTATTCTCCTTCATAAGATTATAATAATGTGCTAGGTTTGCGCATTTGCCTTTTACAGGTGTGTGTGTTGTCCCTTCTACAGACTGAGCGACATTCCCTGCCACCGAAGCACCTCTTCTTTCACATTTATATATCCAGTTGAGTCTCTTTTCTTTCATCCATAAAGATTTTTAATGACTTCAGTCTTGCCATTCAGGCTAATCATACCTAATATATTTTTTTCTTTTTCCTTCCATAAATGTTTAATATTTAACTATTCAATGAATTATTTTTTAATTCATATGATTTTTTAGATTGTGTTTGTATATACTATGTGTGTTTACAGAGTGCTGACTTTGAGTTTAAAAATTCCAATATCTGCCTCAACTTTGTGCCAGTATTCCCAGCCTCCCTTATCAAATGGCTGTTTGTTAGAGAAAAGTTCTCATTTGTAAAGGAATGATAGGTACCTTATAACATGACTGTGAAAATGAAATTAGATAACTGATATAAGACAGAGACCATAATGCTTGGCACGCTGTGGGGACTTTTTGGTGTTCTTCCTTTTTCTGTGCTTGTTTACTTTTCCTTTCCTGCTCTCTGCATTCTCATTTATTCTGTATCTACCTACTTTAAGCCAGCTGAGGGGCCCTAATACGGTCTGACTTCTAGATGGTGCCCTGCTTGACTGTGTTCCCCTCCATCCACACCCATGACACTTTCCTAGATTCTGATGATGATCAGCTAACCAAAAAGTGTACCTGCCCGCCCTCTGCTTCTCCTCCAGTCTGTTTGCAACACTGTAGTCAGAATACTCTCCGATGGTGCTGATTTCTTGTTTAAAACCCTTCAATGGTCTCTTATTTAACTTTACAGTAAACATCAAGCTTTTTGATGTGACCATTAAGCACCTTCATGATCTGATACCTGTGTGTGTTTTCAGCCTTTCTCTGACTATTTCCCCAACCCATTCCCAAGGTGCACATAAACACACATATATACACAGAAACCAAGATTTTACACGTTTAAACCCTCCTGGTTTTACACATTCCCATCTTTTGCCGGCCCCCTTCTCTTGGCTAACTTCTACTTTTTTGTTGTTTGTTTGTTTGTTACAACTGAGATAGGTGTTCTTCCATGAAGCCTTCTGGACTCCTGTCTTTCAGATTGAGTACTGTATTTTGCTGTTCCGATACCACCCACAGATGCCTACGTCGTAATATATGACCCAGCATTGAGTATGTATTTGATAATCATTCTTGCCATTAGATCTATGAATTCCATGAAGAACTTGTCAGAGTTTTCAACTGTTACATCCCAACATGTAGCTTGGAGCTGAGCACAGAGCAAGTACCAAATAACTTACCTTTTTAAAACATATTTACATATTTTTACTCTCTTAAGGCCTGTAATAGGCACTAGATATTTCAGGTATTACCAAGATGAGTCAGAAATAGGGTAAGAGTATATCATTTAGCTAGACCAAGTTCAGACACATGAAGGGTATTTCTGTATGTGAGGTAATAATCAGGAATGAAGGCCAGGTTTTCCGCTCTAGTTTAGGGCGATTGTTGCTGTTAGGTGCCTTCAGATCAGTTCCAGCTCACAGTAACCCTGTGCGTGACAGAAGAAAACACTTCATTGTCCTGCACCATGCCCACAGTCTGTGCGGCCACTGTGTCAGTCCACTTCATTGAGGAGCTTCTCCTTCACGGATCCTCTGCTTTACCAAGCAGGCTGTCCTTCTGCAGCTACCGATCCCTCCTGATAACATGCCCAAAGTGTGTACGATGCAGTTTTGCCATCCTGACTTCCACGGAACACTCTGGTTATACTTCTTCTGAGAGCTGTTTGTTCTTTTGGCAGCCCATGGTATATGTGGTTTAGGGTAGGAAATTAAAAAACCAACCAACCAAACAACAACAACAAAAAACAGAACCAAGAGAAAAATATAATGTAATTAATGAAAATGTCTGCATGCTCTTTTTTCTTAGATTTCTAGGCTGTGATCAGGTACACGCCTAAGTCACAGTTCCCTAATTCTCTTATTTTGGTCTTAACATTCATTTTCTTTCCATCTCTTCACTTTCTCATTAACTTAGGGTTACTTCAAAAATTCTGAATTGTCTATAGTACAGAGATCATTCAACTCCTATTTCAGTCTCTAGCTACAAAATAAGAAGAATGTCTTTAAAAGTATTTATGCGTGTGTCAAAACATTGCCGTCACCATTGCTGTTCATAAAACTCTTTGTGAGATTTCTACCAGGCTATATGACAACGGTCATATGAACCCTGTAATTAATGTCTTGTTTTCTTTTCCCAATTAACACTGGCCATTTCTGATAATACTAACCTACTATCCATGTCATTTACTGTGCCTGATATTGTCTCTTTATTTAGTGGTATCCATGAATACTTCTAATATGTTGACTTTAAAGATTTTCTCTTGGAGTTCTTTTTAGTTTTCTTCAGGGAAAACAGTGTTGTGAATCTGTAAAATATACATGTATTATCTAAAGGTAATTCTTTATGCTCAAACAGAAATCTAGGAGACATTTATACACTTCTGTCAACTAGTAACTTACTACATCAAATTAGTCACCAAGTCATGTCATTCTACCTCCTAATCACCGTCCCTGCTGCCGTTGCTCTTATCATCTACCTGAGTTATTGCTAGAGCCTCTTAAGTGGGCTCCCTGCCCCCATGGTCCCTCCCCTGGAATCCGTGTCTCATACTGGCACTAGAGTAATTGGTCTAAAATGAAAAGCAGATCAGTCACTATCCTGCTTACTGTGACTCCCTGTCACTTGTGTTATAAATTCTAAGCCTCTTAAAAATTTGCAGCCATGCAGTTCTGATCTCTGCAAACCACTCCAGCTTCATCGTCTCCCACGGCCATTCCCGCTGTGCTAGACTGGCTGGTCACCCTCGTGGTCATCATCATCATCACTGTAATGGGGACTTTACAGTCAATGCTGGGTGTGCTCAGTGTTCCATTTGTGTTCCTGTATTTAATCCTTACAACACTATAAGTCAGGTCCTATTACTAATTTGTTTTATAAACAGAAGCCCAGAAAGGTTTGAAATTTTGATTCCCTCTATGTCATTAAGGGAAACCCTGGTGGCATAGTGGGTTAAGTGCTATGTCTGCTAACCAAAAGGTCAGCAGTTCAAATCCACCAGCTGCTCCTTGCAAACTATGGGGAAGTTCTCCTCTGACCTCTAGGGTCTCTATGAGTCAGACCTGACTTGACAGCAGTGGGTTGTATGTCATTCAAAGGAGCTGTGGTACACAGTGATGAAAGCAACTGACTGCTAACTGAAATAGGCAGCTGTGGGAAGCCACCGTCAGCTCCTAGGGAGAAAGATGTGACAGTGTGCTGCAGTAGAGATTTTCAGTGACCCTTTGAGGTCACTATGACTCAGAGTCTGCTTAAGAGCAGTGGGGATGATGGAGAGAGTGTCATTCAGTCAGTGCCAGTGCAGATAGTAGAATTCAAACAGTCTGATTTTTTAACTCTTTCTACCCAGGGTGTGAGTCTCATGCCCCTTTGTCTTTGCACTTGCTCTTTCTGCTGGGCAGAGGTATCCATCCTCTTACTCTACAGCTCTTTTTTGTTTTGATAACCCTCTCCCACAGAGTTTATCTTCTCTGCTTTATAACTTCTGCACTTAGACCTCTATTATGGCAATATTGTTCACAATTTTATTTTTTATACTCTGCCTCGTGCCAGATAGAATTCAGGGAATGGAGAAATAAAAATGTGAGGTCGTCGGTCAGGATTGGGAGGTATGGAGTAGAAAGGGAAGTAGAACTCCCAAACGGCAGGAGATGGCAGGCTACGGACTGCGTTTCTTCAGTCCCAAGATACACGTATTTCACATTTTAACATTTCTGAAATTAGGATGCATCTTGCAGTTGATGATGTGCCCTTGTTTAATTGGCAGCATTTTTATGCTTAGTGATAAGGCATCAAATAATAGTGGAGCAGTGTGCAATTAATGTAATCTTGGATTTGATAATATGTGCCAGTTGTTATGGTTAAAAATCCATTTTGACACTAAGCCTCATGGAGGCTGAAATAGAAAAGGAGAGAGTCCATTTCACAGATTTGACTGCTAGAGGGGAGAACTTGCTTTAATTTCCTAAGACAATGAATGGTTTTCTAACTTTAAACACAAATATCACCTGGGAACATGTGAAAAAAAATGCAAATTATCAGAGTCTATTACACTGGACTGTGATTTCATTGGCCTAGGGAAGAGATCAGGTGTTGTCAGACTACTCTGGCTCACGTGGTCCACACTTTGAGGACAACTTGCTTAAAGGATACAGGGCTTTTTTAGTATATAGCTCTCAAACTGGGCTTCAGAATAGGTGTGGATTGATACAGGAGATAATGCTGATAATGACCCATTCCATGGCAAGTGCACAGTGATGACATTTGCAAGGCATCTCTGTAGCATCTGACAAAAGAAAAAGACATAATCTGAAAACATCCCTACTAAGGCGGTGCTGAAAGAATCACAATGATTTAAGATCACCACTTAGATCTAGAACAATACGTGAATGGATTGCTAACAAGCTTTGTGTCCTCACAGACAACTTCACATATTAAAAAAACTATTGCTGTTGAGTCAGTTCCAACTCATTGCAACCTTAAAGGACAGAGTAGTACTGCCTCATAGGATTTCCAAGGAGCGCCTGATGGAATCAAACTGCTGACCTTTTGGTCAACAGCTATAGCTCTTAACCATTACACCACCAGGTCTTCTATCTCGTGTGTGTGTATGTATGTGTATGTATGTTTATATATCTCGAACTAAGCTTAATGCCATCAAGTCAGTTCTGACTCAGAGTAACTGTATAGGACAGAGGAGAACTGGTCGTAGAGTTTGGAAAGCTGTAAATCCTCATAGAAGCAGACAACCACATCTTTCCCCTGCATAGTATCTCTTGGTTTCAAACTGCCGGTCTTCCAATAAACAGCTGGGCACTTTAACACTGTCCCACCAAGGTTCATGTATATATCGAAAAGACAAATTAACAGACCTTATTACATTGGATTCTGATTTCATTGGTCTAGAGATAAAAAATTTGTATTTTTATGAGGCATCCTCAGGTGATACTGTTTCAGGTGGCTCACATTTTGAGGACCACTAAGAGGCTGTCAGGATTGTAGCTTAGTAGCTAAGTGTTACATCTGCTAACCGAATGGTCTGCAGTTCAAATCTACCAGACAGACACCCCTTGGAAACACTATGGGGCAGTTCTGCCCTGTCTTATAAGGTTGCCATGAGGCAAAACTGACTCAAAGGCAGTGGGTTTGATTTTTTTGGTTTAAGAGGACACAGTCTTTATTCCCTCAGGGTCTAGCCCAGTGCCTGACATAGAGTAAATAACCAAACAAAATGGTTTCACACATTTTGATAAAATATTTCATCTCTTTGAAACACTATATAAATAGCTAATAGCTGAAGCAATCAGCCCTGAAGACTGTTAAAATATTTATGATTTCACTTTTTCTTTGAAAATGGCAGTTATAAGCTATATTTAATATTTCTGCTTTGCTTTTTTTTCTCAATAAAGAAGTTCCTGAAGGTAGCTGTTTTTCTGCCTGTTACTAAAAAATTGTTGTAGGGTTTATTTTTATTTACTTATTTATCTATCAGTTGTTCTATTTACTGATTTCTAATAGTTTTTCCTGCAGGTGCAACTTACTCGAATGTATTAATAGAATTTTCCTGTTGACTTGAACTTGTTTTTTTAACTCACAACTTTAGGAAAACTTTTTTGTTTGAATTGAAAAGTCAGCTATCATATTTGTCTATTACTGAAATGATACAGTGATATGATTATGAAAAGACAAATATTCTATCATGTGTTTTCAAAAAACTATTCATTAAACCATAAAAATATGTCATCATCTCATGTACTTTCCCCAAAAGAGTTTTTATGGGGATATATGTCAGTCTATATGGTTTTCTTGATCTAAAGTAAATTCATTAAAATAAGGTTACTGAGAACCATGCTGGCAAGTTTTCTGTTGGAAATAATCGTAGCACTAGAGGACAGACACATACTGGAAATTATCTGCATTTTAATATCTGTGACATTAACCTTTTATTTCTTCCAAGCTATTTGGCAATTTATTTAACAAGTCTAAAAATGTAAAAGAAAGCTATTTCTACTACAGAGTATCAGTGGACTGACAGTTCTGTATTTTCAGTGAGAATCAATGTTTATAATGGTGGCCCTGGGGCACTGTAAGATCTTCCAAATCAGTAAAGAAAATTGAGTTATGTTCAGCCTACTTTTAATAGCTAATGAGTTTTCTTATCTTGTAATTATGAGAAAATATATTCTTGAATGGTATATATGATGATCTACTTAATTAGATTCACTCTACAGTGAAATAGCCCCCACTTTCCAAAAAGAAAATTAGAATAATGATGATTTGTTGAGATGAAGAGGAGTCCTGGTGGTACAGTGGTTAAGAGTGCAGCTGCTAACCAAAAGGCCAGCAGTTCAAATCCACCAGCTGCTCCTTAGAAGCCCTATGGGGCAGTTCTACTCTGTCCAGTAGTGTCACTCTGACTTGGAATCAACTGTATGACAGTGGATCTACAGGGCTGAAATTAGCATTAGCACATTTGTCTATATGTAAATAGTGTGTCACCCTTACGGCAATGATCTGTGCTTTAAATTCAGGACTTGGGATTTTACTGGTGACAGAAGCAGGAGCAAGAGGGGGGAAAAATTCCACCTAGAATTTTCCTTTCCTTTCTGATTAGACCTCACCCACCCCCCGCCACCCCCACCTTCCGTTAACCTTCTATCTGGAAGCAAACATCAGAGAAGAAAAAAAAATGGTTTGTTTTGTGGACGGTTTTTCATACACCCAGAAATAGTGGCACAGAACTAAAGCTGAATCAGTTATCCATTCTGCATTTTGTATCATCACTCTTTTCCCTTTTGCTGACCCCATTTCCTCAAACTATAAATATACTGAAAATTCAGTACCTCAAAACATTCCTTGAATCCTTGCTTTTGCTTCCTTCTTAAAATACCGATTTCCTCCTACCACAGTATAACAAATGACACATAAATGGTGATAGAATTTATTAGGCTCCAATAAGTATTTGTGTGATTGAACTGGATGGAAAAGCCCTGAAGGAAACTGCGGTGACCACATTCTTCCTTGTATCATGCCGACAAGGCTGGTTTTTAGAATGATCAAGTTAGAGGGAATGTGCCTCCTCTGCCTCGTGTGTTATGGAGATGAAGGGCGCTCAAGAGCTTATTTGGTAAACTGTCCACAGTACACACTGGTGCTTGCTAACTGCTGCACTCAGCAGAGTGGCCTTGAAAGTCGCATACACCTTGGGCATTCATCTAAAGCCTGAGAGCCTTGATGGCTTAACATTGTGAGGTCCCCAATGCCTGGTGCCTAGCCATTCTCTTTTTAATCAGTCCCCCCCCCGTGTTCTGCTTAGCTGGACTGCTCAGAAAGTCTGTCAAGTTGAATCACACAGCAGGCAAGCACAAGGAGCTCTCTGGAATGGGGAATTGAGTTCAGTTGTCTTGGCTTCCTGTCACACTGGCCTCTATAACTTTTTAATAACATGAAGCTGAGGTTTCTCATGGGTTTCAAGGTCGAGGTGGTCCCATCTAGGGTTCTGACATCTATTCTGCACTTAGATGAACTAAATTGCTGACTCTGTTTATAGCGTTAAGTCTTTGAAGTATACAGTGGTATTAGCAGTGACACAGGCTGATGAGCTCTGAAAGCCTACTAACATTATTTTTTTCCTTCACTGAATTTTAATGTCAGTTATATGAGGGGTCAGATATTCATAACAAATGTTCGACTCTGCACTCAAGGAAAATGAGCCCAGTAGAGGGTTGGGAATGTAAGTCACACACCAAAATAGCTACGTAACAAATCCTTCGTATTTGTAGATAATACGATGAACCAGTAAATGCTGTAGGTGTTTTGGGAAAAAAAAAGATACCTTTTCAAGTTTTGTCTGTCTTTCAAGTCCTCACAAGTCTTTGATTCCTACAACTAGATTCACTGATATCTAAACGGATTCAGTGGTCTGCTGCCCACCCTCTTCACCCAGCTTCAGCACAGACCTGTCTTTAGTCATCTTTGCTTCCGGTCCAGTCTGGGGAGAACATCTGCTGAGCTCAGTAGTTTTCAGTGGTGTAGCATTCCTTTTGCCATCACCTTGTTGCCTTGTTTTGAAAAGGAAGATTTCCAGCCAGCCCGTATTCCTAAACTGGTTTCTTTGCAAAAATTATTTCTTAATATCAAGCGATAACACCATACTGTTAAGTCCCAACTCTGATGACTCTTTCATGAGTTCCCAAATCCACACAGTCTCCCTTCATGTTAATTCTCTCCCTCTTACTCCCCTCTCAGTTATCAGAACTGAAGACTAGTTTTTGCTCCTTTTTCTGAAGACTGTATCGTAGTTTGCTATTGTTACTAGTTGTTGTTGGGTTGGTTCCAAATCATGGAGATCCTGTGTATGACAGAAGAGATCACTGTCCAATCCTGGCTCATCTTCACGAGCTTTAGTATGCTTGAGTCCACTGCTGAGGCTGTTGTTTTGATCCATGTCATTGAAGGTTCCTTTTACCTTAACAGACACCAACTTTACCAAACATTATGGCCTTCTCTGGGAATCACACTCTTCTGATGACGTGTCCACAGAAGTGAGCTGAAATGATGTGATCCATAGGACTTTCACTGACTGGCTTTTGAAAGTAGATCACCAGTCTGTTTTAGCCTGGAAGCTCCTCTGAAAGCTGTCCACCATGGGTAACCCTGCTGGTATTTGAAATACTCACATAGCTTCCAGCATCACATCAACCTACAAGCCACTGCAGTGTGACAGACTGATGGGCAGAGGTTCAGTGGGGCTAGCATGGGTGAAGTATCTGGCATGCTTAGCATTAAATTCCAGAAGAAAGCAGCTCTACCTTTGTGTTTATGTGTTTGCCTAGAATGGTGTGTAAATAAAAATTAGTGCTCTGTTCTCCTTGGACCACTTAAACTCTTTTATTCTCGTAATATCCTATTTGTTGCCTCATATACTCTTACTTTATAACTTGTTTTCTAAAATAAGCTGCTGATTTTAAGCATTCAAAGTGTGTAAATCATTATGTATTTACTTTTTAAAAAATCCTTTGTATTATAGGAGTACTATTTTAATGTTTCTTTTTGTCTTGAAGTGTTTAATTTGAGAAGGAAGAACATTTTACATATTTGCTGAGGTAGACATTCTTAGGCATATTGAATACGGATACTGACTCTGGATATGAAGCCAAAGAGGAGTCTGAAACTGACAGAGTTGTTCTCTACGAAATCTGCCTTCATAAGGAGCAGAGGTTATATTAGGTCATGCATCAACCTAGAAGATAGAGGTGAAGAGAGTCATTATTTAGGAAATTGTTCACCTTTAGCCAACCCTCTATGGTCCTATTGAAATGGGGAGATAAATAGAGTAGATAAAAGAAGCTGACCAAATAAAACCTCAACGATGAGAATTCTAAATAATAGCTCATATTTTATGGCACATTTGAGATCCTTAGCCTGTGGCAAAATAAATTTTGAAACTCAATAGCAATAAATTTAACACACTGAGGTAAAGAACACTATTATTAATGTGGGGATTTGGGGGCTGGGTTCCTCAAAATGTTAACACAAGTAACATTTTTTATTCATTTTTGTAATTTTTTTCATGTTTGTACATTACCTCAACATCAAGTACCGGAAAACAATTGGTAAATACTTGCTTTGTGGAGACATTCTATATGATATGAAAAGAACTAGAAACAACTATTGGTAGAAGTCTTTTTTTGTCATTTTCAACTAAGGGAAGGCAGTACCTACTTGTAAAACTTGAGAATAATGATGTTTATGATAAAAGACCGTGTAACTGAAATTTTTATGAAATTCCAGAAACAGTCTGAGTAGAGGAGAAGGTTTGTGTCAGTTAGTCAGAAAAGGTAATTCATTTGAAGGAAATATGTAGGGACTTTTAGATCCTTAAGGCTTAGGAACTTTCTAGATGATTATAGGACTTTAATATTAGGGTCATCTTTAATTGGCCCCAAGGGTCGCCGTGAGTCAGATCTGACTCGACGGCACTTGGCTGGCTTTAAAAATGACAAGCTGTAAAGAATATCATTCATTTGCTTCATAATATTGGAGAGTCACGTGGGAAACCAAACCAGAATTATCAACTAGCCCTGGATAACGTGAATCATTTGGAAAAAAATATTTTATGTACAATAAATGTTATCAGATCCCATGCAGTGAGTAAAATACTTAATGTAATTCAGTGATCTTATAGTACAGTAAGTCATCAGGTTGAGAACATCCTCTTTATAACAGACTACCCTAAAGCCTATTATATTAAAAATTTGAGTTAGATACAATGGTTTGTTAGAACAAACTACTTTGTAATACGAGAACGCTGTGGGACTTCAGTGGTTCATAGTATTGGATACAAGTGATGGTAGAACATCAAAGAAAAACTGATAACGAATGAAAATAAAGCAGGAATAATAAAGTGATCAGAATTAGTCATTGATGAAAAAGCAGTTGGAATTAGTCATTGGAAAAATGTTAGGCCATTGGTGAACAGTCTGAACAATTTTCAAGGATAAAGGGGAATAATGGAGCCTGTGAAGGGCTCTGTCCTGATGAAAGCTGTGGTTGTCATGAAACAACCAAGTGGTTTAATTATCTAAATAGAAAGGCTACTGGTAATTTGGTAAGAGGATCAAAATCAGCATGGTATACCTATTAGCCTTACTTTAGTGCAAGAAATAGCTAGAAGCCTTTTCAATGAGTTAAAAGCTGCACAGGCAGCACGTGAAGGTGATCATGATGAAGATTTTGTTGTGCGTAGACGTTGGTTCCATCATGTTAAAGCAAGAGTAAATTTATGTAATGCCAAAGTGAACTTTTTTCTTTTTCTATCTAAACTATCTTAAGAACTTTCTATTTTTTTAAATAATACTGTATACGTATACAAATAATACTCTATACCTATACACAGGGGTTATCCTCAGTACAGTACCATATGTAATTATTTTTATTATTGCTATATTACCATTATGTACTATATTCTGTCTGAGATGTTTTAGTGTCTTTGGAAATGTTGTGTTTTATTTACATAAAAAGGTAAAATGTATATGCTGTACTAAGACAAGTATTTGACTAACTGACAGTAAATAAGAACCATATCTACCTACAAATTCAACTTAAATACAAACTTAGGAAGAGGTCTCATTTGTCACTGGGGAAATGCCCATAGTCTTTAAAAATCATACAACTTTGCATCCCAGACATCAACACAGATGCCATATTTGCAGTCATATCCAGGTTTCTTTGTTGGGAGTCCTTGATTTTTAGCAATCAGACCAGTCATTTTCTGGGATCAGTATCGCCAGAGTATACCTAGGAAATGTTTACACACGCAGTAATTCCTAGCGCCCTTTGATTGGTTTGCTCTGGATAACTTCACTTTTTCTGAAGGTGTTGTGGTAGACAGTGTTACTAGAGAAGGTTTAGTCTCTTAATTAAGCAAAGATTTTGCTCTAATTTCCTTCTTATTACTTAGTCATTAAAAAAAAATCATGTAATTCAAACTGGGCACTAGGTCCTCTCTATGCTACCTTCGGTTTCTCTTCTGTATGATTCCCTGTATCTACCACCATCTTTTCAAAACCTTCCCTGATTGTTCCAAGCACCATTAACCAATCTGTCCATTTAGGGTTATGTCTTTGAATTCCCTTTGTTACTCCTTTCATAGTGAGTGGCTTGGTTTTTTTCCATGTGATCTGGAGGTGAGTACTGGAAGACAAGGAGAGAAGCCCCTTGGAAGAAAAAAGGAAAGAAACAGGAAACACACAGTTTTTTGTTTTCATTAGTTATATATATTATTTTTTGTATTGTGATTAAGTGAAAGTTTACAATTCAATTTTCCATTGAAAACCTGAGTACTTACCTGTCTTCAGCTCTGTCTGCTCTCCTCTCCCTGTGACAGCACACTCTTCCTTTCTACTCGTTACTTCCAGTACCTACTCAGCCAACGCTCGTCCCCTCCTCTCCACTCTCTCTTCTCCCTTCTATTAAGAAACCAATAGGAGAGCCTAATATATGTATTAAACTATAAAGTACACATACCACACGCATCACTCTGTGTCCCCAAGTTCAGTCCAATCTTGTCTGAAGTGCTGGCTTCAGCACTGGTTTCAGCTCTGAGCTAGCCACAAGTAGAGGGGTCATGTTCTTAGGGGACCTTCCAGGTTGTTGAGTCATTTAATCTAGTCTTTTAATAGAATTTTTGATCTGCACACCTCTTTTTGTCATGCTGCATACAAAATTCTACATTGTACCGTATCAGGGCTATCTTTGGTGATGGCCGGGCACCGTCTACTTCTTCCATTCTCATACTGATGTAGTGTCTCCTAGTCATATGGGTCCTTCAGTTTCCTGGGCTCATTATTCCTCGTGTCTTTGATGTTCTTGGTTGTCATCTGTTCCAGGTGGGTTGAGACCAATTGACGAGGAAACTCATTTTAATGCATCTGGTTACACTGTCTGTTTTACTATATTATGAGTTTCTCGGTCAGACCCCATAACCTGCTCACCTGTGTGTCACCAAGGTATGTTATGTGGCAGGTCCTTAGTAAAGTTGTTTGGATGAACTAATATAACTTGTGCATACATAGTTTATGTATACTGTGTAAGCGTCTAGACAAGACAGAAATCTACACTCAAGGGGGTGAAGTAAACAGGACACACAACAAATGATACTTGATGTTTTAGTTACCTGGTACTGCTCAGCAGAAAATACCATGAGTGGAAGGCCTTATGAAGAGAAATTTTATTGACACAGGCTGGTAAGCCACAAATCCCTTTACAGACTGTAAGTCCATGCAGCAAGAGAATTGATCACAGTCCAGTCAGCTGAGTCCAGATCCAATGAGAGCATCTTGGCACAGGAACCTCAGGTCCAGAGGATGGGCTCTGCTCTTGCTGCTGCTGCTTGGTGGCATGAGGTTCCCCCCAATTTAGTTCACTTCTGTCCCTTATGTCCCGCAGGCTGTTAGCTTGAGTCCTGCCACCCCAGCACAACTGCTGCCCATTCTCCATGCAGTGTCACAGAGGCAGGATTCACAACACGTGGGAGGAATGGCACGATATTGGGACTCATAGCCAAGTCAAATCAATACATACATTTTTGGGGGGAACAATGTAATCCATGACACTTGGGTATCCCAACACATGCTTAAATGTACAGATTTCAGATAGTTTGTCTATTAAGATGTAGTCTTGAATTATGGGAATGTTAGCAGTGATAACAAATAGAGCTGAAATGGATTATGAATTAATTACAGTGTAACTTTATTTCTCACTTAACTGTCCCAAGTGTTTCTGGTTGGTGGGAAGCTTAGGGCTCAGGCTCCTTCTATCTTATGGCCCCCCTGTTCTCTGGGGGCCCCCCTATTCACTGTATCCACCAGGAGAAGGGGTAAAAAAGCGAAGGCAGAAGACCACTTGCTTTCTACAAGTCTTGGCCACTCATGTTCCATTGACTGAAACTCATGTAGTCTAGCTGTGTGCCAGAGAAGAAAAGTAAACAGATTTTGTGAACTGTTAACAAACTCTGCCACAAGGAGCATAAATATGTATTTTTTTATTCTTTCCAGGAATTTATCTTATTACTTAGTATGACTCTATTTTATTCAATTTAACAAGCAATTAAATATGCAAGTTGAAAAAATTAGACAATGAGTTAGAAGTTATCAATTAATTATGACTGCCTGTCTGATAAACTTTCACTTTTATGGTTAAATGAATTTCTTTTGGTCTCCAGACACAGGAGATAGTAGATTAGAAAGAATTACGGAGACTATCTCCATGGTTTAGGGAGAACATCCCACTGCGGTATAAATAAAGGTGCTTTAAATTTTTTTCTCTTTTTTAAATCATCTGCCATAGAAAGTTAAAAGTACTACAATGCTTAATTTTAGCCTCTTGTTTTACAGCTGTTTTTATGCATAGTATTTGACACAGTTCCAATTTAAAGGTAGGACAAATTTAATATTTATAAATTAGCTTTAAAGTCCCCAATTTAAATTTTGACATAGTTATTGTTGGTGTAATTCTAAAAGAAAGTGCTGAGGAATGGAAAATAAAATGGCAGTATCGGTGTGCAGTATAAACAAATGGGTTGATTAATGTCTCATGCCTGCCTGTCTGATGTTTTATCTTAGGTTTTTAAAGCCAAAGATTCTTCTTGTTTTATTGTAGTCGCTGAGCTAAAGTTTAAAAGACCAACACTTAAATTATTTTCTTAAATATACTATAAAATCATTTCCTTTAAAGAAATACAATTGCTTAAATAAGTCCCTTTCTTAAATGCTCTTCTGGTTGCACTGAATCTCCCACATGTGAATCCAAATGCATCCTACTCATGACTCTGTATTTTTGGTTGAGGATAAGTTCTCTAGCATTCGAAAAATATTTATTGAGGCTTGCTGTTGGAGCCCTGGTAGTACAGTGATTAAGAGCTATGGCTGCTAACCAAAAGTTTGGAAGTTCAAATCGACCAGCCACTCCTTAGAAATCCTATGGGGCAGCTCTGCTGCATCCTGCAGGGTCACTGTGTATAGGGTCACTGTGAATTGAAGTTGGCTGTTATTGGCACGATACACATGGGACAGCAGCCATTGGTGTGATGAACACAGACACGACTTACAGGTGTGAGACGGGACACCACTTATGGGGGTGATGAGTGTGAGAGGCCGAGGTTGAAAAATCACACTGACCACAAGCTTTTTGTTTGCTGTGGACAGAAAAGGGACAGTCTCCTGTGAGTAGAGACTGATACCAGTTTGTTTATCCCACCAGCTTTTATTGAGCAAAGTAAACAAGCTTGTGCTGAGAAAGTGAGAAAAGGCATCTTATCAGTATTCCTTACTTCAAAAGAAGAAGAGGAATTCCCAGGGAGGGGGTAAGGAGAAGTCCTTGAACTAGACTCAGTAAATGCTGTTTTTATTACATCCTGGTTTTCCAGTCGACTGAGACTAAACTTGTCTCAAGGGCTCTTGCCAGGCTTTTGCCATCCTCAGGACAAGTCCCTATCCAGACACAGGCAAGGTCAAGGTAAGCAGGATTTCACATTCTTTCCAAACATGCACATCCCCACGGACTGTATAGCACCTAACAAAAATGTACCAGTCTGTATTTGGGAAGACAACAAGACTCAAAGATGAAGTGTATGATCCATGCCTGCAGGGAAGCCTGGTGTCACAGTGGTTACAGCTCCTTGCCATTAACCAAATGGTCAGTGGTTCCAAGTCACTACCTTTTCATAGGAGAAAGATATGACGGTCTGTTCCCATAACGCTTTACAGCCTTGGAAACCCTGTAGGGCAGTTGGGTTTAGGTGCTTACATTCTGCTTTGATAAAACTAATGAGCACTGAGCAGATTGTGATAAGCTCAACTATAAATGGAACAGGAAAATGAGAGCATACAGAAATTGGATTGGCATCCTGAGGAGAGCGTTGAAAATATGATTTCAATGAGTCAAAAGAAGGGGATGTGTATTCTGGAAAGTGGGAAGTTTGTAGGCAAGAACCTGGATGTGGGAGAGTCTAGTTACTATACAGGGAAGGGAAGGACTTGCGTGACAGTGGTACAGCATGTATAGGAAAGGTGCAGGAGGGGATGCAACTAGATGGCCTTGCCTGTCTTCTGCAGACATTAACTTACGTAACATATGCATACGAGCTGCTCTTCCAAACCATCCTGGTTTTATTCTTGAACTCCAATATCGTTTCACTATTTTTTTTATTATGAAAGTAGTTATTTTTCATTGTAGAAAATTCATAAGATGAAGAAAAATATGCAAAGTAAAATGAAAATTACTTGTGATCTTACTAACTGGATATTCCCACTGTCTTTTTTCATGATTGCAGATGTTTGTTTATATATTGAAATAACACTTTGTAATTTCTATTCTACTTCTTTCACACGATACTTTATCATGAGCATTTTTCTAGGTCATTAAGAGTTTTCAGAAACATAATTTTAAGGGACTGTGTAATATTCCACGTTATCCATGTGCCATTATTTATTTGGTAGCTCCCTTATCATTACATTTGATAATTTCCTGTGTTCCAGAAGCTTAATACTGAAACACTGTAGATAAAACTAGACTCCCAAATGCTTCAGACTGTTGGCAAGACACTGAAGCTACTAGAAGGAAAAAAGTCTTTCCAAGTCTCTTTACAAAGTTGGAACCAACCTCTGAGCAGCAGCAAGATGAACGAACTTCTCTGAAGCACAAGTTCTGCCATAGAAAAACTGCAAAGAGCTCGTGGCAGTTCTCTTACTATAGAGATTGTTTTCCCTTGGGGTCCTTCCATACCATTTCTCCTATCCTTATGTAAACCTAAAAAAAAGGTAAGAAAGTGGTGAAGAAGTGTATGTATGTGTCACCACTGATGTGATGAATGTGAAATGTAACAGACAGGTAAAATACAACAACTCCCAATTATTTCATGCTACCAACTCCCTTCATTATGTCAGTTAATCTTAACAGTGCAGCCTAAGTGATGTTTTTAGAAGTGGACTCAATCTATATGATCAAGCACTCAGGACTGTAAACCCTCTTATCTAGCATTTGGTGTTGCCCTAGTGATAACGTCAGGTTGTACAACTGATCAGATTGATCACCCAGAAACAGGTTGTTAAAGTGAACAAGAAATTTAATTAGTGTGGAAAAGTTTGATTAATTGACTGCATATTGACAGAATCAGACACTTGCCATCAGTCTTCATGCATAAGAGGTTTTAGAGCACTATTAAAGGACAAACATGCCTGTAAGAAACTCATAGAGTGTCTCACTGAATTGTAATTGGGAGAGGTTATGGATTTACTCAATTGATTTCTTTTTGATATCTTTGTTTCCCTTCAGTTATCAGTGGGGGAGAGATGTGATGATTCATCACTGGCTGAAAAACTGATATCGAGTTGATGTATGTTTTAGCAGAAATGGAAGCAGTTGTTGCAATGAAATGGGCTGAAAGTAGACAGTCTGGCAGGAATATGACACTTGCTCAAAGCCAACAGAAGCCATCCATCAGTACATTTCCCGGTTAGGAGTCACTCAAAGCTCTATCCGACAACTTCTTATTCAGATATATGGAAACTGTGGTATTACATTTCTTTGTTTATTGGCATTGGTATGCCCATTTCACTCCAAGCAGTATTTCTTGTGATAGAGGTTTGTCAGTTAGTGTGCAAATAAATACCGAATAGCTATTTTAGCTGTCATCTTACCATTCTTGGCATGCCATTCAAAGCTCATTTTCTTGAATAAACCAGTAAGTATGAACTCATCAAAATGCATAAAGCCTCTCACAGAACTACATTAATAATTACAAAGCTTGCAGTAAATTATTGCACAAAGACACTGTAGCCTCTTATTCCTACTAGACAGCTTGAGAAAATCAGTTTCTTCCTTCTGAAAACAATCTTGAAGTAGATCAACTAGGCAATCTAATCCTTGCTATTAGAAAGTGGCTCAAAGGAAACACAAGAATAAAGATTTAGCTGTTTTCGGCCCTGATTGAAAGTGGTCTGTTTCTGGTTGAACAGCTAGCTGATGCTTCGCACTCACCTTATCGTGGCATAACTGTCAAATTATCTAATATACAAAAAAGTGTGGCAGCCTTAACAGTAGGTACTTGATCACAATGTAATAAATGAATGCAATTTTTATGTATGGCATTTATTTATTACTAGTATCTAGTATCCCTAGGAATAAAGCTGGAAGTATATGATCAGCTATGACTTATGCAGTGGCTTCGCTTTCATAAGCTTTCTCCGATCGGAGTTTTCAAGTAAACAAATACCTCTCTCCTGAACTCACATATGTCTTCATCTGTACTATCCCCTCTGACCTCCTGTGTATCTTGTGTCAGAGTCTTGTATGCTTATATTTTTCTTACTAGACTGTGAGCTGTTGAATGTCTAGCATAGGCTTTTTACAGGATAGATTTTTGACAAATCCTTATTAAATGAATGGGTAAGTAGACTCTTCTAAGTCTCATCTACACACTGAGTACCTTGTGCAGTGTGTAGAAGCTGCAAAGAGTTTTCAAGAAGTTTTTTAGAATTCCATTTTATTTAATGCTTTATTCAACTTGTGATGCTTCAGAGGGAGTTTCAATTATATATTAAAACAGAATCTATTTCTTCTTATATCTATATCAAGAAGCAATTGAGGATGTTCCTTAGCAGTGTTGCTGGCCTGCTCTTCCTTGACACTCTTCTCTCTTAATTCCTGTGATTAGACTTGTGCTCTTCTCACTTTGCTGCCGACTGTCCCTCCTTTGCCACCTGTCCCAGTTTTCACCAGAGACTGCCTATGGTTCTTTCTGTCTCTCCGTAATTCAAACTCTAGCAGTATTTTCATCCAATCAGTTTCAGTCTTAGTGGGAAAAAAAAAAAAAAAAAACACTGTCATTGAGTCAGTTTGACTCACAGTGACCCTGGCAGTCAGAGTAGAACTGCCTCATAGTTGCCAAGGAGCACCTGACAGATTTGAACTGCTGACCTTTTGGTTAATAGACATAGCACTTAACCAGTACACCACTAGGCCTTTAAAAGTAAATTCTGTTGTGAAGCCCCAGTTGAGAATAGCTGCTAAGATGAACCGTGTTTAATTCTTTTAGTATATGGCTTGGCATTACATAGTTTGCTCTCATGTGTCAATTTTAGGTTTTACCAGTAGACCATTTGCTGTAACAGGTACAAGTGCACGTCCCTTTACCATCAGTCTTCCGTACACTCCTTGTACCATTATAGTTCCATCACTAGTTTCAATTCCTCTGTTCCTTATTTTTTCAACCTTCAGTAATATATATTTCACTTATATATTATTATATATATTGCTCTCTATATAAATATATAGATTATTATATACATATTTCACTATATATTTCACAGTGTATATAACTCTTCTTGTTTTATCTACTGTACACAATTTTTCTTGATTCTTCACCATGTACAATAAAGGTATTTGTTCTGCTCCTAGTCTGTCTTCTGCTGTCTCCCAACTTCCGTTGCTGGGATCTGTCTCCCAACTTCCTTCTTCTTTTCACATTATCAAGTTGATATTTAAATTTTCCTCAGTAACCACAATTACATATGCCATGTTTTCACTATGCCGTGGACCTAAATTTGAAAATCCATTGTATTTGTATCTTTGTAACAATGTAATATAATGTAAGCTAGAGACAAATAATATATACGTAATATGATTATATTTCTTGTCATTAAAACACTTTGCTTTTTTCTTAAGGTTTTTAATTGACATTCTTTTTTTTCTTTTTCACATCGTCATGTATTTATTATTTAAAATCCAGCTCTCTGTTCTGTATTCTGGTACATAGGCTGTTCTCTGTCAGTCTGTGTTCAGTCAGGAAAATGGAGCCTCTACAAGTATTAAGGGACAAGGAGTTTTATAACACATTAGGGTTTATGCAGATACGGGAGGAACTTTGGCAGTGAAGTTCTGCAAGGCTTCAATAAGGGGATTTGCCAAATGGTGACTAGTCATGCAGACTGACGGCTACAGGAAGCTACTGCTGCCGCTCTCTGTAACTTCCCAAATGTAAGGATTTCTGCTTTGCTTCTCCTAACAAATTATGGGTAACATTGTGAAGAATGGGACTTTCAGAATACTTAGTAGTGCTCATTCAGAACCTATACATAGACCAAGAGACAGTCATTCAAACAGAACAAGGAAACACTGCATGGTTTAAAACCAGGGAAGATGTGCAACAGGGTTCCTCTAAATGGTAAAATCGGACAGGACTAGAGAGGAGAAAGGCTTCTGGGAAATGTAGTTCACAGTCTTAGAAGTAGAAAGGAGTTAATAACAAGATATGCATATCCAGGTTTTTTTCACAAGACACTTTCGTCTTAAAATTCTCCATGAGTGAAAGACACTGAGAGCTATGACATAATCTGACATGTTTTAATCTGACATATTTTAAAAGAACCGTTTTAGCAACTGGTAGCTACCATCAAGGCAGTTCTGACTCTTAGTGACCCTCTGTACAACAAAAAGAAACCCTGCCTGGTCCTCGGCCATCCTCAGAATCATGGCTGTCTTTCAGCCAATTAGTGTAACCACTGTGTCGTCATTTTCTCCATTTGTCATGATGTTGTATACTGGTCCGTTTGTGAGGATTTTTGTTTTCTTTATGTTGAAGTATAATTTATGGCTGTGACTGAAAGCTGTGATCTTTGATCTTCATCAGAAAGTGCTTCAAGTCATCTTCACTTTCAGCAATGAGGGTTACATCACCTGCATTTTGCAGATTATAAATGAATCTTCCGTCAGTCATACTAACCCATTCTTCTTCATATAGTCCAGTTTATTGGTTTATTTGCTAAGCATACAGATTAAGCATGGTGAAAGTAAACAACCCTGTTGCACACCTCTCCTGATTTTAAACCACTCAGTATTCCCTTGTTCTGTTTGAATGACTCTCTCTTGGTCTATGTCTAGTTTATGAATGAGCACTACTAAATGTTCTGGAATTCCTGTTCTTCACAACATTAGCCTTAACTTGTTAATGATCTGCATAGTCAAATGCCTTTGCATAGTCAGTAAAGTATGGGTAAACATTTTTCTGGTATTGTCTGCATTCAACCAAGTTCTTTTTGACATCAACAGTGATATCCCTTGTTCCATGTCCCTTTCTGACTCTGGCTTGAATTTGTGGCATTTCTCTTTTAATGTACTGATGCTTCCATTTTTGAGTGCTATTCAGTAACATTTTACTTGTGTCTGATCTTAATGGAAACTCTGCTGACATAGTAAAGTGCTTCATCTGCTAATCAAGAGGTCAATAGTTTGAACCCACCAGGTGCTCTTTGAAAACTCGATTGGCCAGTTCTACCCTGCCCTAGAGGGTTGCTATGTGTCAGAAATGACTCGACGGGCAGTGGGTTTGGTTTTGGTTTGGGGCAATACTAATGATACTGTTCAATAATTTCCACACTCTGTTGGATCTTCTTTCTTCAGAAAGGTCACAAACATACATCTCTTCCAGTCAGTTGGCCACGTAGGTGTCTTACAGATGTCTTGGCATTGACAAATGAATACTTCCAGCACTGTGTCAGTTTCTTCAAACATCTCCATTCATATTCTGTCGATTCCTGGAGACTTATTTTCTTGTCGGTGCCTTCAGTGCATCTTGGACTGCTTCCTTCAGCATCACTGATTCTGATGCTATCTCCTGAGTGAACATCAACCAGTTATTTTTGGTGTAGCAACTGTGCTGTATTCCTTCCGTCTTCTTTTGATGCTTCCTGCATTGTTCACTATTTTGCCCATGCAGTCTTTTCACTGTTGCAGGTTTCAGTTTTTTTATTTAATTCTTTTGCAATGCTGAGTATGTTCTTCCCTTTGGTTTTCTAACTCTTAGTCTTTGCACATGTCATTGTAATACTTCAGTTTGTCTTCTTGAGCAGACCTTTGACATCTTCTGTTCAGCTCCCTTACTGTCATTTCTCCCATTTACTTCAGTTACTCAACATTCAGAGTCTCTTCTCACATTCATTTTAGTCTTTTCTTTTTTCCCTGTCTTTTTAATGATCATTCACTTTCTTCATGTATGAAATCCTTGATGTCATACCCTAACTTGTCTGGTCTTCCATCATTAGTGTTCAGTGCATCAAATCTGTTCTGGAAATGACCTGTAAATTCAGGTGAGATATACTCTAGGTCATACTTTGGCTCTTAGTGTCTTAATTTTCTTCAGCTTCAGTTTGAAGTTGTGTATGAGCAATTGATGGTCTTTTCCACAGTCGACCCATGCCCTTGTTCTAACCGATGATACTGAGCTTCTCCATTGTCACCTTCAGCAGATATAGTCCATTTGACTCCTGTGTATCTCATTTGGCAAAGTTCATGAGTATAATCTCTATTTATGTTGTTGAAGAAGGTATACACAATAGAGAAGTCATTGGTGTTGCAGAATTCTGCCGTGCTAATGCTAACTAGAGAATAGGTAAATGTAACTTTGATAAAGGGTAAGACAGCACATAATACTGGGGAGCCAGCACAGCTTGCACAATGCAAGATTATGGAAGCTCCGTAAACACATTCAAACTCCCTAAGGGATAGAATTATTGGTATGCGGGTTGTGGAGACCATAGTCTCAGGGAACACATAGCTCAATTGGCATAATATAGTTTACAAAGAAAATGTTCTCCATTCTACTTGGTGAGTTGTGCCTGGGGTCTTAAAAGCCTTTGAGCAGCCATCTAAGATAATCCACCCCTTTAGGAGAAAGGGAGGATGGAAAAAACTAAAGACACAAAGGAAGGATTTGCCTAGGGGTCTAATGGACCGCATCTGTGACAGTCTCCACCGGGCTGAGTCCAGTACAACTAAATGGTGCCCAGCTACCGCCAGTAACCAGTAGGGCAGGGATCACCACAGAGGGGCCTAGGTGGAGCTGGAGGAGTAGGTGGAACGAAATTCTGACTAGCAAAACAAGGTCAGTTCACTGGCCTGACAGAGGCTGGAGAAACCCTGAGAGTATGGCTCCTGGGTACCTCTTTAGCTCAGTAAGGAAGTCACTCTTGAGGTTTATTCTTCAGCCAAAGATTAAACAGACCCATAAAACAAAATGAGTTTGAAGAGGCACAACAGCCCAGGGCCAAGGACTAGATCACAGGAGGGGACAGGAAGGCTTATAATAGGGAACCCTAGGCTGAAAAAGCAGAGTGTTAACGTGTCACAGAGTTGTTAACAATTATGATGAAACAATATGTGTACTAGCTGTTGAATGAGAAACGAGTTTGGTTTGTTAACCTTCACCTAAAGTACGATAAATTAAAAAAAAATTCTATCATGCTCTCTGTAGCATCATTTCTGTCACCAAAGCCTTGTTTTCCTACTACTTACCCTTCTTCTTTGTTACCCACTTTTACATTCCAATCACCAGTAATTATCAGTACATCTTGATTGTGCATTTGATTGACTTCGGACTGCAGGAGTTGGTAAAACTCTTCAGTTTCTTCTTCTTTAGCCTTAAGTGGTCAGTGCAAAAATTTGAATGATAGTCATTTTAACTGGTCTTTCTTGTAGGTATATGGATATGATCCTACCAGTAACAGTGTTATACTTCAGGATAGATGTTGACATTTTCTTTTTCATAATGACTGTGATGCCATTCCTCTTCGGTTTGTCATTCCCAGTGAAGTACATCACTGGTAGACACTTGTCTGATTCAGAATGGCCAGTACCAGTCTACTGCAGCTTACTAGAGATATCAGTCTTACATGTTCCATTTCGTTTTTGATGACTTCTAGTTTTCCTAGATTCATACTTCATACATTCTGTGTTCCAATTATTAATAAACACTTGTGGCTGTTGCCTCTCCTTCTGAATTGTGCCACATCAGCAGAGAAGGTCCTGAGAGCTTTGCTCCATCCGTGTCATTGACGTTGACTCTACTTTGAGGAAGCAGCTCTTCCCCAGGCTTCGTCCAACCTGTGGACCTTACCTTTCAGCACTGTAGCAGACAGTGTTCCACTGCTGTTCATAAGGTTTTCACTGGCCTTTTTTTCTTTTTCTTTTTTGAAGTAGATTGCCAGATCCTATTTCTAGTCTGTCTTAGTCTGGAAGTTCCACTGAAACCTGTCCACCATGGATGAGCCTGATGGTATTTGAAATACCAGGGGCATCACTGCCAGTAGTAACATACCAGCCACCACAGTATTATAAGCTGAGCTGACAGACAAAAGGTGGAAAAGCTACACGTAGCAGCTGTGAATTTAGAAGGGACTGCAGATGGTAAAAGTGAAATCAGCTGTTAAGTTCATTCAGCTGTTCATTCAGGTAAGTTAATTCAGCTGTTCTTTTAATGCACCTGAGGAGTAATAGTGACTTGAGCTGAGGTGGTAAATATAGAGGTTGGAAGTGATTATTAGATTCTGGACATGTTTTAAAGACAGTGGAAATATGATTTGCTGATGGATTTGATATGATGTGTAAGAGAGAAATATTAAGAATTAATAGAGGGTTTTTCTCCTTAGCTACTGGAGAGTGTCACATTTTCTGAGATGGAAAAGGCTTTAGAAGGAGCTTTTGGTATTCAAGTGGAAATTGAGTATACAAGTCTAGAATAGGGGAGAGAGTGTGGGGATGAAAATGTAAATGAAGTGCATTCTATTTTCCTTGTGCTGCCGTTAAAAGGTACCACAAACTAAGTGGCTTAGGACAATAATATTGTCAGTAATATTGTCATTTCACAGAGTAGCAGAAGTCTGAACTCAAGGTGTCGGCAGGGCTATGCTCCATCTCAGTACTCTAGGAAGAATCCTTCCTTGCCTTTCCCAGCTTCTGCTGTTCTATATGGTCCTTGGCTTATAGAAGCCAAACTCTGATCTTAGTCTCTGTCTTCACATGACCTTTTTTCTCTGTGTGTCCCTTTGTGTTTTTTGTCTCTTCTTATAAGAACACAGAGAGGTACACAGAGAAATGTGCACTTAGAATTTCAGAAGTATAAATCTAGGAAAATTAGAAGTCATCAAAAATGATGTAGAATGCATAAACATTGATGGCCAGGCTTTAGTGAGCTAAAATATTGGCCATTTGGAATCAGACAGATACATGGTCTTCTGCACCAGGAATGACAAACTGAAGAGGGATGACATTGTGTTCATTGTCAAAAAGAGCATTTCAAAATCTATCCTGAAGTGCAGTATTGTTAGTGATAGGATAATGTCCATATACCTGTAAGGAATATTAGTACTACTATTCAAAGTTTTGCACCAACCACTAATACCAGAGATGCAGAAATTGAAAATTTTTACCAACTTCTGCAGTCTGGAATTGATGAAATATTTAATCAAAATGCATTGATAATTTCTGGCAATTGGATGTAAAAGTTGGAAACACTGAAGGATCAGTAGTTGGAAAATAATGACCTCAGCAATGGAAAGGATGCCAGATATCGCTGATAGAATTTTGCAAGACCAGTGACTTCTTCATTGCAGATACCTTTTTTCGAAGACGTAAACAAGAACTATACATGGGCACCTCACCAGAAGGAAAACACAGGAATCAAAGTGACTATAGCTGTGGGAAGAGGTGATGGAAAAACACAGTATCATCAGTTAGAACAAGGTGGGGGGCTGACTGTGGCTCAGACTATCAGTTGCTCATATGCAAGTTGAAGCTGAAGAAAACTAGAACAAGTCCATGAGATGCAAAATATGACCTGAGTATATCCCTCCTGAATTTACAGACCATCTCAAGAATGTGGTACATTGAGCACATATCACTGAAGAACAGATGTGGTGTGGAAAGACATGACATCAGGAACTCAGACATGAAGAAAACAGCAGGTCATTAAAAAGACAGGAAAGAAAGAAAACACCAAAGTGGATGTCAGAAGAGACTCTGAATCTTGCTCTTCAACATCAACTAGCTAAAGCAGAAGGAAGAAATGATGAAGGGAAAGAGCTTGTCATGAACTGAATTATGTCCCCCCAAAAATATGGTAGCTGTGTGGCTGGGCCATGAATCCTAGTGTCTTGTGACTGTCCTCCTTTGTGTGGTTTTCCTAAGCTGTGTGTTAAAGCATTAGGGTGGGACTGTAAACCCCTTTATAAGGTCACCTCCCTGCTCCACTGTAAAGAGAGTTTCCCTGGGGTATGGCTGGCCCCACCCTTAATCCTGTCATCCTATGAGAGATATAAGGACAGAGAAGCAGGCAGAGAATTGGGAACCTTGCACCATCAAGAAAGCAGCACCAGGAGAAGAGCACGTCCTTCAGACCTGAGGTTCTGGTGCCAAGATGCTCCCTGGACAAAGACTGATGCAATATTGGACTTTCCTGCAGAGCCAACAAGGGGAAAGCCTTCCCCTGGAATGGACACCCGAATATGAACTTGCAGCCTACCAGACTATGTAAGAATAAACCTTCTTTTATTAAAGCCATCCACTCTGTGGTATTTCTGTTAGAACAGCCCTAGCTGACTAAAACAGAGCTAAATGAAAGATTTCAAAGGGCTGCTTAAGAAGACAAAGTAATATTATAATGAAATGTGTAAACACCTGGAGATAGAAAACCATAAGGGAGGAACACTGTCAGCATTTCTCAGGCTGAAAGGACTGAAGAAAACACTGAGCCTCAAGCTCCAATAATGACAATTATACATGGAAAATATTAGATGCAGGAAGCATCATAAGAAGATGGAAGGAATACATAGTCACGATACAAAAAAGAATTGGTCAGTGCTCAGCCATTTCAGGAACTAGCATGTGATCAGGAACCAATGGTACTGAAGGAAAAGGTCCGAGCTGTACTGAAGACATTGGCAAATATAGGACTCCAAGAATTTACAGAATACCAATGGAAATATTTCAAGAAATGGATGTAGTAGTGAAGTTTTCACTCATCTACATCATGAAACTTGGAAGATAGCTACCTGGCCATCCAACTGGAAGAGACCCACATTGTATCCATGCCAAAAGAAGGAGATGCAACAGAATGTGGAAATTGTTGAGGGGGATCATTAATCTCACTCCCAAGTAAAATTTTGCAGAATATCATTCAGAAGTGGATACAGCAGTACGTTAAGAGAGAACTGAGTCAGAAGGGGCCATGAAACAGGGATGTCATTGCTGATGTTAGCCAGATCTTGGTTGAAAGCAGACAGTATCAGAAGTTTACCTGTGTTTTATTGACTGGGCAAAGGCATTTGTCTATGTAGATCACAATAAATTATGGATAACATCACAAAGAATAAGAATTCTAGAACAGTTAATAATGCATACTCAGCATCTGTACATACACTAAGAAGCAGTCACTCAAACAGGACAAGGGGATACTGTGTGGTTTAAAATCAGGCAAGCTGCATTAGGGTGCATCCTTTCACCATGCTTATTCAATCTCTGTATTTAGCAAGTGATCCTAGAAGCTGTACCGTACAAAGAATAACACAACATCAGGACTGAAGGAATACTCATTAGCAGCCTGCAGGATGCAGATGACACACTGTTGCTTGCTGAGAGTAAAGACGACTTGAAGTACCCGTTGATAAAAATCAAAGACCACAGACTTCAGCATGGATCACACCTCAAAGTGAAGAAAACAAAAATTATCACAATTGTACCAGTAAGCTACATGATAAATGGAGAAAAGGTGGAAGATAACAAGGGTTTCATTTTACTGGAATCTACAGTCAGTGCCCATGGAAGCAACAGTCAGTGAATCAGAGGATGCATTGCATTTGGCATATCTGCTCCAAGAGATGTCTTCAAAGTGCTGAAAGGAAAAGATGTCACTCTAAAGACTAGGGTGTTCCTGACCCAAGCTGTAGTGTTTTTGATTATCTCACATATGTGTGAAAGCTGGACAGTGAATAAGGAAGACCGAAGAATCAATGCCTTGAATTCTGGTGTTAGCAAAGAACATCAAATATACCATAGACTGCCGTAATAACAGACAAATCTAGTGCAGCTAGAATTCTTACTAGAAGCAAAGACAGTGAAGCTTAAATACTTTGGACATGTTATCAGGATCAGTCCAGAGAAAGACATCATGCTTGTTAAAGTAGTGGGTCAGTAAAACAGAGGAACCTCAAAAAGATGGACTGACAGTGTGCTGCAACAGTGAGCTCGTATGTAACAGTGATTGTGAGGCTGGTGCAGGACTGGGCATGTTGCACGTAGGGCCACTGTGAGTCTTAGTTGACTCGATGGCACCTGATAACAACAATAAGTTCTCTCCTCTTTAAAATGGGGAGAGTAATAATAGTTACCACTTCTTGATAGTGCTGTAAATAGTAAATAAATAAATGTAGATAAATCTCATAAATGGTGGCTGCCACATGTCAGAAATTTGGAAGTACTGGCTCTCACTTCATTGCTCGTGAGTTGGAGACTTTGATGGCACTTTTTAATGTGAGACTTGATTTTATGGAAAATCTCTCCAATTATTATTAAAAAATTTTTCTCAGGTTGTTGTATTTCTTTATATGAAATTTCTCATTATTCAGAAGTTGGGCTTTTTGGATGGGTGCTCTTTGCTTTTCTCTATTGTAGTTTTCATCTATTTTCTATACATTCTACTATTAGAGAGATTTCTACTTGATCTTCCAAACCTATTGCATGGTTCAGCTATCTTTATTTTCTGAGTAACTTTTTTATAGCATTATGTTCTTTCAGTAGATGAAATATTCTCTCAAATCTGTTTGACAGTATTAATTAGAAGTGTTTTAAGTTCTTTCTTTCTTTCAGAGTCGATTTTCTGATACTGTATCTTTCTTTTTTATTGTCTTACATGTTAGACTTCTCTCAAATATCTGATCATCCTTGATTCTATATTCTTATTGAAGAGTGAATAAATACAAAAACTAGTTTTGAGTTTTGGTATCAGGATAAGGTTTGTTGATTCACAGGCTAACTGGGAGAAAAAAAAAAGCCCCTGCCATTAAGTCATGGTGACATGAATCGGATCCGACTCGATGGCACTTGGCTTCACTTTGCCCATTAAGTCAATTCTGTCTCACACTGACCCTGTAGAACATAGCAGAACCACCTCATAGGATCCCTGAGGCTGTAAATCTTCACAGATGCAGACTGTCATATCTTTCTCCCATGTGGTGGCTGTTGAGTTCAAATGGCCAACCATTCAGTTAGCAGCCAAGCGCTTATCCCCTGTGCCAGCAGTTCTCCTAGACTTACTTTAAAAAATAAAAGCAAACCCATTGCCATCAAGTCAATTCCAAGTTACAGTGACCGCACAGGACAGAGTAGAATTGTCATATAGGCATTCCGAGGAGCACCTGGTGGATTTGAACTGCTAACCTTTTGGTTAGCAGCTCTTCCAGAGCTACCAGACCTTCCAGATACACCATAAAACCAAACCGAGTGCCATTGAGTCAATTCCAACTCATAGCAACCCTGTAGGACAGAGTAGAATTGCACCTTAGAGTTTCCAAGGAGCACCTGGCCGTTTCAAAGTGTCCACCTCTCGGTTGGCAGATGGAGCACTCAACCCCTATGCCGCCAGGCTTTCCAAACACAGACACAGCACAGGTGAGCTAAAAGGGAGCCGCATTACACTTCGAGCTCTGTAAGTGCTGAAAAGCATAAGACTGTCTTCCAAAGACTGACATTTTCTATACTGGCTGCCATAGTTTACCCACAGATACTTGGTCTATGTTCATTATAGAATAACGGTCCCTTTTGACTTTGGAGTTAATTATTTTCTCTTAGGATTCTGCCCAAGGTAGGAATAGATGGATGGACTATCAGCAGATTTTTAATTAATCCAGTTACTTTCAGCTCTGTCTCACATCTCGGCTGTATATAATGTTTCCAGTTTTCAGGCCTCCTCAAAATTCTACAGGGCAGATTGGAAACCCTGGTGGCATAATGGTTAAAAAGTATGGCTGCTAACCAAAAGGTCAGCAGTTCCAATCCACTAGGCACTCCTTAGAAACTCTGTGGGGCAGTTCTACTCCATCCTATAGGGTTGCTGTGAGTCAGAATCAACTCAGCAGCAGTGGGTTTTAATGAGTTTATCCTTTGTAGCGTCTTAGTACTCTGTAGGTTCTTGGCTGTGGTTTTCTTTCCATACTTCATCAGTCACCTGTATTTTCTTTTCCAAGAAAAGAGAAGAGTTTATTAATCTTCCCTGTTGTGGTGCTTTTCCTTTTGCCTTTGTTAACCAGTTTATGCTGCTTTTGTTCCTTTAGTGTTTACAGTGTAGGAGGGAGAAGAGATTAAAAAATACTGCCAATTCTTCATCTTCAATCAGAAGTCTTAATTTGTTAAACATGTAAAATTATATATAATAAAAACAAAAATCTTGCATTTACCTTATTTAATGTTAAATTTTTTTATATAAATATTGGAAAGAGGATGGGGAAGTGTCATCGTACTAGCTTGTTATTGCATCTTAATGAGTGCTTTCAGCTGACAACCCTGCCAGCTGTCGTATCTGTCCTGTCTAGAGGAGTAGTTAGATGAGCTTGCCATTTAGTTACATGATAGTGACAAAAAAAAAGTTATTCAGCAAATATTTATAAATCTCTAACCATGTGTCCACTTGTTTGCCAGATGTTGGAGATACAGCTTAAAAAAGAAAATACATCCATGGCCTCTACCCGTGCTGAATATATTAGAAGAGACAAATGCTAATATTTATAAAGTTATTTACACAAATTGTGATTTTCTATACATAATTTACACAAATTATGTGATATAAGGGAGATATTTGAGATGATGGATATGTTTTCTGTATTGATTACATCAGTAGCTATGTAACTATATACTTGTCAGAACTCAATTATTGGTGAATTCTATGGTATTTAAGTTATGCCTCAACAAAGATGGTTACAAAAGAAGGAAGATACAAAATACCATTTAAAGTCCAGGTGAAATATACACAAATTGTTCATCCAGAAATATATAAAATAGCCTGAAAATGTTCAGTTGGCAAGCATTACATTATAATAATAATAATGTTTTAAAAATTATTGTAAATTAAAAAAGAAATCTACAAAATATTAGACAGAGAAGAAATAATGTTTATGAATTTAAAAATCCAGTAGTATAAAGATATCAGTTCTCCCAGAATTAATCTACATAATCAGTGTAATCAGAAACAAAAGCTTAACAGGCTTCCCTTTCCCACTCCCATCACCATTTTATTCTTGGTTAGAAAATTGGCAAGCTGAACTTAAAATTTAGGTGGGAAGAAAAAATTCCAGAGACAAGATACTTCTGAAAAGAATGAAAAAGACACCGAAAGTCTTTTTCTAGAATTAGTTATACTGATCAAATCAACATAATGTGTATGCAAACTTAGATCAACAAACAAGACTGATTTTTTTATGACTGGTGATACAAAGGCAAAACAAAGAAAACTATGGGAAAAAGCACAAAAAATGTGAGCAATAGGAGGTCTAGCATAGCCTTTGGAATCCAAGAAAGTGTCTCTAAATAAATTACTTTTATTATGAGACATAGAAAGCTGAGTAATAGTTAGGACAAGAAAGAATGAGAAGAACATTTTAAAATTCTGGAAAATAGGGACAGCATATGCAAAGACACAAAGGAAAATGAATTGGTAGACTCCAGGAACCAAAGGAAAAGTCGGATTGGCCCAGTCTTCCTTCTCTCTCTGGTCATTTCCCAAACATGGAATGTGATCTTGGCAAGCTGACATCAACACAGCAGATGTGAGAAGGACATATACCGGAGGAAGGTAAACATTTGAGGAAAGCAGGCTTCTTCTGTCCTTATTTCCATTATTTTTACTCTAATTCAAGTCCTTATTCCTTTTTGCCTGCATAACAGAAATAGCCACTGAAGCATATTCCTGTGTTTCTCATCTGGTACTTCTCTAACAGAAATTACCGTAAGTGGATGGCTGTCTTAATCATGTAGTGCTGCTGTAACAGTGAGACCACAAAGTGGATGGCTTTAACAAATAAAAGTTTATTCTTGCACAGTCCAGTAGGCTACAAGTCCAGATTCAGGGTATCAGCTCCAGGGGAAGGCTTTCTATGCTGACTCTGCACAAGGTCCTTGTCATCAGACTTTCCCTGGACTAGAAGCTTCTGAGTCACGTGGTCTCCAGTCCTTTATGAAGGACATGCTCTGCTCTCATGCTGCTTTCCTGGTGGTATGAGCTCCCCAAATGTTTGCTTGCCTCCCTGTGCCTTGTATCTCAAGAGGTTGCCCCAAGGCACAACACAGTCGCACACACTGAGTCCTACCTCACCAGCACAACTGCTTCCCATCCTCCCTCACTAACATCATAGAGGCAGGGCTTGCAACAGAAAAGAACGTCTCACAATACTGGGAATTATGGCCCAGCCAAACCACTACACACAACATAGTTGTGTCAGGGGCAGGGAGGGTAGAACACAATTTAATCCATGTCAGTGTCTTTTAAAAAAAGTTTTATTTTGTTGCAGCCCAGTAGGCTAAAAGTCCAAATTCAGGGTGTCACCTCCAAGGGAAGGCCTTCTCTGCTAATTCTGCAGGAAAGTCCTTATTGTCAGTGTTCCCCTGGACGGGGAGCTTTTGATGCACAGGGACCCTGGCTTCTCTTTTCCGAAGAATGTGTTCAGTTTCGGGCACTGCTTCTTGGTAGTGTGAGATTCCCCACTCTCAGCTTGCCTCCCTTTTATATCCCAAGAGGCTGCCCCAAACAAAGCACAGTACAACGCTACATGCACATTGAGTCCTGTCTCACCAACACAACGGCTGCCCATCCTCCATCATTAATATCACAGAAGCAGGGTTTGCAGTGTACAGGAACATCACAACATCAGGAATCACTGCCCAGCCAAATTGCTGTGGGCAGTTTCTGGGATACCTGATTTAGTCCATGACATCATATCTCTAATGTGGTCCTCTTAGCTTTGTCCAACACAGGTGCTGCCCTTTTCTTCCCTAAGTGTATCTTAGATCACATCGCTCTACTGTTAATGGTCAGTGGCTACTGATTGTCCACTTCCTCAACCACACTTTCCTGTGTTCCTTTCCACATCGTCAAGTCATGTATGTGAGCATGTTTATAAACTTTGAAGGGCTATTTCAGAGGTGGAGAGAGGAATTTAAACATGTTAAATGGCCATTTGTAAGTCAGGTACTGCTACTCCTGCGAGGCCCTGCATGCCAAGAACATACTAGTGAGTGATAAAATATATGCATGCATTCCTATTGCAAAAACAGAAAAATCAGAGATGTTGCATAAGTTTTTCAGAATTACACAGCTAACAGGCAAAGAGCTGGTATTCATTCACACTGAGACATGTCACTGTGTAGACTGTTTCTGGGTAGCCAAATGTTGCTCCTGAGAGGCAGTCTGCTGTGGTAGAGGGTGGAAAGAGTCTTGAAGCTGAAAGAGTATCTATCTGTCATGTGACCTTGGGCAACATATTTGCTCTGGAAGCTTCCTTAGCTATCATATAAAGATTCTTACATCTCTTGTGATATTGTGAGGATTAAATGATAAGATAAATTATATGTGTTTTTCAAAGAGCAGCTGTTAACTTTCTAATTACGTACTATAAAGTAATGGAAACAATTTTCATTAAATCTGCAATGTTACCACCCAATTTGTGGAGAACATTTTAGCTTTCACAGTTCATTTATATATATTATCGTATTGTATTTTCAAAAATTTAGATGAGCCTATCAATCTTCTGACATGAAATTTGAAACAATATTTTCTACCCAAATTTGCCATATTTTATTAAAAATAAAGTAGTGCTCAAATGGGTTTGCATTCTTTGAGCGTATACGAATGAGCGTGCACTCTGCTGAAGGTAGACTGCCTAGAAACTCAACAAAAGGCAGAGAGAAATAACCTTGCAATTAAAAAAAAAATAGCGCAGATAATCTAGAAAGCCAATAACCCACATGAGGGTAATAAAGACTTGATTAGTTGTTTTGAGACCTTTAAACTGCTTGCTATTTATCAGTATTATTTAACTACAGATGCATAGGATGCTGATATAAATAGGCCAAACACTATCTTCATGAGAAATGATTTCATATTTTTATTAACGATAAAGGGTATGAAAGACAGTACTCTATTTGCCTTTGCCATTAAAAACAATGTGCCCGTCTTTAAAAAAAGTTGGGCTTCCTTTTTTTGGTATACAATATTGTTTTAGTCAGCTAGGGCTGCTCTAACAGAAATACCACAGAGTGGATGGCTTCAACAAAGGAAGGTTTATTCTTACACAGTCCGGTAGGTTGCAAGTCCATATTCAGGGTGTCTTGTCTAGGGGAAGGCTTTCCCCTTGTCGGCTCTGGAGGGAAGTCCAGTATTGCATCAGTCTTTGTCCAGGGAGCATCCCGGCGCAGAAACCTCAGATCTCAAGGACACGCTCTTCTCCTGGTGCACATTTCTTGATGGTTAGAGGCTCCCAATTGTCCTTTGTTTCTCTTTCCCTTTTATCTCTTGCAAGCTGAAAGCATCAAGGGTCCGGCAAGCCATACTCTGGGGAAACTCTCCCTACAGCAGGGCAGGGAAGTAATTCTATGCAGGAATCTACATCCCCACCCAAGTCCTTTAACATACAATTTAGCGAAACCACAATGGAGGAGAGTCCCAAGATACTGGGAATCATATCCCAGCCATGTGGCTACACATATTTTTGGGGGGACACAGTTCAAACCATGACATCCCATCCTTTGACAACCCAAAAATCACATCACAAAAACATTTAACACATTCATCTCACCATAGCAAAATCATGTCCATCCCGTACAACAGAAGTCTTAAATCAGTTCCAAGTCCAAAATACAAAAATTCTTCTAAATCTGTGAAACTTAGAAGGTAAGCTATCTGCTTCTAAAGGCACAGTGGCAGAACAGGTACAAGTTAAACATTCCATTACAAATGGGAGAAATTGAAGAGAAAGAAGGCATTAACAGGCAATAGGTGAGTCAACAGAACATATTACATTAGCCCTCAAAGCTCTGGAAATACTCTTACATTTTCTGAGACATTCTACACAACGGCAATGCTCTCCAGACTCTATTGGCCACACTCTCTGGTTTCTGAGTGGAGACCTCCAGCCCTGTGCTACAACTCTGCCTTCAAGGTCCACTTGGACAGAAACTCTGCCCCATCAGCTTTAGGAGCACCCTAAGCCCAGCTGAGTGGCAATTCCACCCTTATTGAACACAGCACGCCATGGTTCCACCCTTTCAAACCCCTGAGGTCATGGCCATACCTTTTGAGACTGAGGCAGCTCGGCTTCTCACGCTATCTGCCTCTTCAGCTTCAGCTTCCTGTGGCTGCATGGCTGGGGTCTCAGGCCCACATCTGCCCTGCTGGGCAAGTGTTCCAAAGCTCTGTTGCACCACTGATTTAAGTGCCCAGAGGCACCCCGCTCTTGCTGCAAAGCGTCCTGCCCAAAGGCACTCAACTCTCTCACTCCTTGGGTCAGCAAGGCCAGCTCGACCGATTCAAGTGCCCGCAGGCACCCCGTTCTGCGAGGAAAACTCTGCGCAGGCACTGACCTCTCTCACTCCACGGGTCGGCTCCAGCGCTGCCTCTGGTTCTGCTGCTGCCGCTGCCACTGCCACTGCCGCTGCTGCCGGTCCTCTATTGTTTCTCACCATCTTCACCTTCTTTGTTCCTTCTGAATCTTCTATCCATTCGCAGTTTCAAAGTGGCTTCCACATTTTAGATATTTGCTAGAGCAGCACCCCACTCTCAGTACCAATTCTGTTTTAGTCAGCTAGGGCTGCTCTAACAGAAATACCACAGACTGGATGGCTTCAACAAAGAAAGGTTTATTCTTACACAGTCCGGTAGGTTGCAAGTCCATATTCAGGGTGTCCGCTCCAGGGGAAGGCTTTCCCCTTGTCAGCTCTGGAGGGAAGTCCGGTATTGCATCAGTCTTTGTCCAGGGAGCATCCCGGCACAGGAACCTCAGGTCTTAAGGACGCGCTCTTCTCCCGGTGCACATTTCTTGATGATGCGAGGCTCCCAGTTGTCCTTTGTTTCTCTTTCCCTTTTATCTCTTGCAAGCTGAAAGCATCAAGGGTGGGGCAAGCCACACTCTGGGGATACTCCCCCTACATCAGGGCAGGGAAGTAATTCTATGCAGGAATCTACATCCCCACCCTAATCCTTTAACATACAGTTTAGTGAAACCACACAATGGAGGAGAGTCCCAAGATACTGGGAATCATATCCCAGCCATGTGGCTACACATATTTTGGGGGGGACACAATTCAAACCATGACAAATATGAAAGTAAAAACTCAAATTTTCTCTTAGATTAAAAGGAAAGGAGTTAAAGTAAGATTGGAGTTTATTTTAGCCATTGATATTCCTAGATATTTGCATGCTTTAATTGTTCTTAGTTATGTTGTTATGTTAGAAATGATTTTTACTATGTATGAAAAGAGGTGGTTTTTCAAATGTCTTATTTTATAACTACATTTATTTTACAAAGAAATACATTTTTTATTTTCTAAAATGACCATCTAACATCTGATGACAAAAGTCATTTTTCTTTTTTTGTCACTTCTGACACCAGTGGCTTGTGGCATTGTGGGTGGCACTCAGTCGTGTGCCACCATACCTAAAGGAGGCCAGGAAAGTAAGACAGTGACATCTGTAAGCTTTGTTTTGCTTTGTACATTTGCCTTTCTTATTTTCTGTTTGTTGGCTTGTTTTTAATGACTGCTTCAAAACACATGCTTTCTAGAAAATCTGTCCTCACAAGTAAGTGCCTTACGTTTCTGTTATCTGAGTAGATTTTGGTCTCTGGAGTATGACTGCTGTTCATGACTTACTAGATTGCTCAACATCTTTAGGATTCCCAGTGTTGTATAGTCATCTACCTTTTTGTCATCTGATATGATTTCCCTTTGTGTTGTGTATCTTATCACTATGGTGGTGTAGTGGGTTAAGTGCTACCACTGCTAACCACAAGATCGGCAGTTCAAATCCACCAGGCACTCCTTGAATACTCTGGGGGTCAGTTCTACCCTAGCCCCTAGGGTCACCATGAGTCCGATCTGACTCAACGGCACTTGGCTGGTGTCTTAGGCTGGGCTTTCTAGGGAAGCAAAACCAGTAACACGTGTAGGTACAAGGAAAGATTTATAATAGATAAATAGATAGATACAAATATGGGAAACAGCTCACATAATCACAGAAGCTGAATGTCCCAAGCTCTGGCACAAGTCTCACATAGCCACGGAAGCTGAGGAACCCAAGGTCAGCAAATCAGAGACCAGAGTTCTAGATCACCGGTTGTGTAGGTCAGTGGATCCCAAGCTGGTGGTGAGACGAAGCGACAGAGGCTGGCAAAACCAGGATCAGCAGGTCAGGGAGCAGGAGTGGCAGAGGCTGGCGAACTCAGGATTGGCAGATCAGGGAGCAGGACTCTCAAGTGCCGACTGTAAGGACTGATAAGTCCAACAGCTGGTAGCTCAAGTCCCGGAACCAGATGCTGGAAAAAGAGACCAGGAGCTCCTGGCCATGTGAGCGACCAGCAGCTATAGTGAAAGGTCGCTAGATGAGAGCCCAGAGGCAGGGAGCCACCACAAACCCCACCCTGCCACTTAATACAGCAGCCAAGTATGTAGTAGCCAAGTTGACATAATCCTGACCACCACAGCTGGCTTGGCGTGATGTAATGAGATGGGTAGTGGCCATTGTGTTGATGAGATGTATAAGATTAGATAATATCCTAAGCCAATCTCTTTTGAGATATGAAAGAGAAAAGCTAGCGGAGAGACATGTGACTTCATGCCACAAAGAAAGCAGTGCCAGGAACAGAGCACATTCTTAGATCCGGGTTCCTGCTTGGAGAAGCTCCTAGTCCAGGAGAAGACTGATGACCAAGACTTCTCTCTAGAGCCTATAGAGACACAAAACCTTCCCCTGGAGCTGATACTCTGAATTTGGACTTCTAACCTCGTAGACTATGAGAAAATAAATTTATCTTGATTAAAGTCATCTACTTGTGTTTTTTGTGTTCCAGCAGCACTAGATAATCAGGACAGAATTTAGTATCAGGAATGGGATGCTGCTCTAACAGAAACATAATATGGATTGGTTTTGAAACTGTGAATGGATGGAGGACTCAGAAGGATATGAGCAGAACTGTTAACCCTAGAGACAGTACAGATGTTGAGAAGCAAGAGCAGAGGACTAGCAGTGGCAGAACAAGGAGACCTGTGCCGTACAAAACTGGAGCCAACCCACAGAATGATAGAATTGACTCCCTTGGCTCAGGAGGCTTCCTGGCAGAGTGGGGTGCCTCTAGACACATATCAGTGGAGCTGGCTTACCAATCCATGGATGAGAGAGCTGAGTGCCTTTCAGCCAAAGTTTGCTGGTAGAATGAAGTACCTCCACACAATTTCTGGTGGAACCACAGAGCTTTGGAATACTTGCCCCAGATGTGGATATGAAACCTGAAGAGCAGAGAGGCTAAGAAACCAGGAATCAGAAGCTGAAGACATGAGGAACACAAGAAGCCAAGCTGCCTCAGGCTCAAAAGGTTTATGGGTGTGACCTCTTTGGTTTCAAAGAGTGGAGTCCTGGTGCAGATACTGTGAATATTGTTTTTGTTTTTGTTTTTAGTATGACTGAGTGAAAATGTACATTCCCATATAAATTTGCATGCTCGCCTATATGCAGCTGGTGACAGCACACTGTTCCTCTCTGCTCCATGCATGTCTCATCCTCCCAACAGTCTCCTTTCCACTCCTCTCCACCCACTCTCCTTCCTCCAGCCAAAGGTCAGCAGGATGATATCCTATAGATGTATAGAACCATAAAGTGCATCCAATATATGGTCACTCTGCATCGCAAAGTCCAATATGACAACAAAACATTTAGAATATTCCATGAACTTAGTTGATAAAGCAGCAGCAGAGTTTGAGAGAACTGACTCCAGTTTTAAAAGGAATTCTACTGTGGGTAAAATGCTCTCAAACAACCTCACATGCTAAAGAGAAATTTTTTGTGAAAGGTAGAGTCAGTCACTGTGAGAAACTTCATTGTTGTCTTATTTTAAGAAATTGCCACAGTCACCCCCAGCCTATAGTAACCCTACCCTGATCAGTCAGCAGGTACCAACAGTGAGGCAAGACCCTCCACCAGCAAAAAAGATTATGACTTGCTGAAGGCTTAAAAGATGGTTAGTGTTTTTTTAGCCATAAAGTATTTTTTAATTAAGGTACATATGAGGGGCATTCTCTCTAATCATTGGGTTGAGTGTTGTGTCTGTTTTCTGCCAATTGCTGAGTGTCAGGGTGAGGGTACCCAGGTGTTCAGTCACTGGGTAGGTGATGTGAAAACTCACTGATGGTCCCCTGTGAGCAGGGCTTTGTAAGTGTTTGCAATGGACATAAACCTCTGGTTGCAGGGGAAGGGAGCTATGTGTGGGGCAAGGCTAGGGAATGTCACTTCTTGGCTGGTGCCTAGTTGGAGGGTGTGCCCCTGAGTGATAGTGAGTGAACCTCATATAAGTGGTTGTACAGCCAGTCTTTGGCCCCCTACACAGGTGGGGGGCTTTGGGGAGGAAGACAGACTGCTTGTCCTTAGGTCCATGGCATGCATGACTGGAGAAAGTGAAAGACACTAGCCTTCCATCCCCTGATGCAGGTAGCCAGGGGGAGTAGGAGGCATCACTGGTCCCAGGGCCCCTGGCAGTATGGTTGGTCAGAGGGAGTAGGAGGCACCACCAATCTTTAGATCTCCCCAGTGCAGATGACTAGAGAGAATAAAAGATACATGTTGTTCTCAGGCTCCCAGAACAGGTGGTGGAAAGGCGTAGGAGGTACTGCAGTTTAGTGGTCCTCCTGCCTAAGTGACTGAGCAAAGGTATGGCTGCCTTGAGTTCCTGGTCCCTCAGCCTAGGGGGTGGGACAGTCACAGGTACTGCCAGACTGAGATAACCTGTAGGAATGGGGCATAAAATAGGGATTAGGGAGATGGGGCACAGGCCGATAGGCCTGCATCCTGGGAGCCTGGAGTAGACACAGTGGGTGAGGTGCATGTATTTAAAACATTCCAAGGGTGGGAAGCTTTCCTGCCTGGTACTGAGTGTGAGCACAGAGTTGCTCCTGCTTGGTAGCACTAGGTGGTGAGGAGGTAAAGCTTGGAATGTTCCTTGCTTTGTCCCAATATGGCCATGCTGTGTAGGTTCAGCAGTTTAAGTGCCCAAGAAATATGTAAAGTTGTTTTTTTTGTTTTACTATTTTCTGTTGCTACACAATATATGTGCATTTATGTTTTAATTTATGTTAATGTCCACATGTGTGTTTTAAAAATATACCAAGTTCATAAATTGTGAATCAGATTTGAATTAATTTACTAAATACATGCTGAGTAACTAAACACATCTTGGCCCACTGCTGTCAAGTTGATTCTGACTCGTGGCAACCCTATAGGAAAAGGTAGACTTGCCTCATAGCATTTCCGAGGCTATAATTAGTTAATGGAAGTAGACTGCCACATCTTTCTTCTGACTAAAATCTTACCTACCATCAAATATCTTTTAGATAAGGCTGTCATATTAGCTCTTTCATTTTAGTCATGAGCAAAACAATGTTTAGACATACCTGCAGGTGACAAGTGTGAACTGTGGCAATTTAAACACACCTTCACTTTTAATGACTCTAACCAAAACAGAAAAGTGCATAGCAAATCGAACCTAGCATGAAATATTATACATTATTTCCAAGTTTTTCTTCTCTGTGTTAAATGGTAGCAAGTACATAATTTTGAGCCTTGGAACATATATGCCTTTCTATACTTATACCCGTAGTTCTATCTTTTATAAATTGAATTCTGTTTTTGATCACCTAAAGTATTTCACTACATAAGGAATTACACAATAAACCCCTCTGAATTGTGAACTGTATATTGATGTTTTTAAAATTTAAGTCACTTGTGTGACACTTTAGTGATTTTTATATTCTCAAACCATTCATACCTGTGTTTACTTGTTATTATTTTTGTAATTCTTCTCACTTTTTAAATTTAAATAAAATTTCAATTAATATCTCTTGCTATGTTGTTAGGTGCCATCAAGTTGGATCCAACACATAGCAACACTATGCACAACAGAACAAAACACTGCACGGTCTTGTGCTATGTCCACAGTCATTTTTATCCTTCAGCCCATTGTTGCAGTCACCGTGTCAATCCATCTTGTGGAAGGTCTTCCTCTTTTTCACAGACCCTCCACTGTACCAAGCATGATGTCCTTCTCCAGGGACTGACCTTTTCTGACAACACATCCAAAGTATACAATGTGCAATCTTGCCATCTTTGCTTCCAAGGACAATGCTGGTTGTACTTCTTCTAGAATAGATCTGTTTGTTCTGTGGAAGTGGTACATTCAGCATTCTTCTCCAACACCACAATTCAAAGGTATCAGTTCTTCTTCTGTCTTCTTTGTTCATGGTCCAGATTTCGTACACGTATGATGTGATTGAAAATGCCATGTCTTGGGTCAGGTGCACTTTAGTCTTCAAGGTGACATCCTTACTTTTGAATACTTCAAAGAGGTCCTTGTCAGCAGATTTTCCTAATGCAATGCATCTTTTGATTTCTTGACTGCTGCTTCCATGGGCCTTGATTGTGGACCCAAGTAAAATGAAATCCTTGACAACCTTAATACTTTCTCCATTTATAACAGTGTTGCTTACTGGTACGGTTTGAAGGATTCTTGTTTTCCTGATGTTGAGATGCAATCCACACTGAAGGCTATGGTCCTTGATCTTCATCAGTAAGTGTCTCAAATCTTCTTCATTTCCAGCAAATAAGGTGGTGTTGTCTGTGTAATGCAGGTTGTTAATCCTGCAATCCTGATGCCTTGTTCTTCTTCATATAATCCAGCTTCTCAGATTATTTGCTCTTCATACAGATTAAAAAGGTAAGGTGAAAGATACATCTCTGACCCACACCTTTCCTGACTTTGAATCATGCAGTGTTCCCTTGTTCTGTTCGTACTACTGCCTCTTGATCCATACACAGATTCCTTAAGATCACAATTATGTGTCCTGGAATTCCCATTTTCTGCAACTTTAGCCATAATTTAGTATGATCCACACAGTCAAATGGTTTTGCATATTCAATGAAACACAAGTAGACATCATTCTGGTATTCTTTGCTTTCAGCCAAGATCCATCTGACATCAGTGCTGGTATCCCTTGTTTCACGTCCTCTTCTAAATACAGCGTGAATTTCCGGCAGTTCCTTGTCAATATACTGTTGTAGTCCCTTTTGAATGATCTTGAGCAGAATTTTACTTGTGTGTGATATCAACGATGTTGTTCAGTAATTTCCACATTCGATTGGATCACCTTTCTTCGGAATGGGCATAAATGTGGATCTCTTCGAGTCAATTGGCCAGTTAGCTGTCCTCCAAATTTCTTGGCATAGATGAGTGAGCACTGCCAGCACTGAATCTGTTTGTTGAAATGTCTAAATTGATATTTCGTCAATTCCTGGAGCCTTTTTTTTTTAACCAGTGCGTTCAGTGCAGCTTCAGCTTCTTCCTTCAGTACTATCAGTTCCTGATCGTATGCTACCTCTTCAAATGACTGAGCATCTACCAGTTCTTTCTGTTATAGTGACTCTGTGTATTCCTTCCATCTTGTTTTGATGCTCCCTGAGTTGTTTAATAGTTTCCCTGCAGAATCCTTCACTGTTGCAACTCGGAGCTTGAATTTTTTTTTCTCTTGCTATCAATGGATATAATTCAGAAAAATAGTTATGTTACTCTGTAGCAACTACAATATTATCTTATTATGACCTAAATACCATAACATCAGTGGCAGATATATTGCCCTTTGGGAAACACTGTCTTATATGACTGTAAGTTTGAATTTTCATAAATTTAATTTCCTTAAAGTACAATTTAAATGGAAGATAAACTCAGGGCCAAGAATGCATCTGTCTTGTACATCATTATTTCCTCAGGACTTAGTACCTAACCCATAGCAGGTATGCAGTAAATTTTGAAAGGTAGATTAATGAATGAAGCATGTATTTTCGTATTCCTCCCTTAAAATGCCACCCAGTAGTAATCATTTAATAATAAAACAATACTGAAGTTTTATGTAACAGTACATAATAGCAGGCATGTTTTTGCCCCTTGGTCTTAAAAACACTAAGTAATATAAGACATAGCATTTCTATTAGACTTCAAGTATGTTTATAGGCCAAGGAAGGTTGATAAACAGAAGTGGGGAGGAAGCAGTACAGGAGTGGGCCTGCTGATTGGAAAAGGGGTGATGAGAGAGCAAGGCAGTGAGGAGTAACAGCTGAAATAGTGTCTGTGTCATAGGGTCTCAGGTAACCCTTGGTTAGGGTAGGAAGAAAAGGCATCACGGAAGGGGGAATATACATGGGAAAGTTGCTTCATTGGAGGAGGCTCTGCTCCACTAATAGTGACTTCCAAATCATCAACCCTAATGACCAAATTCTTCTAAAATGAAACACTGCGAATCTCTTTTCATAATCTTCTTGTAATAAAACTTACCTGTAAAGCATAAATCCCAACTTATTTTCCTTTTCATGCACTTAAGAAATGATATAATTTACGTATCATTTGGGTTGGAAGAAGATTATGTATAAAACTGATATCAGCATAGCATTCTGGATCCGTGTATAACTGGAGGTTCATCAGTTAGGAGGCCCGTGAAACACAAATAGGATGTTTTATAAAACCTGTGAGACCTGAGTAAATGAAAGCAATCCACATCAACTGTGTGTCAGAATGTCAGCGGTTAGCTGATTTTACCCACAAACAATTATTTTGACAGTAGGACCTAAATTTTGAGGAAATAAATCAGAGAGGGAAAACCATTTTTAGTTCAAAGATGATGTTGAAAATGTGGCCCCCACCTTAGAATTACATTGGTACAAAATTTTTTTTATCTTTCAGTCTGTTATAGATGCAAGAGAACGTTTTGCAGTATGTCTTACTAAAGGAACTTTGGGTATGTCTAGTAAGTGAGTGATCGCTTATTTCTCTGGTGCTTTTTTAAAACTTATTTCTCCATTTATTCAATAATTTGTCTCTTTCAAAACTGCCATCGGAAGAGAGGAAATTTAAAAGAGAAAATAAAAAGAATATATACTTCCAGGAGTCAGAATACACTGAAATAGAAAAGGAGCAAATTTGGCCAAGTTGGAGTGGACTGTCTAGGGGAAAGGACTCTGATAAGCAGCTGGCCTTACATTCAGTGCCATGAGCTGACGTTACCAGATGTGGTCACTGCAGCAGAGAATGTGACCCAGGTGAGGGAAGCGAGAAGGGCTTTGGCAGGAGACACCTTCCATGGTATGGGACTCCAGGTCAAGGGTGGTATCTGTTGGATTTTTTGGCAGACTCAATAGTACAATGCCAGTGAATAATTTAACAGGATCTGAGGCAACCCCAAGCCTTCCAGAAAACAAGGAGGTATATGAGAAGAAATAGACACATTGTAAGGCAACTGCAGAAATCACTTTGCCTTCTGAGTCCGGGAAGGGGCTTGAATAGGGTTGCATAATCCTGCCATTCAGCAGACTGAGCAAAGATTTAAAAAGGGGCTTACAACATTTGCGTAGAGTAATAAGCCTTAAAATATCTGAGACCTCAAAATACATAGGTTTCTCTGTATAGATATATGACCATTTCAGTTTGGGTCTATTTGTATGAAAGATCATGCTCCTGAAGTTCAGGTAACTGACTTTGGTTAAATTTTCTGATTTTCTTTTTCCCTAAGTTCCATATATAATCAACAGAAGAAGAGTGTTTTGTTGTGTTTTTGTTTTGAGGGTTAAATAAGTTAATATATGCAAAACACATTTAAAAATGTAAATGTTGTATATCTGAAAGAACAAAGCATATCAGTGCAAACTGCGTTCTGTTGCCGTATGTTGGAGATGTGGGTACTTGTCAGTTTGAGATAGGCAATGCTCACGGTGGGATAAAAACTAAAATTTTAGTGTCTTTGGGAAAGCCTGGTGGCATAATAGTTAAGTGCTGTAGGTCAGCAGCTGAGATCCACCAAGTCCTCCTTGGAAACTCTATCAGGCAGTTCTACTCAGTCCTGTGCGGTTTCTAAGAGTTGGAATCAACTCAATAGCAGTGGATTTTTATAGCAACTGGGGTTGATTCCTTAGAAAACCTGGTGGCATAGTGATTAAGTGTTATGTCTGCTAACCAGAAGGTTGGCAGTTCCAGTTTGCCAAGCACTTCTTGGAAACTCTGTAGGGCAATTCTACTCTGTCTGTAGGTTTGCTGTGAGTCAGAATTGACTTGACAGTACTGGGTTTGGGTTTTGTATGTTTGTTTTAAGGTTGACTTCTAGTTCACAATGTGTGTCTATCTGAGATAGACGAAGACTGTGCTCCACTTGCCTTCAGTGAGGAACTCTGGCTGGTGCAATGTGCAGAGTCCTGCTGAGCATTGTGGCGGGGGAAGGGAGCACAGGACTCACACAGTGCGTCTTCAGGGCTCTGTGGAAGAGTGGCAGGATGACACCTTAATGGTGTAAGCAAGTCCCGTGGCCATTCTTCACTTGAAGAGCCCCTAAGAAGAACTGGAAATATTTGATGACCAATACTAATGAGTATCACAGATGGTCTCTTTACAGTTTCTCAGTGACTGAATGACTTTGGCAGCAGAGAAGTCTTTAAAGATGTTTCTCTTGTTTCTGATGCTATAATATTCTTAACTGTATAGCTTTTAACAACTAAGTGGATTTCCTTGATTTCTCAGTTTTTTCAGTTTTGAGGATTTTCTTACATTAAAAATTGTAGTGTATGTGTAGCAGAATTTCTCGTTTCTGTGGACAACTGTGTAACCTTCTTTTTACTTTCTTTCCCAAATAGACATTGATGAATGCTCTGATGGCTTTGTGCAGTGTGACAGCCGTGCTAACTGCATCAACCTCCCGGGATGGTACCACTGCGAGTGCAGAGACGGCTACCATGACAATGGGATGTTTTCACCAAATGGAGAGTCTTGTGAAGGTCAGTACCAGAAGACCGAGAGTTCAAGAACTCCCCTTGAACCTGAAGAATCTAAAACAAGATAAAAGTAGTAGATATTCAGCTAAACTTGTAGGTTATTGGTGATTTATGTGTTTATGCAACAGTAATTGGAAACGTTAAAAATCTAACTTGTGTTTGCTAGTTAGGGTAATTGATTTTTTCAATAATTGAAGTTTGTGACACTAAACCAATCTTTGTAGATACTTGTAACTGTTGAAGGGTATTTTCAGGATGAGTGAACCATAATATCACATAAATTTAAAAACTTGTATGGTATTATATAAAATCTAATCTATAGATAGCTATAAAAAAATAAATGAAGAAAGCAGCATAGAGAAAAAAATGAGAATAAAGGAAATATGATAATAATACAATAATGTGACCAAGGATAACATAGATACTACATGTGTCACTGGGCTATTGCTAATATACTGCTTACCTGGAAAAGTAGATGTGCAGTGAATGCTGAATGTTGGGTAAAGAAAATATAGTCGCTCTTTTCAAGACACTGTCAATATGAGTGAGAAATTCAATTACATTACGTTTAATTACTTGCTGTTAATTTGGAATTATTGTCAATGAGTTGGCTATTAGAGTACTTTTTCCTCTATGCTGTTAATGGCACAAGATTTTTAGAAAGTAGACAGAGTGTAAGTCTAGCCTAGTGAATAATTGCCAGAGAAACCATGTACAGTTGAAAAAATTTGCCGTCACAAATCTTGGCACATAAGTGGAAAAAAAACAAACAAATCCCCAAGAACTCATTATTTTTCCAATTGTATTTACACCTTTTTAGAGCAATAGCATCAGAGAATAATGCAGCTAAGATAACACAGTTGATGAAAGTCATTGAGAATCTAACCTAACAGTACTTGACACCAAAATAATGTCTTTTATCCATGGGCCTCAAAGGGCTTTCACTCAGGAAAAAATGAAACAAACTTGGATGATGGAGACCTAGGCTACCGGCACATCTTTGCCAGCAGTAGCATCAGAGCTGGAACCACAAAGCTCTGAACCCCGACCAAAGTCTCATCTGGATTTTCACATGGAATGTTTCTGGCTTAAAAACCTAGCATTTGCAAATAACTTTAACTGGGCTTTCACCTGGCACTTGTGAGTGTCCCAGAATGAATATTTTCAGCCCTACAAAGAATGCCAGGACCCGCAGGTCACAGTTCAGAAACCAGATCAAATGCTAAGTTTGCTCTTCCCTTAAGTAAGATATGGAAACCCTAGTGGCATAGTGGTTAAGTGCTACAGTGCTGTCCAAAATGCTGGCAGTTCAAATCCACCAGGTGCTCCATAGAAACTCTATGGGGCAGTTCTGCTCTGAGCTGTAGGGTTGCTGTGAGTTAGAATCAACTTCCTGGCAGGTGGGTTCGGTTTGGTTTAAGTAGGCTGCTTTGCATGCCTGCTGTGGGGAAGAAGTCTTCAGAGCTACTTTTTTGTCGTAATACTATTTTTAACCATGTACATAAAGAATATATGTATATTTTAAATAATTCAAATTATGTAAAAATATATAGATGAATACTCGCAGTCTGTCTTTGTTTCATCTGCCCTTTACCATTTCTTCCACTTCTCTATAGGTAGCCTGTTTTAAAATTTGGTTGATAGGCTGGCATATCTTTTTTTATGTGAATAGAAAAAACACAGCACTCTATTGACTTACTCTAACTCTATAACTTCATTGACAATCTTATTTAAATTTATGACTGCATGCCTCAAGAGAGCTGTATTAGTTGTCTAGTGATACAGAATCAATTATCTTAAGAAATTGTCCCAGAATTTAGAAGGTGGAAACCACATTCACCATCTCCCAATTTCTTTGGGGAGCCCTGGTGGTCCAGTAAGAGCATACTAAGCTGTGGCTGCCAACCACAAGACCGACAGTGAGAACCTGCCAGCCGCTACTTGGAAACTCTACGGGCAGTTGTACTTTGTCCTGCAGTGTTAGTATGTGTTGAAATCAACTTGATGGCTGCAAGTTTTTGTTGTTTGCTTGCCTGTTTGCTTGCTTGCTAGTTAGTTTGTAATTTCTGTGGATCGTGAATCTGGGCATAGCTTAACTATGTGCCTCTGTTCCAAGGTTTCCCCTGAGAGTGCAGTCAAGCTGTTGGCCAGGGTTCCAGACTCATTTTGATGGCTTGCCTTGGGTGGGAGTGCAAGGGGCTGGGATCTGCTTCCAAGGTTCACTGATATTCACTGATATGGCTGTTGGCAGGCCTCGATCCCTGAACATGTGGCCATTCACTGGGAATGCCTCTAGACATGAAACCTGTCTTTTCTCAGAGTAAGCGTTCTAAGAAAAAGCAAGAGCCAAAAATGGAAAACACAGTCTTTAAATAACCTAATCTTGGATGTGACATTCCATAACTTCTGGCATATTCTATTTATTAGAAGTGCATCGGTAAGTTCAGCTGACTTTGACAGGGGGAAGATTACACATGAGCGTGAGGACCACAAGGGGAGAACCTGAGAGGCTCGCTGCCGCAAGGGCCAGCAGCCCTACTCAGCAGTGTCTTTTGCGTTCCTCCCTCTTCTTTCTCCTCCACTTCATACTTTCTCCAGCCTCCTTATATCTTGAATACCATCTGCTCTCTCTTTTATTAGTTGATGGGTCTATTTTTTATTTAGCTGAGAAAATGAAAGTAGTCATTAGGAAATTACTTCTACTTATTCCAGTCTACTTGCATTTATTTCTGTACTGCTGGCTTCCCTCTCTCCTGTTTTATTGGATGAAGCAGTCATGCTCCTATCAATATCCAGATTTCATCCATTGTACTCTGCTTCACATCTCCTCACAGCTACTCGGGAACTTTGTTCTTATGATACTCATTTTCTGTTTCATGTCTTTAAATATTCTTTTCCCACAACATCATTCCCACGAGCAGATGCACAAGCTGGAAGGTTGTTGTGAGGTGCCACTGAGGCAGTTTCTACTCACAGCCTGTCCACAGCAGAAACACTGCTCCGTTCTGTGCTGTCCTCAAGTCAATCTTATGCTTGAGCCCAGTGTGCCAGCTACTTTGTCAGTCCGTATCACTGGGGTTCTTCACTTTTCCCCTGGTCTTCTACTTTACTGGGCATGGTGTCCTTCTCCACAGACTGATCCCTCCTGATAATGTGTCGAATCACCACCATTGCTTCTAGGGAGCACTGGGACTGTACTTCTTCTCAGACAGATTTGTTCTTTCTTTGGCAGCCCATTGTACTTTCAGTATTTTTCACCAATAATGTAACGCAAGGGCTTCCCTTTCTCCTGTCTTCTGTATGTATCGTCCAGCTTTCACGTGCATATGAGGCAGTTGGAAACACCTTGGCTTGAGTCAGGCACACTTTAGTCTTCAAGGTGACATCTTTGTTTTAAAGAGGTCTTCTGCAGGAGATTTGCCCAATACAATGCATTTTTTGATTTCTTGATTGCTGCTTCAAGATTGTGTTGATTATGGATCCAAATAAAATGAAATCCTTGGCAAAATCAGTGTTTTCTCCATTTATCATAATGTTGTTTATTGGTCGAGATAGCACAATTTTTGTTTCTTGATGTTGAGCTATAATCCATACTGAAGATTGTTATTTAATTCTCATCAGTAAGTGCTTTAAGTCCTCTTCCTTTTCAGCCAGCAAGGATGTGTCATCTGTATAACACAGGTGGTTAGTGAGTCTTTCTCCAGTCCTGATGCCCTGTTCTTCATATAGGTCAGCTTCTTGGATTATGTGCTCAGATTGAATAAGTATGGAGAAGGGACACAACCCTGACACACACCTTTCCATCCCTCAAATGACACAGTATGCCCTTGTTCTGTTTGAAAATCTGCCTCTTCATCTACGTACAGGTTCTGCATGAACAGAATGAAGGGTCCTGGAATTCTCATTCTTCACAATGTTATTCATAATTTGTGTGATCCACACAGTCAAATGACTCTGCGTAGTCAAAAAACACAAGGAAACATCTCTGTGGTATTCTCTTCTTTCAGCCAGGATCCATCTGACCTCAGCAGGGATATCCCTTGTCCCAGGGCCTCTCGTGAATCTGCCTTGAATTTCTGGTAATCTCCTGTTGATGTACTGCTGCAGCTGTTTTTGAAATTTTACTTGTATGTGGTATTGTATGATATTTTCCACATTTGCCTGGATTATCTTTTTGTGGAATAGGCATGAATATGGGTATCTTCCAATGGGCTGGCAAGGTAGCTATCTTTCAGATCTCTTGGCATGGACAAATGAGCATTTCCGGCACTGCATCCATTTGCTGAAACATGCCAGTAAACATCCATCATCTCCTGGATCCCTGTATTTCACCACTGCCTTCAGTGTAGCTTAGACCTCTTGGCACAGTTTTCCGCATGACAGCAGAATGTAGCCGCCGCAGTGTGACAAACTGACTGTCATACAGGGGCGAGCTGGAATAGCGCCAATTTTAAAAAAATAAACCTGTTTTGACATCACCTGATTATTCAAGTATTTCTTCCTTTCTCTACTCCCCTTTAGAACTAAATTACTTGAAAGACTCTTCTGCACTTGTTATCTCTGCTTTCTCCCTTCCATTTACCTCTTAAAATATACTGGTAAGGCTTCAGTCTCACTGCCCGAATCAGTGCTCGTTTCAAGGGTACTGGAGAGTTTCCTGTTGCCAATTCACTACCCAGTCATTGTCACCGTACTTAACACTCAGACATTTGACCCAGTTAATTGTTCTTCCATATCAAAGCATAACTTTTTTCTGCTGGCTCTGGGGATCATTTTCCTGAGTGTCTTGTACCCTCAAGGCCTCTCCTTGCTGTGTCAGGACCAGATGTTCAAGTGTACTGGGATGCAGACATTGGCATTCCTCTCCATGATCTTCACAATCCCTAAATCAGCAAGCTCCATGGTTTAAAATGTCATCTATATTATGCTCTTGATTCCTAAATTTGTATTTCTTACTCAGACCTGTTCTCTAGCTCCAAGTTCGTGTATCTAATTGCATAGTAGGCATGTTGACTTCGATTTGTAGGACACAGTTCAGACTTAATAGTGTCTGCTTGCTAGAATATAAGCTTACACCTTCTGTTTGCTTCTCAGCCATCGTGTATTTGGTACCTAGAACAAAACCTGACATGTTAAAAAAAAAAATAGAACAATAAGAAGAAACTCAGACCCAGACTACCAAGGAGATTCTGACCCACGGTGGCCTTATAGTAGATAATAAATTTGTCTAATAAAAAAGATTGCAATGGATGATAGATTGATAGATAAACTTTTAATAGAAATAAGTAAAATCTATCTTCCTCTACCTCAAATTGTTAATTATTATTTTATTTGTTTAACTGTTACTACTTACTGAGTATTTACTATTTGTTAGGCACATAAAACCAACAGTATGTTAGGGGTAGATCTACAGTAGTGAACAGAAAAAAACATTGTCAGTGTCTTCACGTGCATTCAGTCCAGCAATAAAGAGACAATTAAACTAGCCATTGAAATAACATGTGATAAATATTAAGATAGGAAAGTAAAGGATTTTGTGAGACCTTTATGCACAAAATACTTTTCAAGGCTATTCTGCAAACACAAAAACAGTGGGAAATATTTAGCCTGAAAAGACACTTCTGCTGTTGTCTACCAATAGAGTTTATGAAGATTATCAGAAAAAATCTGCTGCCCTGTCAAAGGACAATATACTCTGAATGATTCTTTCAGAAGAACTCACTGAGACTGAAAAAAGGCTAAAGACCTTCTTCTAAATGACTCTCCATTAACTGCAATTTCAGTGATTTAGATGCAGGCTTAAGAGTCTTATACTTGAGCAGGTACCATTTTTCTATCGCTGAAAAGTATTAAAAAAAAAAAAAATCATTCTAAGTGGGCAGAACCACAGCAGTTAGTTTACAATTACTCTGAAGTATCAGATTCATACTGAAAGTTCTGAATAAGTAACCATGCACTGTTTCATTATTTTTTTAAGCTGCAGTTTTGTGATTTATAATGTGTATGTTTATAAGATGCATTCATACAAATTGTGCTGTTTTGTTCATCTATTTTATCCCCAGGTAGCATGCCAGAGCATCCTTTTCCTTGCCCATGCATCGTTTTTATTGTGTCTCGAAATTTGTCTTTCAGGGAAGAAAGCCCAGTATTTCACTATTTATTTCACATAAGTATCTTTTATTTTCATGGTATCATTTCCTTTTTGCTAAAATTTCTTGATAATCTTTAAGCTTTGTGTGACTTTTTGAGCTTGTGAGGGCAAGAATACAATGTTTGCAGAGCAGTTTCTTTTGAGTGTTCTGTTCAAGCCAAATACACTGTAAATTCTTAAAGAAAAAGAGAAAATGAAGGTAATTCAGTTCAGCTACACAGGTATTTACTGAATATATGCAAATATACCTGAGTTACCTCTCTAAGTATCTGCTGAATACAAATATGAAGGTGGTCATTGGTCTTGGCTTGTAGAAGAGATAAAATATGTACAGCCCAAACTGTCATGGAAGACAGAAGATGATACAAAAGCAGCAAGGTAAGGTTGAGAATCATAAATACCTGAGCAAAAATATGAATGCAATGCTGAGAGGGAACTCAAAGACAAATTATTTCATCTTTGTGATCAGGGTAGGCATCACAGAGTATCTGATATGTGTCTGGGGCCTTTGGGAATGATGAGCTTATCGGCATGGTGAGGTAAAAGAGGTGCGTGCAAGCAGAGGAAACAGTTACACTAAGAAGTTTCAGCTGGAGTGTGCAAGACGACTTTTCAGAAGGGAATGATGAGAAGTACATCTATACTGAATCTGTGTCGTCAGTCCAGTCCTGTCTTCTGAGATCCAGAACCATAGATTAAACTATTTGATGAACAGCTCAACTTGGAGGCCCAAGAGAAAAGTGCAGTTCAACATGTTATAAACTGAACTCATGTCTACCCCATTCCTGCCCACCCTACTCTCCAGCAAAAGTTCTCTGTAAATACCATGAATCAGATATTCTAAGCCGTAATTCTAAGTCTCATTCGTGATCCTGCCATCTCCCTCATCTGTGAAGACAAGAACTCAGTTCACTACTACTTGCCATGGAGTTAATTTTATTTATGATGAATCCATGTGCATCACATTAGAATTGCACTCCATGGGGTTTGCAGTGACTGATGCTTTAGAAGTAGATGATCAGGACTTTTTTTCCAAAATGCTTCTCTAGATGACTTCAAACTGCCCGCAGTTTTCAGTGGTACAGTTAGCAGCCAAGTGTGTCACTCATTTGCCCTGTCCGAGGACTCAAGTGGTTCACTAAGTCAAGTTCATTCTATCTTGGTTTCTGTCTCTCTATTCCCGCTGTTACCACTCAGTACAGCATTGTACTTAGGAGCTAAACTAGAAATCTGACTCCCTGAATTCCCACCTGATTTTGAACCTTAATGGCTGTGTTACCCTGGGAGTGTTATACAATATTTCTATGCTTTAGTTTTCTATTATACAAAATGGAGAATAATAATTCTACCTTCAAGAATTGTTGTGACTATTAAATGAGTCATTTCATGAAAAACACTTGGAGCCCAGTACAAACCAAGCACTATATGTTTGCTTTCATTATAAGTTCATTTCTCACCTAGACTACAACCTTTTAATTGATATTCTGGCCTCAAGTTTTAACCCACTCAAATTCTTTTTTCAAAATGAAGCCAAATGTGGCTCGGACTATTTGTTGTATTTCCCTAAGCCAAGCCAATCCAAGTGCTGTTGAGTCGGATTCGCCATGAGTATTTCCTAAAATGGATCTTTTATTGCCTTATAAAATTTCAACTATCTAAACATGACCTTTATCTGGGCCCTGAGTATGTCTCCAGTTTCGTGTCCAGCCCCACCACTCTCTCGTTAGACAATCCAGACATACCAAAATTTTGTTCTCGTAACAGATGTTGATTGTTATGAACTCTAAGCCTTCAAATACTGCTTTTGCCTTTTCGAATGCTATTTTTGCCTGCTCTTTCCATTGATAATTGATAATTGCTATACCTCAACTAATATAGAGAGAAGAGAAAGATCTAGGAAGAGTTATCAATGTGATAGGACTCAAGTGAAAAAAATCGTATCAAGAAGAGAGAGTGAGGGAGCTGTGTCAAATCCTGCTTTTAGATCAAACAAGATGAGCATTGTGAGTTGACTGATGATTTTGCCAACATTATTTCTTCCATCATCTCTCACTAGTTACCAGTATTTTTAAGTTGAAATGCTTAACTGTCTCGATAGCAGAACATACACTTTTATGTATGTTATGCATGTTCAATTTGTGAATCTTGCATTATAAAAAGCTCTATTTAAAAATAAATTTCAAAATTCTATACCAACCCAGTGTAAATAACAAGCAGCAAAAGCGGGGTGAGTTCAAGCTATTTCAGATCCCATTAGGTAGCTAGAAGCCATAATTAGGCCATTAAAATGTGTCTGCCTACACATTTCTCTCAGTACAGGAGATACTTTATTTTTATGTTTTACTATTATCTTACTATAAATGGGGTTTATTTAAGGACAGAGATTCTCCTTATAAGTGGAAATCTTTTCCTCTTTGTCTTCTGCAGTAAGCTCAAGGACTCTCTCTGCATTAGTAAGAAAAGAAAATATATAGTAGCAAATCTTTATTGTTAAATGTCAGGCAAATGTAAATGATTGTAAAAATCCAGCAGTTGACAATAACGAAATAATGTTTTCATAGTAGACATTGAAAAGGTATAGAATAAGAGGTGTTTATAAATTTTGTAGTCAGAGAAACCAAATAACTATAGTTAATGTTTTATTCTGCCTGCTATAATTCTTAATTATAAGACATTTAATGGAAGCTAAAGATTAATTCATCAAATACAATATATTATTCTGAATAGACCAAATATAAAATGAATTTATAAAGTTTTATTTCCATTCCCAAGAAAGAGAAAATTTTCTCTGATCAGGGAAAACTATATATTAACCAATGTACCCTGATTTTTTTTTTATTCTCATGCCGATTAACAGTTATCTTTTTCACTGCAATTTATAATTATAAACAGTATAGCTTTGACCATTCAACCTAAAGAGGATTCACTATAGTTATAGCAAATTCCAGCCATTGTCTCATTTTACTAGTGTCGTTGATATGAGAACTAACAAAAATCAAGGTAAAAAGAGAAAGAAAAATGTGTTACGTGGCTTATTTGATTTTTAAGAATGCATTTGTCAGACTTTAAACATCTAAGAATTTAACTATGGTTAAGATACGAGTCTTCAGTTAAGGTTAAAAATCAGACCATTTAAGAAAGATACTTATTTACTGAACTCTACCTTTTAAATCTTCAAGGAAGATCGGTCTAGTTTCCCTAGTTCAAGTCATCCATTCTGTCTTCTCTCTAAGCTGCTTTTCTAGCTGTCATCTAGTTCTTCCTTGACCTTTACTCAAAGGAAGAAGATGAAATGAAAACTAACTGCATACCACCACTCATACAATATCCCTGAAATGTATTTTGGCTTGTGCCCTTTACATTCTGGGGGCAAATAGAATGAATCATGTCTCCTCTTATGGAATTGATCTATGGGTCAAGATATGTTTGCTTTTCATCTGTATGAAAATGCTGTAGGCTGTGATTGTCATGGAATAGGTGAGGTTGAATGAAGACTGGGCAATTGCCAACCGAGTCAACCATAGGAAGCAATAATAATCTTAAATGGAAAAGTTAAGAAGTAGGGGGTTCTTTGTGAGAGAGATAGTAATTGCTGATGGTCACCTGGCCTTCGCTAGGTGAGGGACAGGGTGTAAGGACCATGTAAAAATGCCAGACTGTGAGGGAAAAGAGCTGGAAAGAGCTCACATGTGTGGTGGCAGGGCTGTGAGGATAGGGTGTGAAATTGAGTGGAATGCCTCAGGGATCCCATAACATTTCATGTCTCATTTAGGAAGCATCTAATGTAAAGCCATCTTAACGTTGAGGATGATTTCCTCCAATAAAGCATCGTGGGCAGTCTTAGAATTTCTACTGCTCAGTATTTTTGCTTAATAAATTGAGTTGTATCGTATTTTTACCTCCAAAAAACAGAAGTATTTCATAAGGAAATGCAAAAGTTGAAATTCCAGCCAAGATGTTCTGGTTTTTCAAATCAAACACGGTACTGTTCTCCTGTGAAATCTGCAGATCATCAACAGTACTGTACTCAGCATTTACTAGAAACTGCATGCCAGGACCAATAAGATGAAAATGAATTTACAGTTGAATGCATTATGTCAAGACAACTCACTCCAATTGCCATTGTTTCTTTGAGCAGATTCTGAGTCCACTGCATGCTGCTTTTTCTTGTCTGTAGATATCGACGAGTGTGGGACTGGGAGACATAGCTGTGCCAATGATACCATTTGCTTTAACTTGGATGGTGGATATGATTGCCGGTGTCCTCACGGAAAGAATTGCACGGGGGACTGTATCCATGATGGAAAAGTTAAGCACAATGGTCAAATCTGGGTGTTGGAAAATGATCGGTGCTCTGTGTGCTCATGTCAGGTTGGTATAAATACAAATTTTTCATCAGTTTTATTGACGTGTAACTGGCGCACAGCTTAAGTGTACAGCTGAATGAATTGACAAATGTATACATTCTCTTGGTCATTGATACAATTAATAATCATCAAAATAATCTCCATCAACCTATGCCCTTTCTTAGTCCCACATGGCAAGCTGCAGGCAACCACTGCTTCCAGTCACTATAAATTTAGATTTGTGTTTTCTAGAACCTCCTATAAATGGAATCATATACAACATATTCTTTAGTGTCTGGCTTTTTTCTCTGGACATAATCCTTCTGAGATTCATTCATATTGTTTTTTATATTAATACTGTTTTATTTATATATGTATACACACACATATATCAGCCATCTGTTCCTTTTCATTGCCAAATAATAATTCATTATAGGAATATACCACAAGAGGTTTATCTCTTCATATGTTGATAAAATTTTATTAGTCACTAATGTTCTCATAGCCAGTATATTGTATCTGGATGAATGTATAAATGAAGTCAGAATGGACCTATGTCAAAAGTTTGAAAAATGTCTGAATGAGCTTTATTTCATTGTATTTTAGGGAGGTGTTCTATTGTGTCTTCTTTATTGATAAAAGACACTTAACACTTAGATGATAGTTAAGTGAATAATATGCTCGAAGGACTCGGTTTTTATGAAAAAAATTGATAATAGTTTATACAAAAACATAAGTTTTAAAGGTATCCCAGAATCTTAGCAAGATATAAAAGTTAATACCTATTCAAATGTAAACATAGGTATCCTCACACAAAATAAATTAGAATTCAAAATACAATATAATCATACAAATATGTGTATACTTATATAGATGTTGTTGTTATTGTTAGATGCTGTGGAGTTGGTTCTCACTCATGGCAGCCCTGTGAGCAACAGAAGAAAACACTTTCCTGTGCCATCCTCAGAACTGTTATTGTGTTTGAGTCTGTTTGTTGCAGCTACTATGCCAATCCATCTCACTGAGGGTCTTCTTTTTTTCTGACCCCTCTACTTTACCTGTTCTTCTCCAGGACGTATCATGGCTTCTGATGATACGTCCAAAGTATGTGATATGTAGTGTCACCAGCCTTGTTTCTGAAGAGCATTCTGGCTGCTTTTTCGATGATATTCTTTTTTCACATGTTTGCAGACAGTGGTCCCTGCCCATGTAATCCACAGTCTCACTGTCTGCTGTTTCAGTTACCGGAGTTGTTAACTATGGTCTAAAAGTGTTAAATGAGTCACGTAATGAAGTCTTGTGTCTTCTCTCTCTGTCCTGCCTGGGGATCCACATTCAAATAACTTTTATTACTGTGTATGGTTATAATTGTTCTATTTCAGTATCAGTTATTGGCATTAATTTCTTACTGTACCTAACTTATTTAAAAACTTAAACTATCATAGGTATATGTAGGCATAGGGCAAAAGAATGTATTTAAGATTCGGTATTTATCTGTGATTTCAGGCATCCATGGTGGTCTTAGGATATATCCCTTGTGGATAAGGGGACAGTATTGTACAGCAAAGATTTATATAGGACACATAATGGCCATATAGTTAGTAACAATTTATACTGATTATGGAGGAAAAACTTTTCCTGACTGGGTAATTTAAGTAATAGTGTGTGGAAAGGAATTTCTATGTGTTAGCTTCAAAGTTTAACTTGAAAGAAAATTAATTATGTTGGGTAAACAGTGAGAGTTATTGCAACTTCCTAGTCAACATCTGATTAAGATGCTGTATGACGTTTATATAATGAGAACTGGGGGCTTTTTTTTTTTCTTTTCACGCAGAATGGATTTGTAATGTGTCGACGGATGGTCTGTGACTGTGAGAATCCCACAGTTGATCTTTTTTGCTGCCCTGAATGTGACCCAAGGCTTAGCAGCCAGTGCCTGCATCAAAACGGAGAAACATTATACAACAGCGGTGACACCTGGGTCCAAAATTGCCAGCAGTGTCGCTGCTTGGTAAGCTTAGACATGTGGGGTGGAGAAAACCTGAGGTCCAGAATCTAAATAGGAAAGCAACCCTGCCCTTCTCCTGTTCCTACATTTAGTGTTTTGCCATAGTGTTTACAGTTACAAAACCAGCGAACCCGAGTCCGGTTACGAGGCGATGGCTGTGCAGTCAGGACCCCAGGAGGAACAGATGGGGTGCATTGTGTCTTCTTCCTCTGAGAGGGGTTGTCTCTTTCAGGACTCTCTCCACAGCTCCAAGGAAGAAACCCTCTCTCAGCCTCCCGATACCGTTCAGTTAGGCTTCCCGAGAGACAGGCACAGATACAACAGTGGTATTTGTAGAAAAAGATAAAAAGGACATCTTTTTTCCCAAGTAGAACTTTTGCCAACCCATTTCTGTCAGTCCTACTCAGACTTAAAAGAAAAAAAAAAAAAAAAAAACTTCCTTTGTGCTAAAGATTATTTTGGTGGATGCTGAAGAATAACAGCTAAACGAGAAACTAAAATCTTGCTGATAAAGAAAAACTGTGTCTGTTTTCACTTGACTGAATTTCTTGTTTCTTTTTGGGGGGTGTAAGTAAAAAGGAAAATTGGTCTGTGTGTCTTTACAGCAGAAAGTTTCACAGAAGATGCTGCATTGGAAGTTACAGCTAGTTTCCTTTGTATTTGTGTGAGGTTTTTCTTTTCTTTCTTTTTTTTTTAAGGCAATCCTTTTTTGTTGCTTCCATTGTATACTTTCAACCCCCAAAATCAACTGAGGGAGCAAGGTCAGTTTTTGTGCCTGAAGGCTGCTTTCATCTCCAAAACTAAGAGATACAGAATGATGAGGAAAATGGGAAACAGGTGAGAACTACCTGAGGAAAAAAAGAAGATCCAAATCTCACAATTTCCCATGCAAAATCAAAGAGACTAGGATCTCGTTGTTTTTTCAGTTTCTACACTGAGAAATGTAGAAATGAATAAAGAAAAAAAAAATCAAATTCCTTTCACATTTCAGTTTCTTTTCTTGTAAATGGGCATCAATGAGAAGTCAGGGGAAAAAAGACCTGAAAGAATGAAAAAGTCCTCTGTAAGCAGAAAGTTAAATAAAAAGCTTTTCCATATGAAACAATTCCCCTTTGTCACTGGAAAGACAAGGCAGACCAATTTTATTGTTTTAAGAGAAGTGATTTTTGCATTTTTAATTGTTTTGTTGACGGCACTTGGCTGGCTGGCTGTTGAATCATTAAATGCGTTTTTGAACTCTAGCTGAAATATAGATCTCACCACTCTAATAGGAAGTTTGTAGGTTCCCTGCAAGATTTATGGCTTCAAATGCCTGAGTAGAAATATCAATCAAATAAATAGAGTATTGAGTAAACACTGTCCCCTCCCTCCTCACTGCTTCCCCCCTCCCCTCCCTCCCTGCCTCTTCTCTGCGTCTGTCTGTCTGTTCTCCTTACAGCAAGGGGAAGTGGACTGTTGGCCACTGCCGTGCCCAGAGGTGGAATGTGAATTCAGTGTCCTCCCAGAGAATGAGTGCTGCTCACGCTGTGTCACTGACCCTTGCCAGGCAGACACTATCCGCAATGACATCACCAAAACTTGCCTGGATGAGATGAATGTGGTGCGCTTCACTGGATCCTCTTGGATCAAACATGGCACTGAGTGTACTCTCTGCCAGTGCAAGGTAAAACCCACTGAATTCCAGTAACGAGCTCTTGGCCGGCTGCCTCCAGGCCTCAGCACTGCTGGTGTGCTTAACCTGGACATTGGGAAGCACTTTTCTTTTTCTACTTACTGTTCCAGCGGAGGTGGGACTGACATTCAGCTTTGTGAGTATGGAAGCAGACTGTCATATGCCTCATCTGATTCAAGGAGAGGAAGGGGACATGGTCAGAAAACAGAATGATGGGTTATTTTTATCACTAGGATAAAGACAGCTTACTGAAATTGCCCTGGAGTACCAAACGGTACACATCTACAAAAAACGACAACAGTGTTCATGTTTTTTTCTTTCATGATAGAAGGCAATATTATTTTGTTGATTTCTATTTGGTTCTTTTATGAGGACTGTAAGATATGTCAATGAAGTAGATATATTACATTTTCCAAAGTCGAAATCAATGTGGCAAAAATGGGCATATTTCTTGGTTTATTGTAGTCAGTTACATTGAGTTGAAAAATTAAAGATGTGTTATATGCTATATTTTATTACTACAGTTGGAGAAAAATCATTATAAAGATTTTCTTTTTATTCTCATAGGAAAAAAGAGTACTGTGCCTTTTACATCAATGAGAAAAAATACAAATAATGTAGCCAAGAGAATGAGTTCACAGTGACAAAGTTGGAAGCAGTTATTATAAAAATTGGATTTACTGTTCATTGTCCTTCAGAGTCACAATTTTAGAATAACCACTAAAGTTAAATAAATAATTTGGAAGACTTATGAAAGCAGGAAAAAAGCAGAGGTACCACATTGTTTCAACATAACACAACCGGATATCTGTAACTGCTTTGGTTTTTTTAAATGAGCATCTCTATTTTGTTTTATCAATACAGCAGTTTAATTTAGAGTCACACAGGACAAATTCTTACTAGACTGCCTTGAAGTAACAGGGCAAATAAATATAAAATAACTTGAGATATTTTTATCTGTTTGAAGCTAAATTTTGTACCTGTTCTGATCCATGCAATCTGTCAATTAAGCAAAGCATTTTCAGTATCATTTATTGCTCTTGCTGAAAGTCCATTAGCAAATACAGAAGTTACTGCTAACAATAAACCAAAACCAAACCCACTGCCATCAAGTTGACTTCAACTCTTAGTGAGCCTATAGTGCAGAGTAGAACTGCCCCTAGAGAGTTTCCAAGAAGTGTCTGGTTGACTCTAGCTGCCAGCCTCGTGGTTAGCAGCCGTAGCACTCAGCCACTGTGCCATCAGGGTTTCCACTACTAATAAAGGTGACGAATAATGTGCATGTCATGTTCCTTTAATGCATGTACAATCTGAGTTCACTTAACAGTCCATGTCTGTACATGTCAAGATGAATGACCAAAAGGAAATATTGACAGTTATTTACCAAATAGAGTTCCCTTATATCTTTTATCTGAATATTCTGATATGTAAAAATAAAAACATGTATCAAGTGATGAAAATAATACCAAATACAGCTCAGACAAGTACTTCTGTTAAGAAAAGTGCATTCAGTAATAGGTAGCGAAATCTAAGCACATTTTCTGGGATAAAGAGCCACTCTTAGACTCTTTCGGCTCTTGATGGAAACGTATTCCAGAAAGTATATTTTGACATTAAGTCCTTTCTTGTCCAAGAAATGCTAACTCTCAAAAGTTAGTATTGGATGTTATTTCCCTTTTTCCTCTGATTAAATATGAGTTACAAGAATATGTTTAATTCTACCAAATTTATCCCGAACACTCATTTTTGAATATGCTTGTTTAGTGGTTACTTTTAAAGTAAACTTTATTTTCGCAAAACGGATTCAAGACACTGCTTTGAAGGTGACCATACTTTGTAATTCGGTGCTTTCAGAGGACTGTGTTCTTTAACTTACTGTCTCCCCATCTTAGCCCCATTTGAGTTGTTTGTTTTAGTCAGTAGGTGTCAAATGTCCAGGGTATTGTGATAGGTACCATGGATATACTGATAAACAAAAACAGACATGGTCTTTTCTAGAAATTGTTATCTAGAACCTTGGAGTCCAATATAGGGGTGACTAACCACATGTGGCTGTTTAAATTTAAGCTAATTAAAATGAAATAAAATAAAAAATTCAGTTCCTCACCCACGTAGCCCTGTTTCAAGTGCTCAGTAGCCAGATGTGGCTAATGGCTATCGTTTAGGGGCAGCATAGGTAGAGCATATCTACGTTAACTATAGAACTTTCTTTTGGACAGCTGTGGTCTAGAGGTCAGGCATTTGGCCTCTGGAATCAGAAAGCCTGAATTTGAAGCTGATCCAGCCACAACTGTGAGACCTCGGGCAGTGTTCCTAAATCTCTGTAACTCAGTTTGATCATATGAAGAAAAGGGAGTAACAGTACCTTCCTGGGAATAAAAGTTAATTCAGAGAATTGTTGTGAAAATTAAGTGACTATGGAAAGTGATAAGGTGCCTTATTAAAAAGCTAGAACTAGAAATACCAGGTGATCCAGCAGTCCCACTCCTAGGGATATGTCCTAGGGAAATAAGGGCCTTACAGAAATAGACACTGATTTGCACACTCATGTTCATTACAGCTTTATTCATAACGGCAAAACAAATGAAAACAACCAAAGTATCTATCAACAAATGGATAAATGGGTTATGGATGCATACACACAATGAAATATTCTGCAGCAATAAAGCACAGTGATGAATCATGAAACATCTCACAACATGGATGAATCTGGGGAACATTATGTTGAGTGAAATAAATCAGTCACCAAAGAGTAAATACTGTATGAGACCAATATTATAAAAACTCAAGAAAAGACTTAACACACACACACACACATAAAGTCTTTGATGGTTAAGAGGCTGGAGAGGAAATTACTATAAAGAGAGGAAATTACTAACTAGATAGTAGATAAATGTTTACTTTGGTGAAGGGAAAAACAATACACACTATAGAAGTCTGCACAGCTTGACCAAGGCAAAGTCATGGAAACACCCTAGACACATCCAAACACGCTGAGGGACGGTTTACGGGGGTTTGAGGGCAGGGGACATGGTCTCAGGGGACATAGTGGATAAAGAAATGTTTTCTATCCTACTTTGGTGAGTAGCATTTAGGACCTTAAAAGTTTGAGTGACCATATCTAAGCTTCATCTGTAGATCCTGGCACATCTATAGATCTGAATGTATAGATTCAGAGCAAAGGAGAATAAAGAAAACCAAAGACACAGGGAAAATATTAGTCCAAAGGACTAATGGACCACACAAATCACAGCCACCATCAGCCTGAGCTCAGAATTAGGTGGTGCCCAGCTACATGGTCTGACAGGAGTTGTAACAGAAGGTCTTGGACAGAGCAGGAGAAAAACGTAGAACAAAATTCAAATATACACACAAAAGACCAGCCCTACTGGTTTGACAGAGACTGGAGGAACCCTGAAGATTATGGCCCCTAGACACCCAGCTAGCTAAGAACTGAAACTGCTCCCGAAGTCTTCTTTTCAATCAGAGATTAGAAAGGCTTGTAAGGCTGGCGTCACAGCAGTTAAGCATCCTGCTGTCAGCCAAAAGGTTGATCATTTGAATACGCCAGCCAGTCCTTGGAAACTCTGTAGGACAGGTCTAATCTGACCTGTGAGTGAGAATGGACTCAGTGGCAATAGCTTTTGATTTTCCTTTCATTCATTGCAATGTTTTTGACATTTATCCTTTTCTTACGGGTATCAGTAGTTCATGATCTTTTTCATTTCTAAGTCAGATTCCATTTTGCATGAAAATATCACAGGTTTATCCATTTACCTAGTAATGGACATTTGGATCACTTTAGGTCAAGTTGGTTGACATGTTTTCAATTACTGCATCCTGTACTAATTTTTATTTAGTTGTTAATATGAATTTCTGAGTTAGAGATATTAAAAGTTCTGATGATCATGAGCTTATAATTTTCTTTTTTTCTATCAGTTTTTGCTTTATTAATTTGAAGTTCTGTTGTTAGGGAAATATTTCATGGGAGTCAAGGGATTGGGAAGGACTATGTTAATAACAAAGTATAGTCAGAAAACCTCTGCCTCTAGACATGATGATGAAGATCTGAGTGATGCTTCTGTCAGAATAAAAAAAAGAAAGAAAAAAATCTGTTTGGTCAAAATTTACAAAGGATTAAATTGACAATACTGTTCTTGGCTATAGACTGACTTTTCATTTTTTACTGAACTTCAGTACAGGCTAGCCATATTTAAAGTTTTATCTGATTATAGCAACAAAGACACATTTGATTCTATCATACAATACATATTCAATCATGGAAAGTCAATTTTCAGAGAGAAAATATGGAACAAGAAGATAAATTCCAGGGTCAAACATCTGAATCTTAAACCCAGCTCTACCATTTGTTACCTGTGTGATTTTGGACATGATAGTGAAGCTTTCTGATCTTTAGTTTCTGAATCTAAAAGGTACTATTAATAATAGTGATCCCATGGGGAATACTGTAAGTTTGAAATGAGATAATGTATTTAAAGTGCCTGGCAAAGTGTCTACCCGGAGTATACGCTCCAGAAATGGAAAGGTATTATCATTATGCTTGTAATATCATAGTGATATATTAACACTATCACTGTAGTTACCTAGTTGAGGAAAGTGAAAATGTAAGGAATCAAAGGAATAAGAAATGAATGTTTATCTTCTTGATAAGCCACTGTTTTAGTATTTTAGTATAAAAAATGAATTTTCCGTAGCCGGCCCTTCCCTGCCAGTTTCTCCTGCTTTCTGTCACCCACTTACGTCCCAAGTCTTTTTTTAAGTTTCTTAGCTACATAATGGTTTTCTCAGCTCCAAGCCTGTACTCATGCTATTCCATCTTCTTTTGGCTCCCTCTTCACATGGCTCTTTTATTTTCCTTCAGGTCTTGTTTAAATGTAACCTCCACAAAGAAATGCACCCTGCCCTCCCCGTCTTAAGTAGCCAGTCTTTTTTTATTCTTATTATAGCACCCCATTTGTTCCCTTCCTAGCGCTTTTCATAATTTGTGTCTCTATGTTGTTTCGTACTCCCGGTTTTCTCCCCCAATAAACTGTAAGTCTTATAAGGCCGGTGGTCATTTTGCTTTATTCATCCATGTGTCTAGTATAGATTATATTCAACAAGTATTTTGCAAATGACTAAATACAGTCAAGCTTGTGAAAGCCAGAACCTATGGAAACTTGTCAGAGAAGGAAAACACAAATATTTTCTACTGAAATGAGCAACGGAAAAGTAGTAAGAAAGCTCATGAGAACTAGAAAACCAAGGCCACCCAGTCACGTTCTGGCTCTCAGAGGTTTCACTGTGAAAGAACAAATGTGGGAATGTCTGAGTGTTGGAGTAGCGGATGCTGTTCAGGCTGCGTGAAGCTGAGCTTACAGGTACTGCGTCAAAGATGAGCTTCAGCTGACCTCATCTAGCAAAGCTCCGTGTTGTTAACAGGTAGGAGTGCCTCTGAAAATCGGCAGGTCCCACAGACACTTGCTCAGTCCAGCCCTGTTGTTCCAGCTCTTCGGTGTTAATGATTACCAGTTGGTTTAGGAGCAAAGGCATTTATTCTACAACTTACCCCCATCAAAGCCATGGGGTAAATAAAGCCAGCCTATGATTTGCCACAAATAGCTCAACCTAATAATTGGTTCTGTTACAGCAGAAACATGAAAAATAATCAAACTAATCATTTTGGGCTTCAAAGTAAATAACAAATAAAGTTTACAGAGAGGACAAATGTTTACCAATCAATCATGAGCATATACTAATGGCTTTAAAAATTCATACCACTGTTTACTTTTTTTTTTGCCCTCTAGAATGGCCACATCTGTTGCTCAGTGGATCCACAGTGCCTTCAGGAACTGTGAAGTTAACAGTCTCATGGGAGATTTCTGGTTAAAGAATGTTCTTTCATTAAAAAGACCAAAAAAAGAAAAAAGAAGAAGGAGGAGGAGGAGAAGAAAAAAATTAAAACTTAAATTAGATGATTTGGGGGAGGCTAAGTGCAGCTTTGTTAATAGCTGGCTGAACTTTCAAGTATGATATTTGTTGAGTTTGAGAAAATCACAAAAGGAAAATTCTTAGGGGAAATTTAAACCACAGCTCTGCCTCTCCTGTGTCTGACATCACTATGTAGGAGTGTGGAGCACACACAATAGCATCGTGACCCCGGGATGTCAACGTGAGCCCACTGGATCTCTGAAAACGTTTAGCTTCACTGGTGCAGAAGATTTTACTCTAGATCGGAACCTTCACCAACCAGTTGGGCTCCTCACTGCAGGAAAAAATAAGTAAGGCAGTGAAGGAATTATATTTTCAGAAGCAAAGAAGCTATAATGTGTTATGTGCAGTACACACTGAAAAGAAATCTGAAACAAGTTATTGTAATGATAAATAACACACAGGCATGATTACTTAATATTTTCTAACAGGAAAAGTCATCCCCATTTCCTTGTTTTACCGCACTTAATATTATTTGTTTGAATTTGTTCAGTATAAGCTCGTTCTTGTGTAAAATTAAATAAATATTTCTCTTACCTTATAACACTTGTGAGTCTTTGTGTTTCTTGTGTAATGTATTTGCCAATTTCACTATGCAAATTGCCTTCCATTTCTTTCTACTTCAGGCTTCCTCTATGCTACTCGTAACTGAAGGAGGATTTTCACTAAATTATACTTCCAAGTGAGGGGTGTGATGGCTATCATCAATCTGCCTCACCAAATCATCTTCTCTTCTTCCCTGTTCTGTGTCTTGGGAGTTCCCCTTTATAGACTAGTGGGTTCCCTGGCCATTGTGTGTGCTCCACACTCCTGCATTCCAGTTTAATTTGGCTGATGAGGGCTACTGGTAGTGGTCCTGGAGGAGGTGAAGTTCATATATTCTGCTGACTCTTGCCTTGCCAGGTTGCTATCTTGGTTGGCTGTGTCACCTTACTGAAGGCTGCATCTCTGTCACATGGTGCTTTCTGGATCCTGTACAGGTTCTGATGATGTCTTCTTTGGCTTGCTTCTTCTGGCCTAGGGGCAGTAACAACTCTGCCTGTTCTATCTTTGAGAGGTACCTGCATCATTTCTTGTTAGCATCCCAAGTTCCAGTCACATCTTTATAAAGAGTCCCTTTGTCGAAATTAAATTAGTCAATTTGAGTATGCCATCTGTTTCCTTCCAGGACTCTGATACACTTAGAGGGAATGAGCATGTGAGGATTGGGAATCATTTCTAGCAATGATCCTTCACATCTCTATTTTTTTTTTTTGTTTAATCAATATGAAGAACCCCAGTCTTCGAAGGGATTATAATATTGTGTGTTAAATTTTTGTTGTACTAGAATCTCAGAAGAAAAAAAGGAAGACAAGCTGCTGCCCAATACAGTTAATCCAGTATTTCCCTATTCTTATGTTTTGTCCTCAAGTGAAAAGCAAATGTGCACATTGTCAAATTATACTTTTAATGCTGGGTAGAGACATTTTTCCATAAAGAAAATAAAAACTGAAATGGAAAGCTGAGAACCACGACAAGCTATAGAAATGGTAAAGTGGTTTTTAACTGTCCCCTCACCATTGCTATGGAAACAACCGAGCACAAGCTGAGCTGAAGGATAATTTATAGATGTCTTAATTCTTTGGCATGTGTAATACTTATTGAATGTGTAAATGTAAGTATCTCTCAATACACCCTGGATTCATCATGAACGATTTTTCTGCATCCTTTTTATATTTGGAATTTCAGCAGTGCATAAGGTTTATCTTTACAAGCTGTATTACTATGGTAAATAGCAATTTAGTCTCCAAGAGAGTATCTCTTAATTTGAAGACTTTTTTTCTTGTGATTTTTTTTTTCTTACATTAACTTAGGATTTCACAGTAAATCTTGATAGAAAAAATATGTGTACTCACTTATTCTTACAAGACAGTTAAGCACTCAAATACTGGTCAAAAGATTGGTAGTTTGAACCTACTTAGAGATGCTTAGGAAGTCAGGCCTGGCACCCTGCTTCTGAAAGGTCACAGCCTTAAAAACCCTATGGAGTAGTAGTATTTTGCACACATAGGCTCTCGATGAGTTGGGATAGACTCAACAGCAACTAACAACAAACAACAGGAGGAGAGTAGCAAATTTTAGGTCATTTACATACAGTATGCCTTTCTGGAAGAAGAATCAAGATCGATACTGCTTATTCCAAATGCCTTTGTAGCTTTTTATAGAGAGCTCTAAGCATATTGGTAGCTTGCAAACCACTGTTTAATGAAACAAAACTCCTCGAATGTTGAAAAGGGACAAAATAGGGCTATTCTTCCAAGGACCATCAAAGCAATGAATGTGTTCAGACAACTTTCCCCCCCCCTCCAAGGTTCCTCGGGAGAATTACTGTTTTATCTGTGGAGTCCATGAGCAGTAATCAATTGCTTCTTAAGAACTTTTTTCCTTGAAGTAGTGGCTAATGCGCTGCTTCTCACACTGGCAGTAATTGGCAGAATGCCATGATTGAGTTTATGCCAATACTACGGGAAAGGGAGAAGTAAGAAGCATGAATTTAATTTGGGCAAGCTTGCTTCATTTAAGGGCAGTCCTTGGTGGAAATGATTTTTACCCCAACCTCATTTCCCCTTTTCTGGATTCCAGGAGGATTTAAATGACTCTCTGGTAATTAATGTCTGGTAACCCATATCATTTTTCTCCCTCTTCAAAAGACTGTCATATTAGTTTTTTTCTTTGCCTTACATGCTGGTGAAGGTGATTGTTTGGTAAAGTTATGATATCATGGAGCCCCTTTCATCCTTCCAACAACTTGGTTGTCTATATCTGTAGCCAGTGTAGAGGCACCTTGTAATTGCCATAATAAAAATACCTGTATGTCAAAGTTCTAAGCCAGAAGTCAAGACTCTGAATGTTGGAGTAGCGGATGTTATTCAGGGTGCACGAAGCTGAGATTACGGTACTTCATCAAAGATGAGCTTCAGTTGACATCATCTAGCAAAGCTCCATGTTGTTAACAGGTAGGAGTGCCTCTGAAAGTCAGCAGATCCCACAGACACTTGCTCAGTCCAGCCCTGTTGTTCTGGCTCTTCAGTGATAATGATATCGGTTCAGGAGCAAGATTTTCTATTTTTTCAGACATAGATCATTAATGATACAAGACTAAATTGGTCTCAGGTTGGTGCCGTGCTAAAAAGGGTCCCTGAGGCAATGAGTAAATTCCTATGCGCTGTACACGCTTTGTTCACTGTGATACCTGGACGCTCCCTCTCTGAAGTGTCACTGTTCACTGAAGTTGCCGTAGTGTGGTCTGCTGACCTTTGCTTATTGATGAGCCGTTTTCAGGCCTAGAATTCAATATCTTCCATAAATGAATTGTCACCTCTTTGCTGAGTAATTGCCCTTACTTAATAGATCTTCAGTTTGAAAGGCAGGCATGTGTCTTGAGCCATAGTGGCTTGCATCTGTTGTGAAATATATTGGCAAAGGATAGAATGATTGGAGGAGTTTAATATAGAGCAGTCCAAGTTGCAGATACCCATGTACCCTTAGGACCAGACACTGGCCCCAAGCCTTTTTCTTTGCATTAGGATTAAATCATTTTTCTGAAGGATTGCATGGCAGAGTCTCAATCTTTTTTTTTTAATTCTGAATGACAGATGGCAGTTTATTACTGTCATCATCAAAACATTGCTCTTAAATATGCTGTCCCATTTATGTCTTAGTCCTTTAGTACTGCTTCAGTAGAAATACCACAAGTGAGTGATTTTAACAAGGAACAGTTTATTCTCACACATTCTAGAAGGCCAGAGGTCTAAGAGAACATGCTCTGTCTCTGTCAGCTCTGGAAGAAGGTCCTTGTGTTGCATCAGTCTTTCTCGAGTCTGAGAGCATTTCAGTGCAGAAACTTCAGGTCCAAAGGACATACTCTGTTTTCACTGCTGCTTTCATGATGGTATGGAATCCTTATTTCTCTGCTTGCTTCCCTTTCCCTTTATCTCTTGCAGGATGAAATGTGGTAAAAGGCACACTCCAGGGAAACACCCTTAATAAGGGTTTTGCAGCACCACCCTAATCTTTAACTTAATCCAATCTATTAAGCAAGGCAGAATTTAGGATTTATAGCATGACATAATCATAAAACAGAGGGCAATAACATAATACTGGGAATCGTGGCACAGCCAAATTGCTCCACACAATTTTGGGGGACACAGTTCAACCCATGACTTTGGTGTTCAGTGCTTTAAAACCATAATAAAATTAGAATAAGAGCATAACTGTATGTAAAAATAGAATCATATCAATGAGTTTATTTGTGAGTAATTTCCTTTTACAAAACCATAGCTATCAAGAGGGAAAAAAGAAAACTATAAAACCAAAAAACCCAAACACAATGCTGTCAAGTCAATTCCAACTGTAATCTTCTAAAAGACATAAGAGATCCAGGAATTACTCTGTCAATGAGAGACGAATAATCTTATGGAAAGATACAAAACTATACTTAAACATTTTTTTGACAACACACCCTATAATAGCACACTAGAAAACCTAAAGCCATTAATGACTCATGGAGCTCACTTCCTAATGGTGAAACAGAAAATTAACAGATAAACAGAGCTGGCAGTAACAACTGCTATAAAGATAATATTTATTTTTAAAGGCTCGTTTGGGGTTGAGTGCTGTGGACAATAGAAATACTTTAGTTAGAGTAAGCAGGCAAGTCCTCTCTAAGACTAGGCAGCATTGGAGTGAGGGAAAGAACTACGCATGCCTAGAGGAAGAGACATACAGAGGGACGAGGGAATGTACACATCTTACCAAAAGCATGCTTATCTGGGGCTCAGTGGAGTGAGGGAGCTCAAACTAACAGAAGACAGGGTCAAGAAAGTGACTGGTGACAAATAACAAAGGTCTCTCTGAGCCACAGTTAGGGATTAGTATTTTATTCTGAATCAGATGGGAACTGTTAGAACTTGTTGAGCAGAGCTGCAGTGTGATCTGATAGATCACTAACTGCTGTGTGGAGAACAGGCAGGATCAGAAGAGGGCAACGAGTGTGGAAGCAGGAGGTGCACTCCTACTGCAGGTATTAGGAAAAAAACGACCGTGGCTTGGAAGAAAATATTAACAGTAGTCACAGTGAATGTGATAAGTGAGAACCAAAGAGATTTAACATTTTACAAAAGTCAATTAAATGAAGAAGCAGAAAGACTAAATATCATTAAAATGTCAATTCTCCCCAGTAATTCTTACATGAAAGAAAAGAAAAATCTTTTAAGGTGATTCTACAATATTGTAGAAAAGCAAATGGTCAAAAATATTCAAGAATATTTTAAGGAAGAATTATATTTGGACACAGGGGACACTTATTCTGCATTATACCAAGAAGATATAAAGCTGCCAGAATTAAAATTCTGTTAAAATAAGTAATATATTTGAGAGATCAAAATAGGTGATAGAATCAAGATCTCAGAAACCATCCCTTGCATATATGGATATTTGATGTGTGACAAGGGTTACACTCAAGATGAATGGGGCTGTGAAAATTAATTATGTGAGAACAAAATCATAAAATTATATCCTTGTTTCACACAAAGCAATTTGGCATAGATTAAACACGTAAGCGTGAAAAATAAATTTATGAAGCCTTAAGTTATCTATAAAAAGCCTCAAAAAGCATGTATTCTAAAATCATAGTTCTACTAAACCCTACTACATGAAATTAATAAAAAAGAGAAGTCACAGACTCCAAAAACATATTGGCTGGCAATATATCATCACAAAGTGTTGTTAATGGCAAAATAATAAAAATAATAATCAAAAATAATGAGGACAAAGCATATTATAGAAAAACAGGCAGAGGACAAAATAGGTATTTCGTAAGACAAGGAAATGGCCATAAACATATCTCAGTTTGCTTTGGCTTACTAGTAATCAGGTTAAGTGTATGAGTCTGACAACTAAGTTAGCAAATACATACCTCATTACTGAATATTACTACAGTCACCTTGGAAGTACTCTCTTTGGGAAGCTGTGCACCAATGCCAGTGCCTAATCTACACTTCAAAGAAATTTTGGAACTCGTTTTGGGATGGCCATTGTGCACAGTTGCAAAGTGGCAAGTTCACGAACTTAATGTTATAGTTGTCTGTTAAGGAGTTTTTAGCCAGTAAACAAATAGCTGTATTTGAACACCTTCCCTACCCACCTGATGTGGCCTCCAGTAACTTTTTTTCTTTACCCAAAGACAAAGGAAATAATGAAAGAAAACATTCTGATGACATTCAGGATGTCAAGAGTAATATACAACAGCTCTAATGGCCATTGCAGCAAAAGAGTTCCCAAATTGCTTTGAAGGGAAAACTAGGCCCTAGTGTGGGTGCATAGCTTCCCAAGGGGAGTGCTTCGAAGGGGATCATAGTGATATTCAGCAATGAGTTAGGTTGCACTTTTTCTAGGGAGAGTTCATGAATTTAATAGTCAGAGCTAAGTATATTAAAGCCACAAAGGCAAACTTAAAAAATAAATTGACAAAACTAAAAAGTAGGGTCACACCAATTATTGGTTAGGATGTGAACCAACATGAATTTTTGCCCACTCATAGTGAGATTATAAAAAGCTTCAATGACTCAGTGGTTAAAGCACTTGACTACTAACTGAAAAGTTAGCGATTTGAACCCAGCAGTTAGTCTCAACAGAAATGTGGCAGTTTGCTTCTGTAAAGATTACAGTCTTGGGAACCTTATGGCTCAGTTCTGTTCCATCTGTAGGGTCACTAGGAGTTGGAGTTGACATGATGGCACCAGGTATAGTGGGATTATACGCTATGTAATCCTCCAAATCATTTTGGAGGCAGTTTTGTTAATACCTAAAGTTAAGGATGTACCGCCCTCATGACCCATTGTGTATTCCTAACTGTAGAAATCCGGAGCTCCACATCCAGTATTAGCCATGGGTGTCTATTTTACTTGAAATTGAATTAAAATCCTTCAATTGCTTGATCCATGTTTCAAGAGCTCAGTAGCCACTCTGTGGCTAGTGGCTCCCATACTGGGCAGCACAACAAAAATTGCTGTCCTTGCAAAAAGTTGTGCTGAACAGTAATCCCTTGGAAACTGTCTTAGGCTGGGTTTTCTAAGGAAGCCAAACCAGTAACATGTGTAGGTACAAGGAAAGACTGATAGATAGATAGATGATAGATGATAGATAATTGATAGATGATAGATGATAGATAATGATCGATAGATGATAGATAGATGGATGACAGATGATAGATGATAGATGTTAGATGATAGATAGATGATAAATAGATAGATAGTTGGACAGGCGGGTGGGCAGGCGGGCGGGCAGGCAGGCAGGCAGGCAGGCAGACAGATAGATACAAATATAGGAAACAGCTCACATAATCACAGAAGCTGAATGTCCCAAGCTCTGGCACAAGCCTCACGTGGCCACGGAAGCTGCAGAACCCAAAGTCAGCAGGTCAGAGAGCAGAGTTCTAGATCACCGGTTGTGTAGGTCGGTGGATCCCAAGCTGGTGGCGAGACGAAGCAACAGAGGCTGGCAAAACCAGGATCAGCAGGTCAGGGAGCAGGAGCAGGCAGAGGCTGGCGAACCCAGGATCGGCAGGTCAGGTAGCAGAACTCTCAGGTGCCGACTGTAAGGACTAATGAGTCCAACAACTGCTAGCTCAAGTCCCGGAACCAGATGCTGGAAGCAGAAAGCAGGAGCTCCTGGCCACGTGAGCCACCAGCCACCGTAGTCAAAGGTCACGAGATGAGAGCCAAGGGGCAGGGAGCCACCACAAACCCCACCCTGCCACTTAATACATCAGCCAAATATGTAGTAGCCAAGTTGACATAATCCTGACCACCACAGAAACATTTTCAGACACGTGTACAAGGAGGTTTATTATTTTTAATAGCAAAATATTGGAGACTACTTAAATGTAAATTAGTAGGCTCATTAGTCAATAAGTATGTTTATAGTTTGGAATAATCATTAGCAGTAGAAATGAATAAGAACTACATATAGCAACATGGAAGAATCTCAAAGACAATTTTTAGGAAAAAATTGAGATGCAGAAAAACAGATGCATAGCACATTTATGTAAATTATTAAAATTGCCAAAACAACCTGTATTGTGTAGGAAATATATTAATGCAAGTATTAAATATTGTGAAATGCTTGGGGATGATATAAGTTGAAAATGACAACAGCACTGGGTTTAGTTTTTTTTTTTTGGTTGTAGCTTTAGGGATAATAAAAATCAAATTAGGACACTGGTATTTTGGCCAGTCTACTGCACTCTCATTCAAAAGCAACTGCAACAGTTTATTGATAAGGACGTGCCAAAAATTCAAACTGGATTCAGAAGAGGAAGTGGAATCAGGGATATCACTGCTGATGTCAGATCTTGGCTGAAAGCAGAGAATACCAACCAGAAAGATGTTTACCTGTGTTTCATGACTACGAAAAGGCATTCAACTATGTGGATCATAATAAATTATGGCTAATATTGCAGAGAATGGGAATCCACAACACCTAGTGTGGTGTTCTTAAGGTACCTCTATATGGATCAACAGGCAGAAGCACGAACACAAGGGGACACTGCATGGTTTAAAGTCAGGAAAGGTGTGCATCAGAGTTTTATCCTTTCACCTTAACTTTTCAATCTGTATGCTGAGCAAATAACTCAAGAAGCTGGATTAAAGGAAAAAGAATGAGATGTCAGGATTGGAGGATGGCTCATTAACAACCTGCATTACACAGATGACACCACCTTACTTGCTGGCAGTGAAGAAAATTTGAAACACTTACTGAGGAAGATCAAAGACCACAGCCTTCATTATGGATTGCACCTCGACATTAAGAAAACAAAAACCCTCACACTGGACCAGTAAACAGCATCGTCATAAGTGGAGAAATGATTGAGGTTGTCAAGGATTTCATTTTACTTGGATACACAATCAACACCCACGGAAGTAGCAGTCAAGAAATCGAAAGATGCATTGCATTGCTAAAATATGCTGCCAAGGACCTCTTTAATGTATTGAAATGAAAAAAATGTCACCTTCAAGACTAAGGTGAACCTGACACAAGCCGTGATATTCTCACTCACATCATGTACATACAAAAGCTGGACAATGAACAAAGAAGATAGAAGAATTGATGCCTCGAACTGTGGTGTTAGAGAAGAATGTTGAATGTACTATGGACTGCCAAAAGAAGTACAACCAAAGTGCTCCTTGGAAGCAAAGATGGCAAGACTCACATACTTTGGATGTGTTGTCAGGAAGGATCAGTCCCTGAAAAAGGACATCATGCTTGGTAGAGTGGAAGGTCAGTGAAAAAGAGGAAGACTCTCAATGAGATGGATTGGCACAGTGGCTGCAACAACAGGTCTAAGTGTAAAATCGATTGTGGACATGGCGCAAGACCACACAGTGTTTACTCCTGTTGTTCACAGGGTCGCTATGAGTTGGAACCAACTCGATGGCATCTAACAACAACAACTGCAACTTCCTGTCTCACCCTGCCCCTCCAAAAAATACTATTGCTCTCAAGTCAATTTTGCCTCAGGTTGTTATTGTTGTTAGGTGCTGCCGAGTCAGTTCTGACCCATAGCAATCCTCTGCCAGAAAATGAGACACTGCCCAGCCTCGCACCATGCCCACAATTGTTTTTATACTTATACCCTTTGTTGCAGCATCTGTGTCAATCCATCTAATTGAGGGTCTTCCTCTTTTTCAATGACCCTCCACTCTACCAAGCATGACATCCTTCTCCAGGGACTGATCCCTCCTGACAACATATCCAAAGTATGTAAGACGCAGTCTCACCATCTTTGCTTTTAAGGAACACTCTGGTTGTACTTCTTCCAGAACAGAACTGTTTGTTCTTTTGGTAGTTCATGGTACATTCAATATTTTTCTCCTCTTCACTTCCAGCAAGCAGGGTTGTGTCGTCTGCATAATGCAAGTTGTTAATGAGTCTTCCTCTAAGCCTGATGCTCGTTCTTCTTCATGTAGTCCAGATTCTCAGTTTGCTCAGCATACAGATTGAAAAGGTATGTTGAAAGAATACAACCCCAGCACACACCTTTCCTGACCTTAAACCATGCAGTGTCCCCTTGTTCTGTTCGCACAAATGCCTCTTGATCCGTGTACAGATTCCTTAAGAGCACAATTAAGTGTTCTAGAATTCCCATTCTCTGTAAAGTTAGCCATAATTTGTTATGATCACACAGTTGAATGGCTTTACATAATCAATGAAACACAAGTAAACATCCTTCTGATATTCTCTGCTTTTAGCTGAGATCCATCTGACATCAGCAGTGATGTCCCTGGTTCCATGTACTCTTCTGAATCCAGCTTAAATTTCTGGCAGTTCCTTGTCAATGTACTATTGTAGTCTCTTTTGAATGATTTCGGGCAAAGTTTTACCTGTGTGTGATATTAATGATGTTGTTCAGTTGGATCACCTTTCTTGGGAATGGACATAAATATGGATCTTTTCTAGTCAGTTGGCTGGGTAGCTGTCCTCCAAATTTCTTGGCATAGATGAGCAAGCACTTTCAGTGTTGCATCCATTTGTTGATATATCTCAACTGGTATTCCATCAATTCCTAGAGACTTGTTTTTCACCAATGCCTTCAATGTAGCTTCAACTTCTTCCTTTGGTACCACTGGTTCCTGATAATGTGCTACCTCTTGAAATGGCTGGACATAAACCAGTTCCTTCTGGTATAACGACTCTTGTGTATTCCTCCCATCTTCTGAGTCATTTAGTATTTTCTCTGTAGAATCCTTCACTATTGCAACTCGGTGCTTGAATTGTTTCTTCAGTTTTTTTTCCCAATTTTCCTAGGTTCATAATTCTTACATTCCACCTTCCAATTATTAATGGATGGTCCCAAAGGCTTTACTCCATCCACATCATTAAGGTCAACTCTAGTTTGAGGGGGCAGCTCTTCCACAGTCATTCTTTGAGTGTCTTCCAAACTGGGGGCTCATTTTCCAGCACTATATTTGACAATGATCCAGTGGTACTCATAATATTTTCATTGGCTAATGCTTTTCAGAAGTAGACTTTCAGGTCCTTCTTCCTAGTCTATCTTAGTCTGTAAACTCAGCTGAAACCTGTCCACCATGGGTGGCCCTGCTGGTATCTGAATATCAGAGGCATAGCTTCCAGCATCACAGCAACAAGCAAGCCCCCACAGTATGACAAACTGACAGACAAGTGGGGGTCTGACTCATAGCAACCCTATAGAACAGAGCAGAACTGCCCCACAGGACTTCCAAGGAGTGTCTCGTGGATTCAAACTGCTGACCTTGTGGTTAACAGTCAAATTCTTAATTAATGTACCACCAAGCTCTGACATGAAAAAAGAAGACTGAAAAACTGACACATTTGAATTATGGTGTCAGTGAAGAAGAATATCGAATATTACCCTGGACTGCCAGAAGAACAGATAAATCTGTTTCACAGTAAGTCCCACCAGCATGCTCTGTAGAAGTGAGAGTGGCCAGACTTCATCCCCCTTATGGTAACAGTGTCATCAGGAGAGGTCAAGTGCTGGAGAAACACATCATACTTGGTAGAGGGTCAGCAAAACAAGAAGGAGATAGTCAATAAGACAGATGGACAAAATGGCTGCAAAAATGAGATCTAATATACGATGATTGTGAGGATGGCTCATAACCGAGCAATATTTTATTCTGATATACACAAGTTTACTACGAGAAGGACCTGACTCAATAACACCTAATAACAGCTTATACATGGCTTATACATGATGTAGTGGTTCAGTGCTATGTCTGCTAACCAAAAGGTCAGCAGTTCCAATCTACTAGGTGTGCCCTGGAAACTCTATAGGGCAGTTCTACTCTGTCTTCTAGGGTTGCTATGAATCAGAATCGACTTGATGACAATGCTAGTGGCTTTGGCTTATACATAGATGTTTTAGTCAGTTAGTGTTGCTCTAACAGAAAATACCACAGAGTGGGTGGCTTTAACAAAGGAAAGTTCATTCTGACACAGTCCGGTAGGTTACAAGTCCAAATTCAGGATGTCCACTTTAGGGGAAGGCTTTCTCCTTGTTGGCTCTGTAGGAAAACATGGTATTGTATCAGTCTTTGTCCAGGGAGCATCTTGGCGCAGGAACCTCAGGTTGCAAGGATGCGCTCTTCTCCTGGTACTACTTTCTTGATGGTGTGAGGTTTCCAGTCCTCAGCCTGTTTCCCTTTCCTTTTATTGCTTGCAGACTGAAAGGAGTAAGGGTGGGGTAAGCCACAGTTCAGGGAAACTCTTTACAGTGAAGCAAGTGATCTTATAAAGGGATTACAGTCCCATCCTAATCCTTTAACATACAGTATAGGAAAATCACAAAACGGAGGACAATCACAAAATACTGGGAGTCATGGCCCAGACGCATGGCTACACTTATTTTTGGGGGGACACAATTCAATCCATGACAATAGAGGAGGGGTACTAATGACTCAGAGTGCTTGACTGTGTTGATAATATCTATTTATCTTATCAGTCTCTATAGTTTCCGTGTTTTAAAACAATGTTGGCTATTGCTGACATGTAGAAAAATGCATTTACAAATTGATAAAATGCATTTTTATTTGCATTTCTATTCCCCAAACTGAATTTTTCAGATGCAAGTTTTTCAGATGCACATGACTATCACAAGTACACACAGTAATGCCAAAAAGATTTCAATCCTTAATTATTTAAATAAGCACAATACTACTTTAAAGACAAATTGTACAAGGGAAAAACTCGCCATAATCTCACTACTTTAGGTACTTTTTAAAAAATATTTCTTTCATCTTTGTTCATGTGCCTACACATTTTACATTGTCACAATCATAGTATGTATCATTTTTATGTGTACCTTTTTGTGTAGCATTTTATTATGTTTTATATTATTTTTTTTCTTATTTGTTTATATATAAATATTTAATAACTGGTAAATATTGTATTGATTTGTTGAAAATATATTTTATTTCCATCTAAACTTTTCACTTTTATAGATGCTACTACAATTCATACCATGTACGTTATTTCCTTAGACTCTAGTAGCAAGAGTAGATTTAATGAAGCAAGCCATAAACAATTCTATATGATGTGGTTTAGTTTGTTTTACTGCTTGTCCAAAGGCTGTACCAACGTACAATGCCACAGGCAATGCATGGAATTAGTTTCAAAACAACTTCACCACCAGTGAGTATTATCAATTTAATTTTAATCCTTTGTCATGTTTCTTTCATAGGTTTAAATGGTACCTTGTTCCAGCTTTCATTTGAATTTCTTTAACTGGAAGGTTAAATATTTTCAGTTGTTTCTTTTACCATTATGAGAATTGTCTTCGTAATGTATGTCTTCGTTGATGTGTGTATTATATTTTAATTTTTTTTAAGTCAGGATAAGATCTTCACTTACAACTGCTGGAAATCTTTCACCAAATTTTTTTGCAATGCTTTCCTCAATGTATTGTTTTAGAAGGTTTATTTTTATTTTTATTATAAGGAGTTTCAATGAGTATCATTAATGATTTCTTTTATAATCACTTATAGATCTCTATGAGTCAGAACTGACTCAATGGCAACTGATTTGGATTTTTTATAATAATTCTAAATTTGCAGATTATTATCTCTCTAAATAGCTGTTCTCGCACATTCAGGAAATGGGAAACTCAGCATTCCCTAACCTTCCAGCCCATTTTTACAGTCCTACATTTGAGTGCTTCTGAACCTTTAGCTAAACTCTCTTTTCCTTACATTTTGATTTAATACATGTCATGTTGGTCTCAGTTATCGGGCCAGAATGGCAAATTTCTTTTCAAACCTCCTTCCAGAACCCTCTTCTTTCCAGATGAATGTCTTCCATTTCTTCATTCTGTCCTCGTAAATGATTTGGATTGTTCACTTCTAAATGTTCTCCAGTTGTTCACGTGCCTGTGTTAGGTCATTCCCAGAACCGAACATCATGAGATGGCTGATTTTATGTGTCAGTTTTGCCAGGCTAGGATGACCAGCTGTTTGGTTAGACATTAGGCTAGACTGTGTTATGAAGTACTTACGTGTGATTAAATCAAGTCCTTTAAGTAAAGCATAATTACACTCCATAATGTGGATGGAACTTATCCAGTCAGATGAAGGACTTGAGAGCAAAAGCAGAGCTTTCCCCAGGCAAAGTTCAGCTCTCAGACATCCTGCCAAAATTCCCCTCACTCCTTTACCACCTGACCTGTGGATTTTGGACACAGTACTGCCAGAATTCCCAGCCTGTCCATGTGTTTTGGGTTTGCCAAGCTCCACGATCACATGAGATTATTCCTTAAAATAACTTCTCTCTCCCAATAAGTTCTCTCTCTGTGTTGTGTTTTTCAAGAGAACCCTAATGCATACTCACTCACTCGCTGCCATCAAGTCTGACTCATAGTGACCCTGTAGGCAGAGCAGAACTGCCCCAGAGAGTTTCCAAGGAGTGCCTTGAAGATCTGAACTGTCATCCTGCTGGGCAGTAGCCATAGCACTTAACCACTATTATGCCACCAGGATCTCTAAGAGAACCCTACCCACCCCCTGCCTAAGACCCATGATATTCCAGGAGAAATCACTTCCTTTAAGGATATATTTACTTTAGAAGCTAAGACTACAAATTGGAAAATCCTTTCCTGGACTTCTCCATCTTACAGAGAAGGAAAAAAACATTTTCCTCCTAATTCACCAAGTTATCTCTTCTGATACATTTGAAATTCATATAAACTTTAAAATGCTAAATGAGAGAACATTTTTATTCAAATTATATTCTCCCAAGTGTGTTGAGGAAATCATCCTTCTAAGAGCATGTTCAATGCTGTGTAATCATCTTCTATTTGGTGGTGTATTACTATTCCATAAAGAATCCAGTAGCATGTATTTTCTACTTCAAATTGAATTTTTCTTGTAATTTGAGTTTTTCTTATGAAGTAAATACATTTCTCAGTGTAGGGCTTTGTGCATCATTTCATCGTGTCTAAAAGATATTTCAAAGGAAGTTAATTCTGCCTTTCGATGACTAAAATAGCTTGATTTTATTTTAGTAATTTGAATAATTTTAATCACCAGATAAAACCAATGGAAAGAGAATCGTGTCACTTCAGTTAAATTCTCACTGTGCGTAGAGCAGAACACTAGTAAATCATGTTGCCAAGTAATGATCAAGAATAAAGATGGGTTATTGCATTGACACATTTGACCCATATTTTCTGAATGTTAATTTTTATTATTCTTATAATATGTCAACCATTTCTGAGTTTTGTTTTTCTTTTTCCTTTAACTGTCATTGTAGCATTAAAGGACTATATCATTGTTTGTTGCTGTCAAGTCAGTTCTAATTTGTGGTGTCCCCCCTCGTGTGTCACAGCGTACACCTGCTCCATAGGATTTTCTTGGCTATAATTTTAATGGAAGCAGGTTGCCAGCCTTTCCTTCTGCAGAATCTCTAGGTGAGTTCAAACCATCAACCTTTAGGTTAACAGCCATGCATAAACCATTTACATACACAGTGTATAAATAAATGAGGATTGATGTGCTCCAATAAAACTGTATTTAAAGAAACAGATGGCAGGCCAAATTTGCTGACAGGTCAGTTTGTCAACCCCTATTCGAAGTTACTGATACCCTGGGAAACATGCAGCAGTTTGAATCCACCAACAGCTGCACAGCAGAAAGATTTGGCAGGCAGTCTCCTTCTGTAAAGCTTATAGCCCTGGAAACCCCATGGGGCCATTCTACTCTATCCTATATGGTCCGGATGAGTCCAAATCAACATGACAGCAATGAGTTGGTTTTGGTTTATTAAATTTTCAGAAATGGTTGTCCAGACACCCTTCAGTGTCTACTTCTTGTATATAAGTGGAGAAGAAAGTCATGACTGAAATCAGGAAAGCATTTTGGGAAGCCGGAAGTGAGGGTCTGGTGGCTTAATGGTAAGCTCAACTGCTAACCTAAAGGTCAGCACTCGGAATACAGCAGCCACTCCTTGGAAGCCTTATGGGAAAGTTCTGCTCTTTCCTGTAGGATCTCTAGGAGTCAGAATCAACTCCATAGCTTTTTTTTTTTAAAGTGAGGAAAACCACGTTTGCTGAGCTCCAGATCTAAACAAAGTCATGCCACCCATCCAAGGACAACTTGCCTCCACCCTACCAAGCATGACGTCCTGCCTCTCTGCACGTTCACCCTGTACCAGTACAAGTTGAGAGTCCATGTCCACAGGTGTTCAAAGATGGTCTCTGCCTTTCCACAGACCTATAAATACCTTACTGCTATGCATGTTAAAACTGCAGGGCTCTAGAAACAGCTGCTCAGGATTTAAGAGGGCTGAAGGGGCAAGGTAACCCAATATTCAGGGTTTTCTTATCTTTTCTGACTTGTACAGGCAAGTGTGGTTACTTTCCCTGTTCCTTGGGGCTGGGTGCAGTCGCCACTTTTGAACCTAGGGTGGCAGAGTCAGATATCTTCTATTGATCTTGGAGCTTACATATGTTGACCTATAAAATGGAGTTAACAATATTATCTACTCATAGACCTGTTGTGAGAAATTAATGAGCTTATTCAGGAGTACTGTGCTTGACATGAGTGCTAAGTAAAAGTTATCTATTACTATTAATTTTATTATTACTACTATAATTTTGATTATCAAGTGCCAAAGAGGCTGATAGAAAACTCTCACTCCTTAATCAGGAAATTTCTTTGCAAAAAGCCACAAATAACAGACTAAAGCCCCTAGGTTGATATCACTTAACTTGCTGAATTTTCTGCTGAAGTGAGATTCATTCACTCAGATTCCTATAACCAGAGAGTCTTTTTTCTAAGAGCACGTATTTATCACGCATTCTGCATTTTTCTCTCTGAGCCTGTTTCACATGCTGTTATTCAAACACAGAGCTCCTTCCTTTTGAACCTAGAAGCAGCTTCTGAGTCCAGCTCACCAGGGCTCTGGAATAGCCAGGCTTGTCCTGGACCCTCTGGGTTCCCTATACGTGTACCAGGGGGCTGTCTCATGAGCGACTTCTTTATTAGCCAGAGACTTGCAGAGAGTTCTGAAGCATCAACTAAGAAAAGACTAGGAAAGCATGCAGAGCAACTTGACTTCTAAACACCGAAAATGTAAGAGAGGAATAGACTTTGTGAGCTCCATAGAGATAACATCCACTTCCACTTAGAGCAAATGAAAAAGAGATGTTAAATGACAGAAAGATAGAGTAGATAGGTAGACAGATGGTAGATAGGTAAGTAGATAGACAGAACCCTATAGCAACCTCTAAAACAAATTGTCTACTTAGGGCTACCTCTACCCACTGCCCTCTGGAATGGCCCGTGTTCCAACTAGCTGTACCACTACTGGATTCCAAGCCTTTATTTCAACTCCAGGAAATGCCAGCATTTATGTGCACGTCTTCTTTAGTCTAAGTCCTCAAATTACTTACATGTCTTGTATTTCTTGCAACAGCCAAGGCTAGTTAGTTAAAATTCTCCTAAATGCTCTAAAAAATTTGAAAACAGTTAAAAACAGAGTATGCTGGACCTGGTGTAGGGGAAAAGCACCGCACAGTTTAATAAAGCAAAAAGAAGGTGTTAGTCAGCATATATTCAGAAAGGCAAAAGTGGAAGCAGACAAGCAAACTACTATAGCTGATGCTTGCCTGAATCCGAGGAAGTATTACAGGACAGACAAGAGTGGAAAAACAGACAAGGAAGCTGCCCCAGCCATGTCTGCCTGAGTCCAAGAAACATTACAGAACCAGTGGCATTAACACGACAAACAGGCAAAACCATTGGATCACCTTTTCACAGATTGGTTAGCAAATGTTATCCCACATTTTGAATTGTCTTTTGTTTTAGTCATCTAGTGCTGCTATAGCAGAGATATCACAAGTAGATGGCTTTAAAAAGAGAAATTTCATTTTGTCACAGTCCAATAGAAAGTCCAAATGCAGGGTATTAGTTCCAGGGGAAGGCTTTCTCTGCTGGCTCTGAAGGAAGGTCCTTGTCATCAATCTTTCCACAGACTGGAAGCTTCTGAGACACAGGGACCCTAGTCCTTTCCAAAGGACATGTTCAGCTCCAGGTACTGCTTTCTTGGAGGAATGAGGTTCCCAGATCTCTCTGTTGGCTTCTCTCCTTTCTCTCTCAAGACACTGCCTCAAGGCACAACCCAGTTTTACACCTTGAGTTCTGCCCCACCAACACCACTGCCACACATCTTCCCTTACTGACATCATAGAGGCAGGGTTTACAGCATGGAGGAACATCACACAATACCAGGAATTACAGCCCAGCCAAATTGCTACACTCGTTTGGCAGGGGGAGGGGAGCGGCAGACACAGTTTAATCCCTGCCCTCTTTCTTAACAATAATTGGTACAAGTTTCAGTAATGACAACTAGAAGTGTCTTCACTGGTCCAACAAATTTTCTATTCACTAAATGCTAACAAAAATAAGACAAGTGGAAAGTCTTTTTTTTTTTTAATAGTTCATGTGAAAGTTCCCTTAAAAGATATTTTCCAAGATTATTTCAGCTATAAGAGACTTTGTTGCATAGTGGTTAGTACTATAGCTACTAACCAAAGGGGCGGCAGTTCAAATCCACCGGGAGCTCTTTGGTAACTCTATAGGGAAGTTCTATGCTGTTTTATAGGGTCACTGTGAGTCAGAATGGACTCAACGACAATGATTTGGTTTTGTCTTAACCTTAGCTGTTGTCTTTACACCTCAGGGCCCAGCTGATGCACCCTTGGAAGTGCTTGGGAGTCTTTACGAGTCCAGCTGCAGATGGCTTACACTCTGTGCTCATGAGCAGGGAATAATTGTTTCAATACTGTTTTCTAAATCAGACCTGAGTTTATATCTCTACTTTATCTGTTATTAAATTAATCTTGGTGAGACTTTTTCGTTTCTTATAGTGGGTACATACCCTAGTACATAGTGTGCTTTTATTAACAATAATATCTGCTTTATAAGGTTGTTGAGATGACATTCTGTGTTTATTTAAATCTATTATATTTAGTCACTGACATTATTGGCTTTAACTGGGAAAAAATAAATGAACTCAAGAACATTAATGATAAAACAGAATATATAGCTAACCATGATACAAATAATGTTGTAAATAGGTTCCAAAACAAAAGAGAAAAACTACTCCTAAATGTTAAACCAATTCCCAAGGTTACTGTTACAGTGACAACAAATCCAAGGAAAGAATGACAACTCCCACAGTTACACAGGAACTCTCCCTAGGTCCTGGTGATTTCACATGCCATGCTAGGGTGTCTTTGGAAAGTCTAACATCTGCCTGGTTTCCTTCCTCTGGCACCCTCTGAGTCCTACAGCTGAGGACAGTATATGTCTACTTGCTGAATGGGCCTCCTGGCTCAATCCTATCTATAGGAGCATCCTAGGAAATAGGTTAACATGTTGTAACAGCTTTTGTCTGATTCTTGGACTTAATATCTAATTATTCCTAATCTGGATCTAATTTTTCACAGAGGTTTTCTAAATTGCTTTACTATCTATCTGAAATCTAAATGTCTCTTTTATTTCCTGTTAGTGTCTTCTCAGAATCTTTATGCTTGGAGCCTTAAATTTTTCTTTGAAATCCCCTCCTGGAAACTAGTGTTTGAATCACCGCATAGAAAGCTGTCCAATGAACACCAAACTGACTACAACATGAAAGACAGATAAAACTAAATTGTGTTAAACTACTGAAATTTGAAGGTTAGCCCAACTGACAGTGATACCCATCTTAGCTTAACAGGAGAGCCTTGGAGGCAAAATGGTTAGGTGCTACAGCTGCTAACCAAAAGGCTGGCAGTTCAAATACACCAGGTACTCCTTGGAAACTCCATGGGGGCAGTTCTTCTCTGTCCTATCAGGTCACTATGAGTCAGAATTGACTCATTGGTTGTAGGGAGTACCTTACAGGAAACCTTGGTGGCACAGTGGTTAAAAGCTACAGCTGCTAACCAAAAGGGTAACAGTTTGAACCCACCAGACACTCCTTGGAAATTCTATTAGGCAGTTCTACTCTGTCCTTTAGGGTTACTATGACGAGGAATTGACTCGATAGTAATGGGTATATTTTTTTGGTTTAATATCTAACATTATTAAGCACTTAACCTAACTAATAATAACATTTTCCATTAGAAACTGGAGACTTGGGCTTACCAATAGTAAGGTGGTCAGTAGGTTGAAAACCAGGAGTGATATTACATAGTGGAAAAGACACTTGCAAAAATCTCTCGGTAACAATAATTTTGTAGCCAGACTATGTGCTTATTGAATTGTTACTCTAGGGAAAGAGATGGGAAACAATGGTTGTAGTTTATACAATAGCTAATGTTGCCTGCATTTGGCAAGGTAGTACACAAAAGAGATGAACTCAGGAAATACTGGCCAGTTTGCAAGCAGAAATGAGAGAGAATACAGAGAAACTAAAAATTTGAGTTATCAAATGGTTGCGGTGTCTATAGCTTTTAGAACCCAGATAGTCTGTGATACGATTGAGAAAGGATTTTAGTCACAAAACCAAAAACTCACTGTGGTCAAGTCAATTCGACATTTAGCAACACCATACGGTTTTCAAGGCTATAAATGTCTAGAGTAACAGGCTGTCACATCTTTCTCCTGCAGAGTTGTTGTTGGTCTCGAATCACCAAACTTTTGATTAGCAGTCGATCACTTTTAACTACTGCGCTATCAGGACTCCTTTAGTCAAAAAGTCTCCTCAAAATTTCTGTTGATCAATGTGATTAATTCTTGTAGCAAAGATTATGTTAATAACCATCATTATGTCCATTGCCATCAAGTAAATTCTGAGTTATAGTGGCTTCACAGGCTATGAGTAGAACTTCTTTATAAGGTTTTCCTGACTGTGATCTTCGTGGAAGCTGATGGACAAGCCTTTGTTCCATGATGAAACCAGGTGAGTTTGAACTGCCAGCCTTTAGGTTAACAGCTGATCACACTTTCAACAATCATTGTTAAAATCAAACCTGTTGCTGTCAAGTTGATTCCAACCCATGACCCCATAAAATAGAGTAGAACTGCCCAACAGGGTTTCCAAGGAGCATTTGGTGAATTGGAGCCTCTGATCTTTTGGTTAGCAGCTGAGCTCTTAACTACTCTGCCACCACTGCTCCCAGCTTTTTTTTTTAAACCAACAAAACTAGTGCTGTCAAGTTGATTCTAACCCTAAGGGATAGAAATGGAAACTAGTGGCATAGTTCTTAAGTGCCTCGTCTGTTAACCAGACAGTTAGCAGTTCAAATCTGGCAAGTGCTCCTGGCAAATTCTAGGAAACTGTGGTGGTGGAGTGGTTAAGTACTACAGCTGCTAACCAAAAGGTCAGCAGTTCAAATCTACCAGGAACTCCCTGGAAACTTTGTTGGGCAGTTCTACCCTTCCCATAGGGTTGCTATGAGTCAGCATTGACTAGATGGCAATGGGTTTGATTTTGGATTTTATAGGATAGAGTAGAACTGACCCACCAAGTTTCTAAGGAACTGCTGGTGGATTCACACTACTTGGTTAAAAGCCAAATGCTTAAACTACTGCCCACCAGGCTCCATTGTTAGGCACTATTAAATCAAGAAAAAGACAAATAGAAGAAATTGCACAAAATCTGTAAGCATGTTACCTTACATAGCAAAAGAGAATTCACAAATGTGATTAATGTAAAAATCTGAAAATGAAGAAATTATCCTAGTAAGACCAATGTAATCCAAGAAATCTTATATGAGGAAGTCAGGAGAGTCAGCTTTAGAGAAAGAAATGGAATGATGGAAGCAGAGTTTGGAGTAATGTAATTGCTGCCTGAGGGCTGTGAGCCAAGTAATGCAGAAAGCCTCTAGAAGCTGGGAAAAGTACTGGAATAGGTCATTCACCAGATCCTCTAGACAGAAGGAAGCTTTGCCAACGCTTTGATTTTAGCCTATTTAGACTCCCTTTTGACTTCTAATCTCCAGAACTGTAATATAATAAACTTGTATTGTTTTAAGCCACTAAGTTTGTGGCAATTTGTTACAGCGACACTGGAAACCAGTGGAAGGCTGTAGTAAAGGGACATGATGTGTGTCGGTGTTACTAGGCTAATCAGTCACCACAGTGTTTCCAAAAAAGCAACAGTGAGAAAAATCAGAAAATTTACTACAAAATATCTGATTCTTGGTTGATGTTTTATCATGGTAGCTCTTCACAAAAATTAAAACATGCAAAAGGGTGAAACCATATCAAATGGCTCCTTTGTTAGCCAAGCAAGAAATGCTGTTTACTGAAGGTGAAAGAATTAAATTGTATTTGATTGCAGCAGCTAAAGAAATGTACCCAGAGAAAATGAACTTAAAACTACCATATTTTATGCAAATCACACCCTATCCTCTCAGTTTGCTTGCCAACTGCCCCCTTCTTTTGCAAAATATTATAAAAATACCTCAAGGGAGGAGAGCACATTTGGCTAACAAAATTAGAAAGTCATGCATTATTTTCTTATTAGCCTTCTGATAAGAAAAATTGCTCAAAGAATTCAGGACATTGAGCACAAAATCATCAGGTATAAACAACAAGTGATTTTTAGTGATTTGTTTTGGTTCTTGGTGATCTTTCTATTTTTTACTCAGTGCAAAGTTTGAAGCTACTTAAGAAATAGCCTGTATGAATTGTTTGTGTGGAGGAATTACAGGTGAAACTATTTTCTAAGAATTTTGGAAAACATTAATCTGATACAACCTGAAGTAGAATCTGCTAAGATGTCTTACAACTAACTGATGGTGAGAAAAATATGTGTGGAGCAGAAAAAAATTTAGTGAAGAAAGTCACAAAGTTAGTGAAAAAATATTTAAAGCCAATGATTACTCCTTATAATGTTCTTCAACAGGAACTCTTTGGAAAAAAATATAAATTTGTCATGTATTATTGACCCAGAAATGTCAACCATGAATTTCATTCACTCTTAGGGACTTATGTATTATGAGTTTCATGAACATTTTGATTTGTCTTATCACAAACTGTTGGACAGCTTAACAATATTAAAGTTTCACTGCGACAATTTTGAGTTCAGGGTCAATATTAAAATTTTTTTGAACAAGGAAAACCACATTCGACCACTTTTATCAAACACTGAATGGCTTTGGGAATTAGCTTTGCCACGCACTTGATGGTGTTTAGTGAATCCAACCTGAAATTACAAGATGGCACTTTATGTGAAACATAGGCTAAGCAGAGTAGTGAGTTAAGTGCTCCAGTTGCTAACCAAAAGGTTGGCAGTTCACATCTGCCAGGCACTCCTTGGAAACTCTGTGGGGCAGTTCGACTCTGACCTATAGAGTTTCTATGAGTTGGTATGGACTCGATGGCAGTGGGTTTGGTTTTGGTTTTATATGCTAAGTAGTTCCAATGATAGCTAATGTTTTTTGAATTGTAAGTAACATCAAGCTGCTTTATACGTCTTCTGCTTTCAAACAGCAAGCAAGAAGTGAAATCTCCATTTGTACATGTATTTGCCATGACAGATATATTCCTATCTCAACTTACTGTTCCAGCAGCAATTTTGGTGACTTGATTTTGATACAAGTTCAAAGAAAATTTCCATATTTCAAAATTCATTGAATTGTTCCGTTGAGGAGCTCCCAACCAATTTTCAGTTGGAAGTGATTAATCTACATTTTTAATGATATGTTAAAAGGCAGAAGAAGGATCTAATAGAATCCTACAAATAAATGCCTTCCAAGAGATGAACACGCTGATGAATTGGTATCAGTATTTGGCAAAGCACACCACCACCATCACCAATCCGCGTGAAAAGGTACTTTTAAAAGATGAAATGCATAAAGGCTCATTACAACTCAGCATTAACCAATAAACATTCAAAATCAATTCTGATGGTAGAAAAACTCTGAATCCCAGTTAGGCACAATCATACCACCTGTAACAAAAAAATTCATTCTTCTTATTGGTAAACTTTTATTACAAAAATTGTACTAAGCTATTATTACATTTTGAGTTTCATCAAAGTAATACTTGTGGAAATTTGTTTTCTTTCTTGTTATTTAAGTACCTACATAATAGCATGGATTTTGCTGTTTGGTCAGCAAAGTTTAAGGTATTTTCTGTGTGACCTCTTATAGAAAATGGTTGTTGATCAGCTCTAAAAGATGGTGCCGAGTCACTAGATGTAAGGAGACTGAATTCTTAATCATATATAACCCGAAAGAGCCTTACTGAACACTCAGCTGGACCATGACACAAATGAGAAATAACCTTTATTGCGGTAAACCACTAAGATTTGTGGGTTGTTTGTTATAGCAGCTGGTGTTACCTACAATGGCTAAAACAACCTCTTAATTAAAATGATGAAAATTCATCTTAAAGAAAACCTCAGAAACCACAAGTATTTCCAGGAAACATTACTCTCAGTTTAGGAAATCACTGTAGATACATTATCTTAGCAAAATGAATCAGCACAGGGAATTTATCTTCTGTAATTCAACAAACATTTGTTCAAGGCACTGTTAGCGGGCAATATACAAGGCTGATTTGTTGTATTTGTTTAAAAATCTCACTTATTTCTAAACTGAGCCATTTAATGAATTTATATAAATACATCATTAGAGATCACATGTAATTATTTATTCAACTGAAATTTTTCTTAGAAACAGAGAGCATACGCTTTTGCTTTTCTTAAATGAGGAATTTCTCCTCCCTTTGGAATGATGCTAAAACAGCTTGCAAACTAAAAAAGAACAAATTTTGAGAACTGAATAGGACATTACTTCGAAATATCCCCAGAGAGAGCACTAGGCAAACTCTTGTAATAAAATGCAGTCATCGAATTGCCAATGTTTGTCCCAATTGCAGGAGGTACTAGAGAGTAAAACACTGAGGAGAGCAGTTTTTCGGCAACTGGCATCATGTAGTGAACAATTGCCTGAGATGGTAAGCACTTCACTCTCTGAGTTAGAGTTGAATCAGGGTCATAAAATTAAATTATTATAGGTATTCCTTTAGTAGTATTTTTTTAATTATACAGTTTTAGAAAATTCTTGGATGTGTATAATATGATTTTGTATCATGGTGGATCTTGAACATTCTGATAAACCAGACCAACCAAACCCACTGCCATCAAGTCATTTCTGACCCATAGTGACCTTATAGGTCAGAGGACCTATAGAGTTACCTATAGAGTTTCCAAGGCGCACCTGGAGGATTTCAACTGCTGACCTTTTGGTTAGCAGATGTAGCACTTGATCACCACACCACCAGGGTTTCATTCTAATCAGTAGTTCTTAAATAACCCTAAGCATGAAATTCACTTAGGGTGAGGAGGTGTTTGTTCACAGATGGGTACTCATGCTTTAAAGACTGATTTGTTAAATTGGGCAAGGGGTGGAGAATCTTTCACATGTTCACCTCAGAGATTAAAATGTATGCTAGATATTGTGGGTTGGCTCACTCACCACCATTCTACTGTTTTAGACTACCTTACAGCTAAGATTCTGGATGCAAATAAATTCCACTAATTAAATTCACTTGCAGAAAATTTGGAAGGCAAAGGTAGTTGTAAACTATCAAAATGGGTATTCTCTTCTAAAGACAAACTAGAGATCGAGGTGGAGCTTATGACTGGTGGTGGGCCTCGAAATGGAAGAGCAATGAGCGAAGATTACAGAGGCTGAGATAAGTTCCGGGGAGGGAAATTTTACTTTATTCACTTGTAATCAGTCTCATTTTCTTATCCTTGAACCAAATGAGAAATCCTCAAGATTTCAACAGATACAAATTTTGGAACAAGAATTTCCAAACAATATTTTGCATAGCCTCATGACTTGTCTTTCTGTTAAGGTACTCTCATTTCCTTTACCACTGCCACCACTGTTTCTTAAAGAGTCTGGCCTGATCATAGACAAATTCTTAACTTTAGTTACCTTCAGCATGACTGAGCTACTTTGGCTTTTTTTTTTTAATTACTAACGAATCTAAGGTGGATAAATTTAAACAATAGAAAATATTAATAGCATGAAAACTGTCAAATTTCCTAAAAATACTCCATAATCTTCCAGAAACTCCCTTTTAACCACCACAAGACCTGAGACATTTTAATCTGCACAGCCTGGTGTCCAGCCTTCTTTGCCTCTTGCCTTGTCCACCAGGCTGCTGCCACTTACCTCTGGCTTCATAGAAGCTGATATATTTCCCTATCTTTTTTCTCATTAAGCAGGCAAAAAATAGCTTACATACTGGAGCATCTTGAATTTCTATTTCAAACTCAATTAGCGTTTCTGAACCTCTAAATCTAAATGTAATGTAGCTCAAATCAGTGCTAAATACTAGATCTTACTTCCACAATTGACAGATTCCAATCACTGTTTCAATTTTGCATAAAAACCATCAATTTAACATAGCAAACATTTATTGAAATCTTCTTGTGTGCCAAACACTGTAAAGGGTTTCTGGCACTCAAAGACAAGCTGCCACTGCCTTTTTCTTCAAAAAATTGTCCATGGGAATATGGACAAATTCACAAAACAAGTAGAATGTAAGGGCACAACATGATCAATTTCCAAGGTGAATATATTAGCAGAGTGCACTAGGAACAAGTATTTTTTATGTCTGGAGCACTTGAGATGGCTTCACAAAGATCATTTGAGCTGGACCTGGAAGGTCCTGGTAGGATCCTGGTAGGATCCCAAAAGGTGGGAGATTAGGTGAAGGGGAAAATCAGTTTAAGTAAAGACCATAAACAAATGCATAATGGTGAGATTGCAAAGTGTGGTTAGAGAAGAGTAGATATTCTGAATGACTAGAAATTGAGAGACATAGGGTGAGATAAGTCTAGGAAGACGATGTGAGATCAGATTGAGGAAGAAAATTCCAATAAACTGATGATGCTAAGTATTTATACAAGATAACCAAATACACGTTTCAGAAAGGAGGATTTGAAGGCTATATGTTGGAGTCTGGCTGAGGAATTGGGAGAAAAATAGAACTGTCTAAGCATAAAGTAGTAACTGAACAAGAAACGTGGGAATGAAAAAGAAAAGGTACTTCTGAGTGGACCTGGAGTTGGTAGGACTTAGTGATCAGTTGAGTGTGGAATTCAATAAATGAAGATCCAAAGATGCTTCCAAGTCTTCTTGTACTTGTTTATTTGTTGAGTAGCAATATTATCTCATCTTGGGAAAATAATAAATGGAACATTCTTGCTTATGTGGAAAAGATAGTGATTCCCACAGCAACCCACTATTAAAGTTCTTCATAGAACAGCCATGTGTAAGAGACAATTAGAAGTGCAGATTTGACTGTTAAGACAGAACACCTGTTACAGAAAGAGATGTATTAGTCATTCTTATGGATTGATGTTACCCCAAATTGTGTGTCAACTTGGCTAGATCATGATTCTGGTATTGTGTAATTGATCTCCATTTTGTCATCTCGTGTGATTTTCCTATATGTTGTAAATTCTACCCCTAAGATGATGAGGTAGTTATGTTAGTGAGGCAGGACTCAGTCTACAAGACTAAGCTGTAGCTTGAGTCAACCTCTTTTGAGATACAAAAGAGAGAAGCTAGAAGAGAGACAGGAAAATCTTATCATACATAAAGAAGCAGGATGGGGGTGAGTTCTTTGGGCTCAGCAACCCTGCAGCAAAAAGCAGAAAAGACTGAAGACAAGGAACTTTCCCTAGAACTCACAGACAGAGAAAACCATCTCCCAGAACTGGATCTGAACTTCTAGCCTACTAGATTGTGAAAGAATAAACTGTTTGTTAAAGCTATCCACTGGTGGTATTTCTGTTATAGCAGCACTAGATAACTAAGATGTCATCAACTCTGAAAATATTGAAATTATGGTAATGGATTAAAAAATAGTTTAAACATTCATAAATGCCAATGTTTAGGGGCTGGTAGAGGAAAATGAGCTGGGGAAGTAATTATTAGCGTAGAAGAAAAGAACCACAAGGGAGCAGTAGTTCAGTCACCAAGAAGTTGATAATCTCAAATTCAACAAATACTGAGCAAGGCAAAAACTGAGATTCTTATTGGATAGAATATTGGATACATCAAACAACCACTGAAGACCATTAAAAGAGTAATTCTGGTGGGATTTTCTGTGGGATTGCGTGTGAAATACAGCTTTTTACCTAAATCAGATTACAACAATTCTGAAAGTGCTTCTTTGATTGCCAATAAAATGAAGATGTTTACATTATTTTTTGCCTTCATTTTTTTTTTTACTTTCAATTACTATCTTACTAGAAGTTGCATTTAACATTTTCCTTTCTTTGAATGGAGATTCTAACATATAGTAATAATATTGACAGTTTTAAATTAAGTCACATTTTGATATTTATAGGGTAGCTATGAGTCAAAATTGACTGGACAGCAATGGGTTTGCTAGTACCAGGGTTATTTTAGTTAGCTTTTTAAAGTTTTAAGATCCCTTTGATTTAAAAATTAACCTTTTAAAGTCTTAAAATCCTTTTGATTTCAAGAATAACCTGGAGGAAAACATATTTGGCAACTATGTGTCAGATCGACATCTAATTTCCGTAATCTACAAAGTACTGCAAAATAGCAACAAGAAAAAGACAAATAACCCAATTAAACAACGGGCAAAGGACATGGACAGATACTTCACCAAAGAAGACATCCAGGCAGCCAAAAGATGTGTGAGTCAACGTTCACGATCACTAGCTATCAGAGAAATCCACATCAAAATTACAATGAGATACCACCTCACCCCAACGAGGGTGGAAATAATCCAAAAAACACAAAACAACAAATTCTGGAGAGACTGTGGAGAGATTGGAACTCTATTATACTGCTGGTGGGAATGCAAAACAGTACAACCTCTTTGTAAAGCAGTTTGGTGCTTTCTTAAAAAGATAGAAACAGAAATATCATATCATCCAGCAATCCCACTGCTTGGAACATACCTTACAGAACAGATACATGCACATGAATGTTTGTTGAAGCACAGTCCACTATAGCAAAAAGATGGAATCAACCTGTCAGCAGATGGATGGATAAACAAACTGTTCTATATATATGTAATGGAACACTAGGCAATGGTAAAGAACAATGATGATTTTAGGAAGCATCTCATAACCTGGCATTGACTAAAAGACATTATGCTGAGTAAAATCAGTTAGCTGCAAAAGGACAAGCATTGTATGAGACCACTGTTATGAGCAGTTAAAAAAGGACTTATGCACAGAAGAAAAGACTCTTGGAAGCCTGCAAGAGTGGTGAAGGAGGGAGAAAGTTGTTCATAGATTATACAGTGGATAGAATTTGGTTAGTTGACAGATGTGACAGCACTCAGTAGAAGGCACGTCAACATAACCGGACTACACCATAAACTAAAAGGTCTTCTAAATTCAACCCAACATTTCAAAGGATAGAGTAGCAGAGACATATGTTTGGGGAGCATGTTTTCAGGGCACACAGAGATCAATTAGCATAAGTAGCCTTTTGCTAAGAGTCTTCTGCACCTCATAATGGTGAGTAGTGTTTGGGGTCTTAAAAGCCAGCAAGCTGCCATCTGAGGAACTTAATTTGTCCCAGTCCACCTGAAACAGATGACAACTGACAACATCAAAGACATGAACAGCAATGAGCCCAGGAGATAGAAGGACCTACAGGATTTGGACACTATATCAACATGAGACCAGAAGAACTAGATGGTGCCCGCCACCACCAAAGACAACCTTGATAGGGGTCACAATGTATAGTCCCTGACGTAATATGAGAAAAAGAGGTGCACAGATCAAGAACTCTACTAAAAGACCAGAACTGATGATCCAACAACCTTGAGGGCCCCCGGGGAACATGGTCCTTACACTTGCTGCTGGCCCAGACCTGAAACCAGTACTGAGGTCAACACTGCAGACAAAGAATGAACTGGACTTGGTGACACAGAGTGAGCATGTGATTTGCGTACTTTGTGGTTTCAGACATTTATAGAAGGCCATCCAATGGGTTTCTTTCTGGGGCGAGAGGAGAGAGTGGAAAGGATGGGACAGGTGCTCATTAAGAGGATATTAGAAGTGATGAGTGAAAAGGAGGAGTGTGCTGTCAGAGGGTGGGGAGAGCAGATAGAGTTGTAGAGTGATGAGTATGCAAAATTGACACGGATTGTAGACTTTCACCTAATCATAGTAAAAAAATTTAAAAAAAGAAGAAGAACCTGGAACCTGACTATAAACATGTAACACACTCGAAAATTAAATCTTAATGGCATATAGCTTTTATTGACCTTACGCTTTCTAAATCTCAAGAGATCAGAAATTTCAGAATGGTCAAAGTGATTGGTTTTCACTAAATATTCTCATGTATTATTTTAGTATTTTCCTTATTTTCTACAATGGACATATGTAGCTCATTAAAAATAAAAGAACAAAAAAACAAAACTTATTTTAAAATAATTGTCAAAACATGTCCTAACGTGAGGCCTACATATTCCTCTAGATATCTCTAACTGTAAAGCTTTTCACCTGTATTTTTAAAGGTAGAAAAAGGGAAATGCTCATGTTACAGTAACTGTGTGAACGAATGTCTATCAGAGTGTTCTCAAAACTGTCACATATGCTGTCGGCTGTCAGTGTGTCACTGACAGAGAGATCCCAGGAATCACTGAATCCAGTCCCCACATTTTACTAATGAGACTCAGATAATGGACTGAAGACCACACAGCATGTTACTTTGTGGCAGAAATGAGAATAAAACCCAGAATTCTCATTTCCTATTTTAGGGCACTTTCATTATAATGCAGCTGCCTTCTTAATTATCTATAAAACAATGAAAGGTCACTTTTGAAATAAAAATTGTAAGTAAAAGCTTTTTATTATGCCTCAGATAGTTTAATGACTCTCTAAAAATACCAGAAATGTCACTTAATATTTGACTTGAGTGATAAGCAAGATAGCATGTAGTTTTTATTCTCATATTATTGCAAATATTCCCAATCAATAAACATTTCTTTGAACAGTCTTTTGTAGAGCACCATCCTAGTTCCCAGAGGAAATGACTGGGAAAGGGAGAACGGATTAAAGAGAATTAAAGTACATAATCCTTGTATTTCAATAAAACCTTCAATCTGAAAATGGAAAAAAAGAACAAATAAAATAAAACTCTTATTTATTTTTTAGCTCTTTTAAGTTTTTTATGTAAGATATAATAACAGAAGGTGTCATCCTTGACGTCTCTCTTTCTCCTACACCTGAAATTCCATTCAAGCTAAATACTAGGATGTCTATTTTAAGAAGATCTCTGCAATCTGATCACTTCTCACTTACTATTACGATTATATAGTAAGGATTCATGTTCGGCTGCTTTCAACTTTTAATCTGCACTCCTGATATTTGCCTTCTGCCCACACCTGGGAAAACTGGTAAGGAAGTCCAGATGCTCCCTCCTATCATGTGCCAGACGGAAATTGTAACTGGTAACCCTCACTCCAGCCTCCTTCCCTCACCACCACCAAAAAGACCCAAGCCACATGTGACTGGAGGAACCAGTTGGTGCCCGGCCACCACAAGTGATAGCTGTGCTGGGGCTCACGAAGTTGAGTTTCACTGGCAACACGGGAGTGAAAAGGGGCGCACCCTGAGATCTCCACTAAAAGACTGCAATTGATGGTCCAGGGGCCTCGGAGCTTCCCTGGGAGTGTGGCCTCTGGCCCTGATGCTGCCCCTGTCCATAAATCATAATGGAGGTTAACGCTTCAGACAGGAAGGGATTGGACTTGGTGACACAGAGTGACCATATCATGTGTGCACTTTATGGTTCCACGCATCTATAGAATGTCATCCTGCTGATCTCTTACTGGAGGTGGGGGAAATGGTGGAGAGGAGGGGAACGGAGATTGTTAGGAGGATATGACATATACACATGGAGAGAAGGAGTGTGCTGTCACCGGGCAGGGAGAGCAGGGGGAGCTGCACAGCTGGGCATGCAAATTTATACACGATTGTACATTTTCTCGATGGCACTTGGCTAGCTTTATAATAATAATAATAAAAAAAAAAACCAAGCCAGCCTCCTTTCCTTGCTCTTTCAAGTCAGTTTTAGACCAGTTTGGGAGGGCTGCCCTGCTCACCCCCAAAAGCCTCATTTATGAGTAATAAATGTGTCTATACCCTCTTGGTGTACTTGTGTGACATCATTCGTCTTGACAGCCCAATCAAATCTAGGGTGGGGATCCACCTTGTCTCTGTGGACCACCTACATCGAGTTATCACTCTCTGATTCAAGCTACCATCCTCGCTTGCCTGTGTTATTGCAACAACCTTCTAATTTTTAGTTTTTCCATTTTCAGTCCTTGGCTTGCTTTTGTCTATTTTTCATAGGGCAACCAGAGCGATAATTATAACAGGTAAGTCATATCATGTTTATTCAGAATCTTCCAGTGCATCATCACCTCATTCAGAATAAAAGCCAGAGTCCTTACCACAGTCTCTAAGGCTTCCCATAACATTCCCTTTCCTACCGCTGCTCTGACATCTTCTCGTAGCGCTCCCCACTCTTTGTCAGCGTATTCTGGCTAGTCGCAGCGGCCTGTGGCCTGTGCCTTAAACCTGCCAAGCATACTCTCACCTCGTATACACTTACTGTGACCTTAGTCTGGAATGCTATTCCTCCAGATATCCTAATGGCTGGGTCCCTCGCTACCTTTGCATCCCTGCTTACTTATCAGTGGAGTCTTCTTCCATCACTTACACAAAACAGTAATTCTCTCACTCTCTGACACTTCATATCTCCACTGTCCAGCTTTCTTCTTTCTTTATAGCACTTGTCACCCCTGTCAAGGATTGGATTGTGTTCCCTCTCCAAAATATTTGTCAGCTTGGCTGGATCATGATTCCCACTATTGTGTGATTGTCACCAGTTTTTCATCTGATGTGATCATCTTATGTGCTGTAAATCCTATCTCTGATGTTAATGAGGCAGGGCTAGAGGCAGTTATGTTAATGAGGGAGGACTCAATCTACAAGATTAGCTTGTGTCTTAAATTAATCTCTTTTGAGATATAAAAGAGAAAAATAAACAGACAAAGAGAGGGACCTCAGTACAGCCTGGGATTCCCAAGTGGAGAGGCTCCTAGTCTGAGGGAAGGATTGACAATGGAGACTTTCCTCCAGAATTCAAACTTTTCGCCTTCTAGACCAGGACAGATTAAATTTCCACTTGTTGAAGCCATCCGCTTGTGGCATTTCTATTATAGCAGCGCTAGATAACTAAGACACTGCCCCCAACACATTGCACATTATTAATTTGTTTGTTTATTGTCTATTTTCAACTAGAAGGCTAATTCCCCAAGGTAGGAATTTTGTTTTGTTCATTACTGTTTTCCCAGTACTTACGAGCACCACTGTCTGTCAGGTTGTTGTACTGGGTGGCTGGTATGTTGCTGGAAAACTGGAAGCTATACCACTGATACGTGAAGTACTGTCACCCATGCTGAACTGCAAAGACTAGAAAGAAAAGACTGGAAATCTGTTTTCAAACATCAGCCGGTGAAAATCCTGTGGATCACAACAGAATATTATTCAATTCACTATATTCAATACAGTATTATTCAATTATTGGAAGATGAGCCCCCCTTAGATTGGAAGGTAACAATGGATTCCAGTGTACTGTATGCTCTCAAGAATCCAGTACATTATCATGAGGATAGCAGCTTATTCGCTGCACACGAAGTTGCCACGAGTTAGAACCGAAATGTTTGCAATTAACAACATTATTTATCAATAGGCCCTTTGCTAGTAGTTTTCAAGTAAACAACAAAAATAACCACAATCCATAGTTTTAAAAACACACTTTATGGATGACTAAGCTAATTACTCAACCCTTCTCTCTGTAGACACTCAGCTACACCATGAATAACATGGACCATCCTTTCTGACTTCCTAGAGCAATGTCTATTATCTGTGGGCAAACAGGTGAGGAGTTTTCACAGAATTAAGGTGGTACTAAAAGGAATTTAATTTTGTTTCCTGAGATTGCTCTGGACGTAAAATGCACTGTGGAGGTATTTCAACAGCCCTGCCATTTCTTCAGGGAATAGAAAGCTTCGTCTGAAACAGAGAACAGTGGACTTACAGATAGATGGAGGCCAGAGGATGCTGGAATGGTCCAGCCTGACCTGGGGCACTTCAGCCTAGGTTACATCGGGTACCATGGTAATTAAAGAGACCAATTATTCTACCAGTCCCTTTTCTGAACTCCTTTATGTGTTCTTTAGATTCCTGCACTGCCATGACGTGGCAGGAGGCTTGCTTGATGCTCTTTAAGAACCTGCAGCTTGTGTCAACCGCCTTCTTTCAGTCCCGTCGCGTTGCCTCAGCGAGGCTGCTCTTTGAAAGCAGTGGGAACTCATGTTTGGATTCTCTCGGAGCATGCGCTCTCAGGGGACCTCCATCAAACTCGGCCAGGCAGGATGGTTCTTTACAAAAAGCTGCGTGAGCCTAGGGTCTCCCAGGATCTTCCTGATTTTCCAGTTTGATCTTCTATGTCTTTTATATTGGTTAAATCATAATTTTTTAAAAAAGAAAATCTCGAGTATACCTAAATGCCAGGATTGAGACTGTGTGATGTCCTCCCAGAAATCCATGGAGATACGATAGCGTTGCTTTTTCACCCTTGGGCAATTCGTACACTGGATAGAAATTAAAATCCTGTTCTTGTTTTTTTTGTCCCCCTGTATTTGAATTAGTGACTTTGAATCCACTTTTGTTTTGTTTTAAAGGTATGCTTTTAACATTGCCCCTTCCCTTTGTTTTTTTAACTGTCTTTATGACAGAATGCTATGCTTTCTATATGTTTGTTTCTATCATTCTTATCACACTTGTTGAACTATGCCTTGCATTTTAGTTTTGTAGACGGACTAGGGCATAGGTAGTATTTTTGTGTAAACCCCTTAACCGTGGACATATCCTTCACCAGAATTTAACGTCTGGTTATATTTAAATTCTTGACACTTAGTAAAAATTGAAATCCATGTTTTCTTAACTTCCAGACCAGGTTTCTAATGTGAAATAGTGTTAAAACAAAAAGTTAACTAATGCCAACAGCAATCTTTAGCCACTGCCCAGACATCAAAACTAAAAAACCCAGTGCAGTCCAGTTGATACCAACTCACAGTGGCATTTTAGGACAGAGTACAACCACTCCACAGAGTTTGAAGGGATCTTCTGGTAGATTCGAGCTGCTGACCTTTTTGTAAGTAGCTGTAGCTCTTAATCACTACGCCACCAGGATATCAAAGACAACTAGTATTAAAGCATCAGCAAGGACCAGGAACCTTTAGCAGTAAGATCTCCATACCTCATTCATACTTGATGCTGTTTCCAGTGAAAGTGTTAAAAGTAATAGCTTCCAGCCAAAGTATTTCAGGGAAAGCAATTGACTGTCCCCATTATGCAGCCCTGATGGCACAGTGGTTAAGAGTTTGGGCATTAATCCAAAGGTCAACTGTTTAAATCCATCAGCAGCTCCTTAGAAACTCTGTGGGGCAGTTCTGTATTCTACCAGGTCACTGTGAGTTGGAATCTACTCAGCGGCAACATGTTTGGTTTTTGTTTGTTAGCTCGATCTTTAGTGTAATTGGATTCACATAAATTTAGGATTTTTATGTATTCTTGGTGGGTATCTTAGTTACTTAGCACTGCTGTAACAGAAATACCATAAGTGGATGATTTTAAAGAAGAGAATTTCGTTTTCTCAGAGGCTGAAAGTCTTGGCCATATCCATTACTTCCGTGAGCCTCTCTTCTAGTTCCGGTATCTGTCAGCAAAGCGTAGCGTTCCTTTGCTGTAAAAACCCTCATGTCATCTGTCTTTTCCTGTGTGCATGGGTGTTTCTGTGTCCATTCTGTTCTTTTTATAAAGTAGAAGTGGCTACGTTTAGAATCCACCTTACACTGACCTCAGTTGACTGATTGATAATAAAGGTAGGTAACATAACATTTAATGTCAGGTTATTACATCAAATCACATTGCATCACATTACTAAGGTAATCTGCTCTACCCACACAAATTAATGATATGTATTCCATGACAGCAACTAGACTAGTGTTTGGCCAACCATAGCCTGGTCAAGGTGACACATAACTTAACCATCACAGTCCACTCCTTGTCAACTTCGTACCTGTACACATCTCCTTAAGCCACCCACAGTCTCCAAATAAAGACGATAACAAATCACATTCCACTTAACATAGTCCGACTAACACGCATACAACTGAAAACGCACTAACTTTTCTTACGTCTCAGCTTTTATAATAAGCAATGAAATTAAGAGAAGGAAGAAGGCAAAAATATTACTACGGCACTTAAATTGCAATGCTATTAACCACTCACTAGCCCTGATCACAGTGGAGTATGTTCTGGGCTGTTTTTCCTCCCTAGGCAGCTGCCTGGTGCAAATGGTTAAGTTGCTCAATGACTAACTGAAATGTCAGGTCAAATTCACCCTAAGGTGCCTGAGAAGAGAGGACTGGCAATCTGTTTCCAAAAGGTCACAGCCTTGAAAACCTTATGAAGGTGTTCTAGTCCATACACATGGGTCACCACAGGTTGGAATTGACTTAACGACAGCAAACAACAGCAGGGCCTCAGCGGAATATGAAGTATCACTTATACCCACTTTCCAGTAGTTTTCCATTGGTCAATAGATTCAGAAGTTGCTCAGGGGATAAAAAACACTACAGTCTATTGATAGCCATGTTTCCAGAATCCTTTATTAAATGCCTTTAACAAGTCTCTTTTAATTCTCCTGCAAAACATTTTAAAAGACTGTATTCATAATGGCACACACCTGCCCTTAACACTGAGCTGAAAAATAAATTCATAATATTATTTAAGAATGCTGTCTTAGTCATCTAGTGCTGCTGTAACAGAAATACCACAAATGAATGGCTTTAACAAATGGAAGTTTATTCTCCAACAGCCTAGAAGGCTAGAAGTCCAAATTTAGGGTGCTAGCTCCAGGGCATGGCTTTCTGTCTCTGCTGGATCTGGAGAGAGGACCTTGTCATCAATCTTCCCTTGATCTAGAAGCTGCTCCACACAGGAAACCCCAGGGTCTAAAGGACGCACTGTACTCCAAGCATTGCTTTCCTGCTGATGTGAGATCCCCCATCTCTCTGCTTGCTTACCTCTTCATATCTCAAAAGAGATTGTCTTAAGACAAAATCTAACCTTGTAGCTCTCATTAATGTACTACCACTAACCCATTTCATTAACATCATAGTGACAGGATGGTGGACAATCACAAAATATTGGGAATCATGACATACCCAAATGAATATACGTATTTTGAGGGGACACAATTCAATCTATGACAGATGAACTTCTTTGGTGCAAGTTTAAGTATTTTAATTCCTTCTGGAAATGTCCCCACTAAGAGAAGTTGGAATCCTTTCCGAACAACTTTTCCACCCAGCCTAGGGCCACATCCACAAAGCAGTTCCAGAGGGTTGTCTGAGGCAGCCCATGGTTCCAAAAAACAGATAAAATAATAACTGCAGTAACAGAAAAAATACAGTAGTATTAGTTACTGATTAGTGATTACACTCTTTGCACAGTCCAGTAGTATAGCAGAATGTGGTTAATTTTACAACTTTGAAAGGCAGTATAATTGTCCTCTTACTACAGATAAGGAAACTTAGGCTTTAGAGTGCCTACATTACTTGTTCAGGTTAATTCAGCTTCTCAGTGGCAAAGCCTGGATGCAAACCACCTTGGTCGGCCTACACTTCCTTTCTCTGTTGCGCTCAGCTTTCTCAGGCTCTCAGATAAGCCCTAGGGTTCTCTTGGAGCACCCACAGTGCAGGTGATAATGGAGCTGAAATGGCAGAGCTCCATCCCTAACCAGGCTTCCACCTGAGTGGCACAGCCTAAGGTACCCTCACATTGAAGGTGAGAAGGATGCAAAAACTACAACTGAAGATCACCTTCCATTTCCTGGTGGTTTGGACTTAGTTCCATTCTTGCAATGTTTACTTCGTTTCTATGCTGTGCCAGGAGGCACCCTGAATCTCTTTCTTCCTTGCCAACATCTGTACTTTTTTTCTTTTTCCTTCTCATTCTGAGCCTGATGGTTAATTCCTCTAATTCCTACTGAAGTATTAAATCACTTAGAGACTTAAAGCTACAGGACGCTGTAGCTTTAAGGTATTAAGATAAGCAAGCCTTCTTATCTCACAGGAATCAAGGGAAAAACTGAAGGAGTGAGCACAGCGGTAGGCCCGCAACTCTCGCCCAGTGCCCACCACAGCGTGCTACCTGTTTGAGACTAGACCCTAGAACCCACATGGTTTATGGTTTGATGTCGCTCAAGGATTTTAAGGAAAACAAGAGACTGAGACACCTCACCTCCCTCACTCTTCGACCCTTAAAAGGGGCTACTAACCTCTGCCTTGAGGAAATAAAATTCATATCTTGGCATTCTTTCATTATATATAACAGAACAGACAGTCAAGACTAAGATTGTCAAAGCTGTGTGCAGTGTCTACATGTTTGCTAATGGATGTCACTGGCTATCAGTTTTTTTAATCCACAGTGACTCATTTTTTATCCACAGCGACTTGTTTATGCTTCAAAAATTAAAATGTCTTAAGAACTAAATACGTATTTCCTGAAGGCCTTTCCTGGTGTGTGAGCATGTGTTTCTCTGGCAGAACCATGTTTATACCCAAAGTCATCAGAGCTGACATGAAAAGGAAAGCGCCACTCTAACTCGAGGCCTCAAAGATATCAGGGTACGCTCTAAAAAACATGAACACTCCTAGTTGATCCTTTCCTTCTTACTCTCTTTTTCTTTCTTTCTAATTTCACTGGAATCTTCTTTCGTAGCCAGTAAAATATGTCTTCTCCAAGCAAATGTGGACACCTCCTCATACAAAAAGATGGCTCTCCTCAAGTTCAAAGTAGAGCAGAAACTCCAGGAAATACTTTAGCTTTATGACCCATTCAAAGGGAAGAAGAAATATTATTTTAGCTAGGATGTATGGTTGCAAGCAATGGAAATAAACTTTGTCTAACTTAAGCAAAAAGAACTATTGAGGATTTGGAGAGCTCACAAAATCCTTGGAAAGAATGGAGGAGAGGCTTAGAAAACAGGCCAGAATCAAAAGGGCTTGACAAGAAACACGGTCGCAGGGTAGTCTGTCACAGACAGGTCTAATGACTGCGTCTGTGAAGGCCTACCACCAGTGGTCACCCAAGACAACTGTTGTTGAATTTGCAAACTTGTTTCTGGAAGTCTGGTTATCAACTGTCCCTGCCTTTTTACCCACTTCTCTCCAGAGTCAAAGTCCAGGGTGAAAATATATCTGATTGTCTGGCCCAAGTAATATGCCTACTGCTAAAGGGGTAGAAGAAGTAGTGCTTGCCTCCTTTCATTTCTCTAGTGGGAGGGCCTGCACTCTTGTGCAGCAGAGATTGGTCAGATATTAGGTAGCCAAAGAGGCCATTATGAATAGGCAACAATCTCTTAGTTCACTCACAGAATCATCCTTCCTTATTTCATATTATCATGATGAATCTAATCAGACTTTTTATACTCCTAGATTAACTGGATAACTGATAAAACTGTAACTGATCTATCTCTGAGTCCTGTCCTTTGGAAACAAAAACTAAAACCATTTGTATGTAAAGCACTCATAATCTCAATAATTAAAGTACTTCATTCTTGCAATAGTTCTATGTCTAAATGGCTTTACAATTTACAGAGGGAAAAAAGCACGCTTAAATCTTCAGCATCATCATAAACAAAACTGTTTTTAATGAGCAAATTTGTGGGGGAAAGAAGGTTCTGGAAAAATCAGTTTTTGGTTGAAGACTTGTTTTTACCTCATTAAAATGGACAGTTAAAAAAGGAAAAACTTCCAACATCAAATATTGTATCTGCTGTTAGAACAGTATTTCAAATTCTCGCAGACTCTAGACTCTCTGGGGTCGTGGGAGCTTATGCCCTGGAATTATCATCCTGAGAAAATCTTTTAAACCTTAAGTCAAAAATATCTTACAAAGTCTTCTTAAAATCAAGCTGTAGTTTAGTTTAAGTAGTAAAAAATGTCTGCCTGAAGTAGTATACTCCTTTAAGAACTACCTGTAGGGGATCAAACTGACAAACAGCAACTCAGGAGATTAGACAGGATCTTTAGGAGCAATGACTTTATGTTAACAGGGAAGAACAGCTCAAAAACAGCAGGGTGAGAACGGTTGTACAACTTGACAAACGCGTTTGATGTCACTGAATTACACATGGAGAAATGATAGAACTAGTATATGCTTACAACAATAAATTAAAAGAAAATGAAATGGATAGCCTAGGAAATACGGGTGAGGCACTGACCACATGAACCACAGTTGATTAATGTTGTTGTTATAGTTATTCTGGTTTTGTAAAAAGCAAATAAGCCCTGTGCAATAATAAACCTGTTACCATCAAGTTGATCGTGACTCATGGTGACCCCATAGGATGGAATAGAACTGCCTTGTAGTTTCCAAGGAGCACCTGGAGGATTTAAGCTGCTGACTTTTTGGTTAGCAGCTGTAGCACTTAACCACCCTGGTGTGCAATAATCAGAGGTGGGGGGGGTGGGTGGGATATAACGAATGTCACTGAACAATATGTGTACAAATTCTCAAAGGGGCATCTGTTTTGCTATGCACGTTTTCACCAAAATACAATAAAAAACAATTTTTAATAAAACAAATAATAATAACTACTTTTTATTTGACATTGTCCAATTTGCCAAACACTGTGTAAAGAAATTTGTGTGCATTAACAGGGGTACAAGCAGTTAAGCACTTGCCTACAAATTGGAAGTTTGGAGGTTCCAATTCACCTAGAGCTGCTTTGGGAGAAATGTCTGGTGATCTACTTCTGAAAGACTGCAGACATTAGACATCTATGGAGCACAGTTCTACTCTGCAACACAAGAGGTTGCCAAGAGAGGAAGCCGACTTGACAATAACTGGTTTTTTGGTATCCTTATTTTATAAATGAGGCAACAAATATAATCATTTTAAGTAACTTGCTCAATGCCATAGATGTAATAAGTGGCAGAGTTACCACAACCCTGTTCTACCAGGAATGAGCCAGGAAGTGGAATACACCCTGTGTTCTCCTCTCTGTGCTCTCACAGATTGTCCATTGCTAGTTTTATTTCAGCTTATCTTCTTTGGGATCTCTGGTGGCCCAGTGGTTAACAGCCTGTGTGCTAATCAAAAGGTCGACAGTTCTGATCACCAGCTACTCTTTGGAAACCCTATGGGCAGTTCTACTCTGTCCTGCATGGTTGCTATGAGTCGGAATCTACTCAACAGCGGTGGGTTTCATTTGGTTATCTTCTTTGAGCTAATTTCTACTGTTATCATCAATCTAAACAGAGAACAGAGTATAGACAAGCTGAAAATAGAAATTGCGCCTCTTCTTCCTTCAGCTGTATATATTTTCCTATAACATTTATACAAATTTGTACTTTATTTCCCTTAATGAGGTAGAACTTTGAGAGGGAACAAACCACCTATAAGAGTGACGGGAGACAGGGTGGCATACTAACTACTAGCTAAGACCATTAACCAAAACATCATTTGAATTCACCAGATTCTCCTTGGAAAGCCTATGGGACATTCTCCTCTGTCCTGTGAGGTCACTAAGATTTGTAACAGACTTGATGACAAAGAACAAAGCCTGAGGAAGTTATAAAATAGGAAGAATTTTCCACTTATATTTTATTTATGAAGGTAGAACTTCCAAAGCTTAGACATAATTTTAATGCAAAGAAAGTAATGGATCCTGAAGAGCTTAGGAAAGAAAAATAAATAAATAAATAAAGTTGACAGTTGCTAATTAGTTAATTAGTGCTTAACTAAAATGACTCCCAATTGGAGCACTCCCAGATGAACAGTAGAAAAAGCAAGCAGGAAACAAATTTAAAGCACTTGAAGTGGAATGCACGTAGCTGTTAGTCAGACAAGCAGCTGGCTTGTGTTTTCTTGTTGACCCTTTGTGAGGTAGTAATTTCCTGAAGCAACATGTGCAAATGAGATGACACACAGCAGAACAAAGGAGATCATAGACATTAGTTCAGTTTCCTCTGCCAACCCAACACCATACCTGTCTGCAAAGAGAAGCTCTGAGGTGATTTCCTTCTGTCGTCACACAAAGAATGAACGTGTGTGTTCATTTGTTGAGCAGAGTCTCCTGGGTGTCTGCTAGGTGTCAGGCACCACACTAGACACTGGAAACAGCAATAATCTCTGCTGGAGTTCATAGTCTTACAGAGTGGTTGACCTTAAACAACTGCTTGACAACTTTTGTAATGTGCACTATGCATATAAAGGGGACAGTTACCCAGAATCCAATGAGTGCAAAGGAAAGACAAAGAAGTTCAGATCCAGAAATGTTCTCCCTTTTTTTCCTTCTTCCTCCTTCAGCCAGGGCTCCTACATCTGACATGCAGGGTCCAGCAATGAAGTCCATGAACTTAATTGTCCTGAGTGCTACATACCTCATTGCTGAATATCACTGCACTTACCTTGGACGTGCTTCCTTGGGAAGCTATGCACTGATGGTAGCATCTTGTGCTCCTTTCAAAGCAATTTTGGAACTCTGTGGCCCTTGTGCAAGTGGCATAGTGGCAAATTTGCAAACTTAATTATAGAGTTGTCTGTGAGGGAGTTTTCAGCCAGCGAACAAATAATTGTATTTGGACACCCTCCCTACTCACTTGATCTAGGCCCCCAATGACTTTTTTCTTTACCCAAAGATAAAGGAAATATTGAAAGGGAGACATTAGGAGAGCATTCAGGACATCAAAGGTAATACTACAACCACTCTCACGGCTATTAGAGAAAAAGAGTTCCAAAATTGCTTTGAAGGATGGACTAGGCACTGGTGTCAGTGCATAGCTTCCCAAGGGAAGTACTTGAAAGTTGACCATAGTGAAATTCAGAAATGTGGTATACAGAACTTTTTCTAGGATGAGTTCACAAACTTAGTCGTCAGTCCCCATACTTAGCCAAAACTTGGAGAATAGGATGTGGTGTTGTCAGTATCTGAATACATCAGGTGGTACCTTGACCTCATCTCAAATGCTGATCAACATCTCCATGAAACCCTGGGAGAAACTCAGTCTGTGTTCAGTCCAGTCTACTGGGCATGCATGTGAGCACCCACCTTGAGACTGCCTCCTACCCATGAGAAGCCACTGGCACCACACTCAGAGCCAGAATCCTGGGTTTCCTTAAAACAGACCAGGGAAGAAGATCTGAGATGGCAGGTGCTCTTTCTTTCTTTCTTTGTTTAACATCAGTGAGGATGAACCAGCATGTGCAAATGAGAAAATACACATTAGAACAAAGGGGATCATACAGATCAGTTCAGTTTCCTCTGCCAACCCACGGTCATCTCTGCCTTCAAAGAGGAGATCTTAGGTGATTCCATCCGTTATCATAGAAAGAATGAAAGTACCCCTTAGTTTGTTGAGAGGTCCCCTGGATGTCTACTGTGTGTCAGGCACCACTCTAGACACTGGAAACAGCAGTAATCTCTGCTGGAGTTGATAGTCCTAGGGGGGATAGGGTTGCATAGTTACCTCACACCCTTTGTGTCCTCATGTCTCTGTGTGGATACCCAGTTTGAAGAGTATTTATAACATAAACTTACAGGTACGTGAGAGCTGTCTAATGTTTGTGGGCCACTGAACAGTGTTTCTTAATGATACTGATGATAATTAACATTTCTTGAGTATTTACATGCCAAACACATTTCACGTATGATGTCTTGTGGGCATTATTATCCCACTTTGTGGGAAGCAGGATGCTTGCAACAAGCCAGGACTGGGAGTTTTGAAAACTAGTTCAGTCTCTAAGAGCTTAAATATTTTATTTCAACAGAGAACTTCATTTCAGAATCTCAAACACACATTTCATTTCAGGGTAAGATTTTTTGTTTTAACTACATCCCCTAGGGCAAGTTACTTAGCCCCTTGGGCACTAGTTCTTAAAGTGAAGGGGTTCAACTAGATAAACCCCAACTTCGTTTCCTCTCCAATCATACCATCTCTCTGATTCGAACCACCAAAGCCTGCCTTTTATAAAGAAGAGAGCGACAGTCAGGAAGAGTTTAAAATCACATGCTTTCTCTCTATTCAAAGAACCACACGAAAACAACAAAAAAAGAAGCTGATCTTAATGACATCTATTTTAAAGAATTATTTCGCTTCTTCGTCTTTTCTTTCCCCCCCCCCCCCCAAAATGTTTTCCAATTCCACTAGGTATTCTTTTTACCTAGTTAGACTGAACTTCAGAAGTTAGATCTGAGTCTATTCCAAAGAATCTAAAATGAAATCCTAATGAGGATATGTTCTATTTATGTAAGGGTGAGACTTGATTTTTTTCTCTGCCACATTTGCAGGAGCTTTTAAAAAATGACAATTTAGATAAGATTTGTCAGTCTTCCATAATGGCTAGAATTCAAACCGCCGGGAAGTTGGAAATGAGTATTGTCCTCTCAACCAGAGCATGGGACTGACTTCAATTTTCTGCTTTATCCTTGATTTTCTAGGCGGGGGGTGGGGGGGGGTGCTATCATTTAAAAAAAAGTCTTTAAAGCAATTCTTGCAAATTTCTTTGCTTCTAACTAGAGAAGAAGAAAGTATTTCATGCCTCACCAGAGAGCTATGAGAACTCATTCTTGTTTGTAAATATTAATCAAATGATAGGCATGAATATCTGCAAAGTACTCATTCTCTCTAATTTAAAATTGACCAGGTTATTGACAGAGGTCTAGGTAATTATGACAGTACAGGTTTGGTGTATAATTTAGCGCCTTTCTCCCCTTTGCATTAATTTGGAGCTAGGTGGGAGCATTAGGGCTTTCTGGTGAGACAGCGCCTATGACTATTTATTTAAATTCTGACCGTGCTTTCTAATTATGTAAATATTCAATCACCTCTCTTGCTGACTTGACTTTTTAGATGTTGCAAACATTTTCTATACATAATATTTGGTGAAGTCTCCTGGCGTCTATGCATTAAACACTATAAGGAGAAAAAAAAGTGTTTTGGGGAAAAGAAAAGAAGCAAGCTGAGTGCTTTTCAATAATTCATCATTCTTTCGAGGTGAAAAATCCAGCATGTACACATGGAAGTACTACCCATGTACCTAACAATGTTGAAATTGCTTTTGTTCACTGGAGGGGCTCAATATGCCATCAGATCCTCCATTTACTTGAGAGTGCTAACAGCTGGGAGACAGCACCAGGCATCGGCGCTCCTCCAGGTCAGAAGTGCACACCTGGGCTGTGAATAAATTCATAGAGGTCACTGTGGGATGACTGCATATTTCCATATGCCATTCCAAGGGAAAACAACCAAGCGTTATGAGCCCTTCATTGTTTTTCATCTTTATCTCCTGATGTCTCTTACCTCGCCCCAATCTTTCTGACTTCTGTCTCCCCAAACTCTATCATACGCTCACTCCATGGCTGCTATAATTGCTCCCTCTCTGCTCTCTCAAGTACCACCAACTTCTAGGCTCTGAATTGCTCATCTTCCAAATATTTCAGGACTTACTCTCCACTTAAATGCTAACTTCAAATGCCACTTAGTAGAGAGACACCTTCCCTGACCATCCTCTACCAGTAATGCACCCTTTCATGCCTGCCTTTCTCTCTGGGAAACTATCTACTCATCCTGGTTTATTTTCTTCAATGGATTCCACTATTTGACATATATTTGATTTTTGTTAATCTTCCACCACTTCTTGACTGACTCCCGCCCCCCACAATTATATCAGTCTGACACCTGTTTTTTTATTCTCTCTCTCGCCCAAATGTGTTCTCAACATCTAAAACAATGCAGTGGTCATTCAAGGAGTACTTATTGATTAAAGAATGATTGGATCATGATTGATAAGACTTTCCATATTGACGAAAGTCTGCTAACGAGTGATACATTTATAGTACCTAAAAAAAGTGCAAACAAGTTTTTCAGCCTGACATTCGAGGTATTCCAGAATTGGGCTCCAACCATCTCATATAGTCTTAACTTCTGCCATATATTTGCCCCTTGCCCCATGCAACATCTGTTCTATTGCTGGAGAATATCAGCTGTTCCGGAGCATATCATTAATATACTCAACACCATTTCTCAACTTGGGATATTTTGCTCAAGTTGTACTGAACTGATCTACCTTTACCTGATGAAATCTTCCCTTTCTTCAAAGCCTAGAGCAAATTTCACCTCCTACAAAATGTTTTCCTTGATGCTTCTGCATTTCACTGCTCCTTTGTTTGCCCTTCAGTAGTTACGAGGGCTTACTTTGTATCTGGGAACAGGAGGTAAGTGAGGCACACGCCTTACCCTCACAGAGTTCTTAGACTCATAGTGATAAGACTGTAAACTATAGGAAGGTGGCAATTCTCTTCTTATGCCAGCAACTCAATATATTTTTGTTGAATTTGATAATTATCCTTCAATTTAATATCTGCCATAGTAGATATATAGGAAGAAGTATTGGGAGAACAAAAGGAGAACATTTTCACCCAAGCGTTGTTTGCTCTTGTCTGCAAAAGTAGGTAGATACTTGGCTTACCAAGTGGGGAACAGGAAGGATTTCAAGAAGAGGTGATAATGCTTTATGGGGCATGAAAGAACAAATCATGTCCGGGGTATCTCAGGTAGTTCAGAGCACCTGGGGTGCAGGAGGAGGAGGGAAGGTGGAAACAGAAGTCAGCAGTCAGGTCAGGAACACATTTTGAGTCACTATTAAGAAATCAAGATGTTGCTAGATGTTAAATACAATTCTTATCTTCAGATTTAGCTAAAACACCAAAGTGGAAGGCAATTGCTGTTGAGAGGAACGATAGACACCTCATTAGGTCTTACTAAGAACGTCTAAAGCAGTCTTTCACTTATCCCCAGTCCTCCTGGAAACTTACGTAAAACTCTGTCCCGGCCCGCGCCCCCTTTTGCCCGCAAAGGAGGAGACCGAGACACCTCTCCGTCAGGAGACGAGAAGCAGCACAGTTTATTTTGGTCTCGTCGGGTTTTATAGCTCAAGGTAAGCCAATCAATATTCAGAAAGCAGCTAGCACGCCGCGCAGTCTGGTTGTCATAGGCGCTCTTGATTCAAGCAGGCGAATCAGGAGAGAGATCACGCGCCGTGCATGTACTGTTCATGCTATTTGTACTATTGTAAGGCAGTTATGTACTAGAAAGCCATATGAGGCCATTTTCCCGCTTCCCGCATCTCCTCCTTTTCTTTTATTTATAAGGAGGGGTACCCGTGAAGGTGCCTGTCTTAGGTCTTATCCGCAGTAGAATGCCCCTTACCCGTCCTCGGGATTTCCCCATAATTCAAAATGGGGCCCCTGTCTTAGGTTGGTGGCAATCTCGAGGATAGTTGCCCATCATTGGCTACCCTTCAAGCATGTTTAGCCAGATTTCCGGCGAGGAAGCGGGATCATGTACAGCTACTACTGCCTGCGTGAGTACAAGGCGCTGACGCTGCTGTTGTACAGCAAGCTTTCTGGTGACACAGCAGAGATATAAACACAGGCAGCATAAAAGGATAGTGAGGCCCCCAGATCCTATGAGGCCCTTAAAGTAGTTCGGGAGTTTTCGAATGAAGCACAACAATGTCCTGGCAGAGACAGGGTCGACCCTCGTTTCATTGACACGGGATATCTCTACACGTAGTTCTTCCAAGGTTTCTTCCATATTTTTGCTCCAGTTCGTTCGAATCTGTGAGGATAATACTCGAGAAAGATTAGCAGCGCGCGATAGGTTATTAAACTGCACAGGGGTAATACACAAGCCCGTAAAGTGCCATTCACATCCTAATCGTGTGATACGATAGAGTATATCAACTTGTTCTTGCACTAAATCTATGCGCTGGTTTAACATAGTTATTCCAGCTCTCAGTTGTCGATCAAGATCGTACTGAGATTGCAATGCTTGGGCGGTTGATGCAGATAACTGGTTCACAGTTGCAGCTGTTTCAATAGTTTGTGTGAGGGCCACCGCTGCCACCGCAGCAGCGGCTGCTGAGGCCACCACCGCCACGACTACCGTTGCAGTGATGCCAAAATCCCTCTTAGTATGGGGTTGTAAACTTGTAGTACCAGGTGCCTCCACAGGCCAGGGAACATGGCGCGGCAGGCGCAATACAGCTGCAAGATGAAAGAGCGAAGCATTCCAACATTGTGTTAAATAGCAGGTTATATTTTGACACTGTATGGTGCCATTTACATATGATCCATTAAACACTAAGAATAAGAAAGGTGGGTGAACACAAACTGGGGTGGGGGGAAATGCCAGATTCTGAGTAGAATTGGAATTGTGTGGTGTAAAACGGGCGGTGTCAGGAAATCGGTCTGCTTTTGGAAGCGAGGTATTCCACTGTACGGTGCCATTTGCTATGAGGCCTCCCATAATCATACTCATGGGAGATATATCTGTACAACTACCATTTATACCGCACAGGAGCCATATATTAAATGGATTAGATATAGGGGGCAAAGTCGGATCCTGCCTTGTCCAATTTTTTCCAACATATGTTGCATTTGCCTCAGTGTTGATAACAGGACTAAACGAGAAATGCCTCCTAACAGCCCACCCAACATTTCCTCCCTGACACCCTGTCCATAGGGTAATAGTGGGCCATTCTCGGGGTGGTCTACATCGTGAAGCCCATCGCAGCTGCGGTGGGGCGCCGCCTGCTACCCTAAGGGGAAGGCGTCCCTGAAGCACTGTTCCGTTTGTACTGTTTTGCACATATTGCGGTGGGTCAAACCATCCTGCTGTTTGGTTATAAAGCAGGACACATGACGGATCCTTCGTTTCTACTTCGGAAAGGTTAGTAACTACCTTAAAACAAAGAATCCCCTTTAAGGAAATGGAGAAATTCGGAGATGTGAAATTTCCTTCTGATATAGCTACTATCTCAGGTTCATAGTATACAGTGGGCAATCCTAATGATGCATTAGTAGTGAATATTCTTGGAAATACTGAGGCGGTATGATGGACCGGGAGAGGGAGTGGGAGTACATCAAGAAAACCCCACCTATATTGGGGGGCTGCGAGACTTATCTGTGTGGTTGCCAGCAGCAGCAGCAGTAGAGGCAGCGTCATTGTTGTCTATCTGTATTGATCGCGTCAGGCGTTCCGGAATCCAGAGTGGGCTGTCGGCGTCCTGTGGAAAAACACAGACTGCCCCTCTGGTGGAGGTTATGACAGGTGCAGGACCCTGCCACTTTCCCGAGAGGGTATCCTTCCACATTACGGAGCGGGATCGGCGCGCCTCCGTCCCACTATGACGCTCCGCTGCTGATCGCCCTTCTTCGTTGAGGGATAGAAAATTAATGGTGAAGGTAGCTAGGTCAAGTCTGTTTTGTGGGGTATGCCCTTCTCCAATTCCCCCCTTTTGTTTTTGTAAGCATGCTTTGAGGGTTTGGTGGGCTCGTTCCACAATGGCCTGGCCTTGAGGGTTATATGGGATACCATGTGTGCAGTGGATACGCATGGTGGTTAAGAAGTTTTTAAAAGATTGGCTAGTATAAGCGGGGCCATTGTCTGTTTTAAGATGTAGAGGGGCCCCCCACGCGGACCAGGCAGCAAGGCAGTGCGAGATAACATGTCTGGTCGCCTCACCTGTGTGTGCACTAGCAAAGATCACACCAGAGTAGGTGTCGACTGAAACATGCACATATTTCAACCTGCCAAAGTCGGAGATGTGGGTGACATCCATTTGCCAAAGATGACAGGGTCGGAGGCCCCTGGGATTAACGCCCATGGGTGGAGTGGGAAGATGTGGGGCACAGGCAGTGCACCCGCGAACAATGTCGCGGGCAGCCGCTCGAGGGATACCAAAGTGTTGCGCGAGAGTCTTAGAGTTGACATGAAACTGTTTATGGAAGTCAGAGGCATTCTTGAGTGCTGATAGGATGATGCGTGCGTGCGTCAGCTGATCGGCAACAGCATTGCCTTCTGTGATTGGACCTGGGAGAGATTGGTGTGCTCGGTGTTGTGTGATGAAGAAAGGATGGTGGCGGGACAAAATGAGACTCTGAATGCTGTGGAACACTGTCGCGGCCGGGGAGTTAGAATCTATTGCGCCCGCCGCTTCTAGGCATGTCACTGCATTCACCACATAGGCAGAGTCTGAAATAAGGTTAAAGGGGGCATGGAGTTGTTGGAATACTAGCTCTACTGCTTTTAACTCTACAAGTTGAGCTGAACACTTGGGGAATAAATAGCTCTGGGTGGAGTGCCCAGGGATGTGGATACTGCCTAAACCGGAGCTGGAACCGTCGGTGAAGACGGAGACAGCTCCCTCCAGTGGTTTTTTAGAGGTGATGATGGGAAAGATAACCGGGTGTCGTGTGTAGAACTGAAGTAGTGGATCTTTGGGATAATGGTTGTCAATAGGACCTGAGAAGGAGCAAAGGAGAATAGCCCAATCATCTACAGTGGTAGCTAATATTTGTACCTGTGTCTTGTCATATGGGGTAATTAACTTGTCAGGGTGATGTCCGAAGAACTGGTTTGCTTCAGTCAGCCCGATTAGAGCCAGACGAGCCACTGCACCAGGGTAATACTCAATGCTCCGTTGGGCCGAAATACGGGGGTGGATCCACCGTAAGGGACCGCCCTGCCACAGAACTCCGGTGGGTTGTTTTGTCGTAGCGAGGATGCATAAGGTAAGAGGGGCCGAGGGATCCCTTCGACTAAGGGAAGCTACGGGTAGGGTAGCTTCAACTCTGTTTAGGGCTCTCCTGGCTTCCGGAGTCAACTCTCGAGGGGACGACAATCCGGCATCACCCCTGAGGACATCATAAAGGGGGGAAAGCTCAGTATTGGTGAGCGACAAGTAAGGTCTAATCCATTGGATATCTCCAAGGAGCTTTTGGAAATCATTAAGAGTTTGGAGACAGTCCTTTCGCAGCGCCACCCTCTGGGGCTGGATAGTAGTGGGTGAAATTTTGGAACCTAGAAATTCCACGGTAGCACCGCGCTGCACCTTTTCAGGGGCAATGTGTAGTCCTGCGGCAGCTAGCGCCTCGGTCAGGGCAAGGAAGCACTGCTCCAGTGGGTCAAGAGAGGGAGCAGCAAGAAGGATATCATCCATATAGTGAATGCAAGTGACCTGAGACCACTTTGTAATCACTGGTTGCAAGACTTTAAAAACAAACAGTTGACATAATGTAGGGCTATTAGCCATACCTTGTGGTAGTACTGTCCACTCATATCGCTGATCGGGAACTGCATGGTTAATAGATGGTAAGGTAAATGCAAAATGTGGGGAATCCTCTGGATGTAATGGAATGGAGAAAAAGCAGTCTTTAATATCTAAAGCTAGGACCTTCCATTTTCTGGGGATAGCTGCAAGGCTAGGAAGACCGCGTTGGATAGGGCCCATCACTTCCATGGCATCATTAACAGCGCGAAGGTCCTGCAAGAGTCTCCACTTTCCTGATTTTTTCTTAATTACAAAAATAGGAGTATTCCATGGGGAGGTCGAGGGCCGAAGATGGCCTTGGTTGAGTTGTTCCTGAACTAACTCTTGGGCAGCCTTCTGTTTTTCCATGGGGAGGGGCCACTGAGCTACCCATACCGGCTGTGTGGTGGTCCATTTTATTTTTATTTGCTCAGTGGCCCGAACCGAAAACCCAATCCAGCTTTTCCTTTATTACCCTGTGGGTCGATCGGCTCAGGTATACCTTGTAGCTCTTTTCCCAAACCCTTTCCTGGTGTATACCCGGATTTCAACATAATTCGTTGGGCAGTACCCTGGGGCAACTCCAAGGGTGCTTCCTCATTAGTGAGGCGGAGGCCCAAGTAAGTAAGTACTTCTCTTCCCCATAGTGAAATAGGTGTATCAAGGACATAGGGCTGGAAAGTTCCCTGGTGGCCCTCATCATCTGTCCATCGTAATTGCTGGGCGCTTCTTTGAGGGGTGGATGCATAGCCAATGCCTCTCAATAGATCTGAGGAGGACTCTAAGGGCCAGGGCTTTGGCCAGTCTTTTAGAGAGATGACACTGATGTCTGCTCCCGTATCAAGAAGTCCTGTTATGGCATGTCCATTTATTTTTAAGGCATAAACAGGGCGCTGTCCTAACTCTAGCGACAGCATGGCTAAGGTATCTCCGGACGATCCAAATCCTTGGGACCCTCGAGTACAAGGTTCAGATGGAAATAGAGTATGTTTACTGGGGAGCACAAGTAATTGGGCGATCCGATCTCCAGGGGAGATGGCGGCAATGCCTCGGGGAGATGAGGCCATAATTTTGATAGTCCCCGTAAAGTCCGAGTCAATTACCCCTGGGTGGATGATTAGCCCCTTTAAGGTGGCACTGCTCCGTCCTATGATCAAACCCACTGTGCCTTTTGGAAGGGGTCCTTGCATGTTGGTGGGCAAGGCTTGGACCCCCATTTCTGGGGTTAATACGAGTCTGGAGGTGATACAGAGGTCCAGTCCAGCACTTCCTGCTGTGGCTCGCCGGGGCACTGCGGCCGCAGCGGTTGGCCCTGGCCTGGCTTTACAAAGCTGACTGTTGTCTCGGGAGACTGACTGTGGGCACCATATATTTGCGGGCCCTGGTGCCGGGGGCCCCGCGTTCCGTTTTTTGGGCGTGCACCAGGCCCGCCAGGGGATGGTAATGGATAACCCTCTATAGTTGTTTTGGAGTAACATGCCGAGGCAGCATGATTTCCCCGCCGACAGCGTGGGCATAGTAGGCCCTCCGCCGATGTCGACACAGGGCCCCTACTTGACCCAGTTGTCGCTGGTGATTTGCGCTGAGAGCACTCCCGCTTAAAATGGCCTGGTTGGCCACAGTTAAAGCAGCCTGCAGTCTGTAATCTTTGAGTTTTTCCAGCGGGGGAGGATTGCATAGCAGCAACTAACGCTGCAGCCAATCCAGAATTGGTGAGATTTCCGCCCAATTCTCGACAGACTCGCATCCAAACCTCAATGCCTTTGCGCCTATGGGGATTAATAGCATTGCGGCACTCTTTAGTACACTGCTCATAGACAAGTTGTTTCACTAATGGCATGGCACTTTGAGGGTCGCCGAAAATCTTTGAGGCGCTATCGACCATGCGCGCTACAAAGTCGGAGAATGGTTCATTTGGTCCCTGAATAATTTTTGTTAGGTTGCCTGCAGGCTCCCCCCGATTAGGGAGGCTCTTCCAGGCTCGTGTGCAGATTTGGTTAATCTGGTCATACACTTGTTGAGGGTAGCCTGTTTGAGCATTCACAAAATTACCATACCCCATCAGCATGTCCACCCCCCAAGCTGGCTGGTTTGTGGGAGGGGCGGCATTCTTAGCTGCCTGTTCTATGGCAAGGTCATGCGTCATGGATTTCCAGTCTAAAAACTGCCCCGAGCTGAGGCATGTTTTTGCTAGATGGCTCCAATCACTAGGGGTCAGTGCCATGCTATGCAGGCTTTCCAGCATTCCCACCACAAATGGAGCAGCCGGCCCGTAGGTCTTGACTCCTTCTGCTATGTGTTTGACAATTTTCCAATCCAGGGGCTCATGGTAACGATTGCCTTGAGCATCCAAAAAAACTGGGAAGGCACTGTGGTATCGGCTCCACAAGGTGGGGCAGCGGCTCCGGTCAGACAGAGGCGGGGCCGTGGGGTTATAGGGAGGAGGAACGCTATTGTTCTTTGTTCTCTCGCCTGCGCCTTGAGGCGAAGGCAAAGGGCTGAGAGATGTTTCCTGTAGTTTATGTGTTACTTCTCCGGGGTCAGGCGGCTCTGTGTTTCTGACCCCCCCTTCTTGCTTTCTATGATCTGGGGGTCGCACCCTTCTAACTCCTCTATCAGGATTATTTGGGTGGTAATCCCTTAACTCCCTCTCGTCTTTATCGTCCTCCTCACTATCCTCCTTCTGACTAGCCTGCTCGCTCCCCTTTTGTGATAGCTCTTCCTGCACTTGTTCTAAGGCGTCTTGGCTCCTCATCAGTACCTTTTCGAACACTCCGGATTCGTCCTCCAAGCAAGTGAGGATCAAAATCCAGACTCCCATGACTCCCGGGGGAAGGGTACCTGCAGTGTCCGCACGGGTGAGATCTCCCCCAAGTTTGTTCCAGGCACTCACCGTGAGGTGGCCCGAGACAAGGAACCATGGAGCCGCTTCTTCCACGGCTCGCAAGAAACTTTCCAAAGTCCTTCTTCTAACTTCCATATGCCGCTGCTTCAGTAAAACCTGCAGCGAATCTACCAGCCTCTGACTAGACGGCTGGTTCCCCATTTTTGTTACTGTTCTCTTCCCTAGCCTATGCTAGCCCCTGGTCTATGCCAGCCCCCGGTCTATACCGGCCCCTGGTCTATGCCAGCCCCTGGTCTATGCCAGCCCCTGGTCTATGCCAGCCCCTGGTCTATGCCAGCCCCCGGTCTATGCCGGCCCCCGGTCTATACCGGCCCCTGGTCTATGCCGGCCCCTGGTCTATGCCGGCCCCCGGTCTATACCGGCCCCCGGTCTATACCGGCCCCTGGACTATGCCAGCTCACCTTTCCGGGCGTCCCCGAGGTGAGGGTCGCTTCAGGTCCCTGTTCGGGCGCCAAGTGTCCCGGCCCGCGCCCCCTTTTGCCCGCAAAGGAGGAGACCGAGACACCTCTCCGTCAGGAGACGAGAAGCAGCACAGTTTATTTTGGTCTCATCGGGTTTTATAGCTCAAGGTAAGCCAATCAATATTCAGAAAGCAGCTAGCACGCCGCGCAGTCTGGTTGTCATAGGCACTCTTGATTCAAGCAGGCGAATCAGGAGAGAGATCACGCGCCGTGCATGTACTGTTCATGCTATTTGTACTATTGTAAGGCAGTTATGTACTAGAAAGCCATATGAGGCCATTTTCCCGCTTCCCGCAAAACTCCAGTTTGTTGAAGAAAGAATAATAGAGGCAGTCAATCCCATTAGAAGAAAAGTACTCTGCATTTTCTCCTCCCTTCCTTTTCTCTCCCCAGGCTAAGGGAGGGAGGGGACAGAGAAACAGGGAGAGAGAGCTTAATTGATTCCAAGAGGCAGATGATGTCTGAAAATAGAAGAAACCAGCTTCTCACCATTGAGTTGGTGCTGGGCTGTATCTTCGCCCTTCCAGTGGAGCCGCCTGGGTCGGAAAACAGTCAGAAACTCCCAGGAAGGCGCCGGTAGACCGAGAGGCTGCACCTGCTTCCTGCCTTGAGGACTCCAGAGGCTGGAAGCACGGGTAGCAGAAGGCCAGCTTCCTGTCCCAGCACGGTTGTGACCCAGCAGACCTCAGACATGATGACCCATCAGACAGGGAGTCTTCCAGAGTGAGGGTGCCTCCGTGGTAAGTATTGCCCGCTTAGGGTCTGCACCCCGGAGCCAATGAAACACACTCCAAGTCAGAAAGAGGGAGCAGGTTTCTTAGGAGGTATGATAGCAGTGAGGACTCGACAGCAACTGAGGTTATTCTTTACGAAGTCTCACAAGACCATTTTTACATCAGAGTTTATATATTATTTATATTATATATCAGTAAAGATTACTCCATGTTTTTAAGCATGTAGCCACAGATAATTGTATATATCACAAAACAACCACAAGAAACTCTTTATTAAAATAAGATACGTATGTTGGACTCCTGGAGTCTAATCTGTATGTTTATAATAGGCAAAGACAGAACTTATGCAAAAATTCCTTGGCTAGTGAAACTGGCCTGCCAAGTTCACTCCGACAGAGAAGGAGCAAGGAAGATATTTGTAGGCAGAAAAAAAAAAGAAAAAGCCAGGTGGCTTTCCTAGCTGCTGCCTCACAGGCCCAAGGCCACTTCTTAAGACAGCCAAGTACAGGAGGAACACCAAGGCCAAGGAGCTGAGCGGACTCTGCACCCCTTTGGGTTATAGATTATTTAGAGTACCGTTACAGGGTTAGTTATGTCAAGTTCTCAATCAACCGTTTTTAAAAGGAGAAAACATGGTGTGTATTAGGATCACAGGAAGAGAAAGGTTTGTGTTCCTAGGGCAGGAGCTGTGTAGGGGTAAACCCAAACCCACGGCTGTTGAGTCAGGTCTGATAGTGGAGTCTAAAACAGGCTTGCCAGGGAATACAGCATCCGCCACATAAACTGGTTTGGAAATCCCTCCAAAGAGCTTACAAAGTGCTCCACCAAACAGGCAGTGTTTGGATGCTGCTGCTTGGAGGGCACGGGTGGTTAAGAGAGAAGAGGATGTTGGCTCAATGGTTAAGTACTGGGCTGCTCATGAAACGCAAGCAGTTTCAACCTGCCGAGCGTCTCTGTGGGAGAAAGAACTGGTGATCTGCTCCCCAAAAGATCACAGCTTAGAAAACCCTATGGGACAGTTCTATTCTGCCGCATGAGGTCGCAAAATGTCAAATCTGCTCGGCAGCACTGCCGGACCACGTGAGCTCTAAGCCGCAAAGCCAAGAGCCAAGACACAGCAGAGTTTTAAGGAAAGAGAAAGTAGTTCCTTGCAGAGCGGCAGTGCAAAGAGCCAGAGGACTTGCCCAGATCTGACTCTAAGAGCGGGGGTTAGGTTACTGCCGTTATTGGAATTTTAATCTAGGTCTTTATACATAGTCATCAATTTTCTGGGAAATCTCATACACAGGTAATTCAGTGTGAAGAGGGTGACTGGGCAAGGGTCATACATCGCATGGTCCATGGGCCAGATCTGGTTCAGGCTAGTTCTTGCTTAACACTCTGGCCTTGGTTTCTCTAAACACCTTATAAGTTTCTGCGAAACAAGCTAACAAAGTGGTTAAGCAAGGCAAATGGGCGAGGTGAGATAACAAAAAGAAATGAAATAATACGGAGATGATGGAGAGGCAGGCCTCAGCCTCAACAGCCCCTAAATAACAACTACCTGATCTAATGACTTGTCCTTTTTTCTTCTTAGTGCCAATCACTGGCCCAGATTTAGCACTAGAAACAACAAAACGAGAGAAGAAAATCGCAGGGTTAGGGGGCGGGAACTGACCACGGTCCCCTCCTTTGCTGCGGAAGGATCCACTGGCTTTGGGTTGAATGGGAAGCTCAGGTTCTAATTCAGACTGGGCTGGAATTCCTTTTATATTTGAGCTGTAGATTGATTGTATACCATCTAGTTCAGTCCAGTTAATAAACCTGTTACACAGGTATCCTCCTACAGTGAATACAGGATCTGTAAATGTTCTAGGTTAGGGAAACAAGGATATTTTAGTCAGCTAGTGCTGCTCTAACAGAAAATACCACAGACTGCAGGGCTTTAGCAAAGGCAAGTTTATTCTTACACGCCCTGTAGGCTGCAAGTCCACATTCAGGATGTCAGCTCCAGGGAAAGGCTTTGTTGGCTCTGGAGGAAGATCCTTGTTGTCCATCTTCCCCTGAACTGGGAGCTTCTGAGTCAGAGGACCCTGAGTCTTTTCCAAAGGATGCACTCTGCTCCCAGCACTGCTTCTTGGTGGTTTGAGGTCCCCAGTGCTCTGCTTGCTTCTCTTTCCTTTGTATCCCAAGAGATTGCCTCAAGGCACAATACACTCTTACACCTTGAGTGCAGCCCCACCAACAAAACTGCCATCCGTTCTCCCTCCTTAAAATCATAAAAGCAGGATTGACAACACGGAGGAACATCACACAATACCAGGAATCACGGCCTAGCCAAATTGCTACACTCATTTTTGGCGGCCACAAAATTCAATACATGACGTCCTACTCTTTGGCACCCCCAGATAAATCACACTCTTGCAATGTGAAAAACATACTCATGTCATAGCAAAAAGTCTTAAGTCAAAGTACAAAATCTAAATATTCTTCTTCATCTGTGAAATCTAGAGTACAAGCTATCTGCTTCCAAAACACAGTGGCAGAACAGATCAAGCTAGACAGTACCATTACAGATGGAAGAAATTGCAGGGAAAAGCATAACAGGCACCAAGAAAATTAACAGAGCACAATGCTTTAGCCTTTATGGCTTTGAAAATAACATTCCTTTCTCTGAGACATTTTACACAATAGCTCTGTCCTCTAGACTCTAGGTGTTGGCCATGTTCTCCAGATTCTAAGCGGAGGCCCCTCAGCTCTGGGCTATAGCTCCACCTTCTAGTCCTACTGACACAGCAACTCTGCATCCTGGACTTTAGGTTCACCATTTTCAGAATCCATCTGAGTGGCAACTCTGCCATTAGAAACACCAAAGGCCATAACTCCACTCTTAGAAACCCCTGAGGTTACGGCCCTATCTTTGAGACTGAGCCAGCTCAGCTTCTCTAGCTGCATGTCTCTTTAGCTTTTGCCTCCTATGGCCTCGTGGCTGAAGTCTCAAGCCTGCATCTGTGCTGCTGGGGCAAGTGTTCCAAAGCTCTCTAGCTCCACTGATTTAAGTGCCTAGAGGCACCCTACTCTGCCAGGAAGCCTCCTGCACACAAGCGCTCGGCTCTCTAACTTCGTGGATTGGCTCCTGGTTCCATTTTGTCAGTTCATTGCTGCTTCTCACCATCTGTACCTTCCTTGGTATTAACAGTTATCCTTACTTCCTTCTGAGTCTTCTATCCATTCACAGTTTTAAAACTTCTTCCACCAGCTGGGTTGAAACCAAGCTACAGTAGAGAGAAAATTTGGTTATTTCTCCTGTCATCATAAACTCTTTGGATCTGAATCCAAAATGCAGTGTCTTTACCACATCCTACCTTCAGACTCAGTTACGGATTGAATGTGTCCTCCTAAAATATATGTCCTCTTGGCTAGACCACAATTCCAAGTGTTAGGTGACAATCCACCATCTTGTCACCTGATGTGGTTTTCCTGTCTGTTATAAATCCTGCCTCTACTGTTTTAATGATGCAGGATTACAGGCAGTTATATTAATGGGGCAAGACTCAGTCTACAAGATTAAGTTGTGTTTTGAGTGGCAGCTGGACCTCATACCACTAAGAAAACAGAGCTGGGAACTTGTCCTTTGGACCATGCTACTCTGAGAAGCTCCGTGGTCATGGGAAGACTGATGACAGCATATTTCCTGAGAGCCAACAGAGAGAGAACTGCTTCCGTAGAGCTGACACCCTGAATTCAGACTACTAGCCTCTTAGGCTGTGAGAGAATGAATTTCTGTGTGTTAAAGCCATCCACTTGTGGTATTCCTACTACAGCAGCGTTAGATAGCTAAGACAGCCCCCTCTCCCTTCAACCAAACCAACCAACCTACCAACCCATTTTTGTGAAGTCAGTTACAACTAACGGTGGCTCCGTGTATTTCATAGTAGAACTGCCCTCCAGGTGGTTTACATAAAGGCATAGCAGGCTTTTCTTCTGAGGTGCCTCTGATTGACCGCAATCCACCAAATGTTTGGTTAATAGCCCAGCTCTTAACTGTTCACATCACTCAGGGATTCCTCCTATCTCTTTAAGATGTGGAAATTCTACTTTGCCCTCAGCTGCCTTATTAAAGTCGGCAAATGTCCCCGGGGCAAATCCAGCCCCAGCTGGTAGGCTAACAACCTAGCAATTTCTTTCTCTGTCCTTTTTTAGCCTGATAGTCCCTACTGTTTTATCTCTCTGATGCCTGGGGACAGATGGTTTTTATATTTTGTCCAGCTTTCCTTGATGTCCTCAGTGATGAGGACTGAATTACTGAGACCTTTGTTACTGGAAGCTGGTCTTGAGAACCTACTTAGTTCTTTTTTTCTAACTTTAAAAGAACAACCATTGGCTTTGGCAGATTTTAAATTAGCCATAGCAGGAATCCTGGATTGTTGCCTGAGTGCTGGGGTAACATTTTGAAAGCTACCAGGAAATGCTAATCAAACATCAGATTCTACGGCTTCAGAGTTCAGCCAAGTGCCTCCTCAGTTTTAGCCTAATACTTGAATACATTTAAACTTTCATGTAAGCCAGTCTTAACTTCCCATACATCTGTTCTCATGTTGCTTAAGAGAAAATGTGAATAAGAATAACATCGTGGTAATATAAATTGTTTCCACAGAGAGTTCATTTATCAAAACAACAGGATTATGAAAAAGTAAGAAGGAAAGATAGAACAATGTAACCTGGCAAATAGGTCATGAGAATACACAGTTGCTTTCTGTGGTGACTTTGAGATTATTTATCCATTACTTCATCAAATATTTATTAGATCCTGCCATTTGCCAGGCTTTGTGTACTCAATTGTGTCTGTCAAAATTTCATGTGCGATTGGCTGAGCCCTGATTCCCTGCATGGTGTGATGTTCCACGATTTTCTTTTCTGACATGATTTCCCTGTGTGCTGTAACTTCTATGTTGGTTAATAAGGCAGAATTAGAGGCAGTTATGTTAATAAGCAGGACCCAACCTGCAAGATTAGGTTGTATCATGAATCAATCTCTTTTGAAAAGTAGGAGAGAAGCAAGCCGAGAGATGGCAGACCTCACACCATTAGAAGCAGGAGCCAGGGGACTTGCGTGTCCTTCCTACTCAGAGTCCCTGTGCTGACGAACTCCTAGATGTGGGAGGACGGATGACAAAGACCTTCTCCAAAGCCAGGGAGGAAAGAAGGCCTACTTTCAGGAGCTGGTGACCTAAATTTGGATTTCTAGTCTCTTAGACGGCGAGAGAATAAATTCTCTTTGTTGAAGCTGTCCCCTGGTGGTATTTCAGTTATAGCCGCATGAGACAATAAGTTATAAGGTAGTCAGTGTGGGTCTGAATTCTGGGAGTGGGAAACAAAAAGATAATGCAGGTTTTATCTTCTCAGCATAGTGTCCACTCTTCACAACCAATTAATATACTATTACTCCAAAAAATTTCTTTCCAAACACAGTGACGGTAAGTATTTATTCTACTGTCCAGCCAGTTTGGAGTGAATCCAGAAATTGGAATTTTATAGCAGCAAGAGGTGAACGCTTACTAGAAGCAGAGTGAGGAGGAGAAAGGAGAAGGAAGAGCTGGCCTGACAGCGGAGGGGAGGTACCGGCGGACAGAATCAGCAGCAGCCCTGGATGGAACACTGCGGGCAAGGGGTCTGATGCCATATTCTTTGAAAATAACACGAACCTTCTACATCTGTTTGCTAACCGCCCCTTCTGCTGTACTTTCACTGCACAGTATGGTTAAGGAAATACCCAGGTGGTGGGGAGGCAAAGCCGGTAAACAGTAACAGGAGATGCTCATTATTTGAGTAAAAGTACAGTCAGTCCTCATGGTCACCCTGACCCCTGCTGCCACTTCAATTTTTTTGGCCATTTGCTTGAGTCCCTTCCTCCTACTTTATTTCTATTCTTACCACGACCAAAGCGAGGTTTCATGGTGAGAGTTCCACTAGAATGAATTCCCACTTTGTGCAGTGAGACCACACATAAGGCACAGCTCTGGTCCCATCATTTTTACAGAGTAGAAGCTTTATTTCGAGGCAGGGGTGGTGCAGTGGTAGAATTTTTGCCTTTTATGTGAGAGATCCAATGCACTGGCAGTTCCTGGCCAGTGCACCCCAAGCACACCCACCACCCATCGGTCAGTGGAGGTTTGCACGTGGCCGTGATGAAAAAAAGATTTTCAGCAGAACTTCCATGTTAAGATGGACTAGGATGAAAGGCCAGGCTCACTGCTTCTAAAAATCAGCCAGTGAAAACTCTCTGTTACACAACTCTGATTCTGCCACCATGTTGCTATTGCTGAGTGCTCTTGCATCATTTTTGACATAGTGACCCTGTGTGTAACAGAAGGAAATGCTACTAAACCCTGCGCCATCCTCAGAATTGCTGTTAATGCTTGAGCTAATTACTGCAGCCGGCATATCAATCCATCTCTTTTAGAATCTTCCTCTTTTCAATGACCCTTCACTTTAGTAAGTATGATGTCCTCCAGGGACAGGTCAGTCCTAATAACACATGCAAAGGATGTGAGACAAAGTCTTGTGATCTTTGCTTCTAAGTATTCTAGCTGTACTTATTCCAAGACAGATTTATTCAGTCTCCTGACAGTCCAATAACTTTCCAAAACTTTCTTTTCAACACCGTAATTCACAGGTGTCACCATGAGTGGAGTCTAACAGCTAACAGTAACAACAAATAAGTTTTGCTTAATGACTCAGAAATACTTGAAATTTGTCAAACTCACGAACTCTGACTTACTTCCTAGACCCTTTCCAGGAATTTCTAACACTCTGAAAGAAACCAAGAAAGCAATAGCTAGGCCAGCTCATTGGAAAGTTAAATAGATGGCAAATAGATAGATATAAATAGATCAGGCTATGCAAATTAATCAAGCTCTTCATGTTAATTTTTCTTATCTCTGGAAGCAGAGCTATGACAAAGAAGTCACATTGCCTCTCTTCTCTCTATCTTTCTCATCACACCCCCCACCTCCTCTGCTGTAAATTATACAGTCTCAGCTATGCATTTTGGTGAAATTCGTTGTTTATATAAATAAGTTGGTTGAGGAAAACTAGCTTAAGCAAGGATTATGAAGCTAAAGACAAACATTTAGTAGTGAAACTTGACTGATTTAGGGACTAGGAAGGCTACAATACAAATGCGTTTACAAATAGGGTTACAAATCTGCAAAATTTGAGGATTAGAGGACGAAAATATGAACATAAGCTGCTATTCTCTCCCTCAATTTCAGAAAAAAAATACCTGCAATGATATACAGTAATCCTACAGTAATTCTCATTTCCTAGGGCAGCTAATCTCAAATTGGCAGACTTAATTGTAAAATTGCAGTTTTTACTGTCAATTCTCTATTATGTTAATGAATTAATTAATAGAGTAATGGAAACTGAACTTGGCTGTTCCATTACATTTTAATTAATACAATAATTGGAACTAGTCAAACAAACCATGCTTACCAGCAGTCATTTGGGACTTGTTTTGATCAACAGATCAGGATGATATATGATTAGGTGTCAATTATTTATATGTAAATGAAACCACTAAAGGGCCTGGGGGTGTCTTGAAAAGTTTACTCTCAATGGTTTAACTTCTTCCCATTTGTAACCTTATATACCTAGCTTTCTTTATCGTGTCTATTCTCAGGAAGTATAACAAAACTAAAAACCAGATTTTCATCTTCTTGTTTTATAAATTGGAAACTATGGCAAGTGAATATTTCATTTGGCTTGGTGTTTTAAATAGGAACTTATTTAGTGGATACCACTGTATCTATTCGTAATAACCAGTTTGACTAAATTCAGCTAAGTCAGGTTATTATTTTTTTAAAAAGTCTTTTTTTAGAGAAAACATATCAGAAAAATCTGTTGGCTTATTTTCTTTTTCATCCCCTTCTGTCATCCCTGCCTCCCACAGTGTTCCTTGTCACACTGACCTTCCTCTTTCCCCCCTCCCTTTTTTTTTCCTTTGTTTTGAGTTTCCACACCCTGAATGAGAACCCTCTTCTCCTACTTCACCTCTCTTCTTGTTGGTGAATATAAGCATCTAACAAATTCACTTAGGTTGTTAAACTACATTCCATCCTTTGCCCCAATTATCACCCCCGGATGGATTAGCGGATCTGCATTCCTGTACTTATCTTTAGAGAAGTAAAATCAATTGAGACCTCAAAGAGATGATGAAATTTTGGGTAATGCACACTGTTTGATAAGATGTAATGGAATCTTATGATGTGATAGAATCTTGTGACTCCCGGTTATTGTTTGGTGACAGCCGTCAGATGCCAATCCCTTTGAAATCTGGTAATAAAATCTACTGGAAATGTAATCCAAATGGGACAGTCATTTGGAAAAGCTATTCTATTGTCCCCTGGATCTACTGGCTTATCTGCTAACAAAGCATTCCTTGAACCCTTCACCGTTTCTGGATTTTCAGCTGCAGTAACAGGCAGAATGAATTTATGTCAGTTTAGCAGCATTCTCACTCTGATCAAAGAAAAATTTCATAATGAGAGTTCTGCTCAGTGAGCTATGGCTTTTGCAATAATTGGTTCTTCCCTTTATTCCTGTTCCTTTTCCTCCTTTCCTTGTTCTGTCTCTTTTTCTTTCTCCCTTCCTTATTTACTGCTACTTTGCAAGAAGCTCCCTGGACGTTCATGCTTGCTTGTGCAAGGGGTCAAGGTAAATATTTGTCAGAGGTAGATGTCACTGAAGATGCTGTATCTTCATACAGAAACCTCTCTCTTTTAACCTCAGCATTTCCTTGAGATAGTTGTAAGTGACTATTTCTTCCATTTTACACGTGGAAAAACCAAGTCTTCCAGCAAAGTGCCAGATTCAAGGTCAACAATTACCAAGTAATAAGAGTTGCTATCATCATGCCACATTCATGGAAACCCTGGTGGCATAATGAGTTATGTACTACATCTCCTAAGCAAAAGGTCAACAGTTCAAGTCTGCCAGGCACTTCTTGGAAACTCCATGGGACAGTTCTACTCTGACCTCTAGGGTCGCTATGAGTTGAACCCACCTTGACAGCAGTGGGTCATTCCGATTTCATCAACATTAACCAGTTTCGTGTGCCATGAGATTACAGAGTAAAATATCTATGACATGTTTTATGCTGTTACCACAAGAGTGTATGGCAGAACCTGGCCTGATTACAAATATTCTCTTTGCCTGTCCACTTCTTGTTCCTTTTCTTTTCTTCAGAGACCAAGAGAACACTAGCATCTTTGTAGTTCAGTAAACTGTGACACTCATCAACGTTCCTCTCCAAGTACAGAGCCCTCTGAAACTCCAGCTGAAAACTTCACAATTTGTTAAATGGTCTTCCTACCCAGTGATTTGACTTGTAAGTCTTCTTTATTGGCCCTAGACCAAGACTGTTTTTTCTGTTTTCCATAAGATCAGACTTGGACCCTTATGTAATGCTTTTCCATGAGGCCAGATCGAGGGTCACTCAATCTAGACGCAACTCTGACTTGTGCTTCTGGTTAATGTACCTAGGATGGTCCAGGGTCAGCTTACCCATTACAGTTTTACAAGTATGTTTGTATAAATGCCCAAAACTAAGCATTTTTCCGTTTTGAAAATATCTAAAGCAATTTTCTTTAACCAGCATATGATCTTTGTACCTCTTCCACTAACCTCCCTGAAAATGTTAAAATTTTCCAAACTTGATGGACTTGTGAATGAAAAAAATAGTCAGTAGGACAGCATGTCCCCTGTTAGCCTAGGACAAAAGTGCCTCATGCGTTAAAAACAAACAAACAAAACAACAGAAATATTCCATGGAAATATTTCTGAAAAGTAGTATACAGTACAATATTGAAGACCTACTACAGAAAATGGGAATTTGATCTAAAATCACTTATTAAAAATATGTAAGACTATACATGTAAAGTATACTTAAGTGTGTATATGGTAGTTAAAACATGTAATTGTGTATGCGTGTATATGGAGCCCCCATGGCAAAATGCTTAAGCACTTGGCTGTTACTATCTAAAGGTGTGCAGTTCAAACCCACCAGCATCTATGAGGGAGAAAAATGTGACAATTCACTTCTGTAAAGATTGAAGCTTTGGACCTTACAGGGCAGTTCTGTTCTGTCCTGTAGGGCTGCTCTGAGCTGGGATTAGCTCAATGACACACAACAGCAATAATGTGTGTGTATAAGTGTATGTAGCAGAAATACTATACATGTACACACGTATCAGGAATGCTCTAAACTTATCCCATTTGCCTCTAGGTAAACGGTAAGAAATGACGGTGTTGAATGATTTGTTAGGTCATGGATTGGTGAAAGATGGAACGCTTTGGTATTATCACTGGGTCTCTTACCCATTGCTTTCCTGTTTTATACTTATTTTATTCTCAATTCTGCAGTCAGCTAAAGTGCTAGGAGAAATGGGCATAGGAACAAACAGATATGATACATCCCTAGAATTGTATTGAAAAGTAGTGTATATAGTCAGCTGCATATGTTATATTAATTAAAATTACATTATAATTAAATAACCTTGGGACATGGGATATGGAAATGTGTTATCCACTTGAAGTTCTCCTTCATCCTCATTTCACCTTCTACAGTCCTACATCCTCATTTAACAGAAGGTAAAGCAGTGGAATTCTGGTGGCAGAGTGGTTAAGAGCTCAGCTGTGAACCAAAATGTCAGCAGTTTGAATCCTTCAGCCACTTCTGGGAAATCCTATGAGGCAGTTCTCTTCTGTTCCATAGGATCACTGTAAGTTGGAATTGACTCAATGGCAATAGATTTAAAGCAGAGGAAATTTTAATGTGAGTTTCCAAGGCATCTCCAGATTGAAGGTAGAGATGAGGTAATTATACAAACAAAAACAAACAAAAGAAAATTAATTTCATTGGCTGTTGTCCCCACTCGCAGATTCAAGTTCACCAGTCTCAGCAGTTTCCACCAGTTATCTCCAGGAAACCCAGAGCAATGTGTCATCTGTTCATACGAACAATTATGCCTTCCTGGAAGTCTGATACTGCTCCATTAGGTTCCAAAGATCCCTTTGGGCACTGTAATCTTCTAGTAAGCACCACCGTTGCTCCCCTATGTATCACTGCCGATGCACTCAAGTTCTTGTAGTCATAAACGGATAGTGGGTAGAATGTCTCTCCTCCCTGTGAGTTATGATTTTTCCCTATGCAGCACTGCCTATACAACAATATTTTTGGAACTTTTTGTGTTAAAGCATTGTGTCTGTTTTTAGTTAGAGGTATCTCCCTTTCTGGACATGCATCTAGGCTGTAAGCAGATTTGAGGGGCAACATTGCACTCAAAATTCTTATTCCCTTTCAGTGACAAACAGTTGTTAAATTAATGAGGCATGTCTGGTTCCTTCTTCCCATTAGATAAACCCTTTTTCAAAAGGCTTCTCAGACTCTGTGAAAACAGACTTATGTCAGAATCCTGCCAGTGTTTTATAGACATCTCAGAATGCCAAGACTAAACTTTGGTTGGACTAACAATGAAATCTTTGCTATACAAATAGGTAGAACTGAAAGGTTAGTAGATACTCTGATACTTAGCTCAAAAGATGAAAAATTTGATGGTAATTTTATAGGAGAGAAATTTAATATTTAACAGTCAAATTTGTTTCAAAAAAAGGAAATCTGAATGCCAACTGTATAACTGACAGTCAGCTTTTGAAGTTCCAAAGAAGTTAGACAAAAAATTCTGAGAAGTGATTGTGTAGATGGAGGCCTGGTTTTAGCACTTATCAGTTGTTAATTTCCTCAGATCTTTAATTTTCTCCTTTGCAAAAGGATAGGGAGAAACAGACTACGGAGAAAATCACGGACTTTGGTGCTATGTTTCTCCTCTTGGGATAACAAATTGTAAAAAATTGTCAAAAAAATCACTCTCTACTTACTGAAAACATTATACGTGTTTTCTTTTTAAATGAAAGAATGTTTACAGTTTCCATAGAATGCCTTTTGTAAAATGTAAACATTAAGAGTAGGTTACTTTACTAGTTTGCAATATGTTACTTCTACAAAATCAGGTTCAGGTAGCTGGAACAGAGGCTCTTTACTATGCGCCTCTCCAGTCTGTTTACAGTCTTCTCTCTGCTGGCTCTTCAGAATGACTGATGATATGTCAGACAGAGGTTAGCCAAACCAGCCAAGTGCCGTCGAGGCCATCCTAAATAGAGTTGGGAAAGAAAGGACTTCGTCAATACTTGTTGTATTGCACTGAATTCTTCTCTTCCTTCTCTCAGAGTCCCAAAGGGTACTCTGGGACAATAAGAAAAAAGATAAGAAAGAAATTATTTGTGTGTGCTAAGTGTTGTGAGAAGCTTTGCCTATAACACTAAAAAGAACCAGGGATTAACTGCAAGTAAGAGGTCTGACAAGTTTGGGAACTTAATTTTTCTAGGTGCTACATACCTCATTGCTGGACATCACTATAGTCACCTTCTAAGTCCTTACTTCAGGAAGCTATGCACAATGCCAGCACCCAGTCCACCCTTCAAAGCAACTTTGGAACTCTTTCTGCGCACAGCAGCAAGTTCACAGACTTAATTGTTTAGTTGTCTGTGAGGGAGCTCTTGGCCCGTAAACAAATACCTGTATTGGAACACCCTGTCTACTCGCCTGATCTGGCCCCTAATGGCTTTTTTCTTTACCCAAAGATAAAGGAAATATTGAAAGGAAGAATTCTGGATAACATTCAAGACATCAAGGGTAATACGATGACAGCTCTGATGGCCATTCCAGAAAGAGTTCCAAAATTGCTTTGAAGTGTGGACTAGGCGCTGGCATCATTGCAGAGCTTTCTAAGGGGAGTACTTCAAAGGGGACCATAGTGATATTCAGCAACAAGGAACGCAGCACCTGTTCTAGGATGGGCTCATGAACTTAATTGTCATTCCTCGTACATGACTCTTTCCACAGAGTTTCCTGGGATCATTCCCTAGAACCCAACAATAATAATAGTAGTTATTTTATTGAACCGCTGAAAGGATACTGCACACTATTTTATGCTTTGCGAACTTATCGGAGAAAAAGTGCTACATACCTCACTGCTAAATATCACTATCGTCACCCTCGAGGTACCATAACTATTATTACTGTAGTTGTCCTGTGAAGTAGACTATCAGATATGATTCCTCAAGTGACTGTTCACTGCTGAGATTGAACTTTAGCCAAGTTCAATGAAGACTAAAGTAATGCATTAGCAATGCAATGCATATGACTTATTATGCCAGCCTGAAAGTAAAAATAGAACTTACGTTAGAATCAATTCACCACTCTTCACAGTTCATCTTGATTAAACTTTTATCTCCAGGAGTCTTTGGGGACTATCTCTTGGCTGCCACATGCTATTTGTCATTGGTATGATTGCTGTCATGGAGGCTAGAGATGAGTGAAGTCACCAAGACAGGATGTCACCCCCTCTGGTATTTCCCCAAGACAGGTTGTCATCCCCTGTGTTATCTCCATTCCAAGATTGTCTTTGCTCTTGCTCACTGCCTCTTTCACATTGTGTTCCAGCAGAAGCTATAAATGGGAAATGACCCATCACTGCTCATTGGGCTGCACTCCTCACAGGCTCAGAGAAGAGCTGCCTTGTCCATTTACTACCTCCACAAGTCTTAGGAAAGTAGCCTTTTAAGATGTCCCTAGTTTTGTGAGGAAACCCTGGTGGCACAGTGGTTAAGTGCTGCATTTGCTAACCAAAATTTTGGCAATTCAAATCTACCAGGGGTTTCTTGTAAACTGAATGGAGCAGTTCTACTGTGTCCTGCAGGGTTGCTATGAGTCAAGATTGGCTTGACAGCAGTGGTTTTAGATTGCTGATACATTTCTCTTTCCTTTGGCATTAGGAGGGAGAATGAAAAAAATTTATGTTCCACCAAAACTAGTCTTTCCTTTTCACATTAACTTTTGCCTTCCACAGTATCCACTGCTATTTGTCAAAACTTAAGAACCCCCACCCACTCACCCTTCCCTTAGTTTGATGTTTGCCAGGGACTTTGCTCTTAGTTTGTACAACAAAGACACTGGTGGCATACCCATCGTCATTAGCCTTCCAGGACTATTTAGCCAAGTCTGAATTCCAGAGGTGTTTTTTGGTTGGTTGGTTTTTTTTTAAGGCTGCTATAAGTATTAGAAGTTACATGTAGATTGCACACATCAGCACACTTTAAAAAACGAATACACAACTGGCTTTCTGGGAATCTGCATTTCTTTTTGTGTAGAGATGGAATGGAGTAGAACCTATGACTCAATCAGTGAGCAGTAGACTGAATCTCTACTTCACTACATGTTTGTTTCTGTTTCATGATTACTTTTTCTTTAGTGAGCAACATATCTCAGTACCCGTGAAATGGTCCAACTGTCTTCAGTGATTTTTCTGAAAGAATGTGTCTTTCAAAGATGTCATCTATTTGCAAAGAAGATGGCATTATTAATAGTTAGTCTGTGTCTTAGTAACCTGGTACTGCTCTAGTAGAAATATGACAAGTGGGCGGCTTTAACACAAAAAGTTTATTCTCACACAGTCCAGTAGGCTAACAGTCTGAATTCAGGGTGCTGGCCCCAGGGAAACACAAACTCGCTCTCTCTGCTCTGAAGGAAGTTCCTTGTGTTACATCAGTCTTTCTTTGGTCTAAGAGCATCTCAGCATAGGAATCTCAGGTCCAAAGACGTGCTCTGTGCCCAGTGCTGCTTTCTTGATGGTATGAGGTCCACAAATTTCTGCTTGCTTCCCTTTCCTTTTCTCTCTTATGGGATAAAAGATGATGTAAGCCACACTCCACGAAAACTCCCCTTACACTGGAACAGGGTGGTGATCGTAGGAAAGGTGTTACAGTCCCATTCTAATTTTCTTTAATGCAAGCTAGTCTATTAGCCACAGGCAGAGATTAGAATTTACGTCATAGGAAGATTACAAAATGGAAGACAATCACAAAATATGCAATGCTAGGAATCATGGATCAGCCAAATTGCTACACAGGTTTTTTTGGAGGGACACAATTCAATCCATGCTATATGTTAGCCCAGCACTGCACTTAATGATATTTAGGACACAAACTTTTGAATATTTTATATAATGATGATTTGCTTTGTGTTCTGGGGAGTGCTTACTAATTAATTTCATATGTCTTCAAAGTTCTCTATCTTATTTATGTAGCACAAGCAGTTCCCAGGTATCTTAGGCAGTGTTCCTAGAGAAGTAAAATGTATGTAAATATATATTCAGAGGGGTACGTCAAGGAACTGGCACATGCAGTTGTAGAGGGTGGAATGTCCCAAGTCCATGGACCAGAATAGAGTCTTCTCTCTATTCACATAGCTTCACTGGCTGGTGAACCCAAGGTTGGCAGGTTGATGAGCAGGGGTCCCTCTTAGGCTGTGAAGATTGATGAATTCTAAGATCTGCAGATAAGCTGACCCCTCAAGTCCCAAGACTGGAAGTCAGATGAACGGGAGGCAGCCACAGGACCCAGAGTCAGCAGAATGGCCATGAAATCCTCTTGTAATCAGACGCACGCCACGCCCCAAGGAGACTCGGTTTCAACGGATTGGCTTCTAACAGCAAATGCTATCATGGGAGTGATTACATATAAACACTGACAATCATAGCCCAGGCAAGCTGATGAACAATCTTAACTCTCACATCACATTATGAATGAAATCTGTTCCTAAGTCTGTCTTTAAGCTGAATTTGTAGGTAAATCAGAATAAGTACAAAAAGTTCTTATTTAGCTTCATTGAGTTAAATGTTGATTTTAGTATACAATATATACTTTATCTTTCCATGCATGTAAAACACCTAAGAAAGATTTTCAAACCAATTTAGTTTTCATGAGTCACTACATGTATGTAACTCATTTTTTCAATACAACAGCCTTTATGACAGTTCGTTCTTAAGTACAACTATCTGTAAGTTTGAAACCCGAGGAATACCTTATAATAATCAGAACCGCCTGCTTTGTACCAGGAATGTACCTCAAAATATTGCACGGTTACTTATCATTAATATCAATGAAATGGATAGGGCCAGAGTTTCAGCCAAGACTTGCATTCTCCTAGCAGGGAAATACATGTTCTCCTATTTCAAACTGTACCATTTAGAAGCAGCAATTGACAGCTTTGCAGAACTCCCTAAGTTTAGGTCTATTACAGTGGCTCTTTATGAGTGTACTACAACTACCCTTTCCTGCTAAATTCAATTCCATAAGAGCTTTCTATTCTGGAATGTGCTGAATAAATGTTAAGGCTGCCTAAGTAACTGGAAGAGTGCTGTTAATCACCTGCAAAGCCAGGTGATGGTGACTGAACAACAGGACCTCTGAATACTTTTTACATGTCAAAAACGGTAAGGTTACTGTGATTTTGTTTCTCATTTTTAAATACCTGTCAAAGGTAGCCTGAACTACAGCCTACTTAATTTTGCTGATTGTTATGAAAAGAATAATGGGAAGCAGATTTAATCACAGTTGGAAGCCTTTTTTTATTTTAGCGTTATTAATTCACATGCATGTTTTGGTGGGTACATGGCTCTTAAGGAGCCCTGATGGCATAGTAGTTAAGAGCTTGACTGCTCACCAAAACGTTGGCAGTTCAAATTCACCAGCTCTTCCTTGGAAACCCTATAAGGTATTCTACACTGTCCCATAGGGTTGCGACCAACACTACAGCAACTAGCAAGGACAGTGGCTATTGTTGCCTTTTAAACTTAAGGAAGAACATAGTGGAAGATTTCTTGGAAGCAAAAGCCCTGAATTTTTTAATATTATTTACCATGTGTTTTAGTCAACTAGTGCTGCTCAAACAGAAATGCCATGTAGTGGATGACTTTAACAAAGGAAAGTTTATTCTTACACAGTCCAGTAGGCTACAAGTCCAAAATCTGGGTGTTTGCTCCAGGGAAAGGCTTTCCTCTTTGTTGACCCTGGAGGAAGATCCTTGTGTTGCATCAGTCTTTGTTCAGAGAGCACTTTTGTGCAGGAACCTCCGGACTGAAGGATGTTGTCTTCTTCTGGCTGCTTTCTTCATGGTATCAGGTTTCCAGTTCTCTGCTTGCTTCCCTTTCCTTTTATCTCTTGTAGGATGAAAGGATTAAGGGTTGGGCAAGCCATGCTCCAGGGAAACTCCCTTTACAGTGGAGCAGGGAGTTGATCCTATGAAGGGATTTGCAGTCCCACCCTAATCTTTCAACATACAGCCCAGGAAAATCACAGAATGGTGGACAATCATAAAATATTGGTAATCATGGCCCAGCCACATGGCTACACTTATTTCTGGGGGGACACAATTCAGCTGATTCAGAATCAGCTCGACGGCAGTGGGTGTTCGGGTTATCACTGTAGGATGCATCTATATTGAAAATCATGACTGCCATACTGAAATCATAATAGTAGTTATGATCTAGAAGGCCTCTGAAATGAAAATGTTTATTTCCAGCACCATGGTAGGAGAAAACCATGGTGGCGTAGTGGTTAAGTACCACAGCTGCTAACGAAAAGGTCAGCAGTTCAAATCCACCAGGCACTCCTTGGAAACTCTATGGGGCAGTTCTGCTCTGTCCTATAGGGTCACTATGATTCAGAATCAGCTCAATGGCAGTGGGTGTTTGGGTTATCACTGTAGGATGCATCTATATTAAAAATCATGACTGCCATACTGAAATCATAATAGTAGTTATGATCTAGAAGGCCACTGAAATGAAAATGTTTATTTCCAGCACTGCTGAGAGTAAGCAGATTTGAGAAAAACCAGACTCTGTGTCTTTGTTTCTCTACTCACTGTTCACTCTCACTTTCCAAGAAGGTCATCCATGTCTCCTTTCTTTCTTTTTCTCAACTAAGTTTTCTAGAGCTGTTTTACCTCAGCCATTACCCCACCAAAATCCTGCTAAATTCTTTTTCTGTAGGAGCTGAGGCATAAAATTCTACAATAACCATTTGTCAAATGGTTTGAGTCTGTGAAGAACACCTTTTCCTCTTCCTATGGAATCTTTGGAAACCCTGGTGGCCTAGTGGTTAAGTGCTATGGCAGCTAACTAAAAGGTCAGCAATTCCTACTCAGCAGGTACAAGCCTTTCAAGGATTTGTATATAAGGTACGTATAATATAGAACCGTGTAAACATAGCGATTACGAGCTTAGCTGCCAACTAAAAGGTTAGCAGTTTGAATACATCAGTCACTCTTTGGAAACACTATGGGAGCAGTTCTACTCTGTCCCACAGGGTCTCTAGGAGTTCAAACTGACTCCACGGCAGTGGGTTTTGTTTTGTTTTATATACATACACGCCAGCCAAGCCATATGAGATGCATAACCATGTAAGTGGAAGCAATTTCAGGGATAGGGAAGGGTGGTATAAATAGTTGTAATCCTACTTCCACATGTGTTAATACTGAGGCTCGAGACCACTGGATCCAGTTGCCCGTATCATAAGCCAGTGACCAGCAGATCGGGAAAGCAAAGAAACAGTCACTACAATTGTACTGCTCTAAGTATTCCTGAATGTATATGTATCTGAATGACTTGTATCTCAGTTACTTGGATTCTCACTGTAAATGCTAATTTGGGAGCTCCATCAGACTCTCCTACAATAGTGCCTAGGAATTTCATTTTAAATAAGTGCTGGAGGTGTGCTTCCAATGCGAACTGAGTAAAATCTTGACCCGATTTGAGTGTCCTTGTATCATAATATGCTATTTTTGAAAAACATCATATAATTAGTTTAATTTCACTGTCCATTAGAATTTTGGATGACTTTACATGCATTTTAAGCTCATTTTTTTCCTGAGAGTAAGCCCTAATTGAGTCACAGAATATGCATTAATGCTTCTGCCTCTCCGTTTCTCTTCATGGCCTCTTAGACACAAAGAAACTGAGACAAAGAGAAGGAAAGTGATTTGTTCAAGGTCGCATATTGACTCCCAGATTTGAAAGCACTTTGCAGTTTAAAGTACCTTTGTCAGAAATCACTCTGCTTCTTAAAGTGCATCTATATTAGATATGTTGTTGGGGAAGAGATTTATCTTTTAGTAAGCGTGTTTCTATGGTGCAGGCTCTGCCAATATAGACATTGCAAATAAGGAGATTTTCCATCAGGAATTAACGAGGAAATCTTGATAAACAATGTGATTCTTCCCTTTGAGAGCTAGCTTCCATTCCAAGATCTAATTCACTGTATTATTTGTTTAGGTCTCTCAAGGTCTAATTAGAGAAAGCACAGGTAATAAATTCACAGCCTTGTGATGGGTCAAGGGGAATTCTGTTCGGTTGCTGTTTTCAGTGTAAAGGATGTTCCTAGTGAAACGGAAGACATGGGAATGGATTAATCATCTCCTCTGTCTTTGGTGTCGCCTTTGAGAACTTTTTGCATTTGTAGCACTGAATTTTGAGGAACACCGGCATTAACCTCAGAAGACACTCTTTTATTTCCTGCATTAAAAAAATTGGGTGAAATGATATGGCAAATTGCCTTGGAAATTTAGGAGCAAAATGAGAATGAAAGTCCTTTAATGAATTTATTAGTAACTCTTACTCTCTCACTACCTCTTTGCTATTGCCCAAGTCGATGATCCCTTCCTTTAGGATTCAAATCCTTATCCCAATCTAGGGCAACTCTGCAGGACTCTTCCACCTTCAGAGAACCCTGCTGGGTTGAGTAAGAGTTGTATTTTAACTGCAGGACAGTTTAACTTCTCCCTTGGTGCAATCTAGCTTCACTGATGCCTCACATAGGTAGACCTGGAGTGTACTCTCCAACATACCTCCTATATAAAAATATTAAGTCTCAAGTCTGTTACCAGGAACCAGTCCTACAACTGGGCCTTTAAAGAATAGTGAGTGACAATTTCCTCCCAGAGTCTAAAGAGAGATACTGAAATATCTATGCTGTATTGTGACCACGTTATTGTTGTTGTTGCGTGACATGGAGTCATTTCCAGCTCATAGCCACCCTATAGGGCAAAGTAGAACTACCCCATAGAGTTTCCAAAGCTGTAATCTTTACCAGACAGCCACATCTTTCTCCTTTGGAGCTGCTGGTGGCTTGAACCACCAACCTTTTGGTTAATAGTGGAGTGCTTAATCACTGCACTGCAAAATCAAACCCAGTACTGCTGAGTCTTTTCCAACTCATAACAACCCTTTACGACAGTGTAGAACTGACCCATAGGCTTTCTAAGGAGCACCTGGTGGATTTGAACTGAAGACCTTTTGGTTAGTAGCTGTTTAGTCACCTGGTACTGTTCTAACAGAAAATACCACTAGTGGATGGTTTCATGAAGGGAAACTTTTATTGTCACAGTCCAGTAAGCCATAAATCCATTTACAAGTTACAAGTCCATTCAACAAGATCAGCTATCACAGTCCAGTAGGCTGAGTCCAAATTCAAGGAGAGCATCTTGGCACAGGGACCTCAGGTCCAATGGACATGCTCTGCTCTCTGTGCTGCCTTCTTGATGGTATGACTTTTCTAGCCAACTCTGCTCGCTTCTCTCGTTTATATCCCACAGCTGGTAACTTGAGTTCTGCCTCACTAATACAACTGCTGTCCATTTTCCCTCATTGAGCATCGCAGAGGCAGAACTCACAACACATGGGAGGAATTGTACCATATTGGGACTCGTAGCCAAGTGAAATCAATACAAACATTTTGAGGAGGACACAATGCAACCCATCATAGCAGCTATGGCACTAAATCACTAGGCCACCAGGGTTTCCACTGTACCACAAGGGCTTCTTCACTGTGACTATATGGCCCCATCAACCATTCCAGTCTCTTTGAGACAACACTTAAGGTATGAGTTATAGGCTGAGGGTAACAATGATTAGAATTTATTCAAATTTCCCTGTGTGCCACCTCCAGCCCCCAAGCCAAGAAAGGGAACTCTAAGAGAGCTTTCCACCAAAGTTGGGACTGTCATCATTCAGAAGAGACTGACATTGCATTCTTCAGCTGGAGATCATCTGTCTGAAGAACTGTGGGTCCTGAGGTTACCTTGGGGACAAACAAGTCACCTTGGGAGTATTCTTGGAAGCCTTGACAAGCATCATCTAGAGGGGGCACATGTTAATGCGCGCCTCTTTTCTGTTTGGAGAAACTAAAACATAGAAGGCTAGCAGGCAGAAGAGCTGTGGCAGCAGCGGGGTAAGTGGCGAAGATGTAGGAGTTGTGGTCTTGCAGATGTGTGCTGTGAAAGGCAGCTGTGGAAGATCTGACTTCACGTGAGGTCAGTGAGAGGTCGAAAGATGTAACTCTAAGGATAGGAGGTATAGGAGAGCCACAGGACGTCAGCTGCAGAGTATGTCGCCCTGTCAGTCTCTGACCTCTACATTAAGGATTATTGGACATGTGCCGTGACCTTATGAGAGATCTTCAATGGCTGTCTTGTCTACTTGAGCTCTGTTCCCTCAACATTTTGTGATATCTCCATTGTCTCTCTTCCATCTCCTCTTCTTCATCTACATAAACCCTGGTGGCTTAGTAGTGAAGTGCTACTTCTGCTAACTTTTTGGTTTGAATCTGCCAGACACTCCTTGAAAACTCTATGGGACCAGTTCTACTATATCTTATAGGGTCACTATGAATTAGAATCAACTCAACTTCAGTGGCAAAACCCAAAAAACTCTCTGATATGTCCTTCCCAGATCCAAATTCTTCTGATTTCTTAGGGAAAGCAGTTTGGCCATCTCCTTATCTCCTCATCCATGTTCCCTATTGCCCAACATTTTCTCTGTCCCATCCCAATTATTTGGAACTAGGATTCTGTCACATGCTTAAAACTTATTAAGCTACACTTATCAACATTTACTATATTGTAAATTTCAAGGAGACTTTAGAAACAATTTATTCATTAAAACAACAATACATCACATTAACGTAAGTAATGTTTTAATAAAAAGAATTCTTCAAAATATAGAGAGAAAACTGGTATTGATCCAGTCAACCTAACATCTGGCTTAACGCAGCAGAGTCGGATACTGCATTTAGTCTTTTGCAACATGTTTGGCTAAACTGTATGAAGAAAACCTGGCCTCACACAGATAAACAGTTGGGACAGGGAGAAGTAATTTAACAGCCTTTCCAGATAACTATGGATATTCTTCTTTAATATTTCATGAGAAGTAGTCATTTTTTAATGTTTATTTCCAATGTAAGATCTGTATAACTGTTGTTACAGTTACTATTACGTGTCCACTTGACCAGGCTATGATTCTCAGTGGTTTATGATCTGATGTTAACAGCCTGTTGGCTGGTAGATGTGTTTCCTTGGAGGTGTGTCCTGCAGCCATTATATAAATAGACAGATGTTCGGACAGAGCTCCTGCTGTCTCCACCCTGAAGTCTTCTTGTCGTCCTGACCTCCAGTTCTTGGGATGTAAGCCATTAGAGGCCTCCAGCCTGTCTCCTAACCTGCAGATTTTGGATTTCCTAACCTGAGCAACTTGCATAGGGTCACTGTGAGTTGGAACTGACTTGATGGCACCTAATAACAACAACAATGTCAGCAACCCTGTGAGCCAGCAGAGGCCTCCAGCCTGTTGCCTGACATGCAGACTTTGGATTCATAAGCCCTTGCAACCACGTGAGCCAACAGGGGTCTTCAGCTTGTTGTCTGACTCATGGATTTAGGACTTTCAAGCTTCCACAGTTGTGTGAGCCATTTCCTTGAAGCAAATTCCTCTCTACATGTCCACATATACTTGACTGGTTTTGCTTCTCTGCAGAACTCAGATGATGATACCTATCAATTAAGTTTTTGTACTCTGTCACACAAAAATCCGTCTTGCACTTCAATATACCTTTGCCCATGCATGATTTTGTAATATCCTTCACTGGTCATTTTGAATATATGCTTCACTGATTTATGCCAACAATTCAATTTGGAATACATTTGGTTCACTGATTTATGCCAATAATCTGAATAGTAATAATGCATTTTATCATACAATATGCTGAAACATCAGATTTGTTAATATTACCCTCTTTCACCAAAAAAGTTTTAAGGTATAAACTCACATGGATGCAGGTTACCCAAAATATAGATTTTGCTTAAAAAGTTAAATTTTATTATCAGCAATAAATGCTATCAGTTATTTTCCTTGAAGTGGCAGACTTAGTTCCTTAATTTGAGAGAAAACATCTTGTCAAAAGGCCAAATCAGAACGACTGTCGTTTGTCTCTTTTTCCCCAGTAATACGATGTTTCATGATAAAAGTGACAGTCGGCTGGCAATGCAACTGCTGAAGAGCATTGCTTGGAGATAACACTGTGCTCGGGCACACAGCAAAAGGGCTTCATGTTCACTTTATGGTTCTTTGCAAGAGAACATTAAAAATTCGTAGTCTGAAGGTTTGAGATTTAACAAGATTTATAATTTCTTACCACATTATCATGATTGCATTTTTTAAGATAGTTTGAGATATAATTTACATCAGGTAAAACTCGCATTTTTTACTCTACGTTTCTCTTAGTTTGGGCCAATGCACAGTTGTATGTAATTGCACATAGTTGTATGACGACAGCTATGACGTAGAACAGTTCCTTAACCCCTAAAAAAAAGTCCTGTGGCCCTGACTTAGCTGTCTAGTGCTGCTACCACAGAAATATCAAAGAGAAATTTATTCTCTCACAGTCTAGTGGGCTACAAATTCAAATTCAGGGCATCAGCTCCAGGAGAGGAATTACTTTCTGTGCTGGCTCTGGAGGAAGGTCCTTGTCATCAGTCTTCCACCAGCTGAAGAGCTTCTCAGTGTAGGGACCTCGAGTCCAACAGACACGCTATGCCCTCTGCTTTCTTGGTAGCACGAGGTCCTCCTGTCTTTGCTCACTTTTCTCTCTCGTATCTCGAAAGAGGTTGGCTTAAATTGTAGATTAATGTTGTGGACTGAGTTATATAACTGCCACTGTTCCCATCTCATTAACATCATAGAGATACAATTTGCAACATACAGAAAAATCACATCACATGAAAAAATGATGGACAGTCACACATTATTGGGAATCGTGGTCTAGTCAAGTTTATGGGTATTTTGGGTGGAGATAATTTAATTCGTGACATCTCCTTTCTAATCAGTCTTCCCATCAACCCCAGCCTCTACTAACCTATTCAATAGTGCACCTAACATTCTGTTTTCTGCACATATAGCTTTACTTTCTCTAAAATATAAGTTTGGCTTCTTTCACTTAACATAATGCATTTGAGATTCATCTGTTTTATTGTGTGTATTCCCCCATCCTCCAATTGTTGAGTGTATGAACGTTTATCTACACTTTTACCAAATGAATGACATTTGGTTTGTTTTTATTTTTTTGGGGAATTATGGTTTAAGAAGCTGCCAGAAAAACATTTTGGTACAGGTTTCTATCTGAATATGAGTTTTTCTTTCCCACTCCTACCTAGGTAACAAATAATCAATCATATCTCCTCTTCAAGGCCTTTTAATTACCTGTTCCTTGTGGGTGAAACATGCTTTCTCTGGATATCTCTAGACTCTCTTTACACATGGTTTTTTTCAAGTATCGTCCTCTCAGAGAACTGGCTGACTACCTACCTAACGGACCATTCGCATTACTGTCTGTGAATTCCATCTTGTGTTTACCCAGTTTCATTTTGCATCACCTAATATAGGAAACCGTGGTGGACTAGTGATTAGGTGCAACAGCTGCTAACCGGAAGGCTGCCAGTTCAAATCTGTCAGGCTCTCCTTGGAAACTCTATGAGGTAGTTCTAATCTGTCCTGTACGGTCACTGTAAGTCAGAATCGACTGAGTGGCAGTAGGTTTGGTTTGGTTTGAATATAGCACACATATTTTTGTTTTCCATATATCTTTTCATATAAGATACACAAAAGTAGAAATTTTATTTTGTTCACTGAGAAGACTTGGTTCTTGCATGCCATAAATAAAATACTTGCTGAATTAATGAACAAGTGTAATATGCATCCCAATCACATTTGATTCTTTATCATCCCATATACACACACCCCCCTGATGGTACAGTGCTTAAGTGCTACATTTACTAACCAAAAGGCCAGGAGTTCAAATCTACCAGGTGCTCCTTGGAGACTCTATGAAAGTAGTTCTACTGTGTTCCATAAGGTCGCTATGAATTAGAGTCAACTTGATGGCAGAGGGTTTGGTTTGGGGCTTTTAATATATACTCTACCTATGCTCTTTTCTCCTTCTTTTTCTATTAAAATGTAGTATCTGAAGCCTCAGCTCAACCACGATTATCTCCATGGGGTCTTTTCTAGCTCTTGCAGTTGAAAATTTCTCTTTCCTCCATTCCAATTTACCTTCATAGCACTCATGTAGTAGTATTTACCTTATTCTGCCTCAGACTTCATATGTTTAAATTATCTATCACATTGCAGTTCTTTTCTATTAATGCTGCCAAGTGCCGTCAAGTCAGATCCATATGATTTTTATGTAATAAAACATGTACGTTGAATAGCAAGTCTTTTGAGCCTGGCTTCTTTTACTCAGAGTAATATTTTCAAGTTCATTGATTTGTATGTATTTGTAGTTCTTTTTTTATTGCTAAGTAGTATTCCATTGTATAGATACTCCAGACTATTTTTTTTAATCCAGTCACCTGTTGGTAGACAATTTGGTTGTCTCCAGTTTGGGATATTATAAATTAAGCTGCAACAAACATTTATAAATGTATGCTTTTTGTTTGTATATGCTTTCATTTATTTGCATAAACACACAGGAATATAAGAAAACCCAAAAACCAAACCCACTGATGCTGAGTCAATTCCAATTCATAGTAACCCTATAGAACAGAGGATACTGTCCCATAAAGTTTCCAAGGCATACTTAGTGGATTTGAAGTGCTGACATTTTGGTTAGCAGCCATAGTACTTAACCACTGGACAATCGGGTTTTCTCAGGAATATAAAAGGTGGGATTTATTTACTTATCTAAAAAAATAATAACATGCTTGTTAAGAGTTTCACTGATAAACACAATGCGAGAGTTCAAATCCACCAGGCACTCCTTGGAAATCCTATAGGGCAGTTCTGTTTTGTCCTGTTAAGTCACTAGGAGTTGGTTTTGATTTTTTTTTTTTTTAAGGGTAATATGATTTAACAATCTCATCAGCAATATATGAAGGATACGGGTGTTTTATAGCCTCGTTAACACCTTGTGTTATCGGTCTCAGTTTCAGCCATTTCAGTGACTGTGGAATGATGTTTCATGGTGGTTTAAATCTCCTGCTGACCAACCCACATGCTTTTGTGTCCTTAATGACCATCCCTGTGTCTTTCATGAAGTCACTATGCTGTTGCTCGTTTTAAATGCTGGCGTGTTTGTCTTATGATTATAGAATTTCAAGAGTTCTTTATATACTGTGGATACAGGTCCTTTATTGGAGATTTGTATTACAAATATTTTCTCCTTTTCTTGTTTAGCTGTTCATTTTCTTAAAATTGTATTTCAAGTAACAGAAGTTTAAACTACTTTTTCTTTTATACTTAGTGCTTTCAATGTCCTGAAATCTGCATACCCCATGCCACCATTCTGAAGGTAAGAATTATTTCTGGTTCAAGATACTGCTTGTTAGTGTTCAACAGAGGTATTTACATGATTGTTGCATTTATTGCTGTTAGAGCTGAAAGGGCAAAGATCTAGTGCAGCTAATTGCCAACTTAGTTACTTAACTGATGATAAAGCGTATGGGTGGTTAGCTCAAGCCGTATGTGACACCAGCAAATAAGGGATTGCATCTGTCATCGTATGGTTCCCAGAAACTCTGGTTTTATCAATTACTGTTCAGCAGGTGTGAAAGAAGCATCTACTCAATATTAGTCACATAGCTGAAAACAAAAGAAACTAGTCCTGTTTTAATAATAACTTTGGCGATAGGAACAGTATTGGGTAGCTTACAAAATCTGGGACAATCTGTAAAAGAGATCATGGAAAATGTGCACAAATCAGGAGGACTCTGGAGGCAAAAAGGCAGGAAAATTCTGGGCATGCATCTTCCTCTGCTAGTGCTCAGTGGGTCTGCTGACCTGCATCTTCAATGAGTATTGTTGTCCCTAATTTTTACGTTATCTGTTCAAAACTGAACATTTTGGATAGAAGTGTGAAATTCATTCAACATTATCTATTGATCACCTTTTGTGTGTCAGACACCATTCTTGGTGCTGAATATATAGTAACAAACATTTTGTATTTTAGATAAAATATTTGTCCTTATGAAGCTTGTAAGATTGGGGAGAATATAGACAACGAACAACAGACATAACAAATAAGTAAAAAAATATAATGTAATGATGTGCATGGCCCTAGTTTCCAGAAACATCCCTGTTTTTGACTTTTTTAATAATCAGAGGGGCAACTTCATCACATACATGCAATGGAAGGTTCCTTTAACATGGATGAAGGAACTGGATACTGGGGAGACAAAAAAGAAAAGAGAATATTCTTATAGTGCAGACATTACTCTATTTAATCATGGGCAGATGACTTCTATTGCATGTTTATCTGTTAACATAATTGAACTCTTTGTTCCAGGCACTGTGCACACCAGTTCTACATGTATTATCTCAATTTTTTCCTCATAAAGATCCTGTAAATTCTGAATGACTGTCTACCTTATTTTTGAGATAGAACAACTGAAAGCTCATAGTAGTATTTAACTTGTTTGAAGTTGGTAAACAGCATCCATAGCCAAGTCCTTTTATTTCATGTTCTCCATCTCTTCCACTATGCTCTTCATCCAGCTAATAGAGGAGTATGGTTACCAGAATTCTAAATAATGAAAAGTTTACTGTGGGTCTGTTTACTTTCACACAGCTCCAGTTCCCAGCCCCTGTATGTGATCAAGTCCACAAGTGTCTCTAGCCCACAGAATGAACCTTAATGATTTTACCTACAGCCATCAACAATATTTCAAAATAATAACTAGCCCCTGCTACATTTCAGGGCTGATTATTTCCACTTCTGGGGATAAGAAATCAGAAGAAGGGAAGCAATTATTGCATCCACACTGACTGATGAAGTGCTCCTCAGCTGCGTCAAGTCAGATCATAAAATACATAAAACTGCATAAAAAAATTATCAGCAAGTAGGAAAGTGTTTCCACTGACCTCAAGTGCATGCAAAGAGTCTTTTATCTGGGGGAGGGGTCACAAGAAGAACCATTACCATTGCTTGTTTTCTTCCATTAAGTGTTTACACTTGGCATTCTATTTGGCAGTAAGATCAAGGTTACACTGTCAGTGCAAGATCATTAGCTTTACAATTTTTCAAAAAGCGTTTGCCGTAGCAAATGTTCATCCCAACCTCGGTGAACATGTTTATGTCCAGGTGTAAATCCTGTTGCTGGAAGATTTGCCTGCTAATTGCATTGGCTAGCTGTTCTTTATTTTTCTGTGCATGAATTGGGCATCAGGAATTCATCAGAAATCTTCTCTTCCTGAACGACTTTGGCTGAGGTTGTTAGCATCCGCTTGCGTTCGTGATGCTGTGATAAACAGTTTCTGCCTTTCGGTCATCTCGGACAAGGTCTGAAGACCTGTGCCCTCCTTCTCCCCTGCTGTCATCAAAGCAACCAGAAAAAAGTGGTCAATGTTTATTTTCAGTTACAGTGGTGTCAGTTTGATGTCACAAAATGTTCTGGCTAATGGATATTTTCCTTTTATTTTCTCTGAGTATGTCTTGGGATGGAAATAGGTGTGTTTTGCTTGTGGCATGTACATAAGACTTTAGAGAGGAACTAGAGTATGGTAGACACTATGCATGGGTCTTAAGCTACAAGAATGGCCTTGTTCCTTAGTTCAGTGAAATATACAAGACCACGTGTTCAACTCCTACCCAAAAGCAAGATGAGAAGACAGAAAGGGACAGGAACTAGGCTATTGGACACAGGGAACCCGGAGTGGAAAGGGGGAGCCTGCTGACATAGTGTAGGGATGGCAAACAATGTCCTAAAATAACATGTGTACAAATTTTTGAATGAGAACTTGAGCGGTAAACCTTCAACTAAAGCAAAATAAATTTAAAAAGAAAATCCTTCAGTCTAGGTGAGAGACGGGCATTTAAAGAGTAAATTGCAGTAGTGTGTGACAATCGGTATAAAAGAAATATGTTGCCCCACAGAGAAAGCAGACAGAGGCAACAGAAATGGCTTCATCTGGGGAGTTAGTTGAGTCTTCAAATAAAATCAGAAAAACCAAATTCACTGCCATTGAGTTGATTTCTAGTCTTCACACAGGAGAGATTTTTGTTGGTTTCGTACGTAAGTAACGGTTCAACAGATTTAGTTTTAAATCTGTTCTACATTATGTGTTTTCAGTGTTAAATTTGGGTTATGCAGTCATCTACATATTCTTTATTTTCACTTGTGCTTAAAGGGACAATTGAAATATATTTTACAGTTTTATGTATCACAAAATTCAAGTTATATATATTTGAACTTTTAACTGCCAGCTCCCAGCAGTGGAGAGCAGTGACTAGGAAGCAGCTGGCCCACCTTCTTATAGTTTGGAAGTAAAGAGATTAAAGAAGGCAGGGCTGAAGCAGGGATGGAGGGGCTAGTCTAAGAGCTCTTTCAAGTCTAAGCCCAAGGAAATTTCTAGGCCAAAGCACGTCCGAAGACTCTAAGGCCTTTATAAAGGCCATCCAGGTATTTGGGTTCCTTCTCAGACTTAGAGTCAGGGACTTGGGTTTCAGTTCTAGTTTGCTCACATAGAACCTGTGTAACATAGGTAAAACTGTCTGTCTTACCTGTGTTCCAAGGTTGCAGTGAAAATCAAGGCAAATAATGTAGGTATACTTGGTAATTGAAACATGAATCAAAATTGAAGGATGAAAAGAGTTGAAACAGACTAGCAGAGGAGAAGGAAAAGACTTTTTATTCAAGAAATATTTATTGAGCTCCTCTATAGGTACTGTTCTAGGCCCTTGGACCAAACCTAAAGAAGCTAGATGAAAATTCACTGGGGATTTAGCTTCAGGCTCTGTACCTGAGTATTATTTAGCCAATTTGGGGCTGAGTTTTTATTCCACATTTGTGTGAGGGGGATCTGTCTCTAACACATTCATTTCTTACACAATCATTTTAAAAATTCTCATATTCCTTAGGATAATGACAAATGCTAGGACCTTAGATTTTGATAATGATATTTCAAATATTTATTAAGTATCTTTGGAGCACTGATTTCTGATTGGATTCTTCAAATACTATCTTCCCTGTGGGTGTAGATACAAATTACATTATTGTTACAGATTGACTTGCGTCCCTCGCTGCCCACCTCCACCCCTCCCAAAGACTTACTGAAATCCTGGCCTGCATGTGCCTATGAATGTGATTCAGTTTGGAAATAGAATCTCTGAGGATGTTATAAGTAGGTTAACATGAGGCCATACTGGAGTACGTTGAGTTGTAAGTCTATATTGCTATATAACTAGGGTCCAAATAAGAGAACAGATACAGAGACAAAGAGACAGAGAAAGGGTGTCACATAACACTACAGCTGAAAGTTAGGGAAGGTGGACAGCCACTAGAAGCCCAGAGAGAGCTGTGGACCGGCTTCTCCCTCAGTGGCTCAGAAGGAAGCAACTCAGCTCTCATCCTTATTCTTGGACTCTTAGCCTTCAGAACTGTGAGACAATAAATTCTGTTGTTTAATCTTCCCCACTTTGTGTTATTTTCTTACAGCAGCCTTAGGAAATGAATATCTGTATACATATGTTTAGAATTTAAACATACTTCACACTTTTTAAAGACAAATATTTCAAAAGTAAATAACCAATATAATAGGAAGATCTGTGGAAAAGTTTTAAACTATCAGCATGGTTCTGTAATTTGAGTGTTACTACTTTTAGATTAGACATTTAATAAAACTGCCAAGCTAAACTGAATATCTTGTTTGTAGTTCAAAGATATCTACTGAGCACATATTATTATTGTACTATGCTTGTGCAACTAATAACTATTATTTTTAATAGTAGGGTCGCTATGAGTTGGACCTGACTCGAAGGCAGTGGGTTTATAGAGTCGATTCTGACTTATGGCAATACTGTATGTACAATATAGAACACTTGCACAGGGTTTTCAAGGCTATAACTGCCAGGAGATCTTCCAAGGTGACTCTGGATGGAATTGAACTGCTAACCTTTCAGATAGTAGTCAAACACTTAACTGCTACCTTAGTGGCACATTTTGTGCCACCTAGGGCCTCCATATGATTGAGCCAGAAAGCAGAAAACATGAAGATGCGACACAAGCCTTCAAGACACATTTGGAAGAGAGGCAGAAGGAAGCAATTAATTATGATGCTCGTCAAAACTGCATAAACATTGTAATAGAAGCAGGAAGGATTAGGTCTGAGCAATGGGATCAGGAGAGATTAAAGGAGGAGTTGACATTTTCCTCAGCTTTGAAGGGCAGGGAAGGATAGGTGTGTACTCTAGATGGAAGGAACCTCAAGAGCAACAGCAAGGACCTTGGCAATGACTCGTGTATGTGTGACTATTGTGGGAGCAGTAGGGGAGAATACGAAGCCAGAAAGTAAACTGGTACTAAACAGTGACAGTCCTCAAATTCTCATTTAAGAAATTCTACTTTATACTGTTTAAAAAGACAGAGAGACAGAGAGAGAAAGAAAAGTTATGGAATGTTTCCGAACAGTGAGCAACATGATTACCCTTGTGAAATGTTACGGCACAAAGGCAAGAGCAAAGACTAAGATGAAATACATTTGGGAGGCTGTGCCAATAACCCATGTGACAGATAATAAAGAGCTAGATGGAGCAAGTGGCAGTGGAGGTAGTGAAGAGGGTATATGAAGTATCTTAGAACCATTAGGATCTGCTGTATGGTTTGATTTATTTTTTAAAATAAGGGGAAAAAAGCTAACTAGGTTTCTGGTTTGTGTAAGCAGAAGAAAGGCACCAGTGACCCAGGGCAATGCCCTAAGCCAGTTGGATAGTATGCCCTCACTGGGGTTTCTGCAGATAAACATAGTCTCCAAGAAGTGTGAGAGTATGAAGGTAAGCTATTGTGCAAGAAGGATAAGCCGAACCAGTTGCTGTGGAGTTGATCTGACTCACAGTGAGCCCTTGAGCGTCAGAGTAGAACTCATCTCCTTAGAGTTTTCAATATCTTATTTTTTGAAAGTAGAGTCCAGTTCTTTCTCCCGAGGTGCCTCTGGGTGGACTACACCTCAGCTGAGCATGTTAACTATTTGTACCACTCAGGGACTCTGCAATAAAGGCAGAGCAATATCATAAAAGAAGATCTGAGACCAAGTTCTGACATCCGTTTAAACATTTATTAAGATTTACTAGCAAGTGGACAAAACAGTGCACGCAACCTGTCTTGTAAGCTTGGACTTACGCCAGCTCTCTGTCATTTTCTATGGCCAGTCACAACTAGTGCAAAGTGTTCAGTTGAGGCAGACTGAATATATTTTAGAAACAAGACTAACCTTCATAGTAACCATCAGGAAACCGGGTGCTCTGTACCCAGAGGTTGTCGTGGATCAAGCCTCACATGTCCACACTGAAAGTCCAAACCACGGGGCTTGTTAGTTTCTTATTCTGCATTCACGCAAACATGTTCATGTAGTCTTGTACACTGAATGCCGCTAACTTCACCAATGAGAGCTCACTTCTGGAACTCATCATAGTAATTAGCAATATCAGGTCTGAGATGAACATATCTGAAACATTGTCAAAAGTACTTTGGAATATGGTCATGCTGATTCTTATGCTAGCTTGCTAGCTGACCACCCATGAAATGAAAGTTCCTATTAGGACAACTAATTGGTCTACAGTATATCCTAGAATGTAGTTTGAGCAAACCTGCACACATTTAGATCACTCTCAATGGTGAAATATTTTCCAGTAAAATTTATACATTATAACCACAGGATCTGGAATACAAGAAAAATGATTTTGAAGAAGGAAGAATAACAGGCTTATTTAAATTCTGATGTTCTACAAAATACATGCAGCTGTATGTAACAGAAGGATTTCTTTTTTATGACCATTAAAAACAACTTTTTCCAAGTTTTTCTTGTTCTTTGATTATCTTCGGCACCATGTAAAAGCCTCTGCCAACAAAAGCATGTGGAAAGAGGTGAATGCATTTTTTTCCTACCAAAACATTTTTTGGGAGTCTGCATTTGAGAAAACAGGTTTTCCAAAGAAGCAAAAAAGCAATGCCACATTTGAGCAATGATTGCCCAATGGAACAACACGTATGAACTTTAAGTAGGCTGATTCTCATAGAATGCTGCAGAAAACAGAAGCATATATTTGTCATTAAACTTCTCCCAGGGAAAACTGAAACCTTAAATTCTATGAGGTACTAGCAGGAAAACACAAAAAATAAACTCTGTAAAACCACAACAAAGGATCACAGGGGCACAGGAAGAAAACAAGATCAGTTGAACTTGTACCAGAAGCTTCTATCTGATCTCTCCTTTCCCTACCTTCTGCTATCCACCCACTCTAAATCTTGCTTGAAATACAGATGTTATGATAGTTAAGATAATAACTTGGCTGGGCCATGATTCTCAGTGGTTTGACGGTTATGCTGTGGCGTAATTCGGCAGTTACCTAACATTGTAATTTGGTAATTATGCAACGGTTTGTTCAACCTCAATGATGTGATCTATTGTGATCAATCAGTTGTAAGGTGGGTTGCTTAGAGGCTGCAGCTGGTATACATATTGATGACTTTAGCAAAATTTGCTTGCTTGTTCTGGATCCTGCATCCAGCTTGTCACCATTTGACCTTTGATTCTCTGGTCTTGAATCAGTGACCTGCCATCTGACCTGCCAATCTCGGATTTGTCAGCTGCTGCAACTATGTGAGTCGGGATAATCCTCCAGCTTGATGCCTGACCCATGGATGTGGGACTTGCTAGACTAGAGCCTCGTGAGCCATTTCTTTGAGATAATCTCTTTACATATATGTGTATGTATGTATATTTCACTGGTCTTACTTCTCCAAAGAGCTGAAGGCATTTGGTACCAAGAGCAGTTCTTGAAAAGCAAAATTGTAAGAATGTTTTCTAAATTTGTTCTCAAGTCTAGTTAAAGACGTTGATGATTCTGTTTCCAGTAGGAAACAGAACACTGTTAATCTATGTTGTGAATTGGCAATACAAATATGCAAAATGTTATCACCAGTAGATCAAATATTGCTTAGAGTTAAGGCTCTGGGTAGTCACATATTTGATAACTTTCCTGCAGTTTTGTCATAGTGTGAAGTGTAAGGAAGCTGGTTGATTGATACTGTTTTTGTTAGACAAAGTGGTAGAAAAAAGAGATTAGCTCAGGGCTTAAAATTCACATGTTAAGTGCCACACACACACACACAAAAAAACCCTCCAAGTTGATGTTTGTGCCCTGAAAAAGAAAAAAAAAGCCTTATTTCTTGCAGCAATAGAGGTAATAATTGGTGTCAAAATCCAAACCCAGAGTCTCATCGTAGCCGTGGCTAAATTACAATGCAAGTGAATTTCCTTCAATGAATAGTGTCTGTGGCTTAAAATGAGGACATTGATTAGGAAGAAATGGGATCCTGAAACTTAGTATGAGGACATATGGGTAGATAATCAGGAAACTGGAGACATTAAGCCTAAATTCTATTGAATCACTCCTGCCAATAGAATCAGCCTTCTCACTCCCACATGAGGGGCTTACCCATATTTGTCTGCTAAGACACCCTCCTCAGTAAAACCATTAGCCCTTCCACCCCATGTGATGACATCAACCGAGCTATATCTGAAGAATCTTTGTCTGAGTCATCACCAGGGGCAGCTTCTGAGTCATGTTGTGGGGCATCCCCAAGGCAGCTGCCTTACAAGACATTGTTGAATGTTCTTAGAACACATACCCATCACCCATTTTTGCTTCTGTACCTGTAACTAGACTTGAATCTATCAAGTCTTAAAAGGTGAAGTATAAAATGTGACCTAGGAGGACATATGTTATACTCCAAAAAAGCAGCTTGACTCTTTTAACATGTGCAAACACTAACTTTGGGAATATTGAGTGGGAATGGCTATCAAGAGTGGTGGATAATGGTGTAAGGAGTATAAAGTTGGATCAATCTGAGTTTACTGACACAAATTCATTAAGTACAGATTCTTCATTCAATGTTCAGCTCAAGAGGTTAGAAAAGGATCTAGCAGTCTATTGAATTGATTTGCTGATGCATGGATTGGTCTACACTAAATTGAGCTGAAGTACAAAATCTGCCTTTATACTGTAGAAGATAGCCCAAGTCTTCAGGAAATTTGCATGGTAGTGGATTTATCAGGTTAGTCTCATAGCCCCTTGCATGAAGTGCCTAGAGGATGCAACTTGTACCTCAATGATGAGGAAACAATTTGTGCAATGGACCCCAGCATTGTTGTAGACTAGTGCATTCGCTATTTTATGTCAGCTGGATTTGACAGTGGAAACTACCCTAAGCAAATTAAGACACTTAACTACAGTGGGGCTGTTTGGAACTTGTGGTGGCAGGGGCCAGTTCGTGGCACTTAATTGACAAAAACCAAGGTGGGTATAGTTACTGTAACAGATAGCTGAGTCAAAGCAGTAATCAGAATAGTCTAACTCACATGGACTTAGGAAGCTGGCTACTTAGTCAGGGTGTCACTAGGGGTAAAATGGATGGCAAATCTACTATTTACTTGATCTATGCAAGTGGAGGAATTCTAGGTCAAGTGAACAGCAATCTAACTCAAATCCTAAGAAGAGAGAGTCACAGCCTTTCAATCAATTTTGAGACTTGAGTGAGTTTACAGACTCATAAACCATTGAGTGAAGTGGAGGCCAGGACCCATGGAGGAAGGACTCCACTTCACTGCCCAAAACCTATACAGTTATTTTTTGTCCCAGCTTTTCCAAAAGGAATCGATAGTCTTTTATGAGTACCACTATTTATTAGGGAAGAGGAAATAATCAGACTTTTCAGGGATTACTGGACACTGTATCTGAACTGACACTACTTCCAGGAGACCAAAAATGTCACTGTGACGCACCAGTCAAAGTAGGGTACACGGAAGTCACTACTGTAATGGAGTCTCAGCTCAAGTTCATCTCACGTTAGGTCCTGTGGGTCCCCAAACCAATTCTGTAGTGATTTCCCCAGTTGCAGAGTGAATACTTGGAATATATATAGTTGGCAACTAACAGAATTCCCATATTGGATCTCCAGCAAGTGGATTAAAGGCTATTATTTGTGATAGTAAAGCCACATGAAAACCATGAAACTACCCTTACCTAGGAAAATAGTAAACCAAAAGCAATACCACATTCCTAGAAGAGGAATTGCAGAGTTTACAGCCACCATCAATGACTTGAAAGATGCAGTAGTGCTGTCTCCCACCACAATCCCATTCAATTCATGTATTTAGCCTATGCAAAAAGCAGATAGATCTTAGAGAATGACAGTGGACTGTTGAAAACTTAACCAGATGGTGACTCCAATTGCAGCTACTATTCCAGATGTGGTTTCATTGCTTGAATAAATTAGGGTATCTCCTGGTATCTGGTGTGCAACTATTTATCTGCCCTAACCAACTGGAATAGATCCATTTTTATGCCTATTCCCAAGAAAGATGATCCAACAGAATGCAGGAGTCGTCAAACAATGTCATTAATAACATATACAGGTAAAATTTTGCTGAAGATCATTCAAAAGTAATATATTGACAGGAAACTGACAGAAATTCAAGCTGGCATCAGAAGAGGACACGGAACTAGGGATATCACCGCTGTCAGATGAATCCTAGCTGAATGCAGACAGTACCAGAAAGATGTTTATCTGTGTTTTGTTGGCTATGCAAAGGTATTCATTTGTCAAGATTATAACAAATTATGAATAACATCACAAAGAATGGTAATTTTAGAATACTTAACTGTGCTCCTGAGGACTCTGTACTTAGATGAAGAAGCAGTCTTTTGAACAGAACAAGGTGATACTATGTGGCTTAGAGTCAGGAAAAGTGTGCTTCAGAGTTGTATGTTTTACCCTATCTATCCAATTTGTAAGCTGAGCAAATTATCTAAGAAGCTGGAATACACGAAGAACACGGCGTCAGGACTGGAGGAAGACTTATGACAATCTGTGTTAGATATGACACAATCTTGATTGCTGAAAGCAAATAAGCCTTGAAGCACTTACTGGTGAAGACTGAAGATGACCATACCTTTTGGTATAGATTACACTTCAGCATACAGAAAACGAAAATCTTCAAGACTGGATCAATAAGCAGAATCATGACAGAGAAATATTGAGGATATCAAGGATTTAATTTACTTGAATCCACAATCAAAGCCCATGGAAGCAGCACTGAAGAAATCAAAGGACATACTGCACTGGGCAAATCTGCAGCAAAAGACTTCTCTAAAGTGTTAAAAAACAATGGTATCACCTTGAAGACTAAGCTGTGCCTGATCCAAGCCATGATGTTTTCAATCATATATGCGTGAAAGACCCAATAAAACCAAATCTATTGCCATTGAATCAATTCTAAGTCATAGCAACACTATAGGAAAGAGTACAACTGCCCGCATAGAGTTTCCAAGGAGTCCCTGGTAGATTTGAACTGCTGACCTTTTTGTTAACAGCTATAGCACTTAACCACTATGTCAAAGGGTATCTACACATGTGAAAGCTGGATGATAAATGAGGAAGACTGAAGAAGAGCTACAACCTTTGGGTTGTGGTGTTGGTGAAGAGTATTGCATGTAACACAGACTCTCAAAAAAACAAACAAGTGTGTCTCGGAGGAAGTAGAACCAGAATACTCCTTAGAAGCAAAGATGTTGAGACTATGTCTCATATACTTTGGACACATCATCAAGAGAGCTCAGTCCCTGGAGAAGGACATCATTCTTGGTATAGTAGAGGTCGGCAAAGAAAGAGGCAAATCCTCAAAGATGTAAACTGATACAGTTTACATAACGGGCAAAAGCATAACGATGATGTAAGGATGGTGCGGTACTGGACGGCGTTTTGTTCTGTTGTACATAGAGTCGCTGTGAGTCAGAACTGACTTGACAGCATACGACAAGAACTCTAGCCTACTTATCGAATGACTCAAAAAGCTGCTAGGTTTGCGTGTGGACCAAAACAGAAGAAAGCTCTTCAACAAATTTTGTCTACTGTGCAAGCCACTCTGCCACTTGGGCCATATGATCTGGTTGATCTAACAGTGCTTAAAGTGTCAGTAGCAGATAGTGACATCATTTGGAGTCTCTGACAGGCCTCTATTTGTGAATTACGGTGTAGACTCTTAGGATTTTGGAGGAAAGCCTTGTCATTCTCCTTTTGTGAAGGAGATTTAGAGTTGTTACTGGAGCTTAGTAGGGATTAAATATTTAACCATGGGCCACCAAGTCACCATGTGACATAAACTTTCCGTCATGAACTTGGTGTTGTTTGATACACAGAGTCATAAAGTCGGAGAAGCACTCCACCATTAAATGGAGGTGGTGTGTATGACAGCAGGTCTGAGCTGGATGTGCCTGAGGAAGTGGCCCCAATATCTGTGATCTACAGTCCTGTCACTTTACCTGCCCTCTTCTAGTCTGAACCTGAGTTGTTCCTTATGATCGGTTGACTGATAAAGAGAAAACACTTGCCTTATTTACAGGAAGTTCTATAGAATATGCAGGCACCACTTGAAGGTGGACAGTGAACCTTTCTGAACCTCCTTGAAGCACAGTCATGAAGGGAAAATGCTCCCAATAGGCAATGCTCTTGGTTGTTCACTTTGTTTGGGAGGAGAAATGGCCAGACATGTGACTGTATACTGACTCATGGGCTGTGGCCAATGGTTTGGCTGGATGGGCACAGACTTGGAAGAAACGTGATTGGAAAGTTGGAGACAATAAAGTCTGAGAAGTACGTGGATAGAGCTCTCTGAGTGGGCCACAGAAGTGAAGGTATTTGTGTCTCATGTAAATGTTCACCAAAGGGTGACCTCAGCAGAGGAGGATTTTAACAACTAAGTGAATAGTGTGTCATGTTCAGGGGAAAGCAGTCATCCACTTTCCCCAGCTACTCCATCACTGTCCAGTGAGCTAATGAAAGAAATGGTCATGGGGGCAGGGATAGAGGTCATACATGGGTTTAGTAATACAGGCTTCCACTCATCAAGGCCGTCCTGGCTACTGCTGCTGCTGAGTGCCCATTTACCAGCAGCAGAGAGCAACACTGAGTCCTCAGGGTGGTGCCATTCCTTGTGGTGATCAGCCAGCAACCGGGCGGCATGTTGATTATAATGGACCATTTCTGTCATGGAAAGTACAACACTTCATTCTTGCTTGGATACATACTTCCTCTCAATACAGATTTGACTTTCCTGTACACAATGCTTTTTCCAAAACTACTATTGGTGGACTCACAGAATGCCTTACCCACGATCATGAAATCGCGTACAGTATTGTCTGAGACAGAGGGACTGACTTCACAGCAAATGAAATGGGGCAATGAGCCCAGGCTCGTGGAATTCACTAGTCTTACTATGTTTTCCATCATCCTGATGCAGCAGCTTAATAGAATGATAAAATGGCCTTCTAAAGACACCATCACGGTCAGCTAGATGGCAATGCTTTGGGGCAGTGCTCTCCAGCAGGCTGTATACGCTCTAAACAAGTGTCAGATATATGATACTGTTTTTCCCATAGCCAAGATGTACGGTTCCAGGAATCAAATGGTAGAAATGGAAGTGGCATCACTCGCTATTACCTCTAGTGATCCACTTGAAAAATTTTTGTTTCCTGTCCCTGTGGTACTATGCTTTGTGCTTCTAGAGGTCTTAGTTTCAAAGGGAGAAATGTTCCTAACTAGGCACATAACATGGAATCCATTGAACTGGAAGTTAAAAATCCACCCAGCCAGTCTGGGATCCTTCTGCTTCTGGGGCAACAGAAGAGAGTTACCAAGTTGGCTGATGTGATTGATCCTGACTACCAAGGGGAATTGGATTAATGTTCCATGACAGGAGTTAAAAAGAGAGTATATCTGGAATACAGGAGAGCCTTTGGGACATCTCTTAGTGCTACCATTTCCTCTGATTAATGTTAATGGAAAACTACAACAACCCAATTCTGACATGACTATTAATGATCCAAACCTTTCAGGAATATGGATTTGAGTCACCTTACCAGGCAAAGAATCAAACAAGCTGTGGAAAATTTGAGGATAAAGGGAATCAAACCTAGGTCCCCACATGGAAGGTGAGAATTCTACCATTGGCCTACCACTGCCACCCTAGTTATGGAAAGATAAGCCTCATTTCCCTTGATGAATCAAGGCATTTGGTAGCCTGATAAGGGAAATCTCTTTCCGCATTTCTTGGTACACAGAGAGACAGCCTCATAGTGCCGTAGTTAAGTGCTCAGCTACTAATTGAAACACTGGTGGTTCAAACCCACCATCTGCACCAGGGGAGAACTATGTGGCAGTCTGATTTTGTAAGGATTTATAGCCTTGGAGACTTTGAGGGGCAATTCTACTCTGTCTTATATGATTTGTAATCACCTTGATGGCAACAGTAACTGGTTGGTATGTAGAACAAAGTACACTTGCATGTGGAACAGGAAGTTGCCTGGGAGGAAGAGAGCCCTCTGTTACCTTTTGCGAGGTTCAATATTATGAGAAACTTTACGATAGAGTATTGTGATTTTATATTAATTGTTTGGCAGCAGACAGAGTAACAAGGGTTCAAAGAGGTCATAACATATTGAAAGTCTAGGCTCAACAATGTCATGGACTCAATTGTGTCCCCCCAAAATAATGTGTGTCGACTTAGCTAGTTTACGATTCCCACTATTGTGTGATTGTCCTCATTTTGTCATTTGATGTGATTTCCCTATGTGTTATAAATCCTATCTCTACAAAATTAGTGAAGAGATATTCGTAGGGGTTGTATCAATGAGGCAGGACTTAATGTACAAGACTAGGCTGTGTCTTAAATCCGTCTCTTTGTGATATAAAAGATTGAAGCAAGCAGACAGACATGGGGACCTGATACTACCAAAAAACGGGAGCCAGGATGATTGTGTGTCCTTCGGACCTGGGGTCCCTGTGTAGAGATTTACTAGGGAAAATTGATGACAAGGACCTTACCCCAGTGCCAACAGAGAGAAAAAACCTGCCTCTGCAGCTGGCACCTGGAATTCAGATTTCCAGCCTTCTGTACTGAGAGAGAATAAATTTCTCCTTGTTAAAGCCATCCACTTGTGATGTTTCTGTCATAGCAGGACTAGATAACTAAGGCAAGCATCTAGGTTAAAAACTAGAAGGATGTCTTAGTCATCTACTGCCACTGTAATGGAAATACCACAAAGGCTTTAACAAACAAAAGTTTATTCTCTCACAGTGTAGCAGGCCAAAAGTCCAAATTCAGGGTATCAGCTCCGAGGGAAGGCTTTCTCTGTTGTCTCTGGAGGAAGGCCCCTGTTGTCAATCTTCCTTTGGACTAGAAGCTTCTCTGGGCAGGAACCCTGGGCCCCTCTCTTATATCTCAAATGAAATTGGCTCAGGACAAAATCCAATCTTATAGATTGAGTCTTGCCTCATTAATATAATTGCTGCCTATTCCACTTTATTAACATTATCGAGGTAGGATTTATAACACAAAGGAAAAATTCACATCAAATGAGAAGATGGTGGACAATCATAGAATACTGGGAATCATAAACTAACCAAATTGACAGATATTTTAGGGGGACACAAGTCAATCTGTGGCAGGGGGACAGGAATGTTTTCAGTCTTGTATAAGATCAAGACCAGAGATCTCTCAGGCCCAGAACCCTGCTCATCCTATTAAGTTTTCTGCTTTCTCTCAAGAAGGGCCCTGCACATGTGAGTAAACTAAGACAAGTTGGGAACTCAAGGTTGAGGCATTCCCCGTGAGGTTTAAAAGTGGGGCATTTATCTTGAGAGGTGTAAATTCTTGAAACAAATTTTGTGACTAAGAGGGTCGTATTTCCACCAGCAATCACCTATGTCAGTGTAGGAATCAGTAATAATAATGAATTTGCTACTTCTCCCAAATACATGTGGTGTTGAAAGCCCGTGCCACCCCCCTCCCCAGCTTAAATTGAGAACACTTCAAGGAGCAGCTGTTAGATTTCTGGATAATTTGGGCAAGCAAGTTTCAAGAGATTACTTAGGAAAATAAAAGTGATAAAATTATATATTATCCAAAGCTGTCACACCTGTGCTTACCCATTCATCTTTCTACTCTCATTTATCCACTCATTCAATTTATCTGTTAATTCATCCTTCTATTCATTCATTTATCATTCAACATGCATTTATTGAAAATTCTCTTTAAGATAGCTGCATTAGACATGATTTTTGCCACTAAGGGGCCAATACTCCCATAAAATGTATGCATTTCAGATGAGAATGCGTGAAGGAATAGTAGTATATTTGTTACTATCTTGTCAATTAAATACACTCACAAAATCACCAAACCATCACTTTATCGCATGTGCTGAGATGATTCACTTTGATTATGTGTGCACAAGTGTTTGTGTATACAGATTATTGGAATGAGAAGACGCTTATGCCTGCGCTCAGTTTTAATGTGGTGACTGCTATGTTGGGTGTGGAAGTTTGTTTTGAAAAACAAAAGAAAACAAACACTTCATAACACCTTACTTGGTAGAGAAAAACATCAGAAAACATGGCTTGGTGGGCTCTCCCGTATCTACCTGCAGATGCTGGAATAAATATTGTTCTTTGGTTGCAAGAGGATATCTGATCCAGTGTTCTTTAATCAAAGTAATCTTTTTAAAAGCATGCCAATATCCTTTGGAGGTTTTGAGCACCTAGGCAGAATGAGGAAGAAGCTCACTGTGCTATTTAAAAATTTCTATTCACAGAAGGATCTCAGTGAAGTATTCTAATCAGCTGTCAGACATGCAGGCCTTCCCCATAGCTCGCACAAAGACGGTGGAGAGGGTCAGGTTGACAGATTGTTTTTGCTGTCATAATGAGCACAAATTAACTGATTTTACTGAAAAATCTCTTTGGATTATGACAGACAAAACGTATTTCACAACATGATATGTTTTCAGTGGGCAGCACTGGTTTCTTGAGGTAGATGCTGCCAGTCCCCTTTGCCTGTTCTAGTTCATTCCTAGTTATTTCATTTTTTTTACCACGATGACTCTAAGCCTCAACATTTTTACGAAAATGCAAAGACCTTGAAAAAAAAGGTAGACCATGCGGTAGGGTTTTTTTTTCACCTGTGATGATGGGTGGCAGAGGCCGACAATGACAGCTGAGGCCTTTTGTCTACTTGTTTGTTAAGTCCTGGTTCATGGTAAATGCTTCCCAGGGGCGTTACCACGTGATGGAAAGATCTTTATACACCTTGTGATCCCTCCCATATGTCCGTTCATATACTTCTATCACCTCTGACTAGCAAGCCAGACTACTTGGCACGACCCCAAAGCCCATATGTACTCTAACTTTGGGTTACATTTTTCCCCACACAATGTGTATGATCAGGAAAACCAACAAAAACGCTGTCCATTTGTTGTGGATTGAATTCTGTCGCTGAACCCCCACTCCCCCAAATGTGCACAGTGATTTGGTCAGCTGGTGAATCCTGGTGTTGTGTGATGTTTCTGTATGCAGTAAATGCTTCCCCTAGGATGCTAATGAGGGCGGACGGGTGGCAGTTGGCTTGGTGCAGCAGGACTGAACAGGTGAGATGGTGTTGCTCATTGTGGCAATTTCTTGGGTTACGAAGGAAAGAGAAACAAGCGGAGAGTTGGGGACCTCAAACCATCAGGAAAGAAGGCGTGCTGGGAGCAGTGTACCCTTTGGAGCCACGGTCCCTGTGTCTCAGAAGCTCCCTGCTCAGGGGAAGGTTGGCGACAAGGACCTTCCTTCAGAGCCAGCATAGACAGACTTCCCCTGGAGCTGATCCGATGCCCTGTATGTGTACTTTTTAGCTTACTTTTCTGTGAGAAAACAAATTTCACTTTGCTAAAGACAACTATTCCTTGTATTTCTGTTATAGCAGCACTAGGTAACTAAGATAGCATGCTAAAGATTTCCCTTTTTTATGTCTTACAGGGCCATTCCTGAGTAAGGGTTAGTAGACTTGCCATCCATTTTCAACTGGTACCCATACACAAAGTCAACCTATCCACATACTAAGCTTTAGCATGTTTATTTCTATTGATTATTTGGAATCCTCTATATCTCCATAGGGTCAATAGGTTGTGCAAAGAATTAACACTCTCAGCTTATAAATGAAAGACTAGAGGTTTAAGTTAATGCTGATGTGCCCTGAAAGAAAGGCCTGGTGATCTACACAGAAAATACATGGAGGGACATGAGTCGGAGCTGGCTTGAAGTCAAAGAGTTTATTGGCATATGTTGATAGGTGCCAGTCATAAGAAGGATGATATTACGGTGGAGGTGGGCACCATGTGGGTCTGGCTCACCTGCTCATGAAGCTTACTGGTGCTCTCCGACCTTGCTTGTGCTTGATCTCAGATACGCCACTTACATCATTCACTGAACTGTTGCTAGGTCTGCCCAACCTTATGGCTGGGACTGATAGGATCCAGCCCACTATGGGTTGTATGGTCCTGTAATGTACCACATTAAGTGTCACATCTCCACAAAGTATCAGTGTTAGTTTGGATCCTATGTGCAATAGGACTAAAAATATTTCAGGATCTCCTTTCCCCATTACCCACTTATCTGAGTAAATGACTGTTGGGCCAAGGACTAGTAGAACCATTACCATGTAGGTACTCTGGGGTGTAATAAGATCCTGCTTCCTGGGCGTCAAGCCCACTCTTCAGTCAGTGGGATCCAGGCCTTCAGATTGGCTCGTATCCAGAAACTGGGCAAGGTATTATGGATTTTAATTAGGCTGATTGCTTTTAACCTCCTAGGCCTCTATTTCTAGTTATTTTTTTGCAGTGACAGATTTAAATAGTATTCTAGTTGGCTGTGCATTTATTTTGCCCCTGATGATGCAAATAAGGATCCCTGGTGGCACAATGGCTAAGCACTCAGTTGCCAACCAAAAGGTCAGTAGTTCTAAGTTACTAGCTGCTCCATGGAGAAAGATGTGGCAGTCTGCTTCTGTAAAGATTACGGGCCTGGAAACTATATGGGACAGTTCTCCTCTCTCCTGCAGGGTTGATGTAAGTTGGAATTAACTTGACTGCAGAGTTTTTATTGGTATCGAGGACATAGCTCTTTTACTTTCTGTTCACTAGGCTATTGGCTTCAACTCTCACCTTCAGTATGACACAATAAAATTACAATATTCAGAGTCCCTGGATTCCTTTGTCTAAGTACTCCTACCTGACCTCAATTGTTTAGGTATCTGATCTTCCCTATTGCTCTAAGTCAAGGCTATAAGTCCTTACCATCAGCAGTGGCCCACAGAGAGCCACCACTGCTGTGGTAAAGACACTGCATCGGGGACAGCAGCCGTGATTGAAGCTACTATTTGTTAGAGTTTGTTGTCATCTATCTTTTAGTGATACCATTGCCCCTGTTGGTTTCTGGGTGGTACAAATGGTTAATGAACTTGGCCGCTAACTAAAAGTTGGAGAGCAGAGTCCACCTGAGGTGCTTCAGAAGAAGGGCCTGGAAATCTACACCCCAAAATAAATCAACCACTGAAAACCTCATGGATCACAGCTCTGCTCTGACACATGATTCTCTGTGACTCAAAGTCAACTTGATGGCAGCTGGATTTGCTTTTTTTTTCCTCTTGTCTCAAGCACATGCTTTTGGCCTTGGGAGAGTGTATCCTCTGGGTCTTCTTGTGGAGCTTTATTACCCAGTGGCTCTTAAGGTCTTACAGCACAGGTCAGTTACAAGTTATGGATTGCTCATGGAGGGTATGCCCTTGAGCAAGATGAGACAGACCCTGAAGAAGCTAACAGCTTGAGGTCATCTGGCGACCACAATCACTACATCTAGGGAGAAAGTCCTTCCTTGTAGGAGGAACTGGGCAGCGCATCTCCATGTCTGCCACAAGTTGTTATGAAGCTTTTTATGAAGATTATTGGTGTTTTGTGAGGACTCTTTGCAGAACCGATATGTTAAAAAATAAAATAAGGGACTAGACCAGTACAACTAGAGTACTTGCTAGAATCAAGGATGGTGAGACTGTGTTTCATGTTCTTGAACTTGTTGTCAGGAGGGATCAGTCCTTGAAGAATGACATTGTGTGTGGCAAACTAGAGGATCAGTGAAAAAGAGGAAGATCTTCAACAAGATAGCCTGACACAGTGGTTACAACAATGGGCTCAAGCATACCTAAGGTTGTGGGCCTGGCACAGGAGAGGACAGTGTTTTGTTCTGTTACATACAGGTTGTGGTGAGTCAGAACCAAGTCAACAGCAACGAAAACCAACCACAGACCAGAACTGAAACAGTATGATTATCTTTGTATTTTTGTACGTTATACATATATGTACATATGAGACATATTTCTTTACTTCTCTATTTCTATGCTTAGTTTGACTTTCGAGGAACGCGACATGTTTCATTTCATTGTACGAGTTGAAATCTTAGCAGCCTCTTTAGTCTTTATAAAGTGTCTCTTCTGGTCATCTTTAACTGGATGTTCAGTGCATATTTGTCACCATTGCCCTGCTGCCTGCCATGAATACACTAAAAAAAAAAAAAAAAAAAAAATTCCAGTTAAAACAGGGCCAGGGCTGGTGGACATTCTAGACAATCATGGAGGAAGATGAACCTAAAGACATCAAAACCAGGCTAAGATAATTCAATGTTTTATCGTGTTAATAAGATCATCTTGTCCATTCATTGTCAGGGTGATCTTTTAATATACTAAATTTAATAAAACCACTTCCTACCTATATTCTGTTAATGTTTTCTCATGGCTCCCAGGAGACGGTGCAAAGTCCTGAGCATGGCCACTGAGACCCAAGCCTGATCTGACACCTTCCCATGCTCACGTCACCAGGACAGTCTTTAGAGATATAGGAGTGAGAGATTCATGTAGTTTTTGGCCTCCTAGGTAATAAGAGGAACTAGAGATACACTTCAAACAAATAAATCACAATTATTTAATCATTATAAGAAGTATCACCTGGTCTGTCTTTTTGAAGGTAACTTGTAATGCAGGTTGATACAGCAACAGCTCTTTATTGTCCGGCATTAGCTGAGTTCCTTTTTGCAAACAAGAAGGTCCTTGTATGTACAGCTTTGTTCAGCCACAGAATGACTCCTACCAAAATCTATCAGTGTTCTAGAAGCCCCCTGCGCAGCAGTAAGGTCTGCTCCCAAAAGCCAGTACCTTGTGTTTGGGGGCAGGGTGTGAAGGTATCACTTTCTCTGATGTGATGTGTCTGATGTGTAGGACTAGCGTACTGCCTGCTCTCTTGTTGGTAGTCCAGTTCTATCCCCAACTCGTGCCTGCCCTGAACCCCTGAGCACTTGACTGGAGCTAAATAAGCCACAAAGGAATGCTACTCAATGCCTCCGGCTGTGCTTGTGTCCCTGCTTTGGCCTTTCCTGGGAATGTTTCCTACTTCAAATCGGACAGATTCCTTAGGCGCTATGACAACATCTTGAATGCTTCCCAGTGTTACTGCCTGAGGATGCTGCCACCACACTTCGCCACGGTGGCTTCCTTGGATAAAGAACTTTACCTGCCTTCTTGGACACGTAGCTCCTCCCCTTTATAATGGATGAACCCTGTAGATTCATGGCTCTGGCTCATTTTTCCCTCAATGCCAAGATTTATTACCTTGTCTTTTGGAATTATGGTTGACATCCCAGTGTGCCATGAAGCAGAATCCTCCCTGGGCTATGATACTTACTAACGCTGTTAGGCTTCAGACAAATATCATCTCTGCTTTGTCCTTTAGAAAACACCATAGAGAGTGAGGCTGGGGTGAAGTAAAGTAGGAAATCAACTCATATTCCCATTCTGAGGTAAGAGGTGACTAAAGACACAATGTCCAAGAGGCAGCAAGGGAGGATCCGTCCTAGTCAACACTGCTGGGTTCCAGGCTGTCGAGCCTAGCTGGATGCTCAGGCCCACACTATTGACTCACTTGGGGCTTTGTGCCAGGTTTTACTTCCAGCCCATATAAAACTAATCAAATTAATGGCTGCTGCTGCTGTTTCTCATCAAATGCCATTAAAGTATAACTTTTTCATGAATAATTCTAAACATTGACTCAAAGAAATTGATTCCAAGAGTCACATATTTCAAATTGGAGGAATAATTGATGTTTTCAACATGTAAGCAGGCTTCTAAGGAATTCAGAGATATGTTAGAAGGGTACAGGTATAATCGCAGTTCTCTTGAATTTTAGAGCTTCAGACTGGCATTTGTTTTTCTGTTTTGGCTTTCAGAGAATACCTGCAAAATCTCAGCAACGTGTTTCATCGTCTCAACCTTGCCCTGCCCAGTCATGCCAGGGACACGCTGCGTACTTTGTGTCTCCAGTCACGCCCCTAGGAACTGCTCCTGTAGTCCTGTGGAAGCGTAACAATAGTGTATTTTCTTTCTTTTATAAGACCAGCATTTCATACTTTCTCTTCGATTGTCAGGCAACTATCTACCCGACAATCACAGTTAACTCACCACAGTTGTAGTAAGTGTAACTCAATAATCAGGGAAAGATCCTGTACCCAGTTTCAGCAACCAGACCAGTGGACTTCCAGCTGGCCCCTCTGATTTGCTGCACTTTGTTTCAGCCATGCTTTGTTCTTTCTTTACCTGATGAAGAGTTTTTCATTTCAACCTGGATACTCCCTTTGGAGTTTTTGGATTTGCTGTCCTTACCCCTTGCTCTCCAATATCAAATGTAAGTAGTGACCTTGCTTTCCACATTAACCTAAGATTCAACTGAGTCCATTCCCTTACAACTTCTGTCAGGGAGGGAGATTCGGGGAGTTTGAGTATGTTAAACTAAATAGGGTGTCCCTGGGCAGTACAAATGTCTAAACTCTTGACTACTAACCAAAAGCTTGGTACATCTAGAGGCACCTTGGTAGGCAGGCCTGGTGATAATTTCTGAAAGATCACAGCCTTAGAAACCCTAGTGAGAAGTTCTACTCTGCACACACAGTGTTGCCATGTTTCAGAATCAACTTGGTAACTACTAACAATACTAAATAAATGTAACAATTCTAAGCGCATTGATTAATAAATATACTGAGCCAGTGATTTATTTGTTTATTCATTGCCAGCCAAGCCAAGTGCCGTCGAGTCAGATCCTAGAACAGGTATTTATGCATGTATTATTGAGCGAGGAACTATGATGAAAAGTAATGAATATTTAGTTCCTTCCCCAAAGCAGGTCATCCTTACAGTCAGCCTGGAGGAGTTTATAGTCTAATAGGAGATACCAATGTGTAAACACATAGCTAAAACTAGAGTAAAAGCAGTTTATATAGGAACACAGTGACAGGGCAGTCAGTTCTACTTTGGAAGGCAAAGAAAGACTTAATTAAAAAAGATACTACTTCAGGTGATATTGATGGTCATTGCGATAAAGGGATTCTAAAAGAAGGCCACTAAGCAAAAGCAGAGATGAGTGACACAGGAACTTATTAGGAAAGCTGTCAGTAGTTTGGGGAAGCTGAATGATTAGAACCAGATGTCCGTAGGTGAGATCAGACAGGGTCTTGATCGCTGTCTTAGGCTAAATTCTCTAGAGAGCAAAACCAATAAAGTGTATAAATATATACATAGAGAAATTTATATCAAGGAAACAGCTCACTTGATTATAGAGACTGGAACATCCCAAGTACCTGGATCAGGATAGAGGCTTCTCTTGATTCAAGGAAACATAGCAGCTGACAAACCCAAGATGCAGAGTGGAGAGCAGGGCTCCTGCTCTCAGGCTGTGAAGATCATGAATTCCGAGACCTACGAACAGGATGATAGCTCAAGTCTCAAGAGTTGGAGTCAAACAACAGGAGACAGCTGCAGGGTCTAGAGCAAGCAAAAAGCCAGAATATCTGCTTCTACATGGCTAAAGGCCATACCTTCAAGAAAATGTCCTTTAAACTGATTGCTACTCACAGTGGCTGCAATCATGGGGGTCATCAAACATAAACACTAACAACCATGGCCCGGCCAAGGTGACACAATCCTAGCCATTAAAAGTGCTCAGTACCCACCTGCTGCCATCCAGTTGATTCTGACTCATAGTGACTCTATAGGACAGAGTGGAACTGCTTCATAGTTTCCAAGGAGCACCTGGTAGATTCAAACTGCCCAACAGAACTCTGCACTTTAATGATGATTCTCATATTGATGTGTGCAGCATATCCACCTATAGAGCTTTCAAAATTCATCTCCATTCTCAATCTACTGTATTGGGATTTGCAGATGTGGAACCTGGCTGGGCATATATATATTTTTAACATTTCTCTGTTTAGAAACTTCCCACATTTGTTCCATTGTCATTCATGGGCTCAGAGCTAAAGAATATTTTCCAGCCTCCCTTGTAGTTAGGCAGAGCTGTAGTTTCATTGTGGCCAATGAATGTGAGAATATGAGAAGTGATATATGCTACTTTGAAATCTGTCCTCCTTGTCCTTACCATTTCTGCACCAGCCAGCTGGATACACAGAACCTAGTTAAAGGCTCTAAAGTCCTAGAGTCAAAAAATCAGTTGAACATGTCTGAGTTCCTGTGTCCCCGAAAGGAAGACCACATGGGGGACAGCCAATTCAATCACAACATGAAGAAGATATTAATTTTCATTGTGCTAAGTCACTGGAGTTATAGAGGTATACACAATACTAGTAAGAACCACTGCTAGGCAACAAGCAGCCTCTGAAAGAGTCGAGTGGTAATGATGAAATTTACACTTTAGAAACACTGCTCTGATAGCAGTGTAGAAATGGATTATACTGGACAAGGGGAAAGTCAGTTAAAAGCAAATTGCAGTCTTGCTAGAAGACACGACGAAATCTCAGCCACAGTAGTGGTAGTAATTTGGGGTAGTAGGGTGCAGTTATGTAAGACACAAAATAAATAAAACCTATTCACTGTGGAGACAGATTGCATGCTTAAATGACAGACAGTTTCAGTTTTCTGGCATGTAAGAAGCTCTAAACACTGCTCCTGAAATTCAAAAACATAATAACTTGTTCAAAGGTAATTTTATTCTAATTCTATGGCTCTCAAATCTTGATAGTAACAGAGTTGTCTTTTTTGATTTGGTAGTTGCTCTTTCTCTCTTATGCATTTTGTTTCACGCAATAATAACTGTTTAGAAATGCAAATCTTTCTAGGGTGATCAAGTAGAGGTCGTGTGGAAAATCCAGATAAAATATTGTACACCAAATTCCTAAGTTATGAACATCAGACTTAAGAAAAACTCACTCTTTCTCTTCCATTTTATATAAATCTGCCTATACTTTAAAATGATTGAACCAACCCCTACTCACAACAAAGTCTTCATTGCAATTACCTTCACTTGCTGCACAGGCAACTTTTAAATCATGGAAAAGTCTTCCTGCCTTTTCTTGCACTAAAGTGAGACAAGTTTTTACCTTTGAGTATGCATCTGTTCTTACTTACCTACAAATATGACTTAAAGACACAAGCAGATTTGGTTCATAACCTGGAGACTACCTATATTACAACAAATAAGTCTGTAAGTTGAATGAAAAAAATCCTGATATAGTTTTATTAAAATGTCATTCTGTAAAGGACCATTGCTGGCCAAGGTGTTGCCTTCATGCCATGGGATACTTAGGAGGGTTTGTCCTGAATAGCGAGACTGGGGCGACCTTCTGATTCAGACACATCTACCTGGGTGCACCCAAATACCGCTGAGAGGATCCTGAAGGGCAGAGGCTCAGGTGTATGTGTTGGCTCTCTGTTAAATGCTGAAGACACAAGTACTTTCACTTCAGGATTTATGAAAGATGGTGGATTACAGGTATGATGAGAAATCATGATAAGAGAAGCTGGTAAAGCAATCATAAAAGGAAGGAAATAATTTATAACTTTAAAGCAGAGGAAACCTTTAGGAATAAGTTTGTCCCAGCAGCTCCAAGGGATTATGGCCATTGATTTCAGGCAATTTAGCCACTTGCTTTAAACTAGAGGGTCTTAACTTCTGTTAAAAGTGAAAGGATCGCATCGCAGCTTTTAGAGTTCAAAACAGCCATAGAGACAGAAAAATTGAGAGCAAAGCATCTGACCACATTCAATGGCATCATCAGCTTGGATGGTGCCGGTAAAGCCAAGCGGAGTGAGCTCCGCTGAGAGACGGGAGCTGGAGAGGACCAGAGCCCGTACCGCTGATATTACCTTACATCTGCTTGCCTTGCCAGAGTTTATAGAATGCTTTGCCGCACGCAGTCTTATTCAATCATCTTGCAAAACCCTGAGAAGTATTCCAGTTTTATGGATGAGGAAATGAGGCTCATACTGTTCAAGAGGCAGGTCTTCAAGTTCAGTGCACTTCCTACCAAAAAAACGGCTTGCTCACCTTAGTAATGATTTTAAGAAATAATTAAGATAGTGTAGATTTTTCACTTCACAATAGAATTGTTTCTAAAATCCAAATTCAAATTATGTTTTCTAAATGTAACCATTAACCAATCTGTTATTATTAGTATTTGTTTGTAATACTGATAACTACCTGTTCCTCCCCTGACATTTGTTGGCCTGGAAGTGTGTTCACATTAAGTGGAGCTCTAATCTTCTACTGCCCCTGAGGAAAGTGAAAACATGAAGGAAAGCAGGTCCAGTGCTGGAAATTGGATTAGAAGAAAGGTGGGTTGTGGTTTGTAAATGTAGCTTAAATCAAAACAATAATAATACATCGAATGCTTCTACATTTTAATTCAACCTCCTCTGTTTTAATCACGTGGTTTAACTTATCAATTGCATCCAGACACCTGTTAGGTGCTTGAGAGACAAGAATCACTAGAAAGCCAGAATCTTGTGGCTTCATGACTGTTCCCTGGGCTATCCTTGCCAAAGTTTTTGTTTGAAATAGATGCTCTAGTTTTGGTGGATGTTTGTGAGTGATTGTAATAGACAATAAGGGATTTTCAACTGAGAAAAACCTTGTCAGATTTTACCTCTGCCTTTTCCAGTGGTGACCCTGGACAAGTTGCTAAACCTCTCTGAGCCTCATGACCATTGTCTATAAAATGAAATCATATTTACCTTGTGCAGTAAATGAGACGGTGAAATTTCATGATTTATTTACACATAAAAATACTCAACATGATAATTTTATTAACATGAACATTTAGCAAATAATGGATTTTCACTATCTGGATGGAGTGAAAAATTGTCAGGGTGACTTGTTAGACGTCACTGAGTCAGTTCCAATTCACAGTGACACTATGTACAACGGTATGAAACACCGCCAGGTCTTGTGCCATCCTCATGATCATTGACGTGCTTGAGAAACTTGTTGCAGCTACTGGGTCAATCCGTCTCATTGAGGTTCTTCTTTTTCATTGGCACTCTATTTTACCAAAAACCCTGGTCATACAGTGGTTAAGGACTATGGCTGCTAACTGAGAGGTCAGTGGTTCAAACCCACAAGGTGCTTCTTGGAACCTGTATGGGGCACTTCTACTCTGCCTATGGAGTCTGTATGAGTTGAAATTGACTCAACAGCAGTGCAGGGTCTACTTTACCAAGCGTGATGTCTTTCTCCAGGAACTAATATAAGAAATCTCACTATCCTTACTTCTAAGGAGCATTCTGGCTTTCCTTCTGTTTATTCTTCTGGAAGTCCATGGTGTATTTGACATTAATTGCCAACATCATAATTCAAAGGCATCAATTTTCCATCTTCCTTTTTTATTGCCCAACTTTCATGTGTGTATGAGGTGACTGCAAACACTATGGCTTGGGTTAGGTGCACTTTAGTACTTAAAGTGACATCTTTGCCTTTATTCTTTTTAGTACTTTAAATAAAAAGGTCTTTTTTGGCAGATTTGCTGATCCTTCTTAGTTTCAAGCTTTCATATTCTAGTCACCAGTGATTATCAATGCAGTCTGATCACATATTTGATCAATTTTGTACTGTAGAAGTTGGTAAAAATCTTCAGGTCTTTCATCTTCAAAGACATTACCTTAGTGGTTCATGTGTAAATTTAAATAATAGTCACATTAACTGATATTTCCTCTGGGTGTATGGGTATTATCACTAACAGCATCTGTAATTCAGAATAGATCTTGAAATGCTCTTTTTGACAATGAACACTATGGTATTCCTCTTCAGTTTGTCATTCCGGGCATAGTAGACTGCTCTCTATTGTTTGTCCCATTGAAAATGGCCAATACCAGTCTGTTTCAACCCACTAAATGCCTGGGATATCAATTTTTGTGTATCTGTTCAATTTCAGTTTTGACAATTTCCAATTTTCTTAGCTTTATACTTAGTATATTCTACATACCAATTATTGATGGATGTCTGCAGCTGTTTCTTCTCATTTTGAGTTGTGCCATATAAGCAAAGAAAAGTCCAGAAAGTTTGACTCCATCCACGTCATGAAGGTTAACTTTACTTCAAGGAGGCAGCTTTTCCCTAGGTCATCCTTGGAGCGCCTTCCAACATGAAAGGCTCATCTTCCAGCACTATATCAGACAATACTCCACTACCATGCATAAGATTTTTCACTGGCTAATTTTTTTCACAAATAGACTACAGGTCCTTCTTTCTAGTTTGTCTTAGTATGGAAGTTCAGCTTAAACATGTCCCCTGGCAGTGACCTGGCTGGTATCTGAATACCAGTGGCACAACTTCCAGCATCCCAGAAGCACACAAGTTCCCACACTACAACAAACTGACAGACGTGAGGATTCGGGTGAAAAGCATCCATAAATTGTTTTCGTTACTGTAGTTCTCAACAATAACAAATTAGAATGGTCTTCCTCAGTCGTGAGGGCAAGTCTTTGTGAACCCCAGTTGCACAAATTATTCTGTGTTAAGGAACTTAGGAGAATCCCTGTGTCGTGCAACAGTTAGCAGGCTAAATTTATTATGAAAGTGTAGAGGCTTGAGTCCACCCAGAGGTACCTTGAAAGAAAGGCCTGTTTATCTACTTCCAAAACAGCAGTGCTTGAAAAACCTGTGGAGCCAAATACACTACTGTCGAGTCAATTCTGACTCATAGCAACCCCATAGAACAGAGTGGAACTGCCTCGTAGAGTTTCCAAAGAGCTCCTAGTGGATTCAAACTGCTGACCTTCTGGCTAGCAGCTGTAGCACTTAACCACTACACCACCTTTTTCCAAAAGGCTTAAGATCTTTTAATAACTTGTGTTGGAAGACAAAGGTAAGAGATAAAGCCTGTGAAATACATTATTTGTGTTTTATATTCACTGAAGTAGAATAACTGATATGTCTCAGCAAAGTAAAATAATGTTAGTAGTATTTTAAAACACACTGAATTAGTAATGATGCTATTTAACTAGTTTCTAAATTTTTAGAATCTTTCTTATAAAGTTTCTGTAAGATGTTTTAGTTTATAAGATACCAGCTTTATATGCTGATGATACACTTACAAATGACTTTACCTTAAATTTGTCCTCTCATGAAGGATGTTTCAGTTTCTCTGAATTAAGTGATGATTTTGTCTTTTTGTCTCATCCCTAACTCTGTAGTTTGTTTCATGGGTCCCACGTCTCCTCTCTCAGGTCTTCTGTGTTCTCCGGGGCAGACACAGTGTAACTTGAATGACAGAATGTTTCAGAAACAAACAACAAACTTCTTTTGTCATTCTCTCAACTCTGTTGAACATATCTTTTTAAGTCTCCTTCCCAAAGCTCAAGAGTATTGGACTCATGATAACTTTATATTCAATTCCTCATATAAAAACCTTACTTCATAACCCCCCCACATAGTTTTAAAACTCATTCATTCTAAAATTTTCATTACTCTTCCCAAGACTTCATTTCAGCACACTCTGTGGTTCTTTACACTGTGCTTAAGCCTCTCTTTTCATTATAAATGTTCGTCTTATTTTTGTTTTTTAATCTTCAACAGGAGTGATTTGTGAGCTACGAATATCACATCTAGGCTCTTCTAGTGGTTCAAATTATCGTACACTTCAAATCAGACTACACACGATGTCAGAAAGTGAGCTTAAGTTGAAAGGGCAATTAGCACCAGTCGAAAGGATACTGACTTGAGTGTTTATGAACTTGTTTCTTTTGTCTCTAGGGTTCCCATTCAGATTTTCATGAACTTTTAAGCAAAATCCTATGTACCCAAACATGTTTAAAAATCAAACTGGGATAAACAAGAAAAGTGAAGATTTGTCTGCTGCCAAACCAATTGTGTTGCTCTTCTTTGTCTTCTTGAAGGTAGGACCGGCTGACAGGTCAGATTTGGGGTCTGAGGGGCAAAGGTAGAGGAAATCATGAAGAGACAGAGAAGTGAGCCAAGTCGTGTCTGAAGGGAAAACTGCAACACTCAGCTTGGGACTGCACAACCGGGAACCCACTGTTGTTGAGTGGATTCTAACTTACAGCAATCCTACAGGACAGAGTAGAACTGCCTCACAGAATCTCCAAAGGAGTGACTGGCATATTTGAACTGCCAACCTTTTGGTTCACAGCCATGGTAGCACCTAACCATTAACCACCAGGTACCAGGAGTCTACCTTTAATAGATATCAGTTCAGAGTGAGGACAGACAGCTGATAAGCTGGTGGGTTGCTCAAGTTTTGGTCAAACATCAGATAATACAATTAACATCAGAATCTATCATCATGGGGCAGCTAAGAACTTTATTAGCATTGTCTTTCTCACGTTTTATATACGATTGTATCAGTGACCCACAAGACAGGCAAATAATAAGACAGAATTATGAAATACGGTGGTAAGACCCAACAGTAGTATTGACTCCCATTTTCAAATTTGAGTGCATGCTTTAGACTTCTTCCCAAGCACCATCAGCCAGTAGTACTTCTGGAAACTACGTGTTGAGAAATTTTATGATATCAAGTAAAAGGAGATTTTGTACTTGTTTGGCTCTTAGGAAAAAATGGAGAAGAAATAATTCTTAACGTTTCTAATGGGATTCACTGATGATCTTTGATGTGCCAAAGCATAGAGAAAAATGGCCAGTAGTCATCATGTCAGCTCCATGTCACAGTCAGCTCCATGGCTGCTCACCAAACGGTCAGTGGTTTGAAATCACCATGTGCTCCCAGTCACCGTGGGGGAGAGGAGGAGGTAACAAACTAGTGTTATATAATACAAACGGGGAATATAATCATGAGATTGATGTCTAAGTTTAGAGTATCAGACATAAATTCATCATACTTATTTAATTTTCCATTTAAGCCATTAATGAAGTACTCTGCAAACACAGAATGCTGAAGTTGTGTCAAATTAGTGGAAATTCTGTACTGCATAGAAAATACTATAATTACAGAACAGTAGAAATATAATTGTTTTTAGTCTGTACACATCATTGCAATTAAGATATCACATTTGTTAAGATTTCTTTGAAATCTACAGTTAGTGGTTTTTTTAATTCTTTTCTTTTTCCACTCCTGATTTTGCTACTTCTGTTTTGAATGCCTGTAAACCATCTGGATGGTTTGGTATTCAAAAAGCTCTGTAGCACCGTAGTCTATTGATATATAACTCAAGATTCCAGATTAATTATGAAATGATTTGACTTTAACCTTGATTTTCTTTTCTGAACTTTAATTGATATTAAGTGCTATATCCAAAGGAAGGAAGATGACCCACATCTAGATGAAAACGTCAAGATTGGTCTATACAGCTGAATATTGAGAACTTTATATGACTCAAATAATACCATCTCTGGAGATTCTTTTTGGTTATAAACTTTATGGAAACTCAGATATATGTTATATATGCTGACAGATTCTCTAGCTAATCCCTAGAAACATACAAGGAAGGTGCTCCAATGGTTTTTTTTTTCTTTTTTAATCCTTTCTGTTTATACTACTTAGATAATAAAATTCTCCCACTGAAACAGTTTTTCCTGGATCACATAAAAATTGTCAAATAGAAAATTTACTGATAATAAGCACTCTCTAATCAACTTCCTTCAGAATAAGCATAAATATGGTCCTGGGAGGTATTATGTGCTATACAAGTTTGGTAATGACCAATGCGTGTTACTGTATCTCAGGGGCAATATGGTAAGTGGAAGTGTTTTTCAGAGAATATGGTGAATGGAACACCATAGCAAGTGTGATCTCTGCATTTTCAGTGTCAGGAATATTTATGATTCTAAGTAGTACCAGGCATGACTATTAAACGTTTAAAAAAAAACAACACCAGGGGTATAGTTCCAACTGCTTAGTAAACAACTTTAGAAAGATGTTTATAGAAGCTGGCTCTCAAGTGATAGATAACCACATAGTTGTATTATGCATGCTAAATTCACCATGCTACAAGCTTAGAAGCAGATAGATCAAGAGATTTAAAACAAATCATAAAGACAAAATACAGATATGTCAGTATGGGATAGGAAAGTAATTTTGCCTTAAAAGTGATTCTCCTTTCCTCCCTGCCTCCCTACCCCAGTACATCTAATTACAATTTATAGAATAAAATTAAAAGTAACTAGGGACTGTGCCATTTCTTAACTTACATGGCATCAAGCTTAAAAAAAACATTTAAATGGACTATTTACTTACACTAAGATATGACTGATTCCCACTAGTATGAATAAAAAACTGCACCACATAATTACTGATGGATAATTCTTATTTATTAATGTGCAATATTTAATTCTTAAAAAAAGAAAACATACACGTACAACAAACACGAAACAGGTTCTTCCATGCACGTCTTTTTCAACCTCACAAGACTCCCCTGCATGACATTTAGAGGAGTTCACTTGCTCAGGGTTGGCATATGTTTTTCATTTTCACTGTCCAGAACCATATTTACAGAAAGATGTACAAATATTGTATAGTGGGCTGTACAACCTTCACCTGATTAAAATTCCAGTTTCTTGTTCTTTGTAGGGCTTTGTGCAAATGCCAATCAATTTGAGAGTTCATGCAACTCGGCCTCTTAACCTTCACTTCCAAAGTTGAAGGGCAGGATTTTTAATCAAGTAGCAATTTATCTTTAATTAGGAAAACATAAGTAGGTATTATCACCTAATTGCAGTTACTGGTTAGAGAAAGTCACACTTCACAAGTAGTGACCCATGCTGGATTATCATTCTCCTATTACTGAATTTTGCATCTGTGTTTGTATTGGGCAGACAGCCAATAAAAATTACAAGGCAATCACCATACTTCTCTGCAGGCCTGCTGTTGGCTTTACCAACTCCGCGGCTGAATAACAAGCCAAGAGATTATCCCCAAGCTCCATTCTGGCTGTACCTATTTCCTGCTCTGACATCAAGTGTAGATTAAAGTAATTTTACACATACAAAAAAATAAAACAAAACAAAAACATGTAGTAAGTTAGAGAACTATTCCACACTTGGTTTCTGGTACACTTAAAAAGAGTTTAATATCTCAAGGCACCACTATGGTTGAACATCTGATACACAGGTAATCATCTAGTCTACTATGCTGTAAAGTCAGTAATAGCTTGTGCAATTGTGAAAAGCAATCTCTAAAGACTGTTAGGTATACAGTAGGCACGTGTATCATAGTACAAATAGAAAACAATGAGTCCTAGAAAAAGCATGTTGAGCACCGTTGTGGCATTGTTTTATATTTCTTTACCTAATACTACGTAAACCTTAGGTTTACCAAAGGAAAGACTAACTTTTGAAAGTGACACTCAAGGTTGTTTTCTGTGCTATCTCCGAGGAAGTGGCTCTAGTTCGTAGGTGTACTTTTAGAAGTAGTTGGGTCTGGATCAGCCTCTGTTGCGCTGGTAGATTCATTCAGGTGTGAGCTCAAGTTTTCTGACGTTAAGTGGGAAGACTTGTAGACGATCTCATTGAAATCAGACCCGATGGAAACCAAAGGAGGGTCGTTCAATGGTTCCTCCACTGAGACCTGGGTGTTTTCTCTGGTGATTCCCATGACTTTGCTATGCTCTGATGGGGATTTTCTTCTCATGCGAGTATAAGTCTTGTCCTGGTTCTCCATGCCTTGCTCATTTTTCAAGAATCGTCCAAAGAACCAGATGAAGAATCCAAACCACACAAAAGCAATCAAACTTGGAACAAAGGCCAGACACTTGACATCAAGGCTAGCCCCTATGTACCTGCTATGTAAGAACATATCTCCCTCAACGTACGTTTTATTAGTCTGAGGGTTAGTGTGATTGGACCTCCATTCCCAGGACAGCTTTGTTCTGTTCAAATCCTTTAAACTTTCCAAATCTTTCACCGTATAGATCTTCTGCCCTGGGCCAATGTACTGCCCATATTCGTGAGGTTTGTAAAATATCTGGTTCTTCCACATATTCAGATCCAAAATCAAGACAAGAAAGATGATTCCATAATTAAACCATTTACCTGCATTGAAAAAAGAAATACAGCATTAATCAAAGAACCATAAAATTGCAATAGGGTTTTCTCTAATAAAATGGAGATAGTGGTATAAATTGTTAACAGTTTTTTTTAACTGCTTTCCTGCCATAAAGTGAATTGGCAAAGGGAATTTCCTAAGTGGATTCTAGGTACATGAAAATGTAACTGTAAGTCCACAGAGCCAGTAATTTATGGTATATATACTAACAGGATTAGGTGTCTGTACTTTAAAAGCAACACGGCTATACCCAAATTTGGTTCCGTGTAGGTTATTCTCTAGAACATTTCAATTAATGCTGAAAAGCAAAGTTCTAATAAATTTTAGAAAAGTGCAATGTATGATTGAACATCTCTTACAGTTTCATAATTACGTCTGGGCAAGAAATAAATCATTCCGCAATGCAAGCACAGCAGTATATCCATTGAATTCACATTGCTTTTTGTAGGTGACCTGTTGATTAAACCATTAGTTGATGTGACTCTGATCAATAATCCTTGAGCATTCAATGCAAGACACTAAAAATAATTACATGAAATTCTCATTTTAAAAAATGCATTTGTCAGACATATAAATATAGCCAAATCTAATGAACTCCTTTAGAAGACATTTTGGAGAGATTACACCTAATTCAATTTCTTTGTGGTACTTAAAATCTTGTATAAATAAGGTATTTCTTAATGCTATGTTATCTAGTGCTATTTTTAAAGCATCAAATTTGAAAATGGGGAAAAATTATTTTCAAAGGATACTGGATTCCATTATAATTTTTATTATAACCATAATTCACTTCAAATTTTACAATATAAAATACAGTATAATAATATTACAATATCTGCCTCATAGGTTTGTTGTAACAGCAAATTAAGTGATAGCTGTAATAGTTCTAAAAGCTTCAGTTATAACTGCTACATATTATGCTAAACTTGTTCTCCTTTGTATTTGAAGATAACAGTATTGAACATCACTAACCTACTGCTTTACACAATCATAGAAATCTTGTGACAGGAAAGACATAAGATCTTGGGTACATATAAAAAATCAAGAATGGTATCCTGGATTGAACTGTATTCTCCCCAAAATGTGTGAAGCAATTTGGCTGGGCCATGGCTCCCAGTACCGGCTGATGTTGTTCTGTATGATGTCCCTCCTGCTTAAAGCCCTGCTTCTGTGATGTTAACATGGGCAGCAGCTGGGTCGGCGGGGCAGGACTCAGTGTGTAAGACTGTATTGTGCCTTGAGATAATCTCTAGGGATACAAAAGAAAGAAGTTCACAGAGAGATTTGTGGACCTCATACTGTCAGGAAAGAAGCAATGCTGGAAGCACAGTGTGCCCTTTGGAAAGGACCTGGGGACCCTGTGCCTCAAAAGCTTACAGTCCAGGGAGGACTGACGACAAGGGCTTTCCTCCAGTGCCAACAGAGTAAGCCTTCCCTTGGAGCTGACTCCCTGAATTCGGACTTGTAGTCAGTTGGCTGTAACAGAATAAAATCTCTCTTTTGAAAGCCATCTACTTGTGATTTCTCCAGTAAGGTGATGCTAGATGACTAAGACACATGGCAAAAATACATTTTGCAATATGTATTACACTATAATAATATCTACATAAAAATTTAAAAAGCACACATTTCTGAGGGGTTTAGTATATTATCATCATCATCACACATTTTCAAGTTCCTATTATATGTACAGTTGAAGGGTTTTAATCTTGGCACCACAACTTATTAGCTATATGATCTTGAGACAGATGATCAAGTTTTCCAGTTGCTTTCAAAGCAGAAAATAATAGCACTTATCAAGGTGGTTAGCATTACAGGAGATTACTGGATGTTAAGGGCAGTGCCTGGTACATAACAGCAGCCCAGTCTTTGTTACCGTTGTCACCAAAGCCATGATCATTTCTTTACCTGTGCGGGATAGCGCAGCTGACATATGAAGAGAATTTATGTAAACCACATGAAAGGAAAGCATAACTCTGCCAGCACCGAAATGGTCCAACTCTAAGACCCTGTGGCTCTCGGGCAGATTGTAACTCAGAGCAACACTGCAGAGTTTCCAAGGCTACCATCTGGGCCGAAGCTGACTGCCTCATTCTCCCCCATCGTGGCTGGTAGGTTCAAGCCTCCCACTTTTCGGCTAGCAGCCGAGCGCTTAATCAGTGTGCTACCAGGGATCCTTTTGGTTCAACTCTTCAGGGTTTATAATATTTGTAATGGAAGCTCTTGCCTGGCTGACTCATTTTGTACATCCAAAGGATGAAGCAACAAAATATTGGTAAAGTTATTTCCAGATATAATAAGACACAACATCTGGTACTGTCAGGTTCAAACCACTTGTGGTTGAGCTTCAAAACTAAAACAGATTCACACTAAGAATCAATTGTTACACAAAATAGGAGAGGTCTAGCCCGAGAAACTTAATGGAATACAAAGATGAGCATCATTACCAAACATTTATTGTGATCATAATAGCCTCCGTGTAGGATACCTTGCTAGATGCTGGGGACATACATTTCTGCCTTGCAGGAAGAAATTATCATACTTGAGAAACAGGACAGATAAATCAAAATATAAATAACAATATGAGGCCACATTTGAGAGATGCAAAATAAGCGATCCACAACATAAATGCGTAAATAATGTTGCTTCTGAGAAAATAGAAAAAGCAAACAAACAGATCTGACTTTCTGCAGAAAAGATTTTTAAGGGAGTAGTAATTCATGTGGTCTTTGAAGGGAAACACGTCAGAGAACATTTGGAAAAATGTTATCTTTCTTTTAGTTCATGCTCCTACTATGAGTCGGACTCGATGGCAGTGGTTTTTGGTTTATTATGCAGATAGAACAGCATACAGAAAAAGATTAGCTGATGTGTAACAGAGCAGCTGAAAAAAGAGAGATAAAAAAGAATGAAGAATAGCATAGGAACAAAAGGTAGGAGAGAGATGAGATTCTCTGAGATTTGCAACCAGTACTGAGGAGGCACTAGTTGTAGCCTCCAGAATAAAAAGTAATTTGAAAGGAGAGCTCTGGAAGCTTCTCTGTTGTAGGAGATACAGATTTATCCTCTTGTTATAAATTGTCTATGTTAAATATCCAAACTGGATGCCAGGAAGATGTCCTTTAGCTTGTATGATAGTCTGTTACTTTTTGACCCATCAAATTCCCTTGAAGAAATACTCAGCCCTCTCTTCTTTTCTTAGAAGCTCATGAACAGGGCAGTTCCTCATAAAAGGTTCTTTATTTCTATGGTAACAGGGTATCAGAAACTTAAGATAAGCAGCATGACAGAACGGAGGAGGAGGAAGATAACTCCTGGAGCCTGGAGAAGTGTTCTTCTCTGGTGGGGAAAAGATTCTCAATGAGCATTACTAGACAAATAAAGTGGTAATAAAGGCAAAGAGCACAAGGGGAGATAATGAGCACTGAGAAGCAGAAGGAGCCCTAAGGATAAAGGAAGATTTTTCTACTACCTAATCAGGCAGTGAAAATTGCAGTGGCATGGTAGCTAAGTGTTATGTCTCCTAACAAAAGGTTAGCAGTTCAAATCTGCCATGGGCTCCTTGGAGAGTCCATGGGGAAGTTCTACTCCTTCTGGTATGATCACTGTGATTCAGAATTCACCGGACAGCAGTGGGTTTGGTTTTTTGGGTTTTAACCTGATGGCATACTGGTTAACTGCAGCAAGTGCTAACCAAGAGGCCAAATGCTCCTTGGAAACTCTATAGAGCAGTTCTCTTCTGTCCTATAGAGCCACTGTCAGTCAGAATCGACTTGATGGAAGTGTTTTTTTTTAAACCAGGTGATATAATGGTTAATTGCTACAGCTGTTAACCAAAAGTTTGCAGTTCAAATCTACCAGTTGCTCCTTGGAAACGCTAAGGTACAGCTCTGCTGTGTCCTGAAGTGTCACTATGAGTCAGAATTGACTTGATGGCAATGGGTTTGGTTCTTTTGGTTCAACTTTCATAGTGTTGGGCCAGTCTGACCCCTAAACTTTCATCCTAAAGAATCATTTTATGTTATTTTTCAAGTGATCTGGAGTCTGAAGATTAAGGAACAGATGAAAATGCATTATCTGGCATCAGTTAATGGACATGATCACCTGCTCTGATGAATTTACATGGATTTGTGAGAAGGATGTGGTGTAGTGACAACAGCCATAGGCTGGGAATCAACCAACGGAAGCCTTGTCCTGATCCAAGATTTGAATACTTCCACCTTAGGGAACCCATTTGACCTCTCTGGACCTCCTCTTTATTTCAGGAAACTGAATAGATGCCTTTCGGGTCTATGATTCTGTACTCTGTCTCTAAATCCTGCTTCTTATTAACTATGTGAATCCAAATGTCTTCCCCAGTAAGATAGAAAATAATATCAATGAAACTACCTCAAAGGATTACTGTGAGGATAAAATGAAAATTATGTTTAAGAGTTCTTTGAAATGTGTTAAGGTCACCAAAAATGAAGAGTGCTATTTCTGTAATTTCATTCCTCCTTGGAAACCCTAAGATGCAGCTCTACTCTGTTCAACAGGGTCACTATGAGTCAGAAGCAACTCATTGGCAACAGGTTTTGGGTGTTTACCTCTTAAACTCAGTTGACATAGGGTTTTGGTGACAGAATAGAAGGAAAGATGTATGAATGGTATAGCAGAGATATTTTAAAGCTGATCAAATCTTTCAGTCTGGATAAAACAGCCCAAATTTTTGAGTACTGACATAAACTGGTAGACATTCTGCGACCAGTGTGCAGCTATATGTAAATGTGTTCACACATCATCATACTTAACACGTTGCAGTTCCAAGGCAATTGGTAGTGTATATATGTAAACACATACACACACAAATATGGAAGCTAAGGAATGGTGGATAGTGTCCCCATCTCTCTCTGGCAGCAGAGAGGTCATATGTTGTTAGGTGCCATCAAGTCGGTTCTAACTCACAGTGCTCCTATGTACAACAGGACAAAACACTGCCAAGTCCGGGTCATCCCTGCAATCATTTGTACGCTTAAGCCCGCTGTTGCAGCCACTGTATCAATCCATCTTGTTGAGGGTCATCTTCTTTCTCACCGACCTTCCAAGCATGATGTCCTTCTCCAGGAATTGATCTCTTCTGACAGTGTATCCAAAGTCTGTAAGATGTGGTCTCACCGCCCTCGCGTCGAACGAGCATTCTGGTTGTACTCCTGGTAGCATAGTTGTTAAGTGCTACAGCTATCACCCAAAACGTCAGCAGTTCAAATCCCTAGGTGCTCCTTGGAAACACCATGAGGCAGTTTTACTTTGCCCTCTCGGGTCACTACGAGTCAAAAGCCACTCAGTGGCAATGGGAGAGGTCATGTGGGGTGGGGAAATAGAGAAGAAAGAGAGAGAAAGCATAGAAGGAGGTAGGCCCCTGTTTGTAACATTTCCGTTCTTTTTCTCATGGGTATAGCATTGTTCCACCTCCACTGTCACAGCTACTTGACCCAAACTTGAAGCTGCTGAAAATGCAGAAGAAATGTTCTTACTGTTTTTGTTTCTTGTTGACCTGACATAATCTTTGACCTAGTTGTTCATATGTCTAGAGGAAAATATCCATCATTCCCCATAATCCTTCCTTCTACTTCCTTCTCTGTATTTCTATTACCTTTGTAGTGCTTTCCTCTCTTTACAAAAAACATCACAAACCACACACACATACCCAAAGAACACTTGCCCTATGAGATGTGGCAAACTCAAAGGCAGAGCCAAATGGGATGGTTCAAACACAGTGTCATTAGCTACAAAGTGAGGAGTCAAGCTATATAATCCTTAAGGCTTCTTTCCAGCCCTAAAAGCTTCTTTAAAGAGTCTGCAACAAACATCACATAAGCCTTAATGTTTCATGATGGGCCAGGAAATCTCACCTCTAGAACACAAATGATAGGCTACACAATTTCCACCCAGAGCAAGGTTCCCTTAGAAAAACAGCACTGTATATTTTGAGAAACATCATGTACCATGAAAAATAAATTTTAATCACTGAATTGACCCACCTGAAAAGGAAATAAGACAGACACAAAGAGTAGAAAGTGCTTCTATAGCCAAGTCCCCAGGTATGTTGTTGTGAATGTATGACAAACAGTAATAAGAAGTTTGTATTTTAGCACTAATCAAATAAGAACTTTGTAGAAGTTCTGCTCTGTTGTTTCATTTACAAACTATAATATGTAAATCAGCAAGGAGGTAAGGAAAGAATCCATACATTATTTCTATTAATCTCTTTGCTGAAATATCTCACTGTCTCCTTTAACGAAAAACCACTGCATGGTGTTGGTGGAATCACCTCTTTCTTGTATTTTGTGCTTTTAATGAATCTTATTGATTGTCAGAAATGATACTATAACCGTAATTTTATCTTTTTACTTGTGGGAGTTTAGAGAATCCTGGAATAGTTACTTTTGAAAGGATTCTTCACTAAATATCACTCCCACTTGGCACGGCAAATGACAACAATTTGGGGGGAAAATATTACTTTCTTCAGCGAAGGACAAGTACTATAAAGTGGTGATTTTTCCATTACATAATGAACATTTTGTGATTCAAATATGTATTTATAATAGTTTTAGGTCTTCTACTCTGTTGAGTTGCCAGTTAGCACTATACTCAAGAGCTATATGCTAGAGGCACCTCTATACCAAATAAATAGATGCCTTCACTTGGCCAGGCTTGGTATGCAGCACACGTACATGAAGTAACCATGCTCCACAAAGCCATTTAGCATCAAGGAAGCATCAAGGAACACCATGGAAATCGTGGTGGTGTGCTCGTTAAGTCCTATAGCTCAAACATAGCAACAGTGCGGAGTACACTACAGGACGGAACAGTGTTTCTGTCATACACAGGGCTGCTGGGAGTCAGAACTGACTTGCTGACACCTAACAACAACTCAGAAAATATCTTGTAACCAACAGTTGCCTTTGACATAGCATTTCCAGCAAAATACAAAGTACAAAATTCTAGTCCTCATACAAAAATACATGTGTTACAATTAACTGAAAAAACTGTAGAATACTGCTAAAATTGTGTAAGATCTGGAAAATTGAGAAATAGAAAACATTCTTGTCTCAAGGATCATGATTAATTATGTATTTTAACACCTTCTGACTGTGAAGCTAATTCCTGCAGAACATGTGAACTTTGTTATAGAATCCCTCATTCACGTTCAGTGAAGTCAGAAAGCTTCAGCTCGGCAGGTGGACTAGCTCAGAAGGAGACAAGAACTGACAGGCTACAACCAACCAACCATGGCCTTGCAGAAAGTGAGATGTGGAAAAATAAAAGGGACTGTTTTGGTTTTATTTATATATATAGAAATAAGCACAGTTAACATATGCTCTTAGAGCTGTACAAATGTGATAAAATGGAAATTATTTCAAGGCAGGCTTTGGAAAAAAATCACAAATGAGAGAAGAGCGAAGGAGCCTTGTGTACTCTGGATAAATTCACTATCTTTGAGGACTGTTATTGTGAGGAGGAGTCATAATGTTTCCCTTCAACAAGTCTTTTCCTAATTCAGAGACAGACCGTTCAGTTTCACGGAACAGCGGCCTAATCATCCCCAGCACTTCTTAGGATCTGATGGACACAGGAGAGCTGTTTAAAAAACAGCTTCTGTGAACCCAGTTGACATAATGCATGCACCTACAGAAAGAAAACTGTTACTGATGTTAGGTGCTGTCAAGTTGGTTCTGACTCAGGGTAACCTTGTGTACAACAGAATGAAACCCTGCCAGGCCCCGGGCCGTTCTCACAACCATTGCCGTGTTTGAGCCCGTGGCAGTAGCCACTGCATCAGTCTACCTTTTGGAGGGTCTTCCTCTTCTTCTCTGACCTTCTGTTTTACCAACCACAATGCCCTTCTCCATGGAAGGGTCCATCCTGATAACACGTCACAAGTATTTGAGGTAAAGTCTCACCATCCTCATTTCTCAGGAGTGTTCTATATGTAATCTTCCAGGACAAGTTTGTTCATTCTTCCGATGTTGCGCAGTATATTCAATAGTCTTCATCAGCACCATAATACAAAGGCATCAACTCTCCTTTGGTCTTCATTATTCATTTTCTAGTTTTGGCATGTGTATAAGGTGACTGAAAAGACCCTGGTTTAGAACAGGAAGGAACATCTTAGTCCTCTAGATGATGTCTTTGCTTTTCAATACTTTAAGGAAGTCTTTTGCAGCAGGTTTGCTCGATGCAGTATGTCATTTGATTTCTTGACAGGCACTGACTGTGGCTCTAAGTAAAACGAAACACTTGGCAATTTCAGTCTTTTTTCTGTTTATCCTGTTGTTGTTTATTGGTCCAGTTGTGTGGGGTTTTGTTTTCTTTATGTTGATGTGTAATCTATACTGAAGGCCATAGTCTTCGATCAGTAAGTTCTTCCAATACTCTCCACTTTTTGCAAGCAAGATTGTGTCACCTCAGTATCACAGATTGTCAATGAGTCTTCCTCCCAGAAATAAAACAAAGGTGTTCTATTCATTGTTTTCCACATCCTTACCCCTGTAAAGTACCTGTGCCCTTACACTGCTCAGAAAACTGAAAGAGAACACAGATGCTATGGAAGCTTGTTTACTTCAACGTTTTCCATTTTTGCTGGAACTGTTCCCATGGGCATCATTGTACCAACAGTGTGAATTCTCTGCTCAAGGCTGCACAGGCATTCCTTCTGGCCTTTCCCCAACCTTCTCCTAATTTACTCAGAGGATAGCCTCCAATGAGACACTTCCTTTGTCTGGCTGGGATGACAGATGGCAGCACTTCCATTGGGATTGGCATTAATAGGACTCAGAGGAGCTTCTGAGACTGAATTAAGAGGCCATTCCTCTCTTGCCTCCAGAGACTCAGTACATCACATTTTCAATCTATCTTTGCACTTACCTTATAGGTAAAAGTGAACAGAGCAGAAGAGATAATTATACAGTTGCATTTAGCATTCCATTTTCGGAGAACAATGCACTTGGCTTATAGCACCAATGTGACCTAATCACTGACCATTTATCCGTTTTGTTACAGAAGTCAAAATATCTAGGAAAAAAATATTTTAACACATCCTTGGGTAGAGATGATTAATTTTTATTCAGCTGCAGCCCAGCTTGTGAAATGAAAGCTCATACATACTGTAGCAATCCATCTGTCAAGGGAAATCCAGATGAGCTAAAAAGATGCAACAATTCAAGTTATTTCTGACATGCATAAATAGAACTAGTTGAGAAACAGGATTAAAAAATACTCAAATCTTAAATGCTTTAAAAATGTCAGCGGGGACTCTGTAGTGTCTGATAACCTCTGTAAAGTGAGCATTTCAGTGGGAGAGAAGTTTTCTATTCTTAGCTTTCACCTTCTTCAGGGCTTATGACACTAGTGTGGACAGACTTTAGGAGAGCCCTCTAAAGCTCTTGAATTAGACAGAAAACACAAACTTTGGATGGATAAAAGGAAAAGCTGTAAATAAAAATATTAAAAGTTTACAGGTGCTTACGACAAGGCAGGTAGACAGTCTTGCATATCTTAATAAATTGTTGTTAGATACCATCGAGTCAGTTCCAACTCATAACAACCATATGCACACCAGAATGAAACACTACCCAGTTCTGCACAAGGCCCACCATCATTTTTATGCTTAAGCCTGCTGTTGCAGCCACTGTGTCAATCCATCTCTTATAGAGTCGTCCTCTTTTTCACTGACCCTCCACTCCACCGACATTATATCCTTCTCCAGGGACTGATCCTTCCTGACAACATATCCAAAGTATGTAGGTCACAGTCTTGCCATCTTTGTTTCCAAAGAGCATTCTGGTTGTACTTCTTCCAAAACAGATCTTTGTTCTTTTGACAGTCCATGATACAGTCAACATTATTCTCCAATACCACAATTCAAAGACATCAATTCTTCAATTTTCTTTGTTCATTGTCCAGGTTTCACATGCTTATGATACGACTAAATATACCATGGCTTGGGTCAGGTGCACTTTAGTCTTCAATGTGACATCTTTACTTTTGAATACTTTAAAGAGATCCTTGGCAACAGATTTTCCCAATGCAATGTGTCTTTTGATTTCTTGACTGATGCTTCCATGGGTGTTGATTTGGACCCAAGTGAAATGAATGACAACCTCAATCCTTTCTTCACTTATGACAGTGTTGCTTACTGGTCGAGTTGTCAGGATTTTTGTTTTCTTGATGTTAAGGTGAAACCCATACTGAAGGCTGTGATCCTTAGTCTTCATCAGTAAGGGTTTCAAATTTTCTTCATTTCCAGCAAGTAAGGTAGTGCCATCTGCATAAAGCAGATTGTTAATGAGTTGTCATCCAATCCTGATGTTCTTCTTCATATAATCCAGCTTCTCGGATTATTTGCTTGGCATACTGATTGAAAAGGTATGGTGAAAGGATGCAACCCTGATGCATACCTTTCCTGACTTTAAACCATGCAGTGTCCCCTTGTTCTGTTCACACGACAGCCTAGTGATTCATATACAGATTCCTTAAGAACACAATTAAGTGTTCTGGAATTCACATTTTATGCAATGTTAGCCATAATTTGTGATGATCTACACAGTCAAATGCCATTCCATAGTCAACAAAACACAGGTAAACATCTTTCTGGTATTCTCTTCTTTCAGCCAAGATCCATTAGACATCAGAGATGATATCCCTGGTTACATGTCCCCTTCTGAATCCAGCTTGAATTTCTGGAAGTTCCTTGTCGATATACTGTTGCAGTTGCTTTTGAATGGTCTTGAGCAAAATTTTACTTGTGAGTGGAAGTTAAAATATTTTCCGGTAATTTCCACAGTCGGCTGGGTCAACTTTCTTTTGAATGGGCATAAATACGGATTTCTTACAGTCGTTGGGCAGGTAGCTGTCCACCAAATTTCTTGGCATAGAGGAGTGAACACTTCTAGTGCTGCATCTGTTTGCTGAAATATCTTAACTGATATTCCGCCAATTCCTGGAGCCTTGTTTTTCAACCATGCCTTCAATGTGGCATGGACTTCTTCATTACCTTTGGTTGCTGATCATGTGCTTCCTCTTCAAATGGCTGCACATTGACCAGTTCTTTCTGGTTTATTGACTCTGTATTCCTTCCATCTTCTTTTGAAGTTCCCTGAGTCGTTTAATAGTTTCCCTGTGGAATTCTTTATCACTGCAACTCAAGGCTTGAATTTTTTCTTCAGGTCTTTCAGCTTGAGAAATGCAGAATGTGTTCTTCCCTTCTAGTTTTCTATTTCCAACTCTTTGTACATGTCATTATAATACTTTATTTTGTCTTCTCGAGCTGTCCTTCAAAATCTTCTGTTTAGTTCTTTTACTTCACCAGCCCCTCCTCTTGCTTTAGCTGCTCGCCGTTTGAGAGCAAGTTCCAGAGTGTCTTCTGACATCCTACTTGGTCTTTTCTTTCTTTTTAATGACCTTTTGCTTTCTTCATGTATTATGTCTTTGATGTCATTCCACAATTCGTCTGGTATTTGGTCATTAGTGGTCAACACATCAAAGCTGTTCTTAAGACGGCCTTTAAACTCAGGAAGCATTCACTCAAGGTCCTATTTTGGCTCTTGTGATTTGCTCTAATTTTCTTCAGTTTCAATTTGAATTTGCATAACAGCAAGTGATAATCTGTGCCACAGTCAGCACCTGCTCTTGTTCTGAGTGCTGATGTGTAGTTTTTCCACATATGTAGTCGATTTGTTTCCTGTGTGTCCTATCTGGTGAGGTACATGTGTATTGTCACTCTTTGTGTTAGTTAAAAAAGGTATTTACAATGAAGAAGTCGTCAGTCTTGTTAAATTCTATCATGAGATCTCTGGTATTATTTTTATTACCAAGACCATATTTTGCAACCATCAATCTTTCTTTGTTTCCAACATCTGCATTTCAGTCACCAGTAATTATCAACACATCCAGATTGCATGTTCAATCAATTTCGGACTGTAGAAGCTGGTAAAAATCTTCAGTCTCTTCATCTTGGGCCTTAGTGGTTAATACATAAATTTGAATAACAGTTATATTAACTGGTCTTTGTTATAGGCATATGGATATTATCTTATCACTGACAGCATTGTACTTCAGGACAGATTTTGAAATGTTCTTTTCGATGATGAGTGAAACACTGCTCCTCTTCAAGTTTTCATTCCCAGCATTGTAGACCATGTGATTGTTGGATTCACAGTGGCCGATATTAGTCCATGTCAGCTCACTCATTCCTATGCTATCGATGTTTATGTGTTCCATTTCATTTTTGACAATTTTCCTAGATTCATGCTTCGCACATTCCATGTTCCGACTATTAATGGAAGTTTTCAGCTGTTCTCATTTTGAGTCGTGGCACATCAGTGAATGAAGATCCTAAAGGCTTTATGCCATCTATATCGTTAAAGTTGACTCTACTTTGAGGAGGCCTCTCTTTCTCAGTAGTATTCTGAGTGCCTTTCAAACTGGGGGCCTCATTTTCCCTCACTGTATCTGACAGTGTTCCACTGCTATTCATGAGGTTTTCACTGGCTAATTCTTTTCAAAAGTAGACTGCCAGGTCCTTCTTCCTGGTCTTATTATGGAAGCTCAGCTGAAACCTGTCCACCATGGCTGACTCTCCTGGTACCCAAATGCCAGTGGCATAGCTTCCAGCATCACAGCAATAAGCAAGCCTCCACTGACAGACAAGTGGGAGGCTGCTCATTCTGTCTTTACCCTCCTTACCTGAAGCTGCTACCTTCCTTCCCTGATGCTGTTACCCTCCTTCCCTGACGCTGTTGTCCTCCTTAATAATTCAATACTCACAAAAGCCCTACGGGATAAGCACTTCTACCATTCTTGATTAACAGATGAGAAAACTGAGGTTAAGGAACTTGACTGGGACCACACCACCAGTAAATAGCAGAGCCAAAGCCTGTGCACCAAACCTGTATGCTCCGTTGGCTCTGGATGTGCAGTTAGGGGCAAGCTCTAGCCATCCTTGACTCCCAGAGAATCCTAACTGTCCTTGTTCAGGCTCTTCTAGTGCAGAATACAAAGAGGCAGACAGTAATAGATAGAGCAGTCTGGGGGTCTGCAGAGTCCCCCCGCTTTTTTTTTTACACACAATGTAGCTTCCTCTGTAGTTAACAAGATCAGCACTTTTTTCCAATCTTAACCCTAGTTCTGGACCACCTCTATTGGACCAGCTCTAAACTCTTCCAGCTCCTGGCAGACCTTTACCACATGCCTACTCTATTGAATTTGCATTCTGCTCTTTGTCTTTTCATTTTAACAGTTGCATATGAAAGTAACTTCTGACTATAGAAAAGATTTCTCAGCAGCGTTGTTTCTCAGGGAGTGGTTGGTTCTCTGCTGTCTGCATGGGTAGTACTTTCAGTACTTGACAGAAGAGCAGATTCCTGGCTCTGTCCCAAACTTCAGCAATCAGACTATGGGTGCACAGCTTAGAGATCTGTCTTCTTAATAAGGTCTCCTGGTGATTCTAACGCATACTGAAGTGTGAGAAACACTGATGGATACGGAGGGTTTCATGCTTAACATCCCCAGTAGTGATACACTCTTGCTTATTGAGGAAAGCACTGAAGTCTTCTCAGAAAAAGAACAAGATCTTGAGAGGTGCTTATTAACAAGTTAGCATTTGCAGTTCACATAACGCGTAGGCTGCTAACTACTGAAATATTAAAATTTGTTTGGTAGCACAGGAGCCCTGGTGGTGCAGTGGTTAAAGTGGCAGGCTGCTAACTAAAAAGTTGGCAGTTCAAACCCACCAGATGCTCTGAGGGAGAAAGCTGTGGCAGCATGGTAGCACTGTCTTTTAGAAATTGTACCTTAGTTTTCTGCAGAAACAATTGTCTTACAAAATCAGATAAGAAAACAGCCTTTCATGGGAAATTAGATGCTGAGCCAATTAATGGTTCGGATCCAGTATGTCTGAGCAACAGCCAGGAAATAGGTACTTTTAAAATGCTCTCCCAACCCATGCAGATAATTGTCTGGCTTCAGAGTGGCCTCAGCAACCTCTCTAGCCAATTAACAGAACAAACAAAGTAACAGAACAAAGATAAGAGGAGGAAACTTCTAACTTCTTACAATTTCTAAACCTGTGGCCACTTTCCCAGACATGTTTATGGTGAGTCTGGGGATGCATTTGACTATCTTATCCCACACATTGGAATTAAACTGTTGATGGCAGTGTCCATCTTCTAAAACTCACATCACTCTCTATCCTATTTGAAAATTAGACTCCAGAATCCTCCAAGATCCCCCAGATCCCCAAAAGTTTGCAGAGCCCATTCTGTGGAGATGACCTGACCCCACTGTGACTTCTCCACAAGAAAGAAGCAGATACCAAAGAAAGGAATTATTAGTATCACCAGGTTAATCATTTATGAAGTATCCATTCCCTGGCCCTAGCCCAGAATTACTGGATTAGGAACATCTAGGGATAGAGCCCAACCATTTGTACCTCATAAAATTCACGCTATAACATGATAATCAGCAGAATTCAGCAAATACCACACCAAAATCTAACTGTACACACATTCCCACCTCTGGCAAACCTCATTAACACGCGGTCTCCATGACAAAAACTTGAGCGAGTCTCTTCTTTGTGAGTTTTTGGACAACAGTGCTTTGTGGGGAAGAGATTTTAGTTCAAACGGGAATTCTTGTATCTGCTTCTTTCCAAACACAAAGGAGGATTTACCATGAAACTAATGACACTGAAGTGTCCCCGGGCTCCTCCCTTCCAAGGTACTGAATATGATTTTAAGATGTAATTTTGTATTCACTTTTGAAGTAGGCCATTCTAAATTGGATAAACTTAGGGCACTAGAAAATCTGACTTTGCCCCTGTCTGTAAATGGCAGTGTAGACAACAAAGACACACAAAACAGCTTTGCATTAAATATTGTTAAATTTGATTGTTTTCTTATCAATGGGTCTTCCAGTTATTTTATTTAACCTGATGTTTTTATATTTAAGCAGTATATTTTTGATAGGCATGCTGATATTTAGGCTGAAACAATATTATCACAATGACGGTCTGGGACAAGTGCTGAGAGCAAGAACAGATGGTTTAGGCAAAAGCCCACCCAAAGGGAGGTGGTGATGCCATGTGTGTGATAGCTGTTTTAGAAGTCCAGGAGGGTAGCACTCTGCAGAGATTAAGTGGGGACTCTGAAACCACACTATGTGACCTGCACTCAAATTGATTGATTTACTCAGTGAATTTAATAAACAGGCCTTATTCATTTTGAATAGGAAAAGAAACCTGCTGCATCTTCCCTATTCATGAGCTCATTCTCCCATTTAGGAATGTCGCTTCACACTCCAAGCAGCAAACAGCCTCCTAGTTGGAAAGCAAAAGCTTTTTGCAGGACTCAGATGCTAACATTTTCTGTGCTCAGGCTATTTTTATTCTACAGCACAGACGCCAGTGTAAGGACAGATTTCTTCAGCAGTTTTTATTACAGCAGATGTGGGATGTGAGGCCATTGTTCTTAAAGCATGCACACTCACTACCTGCTTTTGAGCAGCTTGCAAACTAATGCCATCCTTTATTTGTGATCATTCATCTGTCTGCTTGTTCTTTAAAAAAAAAAATGTGTAAACTGTAGTTCCATAAAGCCTTTTCTTAGATGAGAATGACTGAGATGTTGTAAAAGAATATTATAATAAATCATATTGGAGCTGTTTCAAAAACAGGACATTTGCAAATGAAATAAGCTTGGAATTCACAAGAGAACCACTATACATGAACACAGAACAGAAGTTCTACTACCCAAGTAGGTCTTAGGGAAATGAGAAGTGGCCTAACATCCTAAAGGTATGTGGACTTACGGTAGTAGCTCTAATATACCAGTGTTGGTTTGTTTATTTCAGCAGTAAACGAAGAAGGAACACATATTAATAACATTAATGTTGACAAAAATATGTTGAGTGGTAATTTTGTGCAAATTGAACCCACTCAATGAACAAAATCAAGGTAGAGTGGGTTCTATGGAGTACAGCAGAAATAGCTCCCTATCCACACTGAAGTTTCCTTTCCCTCTTTGATAATACTACACTAAAATGTTAGACCTGATACCAGAAGTGGCTGCTCAGATGAGGATTTCATTTTCCTGCTTTTCATGAATTAAAGCATGGCTATCTGACTCTTTATCAGCAATGGAATGTAAGTAGAGGTGACATGTCTCTTTTCCAGGCCAGGGTGGTTAAGAAACAGGCAAGCTTCCTTAGCCATTTCCTTCATCCTCTTTATTCCTAGTTGTCTATTGGATGTTAAAGTTAATAGAGCCACTACTAGCCTAGATCTCAGAATTTCTGTGGGAATAGAATCTCCAACTGACTTAAAACAAACCGCCCTGCACTACTGAGTGAAAAACAAAGTGATATGGATGATGGATGCTTGCCTCTGATATGTTACAGTTTGTTTTTTTTTTTTTTTAAAGCAGTTAGTGTTGCATTAATACAGGAAGAGAGTCAAACTGTCTTCAGTGTTGTAACATACCTGTTATATGAATATGATATTCCTCCTTGAAGATCTTCTGGAAGAAAGGAATCTTGAATTGCATATGAGACGTGTGCAGCCCAGGGAGATTTACGTCGACATCTCCCATGAAATGTGGGAATTCCCAGTCCTGTCAGAGAAAATCAGCATTGAAAGCATACTTATGGTTCGTTTCACTCCTAAGCAGCAAAGTACCCAGATCTGACTTTCTGTAAACACTTGTTTTAAAATCATTTAAATGCTGCCAGCTGTTGGATGCCTCAGTTGAGTTCTATGATGGTTAGTCTATGCACATTAGATCACTGTATGCATTTAACATAAAAATTAAGTCATAATTTATATCCTCAGATTTTCACTTAATGTGTGTCATGGATTGAATTGTGTCTCCCCGAAAATATGTGTAGCCATGTGGCTGGGCCATGATTTCCAATATTTTATGATTGCCCTCCATTTTGTGATTTTCCTATGCTGTATGTTAAAGGATTAAGGTGGGACTGTAAATCCCTTCACAGGATCACCTCCCTACTCCACTGTAAGGGAAGTTTCCCTAGAGTGTGGCTTGCACCACCCTTTATGCTTTCATCCTACAAGAGATAAAAGGAAAGGGAAGCAAGCAGAGAATTGGGAACCTCATACCTTCAAGAAAGCAGCAATGGGAGAAGAGTGTGTCCTTCAGACCTGAGGTTCCTGTGCCAAGATGCTCCCTAAACAAAGATTGAAGCAACACAAGGACTTTCTCCAGATCCAACAAGGGGGAAAGCCTTTCCCTGGAGCAGACATCCTGAGTTTGGACATGTAGAGTACTGGACTGTGTAAGAATAAACTTTCCTTTGTTAAAGTCATCCACTCTATGGTATTTCTGTTACAGCAGCACTAGCTGACTAAAACAGAATTTGGTATTGAGAGTAGGGTACTGCTCTAACAAATACCTAAAATGTGGAAGTGGTTTTAAAACTGAATGGATACAAGACTCAGAAGGAATGGAGACCTGTTAACACTGAAGAAGGTGCAGATGATAAGAAACCACAGCAACAGAACCAGATCAGCATGAGACAGCACTGGAACCCACCACAGAACAAGAGGCCTGAGTGCATGTGCACAGAGACCTCCTGGCAGAGTGGGGTGCCTTTGTGGCACTTGAATCAGTGCAGCTAGGCTTGCTGACCCATGGAGCAGGAAAGCTGAGTGCCTGTCTGCAGGAAGGCTACGTGGAAGAGTGGGGTGCCTCTGGGCACTTGAATCAGTGGAGCTACAGTGCTTTGGAACATTTACCCCTGCAGGGCAGATGTGGGCCTGAGGCTCAGGCCATGTGAGACAAAGCTGAGGAAAAGCAGAGCTGCCTTAGTCTCAAAAGGTATGGCCATGACCTGTGTTTGTAATGGTGAAATTGCCACTCAGTTGGGCTTAGCGTGCACCTAGAGCTGATGGGGTAGAGTTTCTGTCCAAGTAGCTCTAGGAAGCAGAGTTGTAGCACAGGGCTGGGGTTTTCCACTTAGGATCCAGAGAGTTCAGCCAATATCTAGATTCTGGAGGGCAGGGTCATTGTGTAAAATGTCTCAGAAAGTGGAAGATTATTTTCAAAGCTTTGAGGGCTAATGTAATGTGTTCTGCTGACTTGCTGGTTGCCTGTTACTGCCTCCTTTCCCTGACATTTCTCCCATTTGTAATGGAATGTCTAACTTTTTCCTGTTTTGCCATTGTACCTTTGGAAGCAGAGAGTTTATATTCTAGGTTTCATAGCTGTAAAGGAAGTTTTGAATTTTGGACTTGGAATTGATTTAAGACTTCTATCATATGAGATGGACATGACTTAGCTATGACAGCATGAATGTATTACATGTTTCAGAGATGTGATTTTTTGGGATGCTAAAGGGAAGGATGTCACGGATTGAATTGTGTCCCCCCCAAAATATGTGTAGCCATGTTGCTGGTCCATGATTCCTAATATTTTATGAATTCTGTTTTAGTCAGCTAGTGCTGCTCTGACAATGTGGTAATAAGAAACCAATGTCAAAGCCAAGTGCCTTCGAGTCAGATCTGACTTGTGGTGACAATACAGAACTTATATCTAAACATGTTTATTCCTTTTGTTCTGGAAAACCGAACTCACTTCTTATAGAAAGGAAGTGATTAAATTTTATAAATACAGGTTAATTTTGTTATAGGTTTTTTGCTACTTAAAAAATGAGTCATAAACTGCATAGTTTATGTAAGAAGACACAGTAACCAAATGCTTTAATTCACTCAAGGAACTCCTGTTACTCATTTCTGCTCCTCTCTTTCAGGTCAGCATTGCCAAGCTAGAGCCAAGTGCGTCACGCAGGCCAGCATTAGTTTGACGCAAACAACAGAAAGCCTAAAGTAAGAGTAAGAGACCACGATTGAATTCGTTTCCAGGTTACCAGTAGTTACTTGCTTATTGCTTGCGCAAAATTAGCTGAGTGACTTTCTCTCTCAAACGAAAGGGAAACAGATACAAATAAGGATACTTTTCAGTGTCTCACCTGCTCTGCATTTTCAAATGTTGTTGGTGAGTTAATTTCAACTCATGCCGACTCTATGTGGTTTCTCATTTTAGATAAAGGCACCAAACTAAGTTCAAAACTACCATGTGAAGAGAGACTACATTAAGTTTGAAGAAACAGTTAGGATGTATCCATAGGTATTAATACACACATTTTTGACTTTTAAAACTAAATGATCAGACCTTTATCTGGTGGTTCTTAAAAAGGAAAAGTTAGTGAAAAATATTAGTTGGAAAATTCTGTTCATTCTCTCAATTATAAAAAGTCGTATTTGCTCAAGACTTTTATACATGAAGCAGTCAGAGGTGTGCTAATAATACAGTAGAAACCCTGGTGGTGCAGTGATTAAGATCTGCAGCTGCTAAACAAAAGATTGGCAGTTTGAATTCACCAAGCACTTCTTGGAATCTGTATGAGACAGTTCCACCCTGTCCTGTAGGGTCGCTATGAGTTGGAATTGACTTGATGGCAATTGGTTTGGTTTATAGGGGTTTCCATGTCCTGCTCTACTTCCCTCTTGGCTGAGAATTCTGCTTAGGTGAGTATGGACCTTGGCGGAAAGGAGAATATGTTACTGGTGGCAGCCAAGTAAAGACTCAGTGTCTACCGGTTTCCTTATCTACAGATCACTGCAAATTGCTAACAGTAAATACATATACAAGAAGAAAACTAAAATAATGAAATTCCCTCCCATTCATCAGTGTGTATACAGATCTCTTGTTGGAATCATCTCCCTTTGTTTTTCAGACATCAGCAGCAAATAGATATGGAATTTGGAAAATCCAGAAAACCCAAAGCATTAGAGCTTAGAGAACTGGGGACAAAAATATTAACAGGAAAGGGACTGATAATAATACCTGAGAACTACTGGTAAGGTTAAAGTGTATTTGCTTTATCTTTCAAAGATTCTGTCTTTGTTCTTTCTGTTATTTGGAAGACTCTTTCAAAGAGAATTAAAATCAAATGTAGCCTTTTGTTAAAATACAACTGATGAAAAATTATGCTTGATAAAGGGACTGATAACCAGGGTATCCTTCATTTGCCCTGGATAAATGACACAAAGTATTTTCAATGGAGCAATTATCTTTTTATTGCTTGATTTAAGAAGAGAATTATTCTTAGCAGTAATTGGGCAAGTATACTTAAAATCAGCTTCTTTTTGGAAAGATATTCTTGGACTGCTCCCATTTGGCTTTTCCTTCCACAAACTTAATTTTTCAACTGGGTATGAAATGGTTTTAGTTTGAAAGTAATCTCTAGAGACTTTTTTTTGTACACTAAGATCAGATCCTCATTCACCGAGAGAGCTCCTCAGTGACTTCCCAGCTGTCTTGGCGACAAAAGGACGAGTTAGGGAAACAAGAGGTAAAGGAAAAAAAAAAGAAAAGTCTTGCTGTTTATATGGAAGGTGGTCTGAAAGCTTGTTGTTCTTAACCTGTTTCACAGATGGAAAATTTTTACCTCAGAGAGGTTAAGTCACTGTGCAAAAGAGCTGTAGCTACCATGTGATATAGCTGTTTTGTTTGTTTGTTTGTGGGTTTTTTGGCTCTAAAGACTACATGATTTCTTCTAGGCCACACTGTGAACGTGACATCATTTACAGTTTTTTGTGTTTCTTTAATTCAGAACTGAACTATTATTGCCTGCTATAATTGTCCTAATTGATAATCACTGATAGCAGTCATTACCTGTTCATCTCAGCAAAACACCAAACTCATTGCCATCAAGCTGACTTTGACTCATAACAACCCTAAAGGATAGAGTAAAACTGCCCATAAGGTTTGCAAGGATCACCTGGTGAATCTGAACTGCCGACCTGTTGGTTTGCAGCTTTAACCAAATGCCACTCTTAACTACTAGGACACAAGAGTGCCCCATCTTAGCAAAACCCAGTTTAATGAGTGTCTTTAAACAACTTTTTGTATCTCCCTAGAGAAAGATTTATCAGAGCCTAATTGAACAACCATCACTCATCTATCAGTTTGTCATACTGTAGTGACTTGTGTGTTGTTATGATGCTACAAACTATGCCACCAGTATTTCAAATAACAGCAGAGTTACCCATAGTGGTCAGGTTTCAGGGAAGGCTCCTAGACTAAGACAGACCAGGAAGAAAGGACTAGAGATCTACTTCTATGAAAACCTATGACTTCACTGGAGTTTGGGACCTGTCATCAGGTGGGATCAATTGTTGGACGAAAAACTCATGTTTAGTAGAATAGAGTACAAGCAAGGGTGAGGGAAACCCATAGTGAAAGAGGAGTTGGTACAATAGTTCCATCAATGAACTTCAACACACTGGCAAGCATAAGAATGATGGAGAACTGAGCAACATTTCATTGTGTTGTATATAAGGATACCATGGGTCAGAGTCAACTTGAGGGCAGCAAACAACAACAAAAGTTAGAATAAGGAAAAAAGAAGACCAACTTTCCTCATGCAGCAGCTCTCCTTGAGCCAGATCACTGGGGAGACTGACTGATTCATGACTGATTAGTAAACACTGAGATTCTCTTGGCATCGTAACTACAGCATAAAAACTATTTTCATATGCAGACTGTATATAAATGTTACAAGAGTAATAACATTTTTTCCTTCTGCATAAACATAAAATATATTTTTGAAGCACAATGTAAAAATGTTGAATTAACAGAATGATGAAGCAAAGCGTGTTTGTCTTCTCAGCTCCAGGCTAGGAGCAGGCTGATCTTGGGATTGCATTTCACTTAATGCTCATTTTTGTTCTTCAGAAATGTTATCAGTGTTTAGTAATTCAAAGTTTCCTTACTTCTCTCCCTTATTAAATCTAACAATGACTGCAGAGATCTATCAGATCTGTGCCTCAGTGATGTGAGAATTACTTAGGCACACCATCGTATCACACTATTCCAGTTCTCTTCATTTCATGGTAATGTACACAATGTTAACAGAGTCCCAGCTTTGCATCTTGCTTCAAATATGAGACACAGCCAATTTTCATTCAGATGGGCACATTTCCCATATAAAAATAAATGAGCAGTACCATAATATATATCTACACTTACTTCTTGCACAGTATGGTTTACTTCTGCCCACAGTAATAAAAATCAGGTACTGATCTCTATTCTTCATGGGCCACATTTAGACAGAATTTTAGAGCAATGTTAAGCACAAAGACAAGAGTCTCTCAAAATATCCTGGATTCATCATTTCCCCATGTTTTTTCATTGAGATCCATGCCTCAGGGTCAAGAAAAAGACCTTGGTACTACGCAGGGGAACTCAAGCTTGAAATGCACTACTGCTTTGATTTCCCCCAACTAACATTCATTTCCCCAAATCAAATGAAGAGATCTCATTTCTATTTAGAGATGCATTAGGGGGTAAGATGTAACATCATCGATTTTTCTGCTTTGCAAAATGAAAAGCATAGTGTCAGAACAAACGTTTTATTTTGTGGGCTAAATATTATCCACTTGGTTTTTAAGAAAATTAAGAGATAAATTTGATTTTACCAAGTAGCATTGCTAATCATTTAGAAGAGAACTGCCAATAGTGTCTAAAAGGATGGCATGAAATACCAACATTTTTTCAGTGTAACAATTTGGACAGCCCTTCTTTTCTGGGATTAGATTATTAAATTTTAAATGATCTTTTTCTTTTTGCTAGTTTTTATTCTGCCGTATTTCAGAACTGTCATTCTACTCAGAATTTCCTCAGCTTGTAAAGTGTCCTTAACTTTTTCTACACTTAGCAGTGTCCTAGCAACAGCATTTCAGATGTCAGTGAGCAGTGCTGGCCCAAAGAATTGTATTCATGATTTGGGTGATGTTTTTGTTTCTCAAGAACCTTGAATGTCTGATTTTCTTTGGCAACCCTGATGTCCTTCTGCTGCTTCTAATGGGCACAGTTACTGTAGTAGCACTTGGTTGAAAAAACCCTTGGAAACCTTGACATATACTAGATTTTGTTTATTCGTTTGTTTATTGTCTGTCTCCCTCACGGAGACGTGCGGCCCATGGAGCTTACAGACACTCTGTTTTGTTTACTGCTGCATTCCCCGTACCTGAAATAGTGCTTGGCACACAGTAAGAGCTCAAATATTTATTGGATTGATGAATGGATCTCTCTGAGAGCTGAAATATGCAATAAAACCAATACTGGATTATTGTAAACAGAGACAACACAACAAATGTTCGTTTCTATCTGTAGGTGATGATTATGAAGATAGGGCAAGACTGGGCAGTATTTTGCACATAGGGTCACTGGAAGTCAGAACCAACTCAACAGCACCTAACAACAATATCTGTAGGTAGGTAATGCTATACGTGTAAATATTATACATCAACTTAAGATTCATTAAAATAAACAAATAGTTGTTATTTTAATTTTTCCCTGTAAATTAGGTATGACAGAGTCATGTGGAGTATAACACAAAAGTCATGTGGCGTCCAACACCAAAGATCACAGAGGAAAGGAGTCAGTGGGTAGTTAGAGGAGGAAAATAGAGGTCAAATGTATATGTGGTTAAACTAAGCAGTTAAGGTTTGGAAAGTTAGTAAAAATATGTGCTGAGATGATGTACGATATACTCTTAGCCATAAGACACTTTCAGTCCAGGCAGAGAGCAAGGAAAGAAAATATGAATCAATACTTAAAAAAAAACAAACAACAGTAGGGCAAGGTGAGGAGGCCTCCTGTCCCAGGTAGATGACAGTGGTGGGAGTGTTAGTCAAGACTGACTCTAAGAGATGCCCTGCAATAAAATGTGAAGGAAACAAAAAAGGGATAGAGGGGACTACTTTTCAGATGTCTTGTGACAAACAGACCTATTCTCTAATGTTGTATTCTTATTGTTTCTTAATATTTACTATTCCATTTTCTTCCCTCAAGGAAAAATGAATTCTATAAACTTTTGCAGTTTTCTCTCAAGAGACACAAATGCTATTTAGAAGATTTAAAACCTACAGAGGAAAAATCTTGGCTTTCTGGTTGAAGCAGTCTTTAGTCAACAGGTGGTAGACATGACAGACTTCATTCATCATTAAAACAAAGCCAAGTCAAACTGTAAACATGTATTTAAAATGTCTTCAGAGACATGATTCTCTAATGCATTTCTGCATACTCTAGGACACCGATGAACTCTCCAAACTGCTGTTGTCCAAACAATGTAATGTATCCTAATGAGCTGTTTTGTACAGTTGTTTAATGCTTTTTCTTTATCAGTCAACTTTGTGTTACTTGCAAAGGCCAATATGAATATTCCTGCTAATTCTAAATCCAACATACGTCTATGAGAGAGGTAAGTAATTGTCTAATGCCCATGGACCATTCCCAAAGCAGATCTGAAAAGTAAGAATTGTCTGTTCCTTTCCAGAGACCTTGACACAGGGCTCTGGCAAGATAGCAGTGGGGTTTTAAAAACACAGTTTATTACATCTGGACCCCTTAAAAGCACCATTTCTTTAATATACCAAGATGGAAGACTGTCTGATGAAATACAGTGGGCCTCATTTACAGATGTCCAGCCCTGGCAGACTGATGTGATGGAAGGCAAAATAAAAGTCAGTCTTGTAAGTGTTTACAACTAATACAAATGTATCATGTGGCACCTAGGAATAAGGGGAAATCAATACCCTTCACTAGGGCAATACACTTTCCCAGTACACAAGGAGAGTGCTTGACATCTTAGAGACTCATGTAAAAGGAGAAAGGAAGCAAAGAAAATTAAAACAAAACACTGGCTATGTCCAGTTATTGATAATAAAAGTACAAAATCTAAATGAAAACATTATTATAACAGATAAACTCATTTTGATAAAGTCTTGCATCAATTCTCAAATAGGAATTTGATCAACTTAGCATTTCTTTTTTTATTATTGTGCTCAAGTGAAAGTATACAGTCCAAATCAATATTGCATTCCCACCTATCTGCAGCTCCATCTACTCTGCTCTTCCTATGACAGCACATTTTTCCTTTCCACTCTATACTTCTAGTATCCTCTCAACGAGCATCTGTACCGTCCTCTCCATCTTCTCCTCTCCTATCTAGGAAGAAATCAGTAGGACAGCCTCCTATAAATGTATAGAACCATAACGTACACATACCATATGCTCATACTGTTTTGCTGAGACCAGTCCATTCTTGTTTGAAGAACTGACCTAGTACTCGTTTCTGGTCAGGCCCAGTAGCAGGTCTAGATGTCATGTTCCTAGGGGACTCTCCAGGCTGTCGGGCCATCAATTCTGGTCTTTTAGTAGAGTTGTTAAACTGCACATCTCTTTTTCCCATATTGCCTCAGGGACTCTACATTGTGTCCCAGATCATGACAGCCTTTGGTGGTGACCGGGCACCATCTGGTACTTCTAGTCTCATGTTAATAGTCTCCAAGAGTCCTTCCATCTCCTAGGCTCATTTTTTCTCAAGTCTTTGATGTTCTCAGTCATCATCTGTTCCAGATGAGTTGGAACCATTTGGTGTACTTCAGGTGGCAGCTTGCTAGCTTTTAAGACCTCAGATGCCACTCACCAATGTGAGGTGCAGAAGACTCTCTTAGCAAAAGTCTAGTTATGCCAACTGACCTTGATGTCCCCTGAAAACACGGTTCCAGCCTTCCATCCCTGTGACTCTATTCTTTGATATATTGGGTTGTGTTTGTAAAACCTTTCAGTTTATGGTGTAGTCAAGTTATGCTGATCAGCTCTCTACTACGTGCTGTCACTCCTTTCACCTAACCAAATTTGTGTCGACTATCTGATCTATGACCACTGTCTCCTTCCCTCCCCACACATGTAGCTGTTAGAGAATCTTTTCTTCGTGTTATTTTTATTATTATTATGACTGAGTAAAAATGTACATTCCCATATAAATTTACATGCCCACCTATATGCAGCTTCCACTGCTCTCCCTGCCCAGTGACAGCACACTATTCCTCTCTGCTGTATACATGTCTCATCCTCCCCAACAGTCTCCTTTCCCTCCTCTCCAATCACTCTCCTTACTCCAGCCAGACTGACCTCTGGCTGGTGTCAGAGAATCTTTTCTACTGCATGTAAGTCTGTTTTTCAGTCCTTATAGCAGAGGTCTCATACAGTACTTGTCCTTTTGCAGCTAACTGAGTTCAATCAGCATGTCTTCTAGTTGAAACCAGGTTGTGAGATACTTCCTAAAATCATCATTGTTTTTATCACTGCATAGTTGTGGTGGTCAGGATTATGTCAACTTGGCTACTACCTATTTGGCTGCTGTATTAAGTGGCAGGGCAGGGTTTGTGGTGGCTCCCTGCCCCTTGGCTCTCATCTCGTGACACTGGACTACGGCTGCTGATTGCTCACGTGGCCAGGAGCTCCTGCTCTCTTGTTCCAGCGTCTGGTTCCGGGACTTGAGCTAGCAGCTGTTGGGCTCATCAGTCCTTACAGTCAGCACTTGAGAGTCCTGCTCCCTGACCTGCCAATCCTGCACTCGCCAGCCTCTGCCCAGTCCTGCTCCCTGACCTGCTGATCCTGGGTTCGCCAGCCTCTGTCACTTCGTCTCACCACCAGCTTGGGATCCACCGACCTCCAGCCTCTGTCGCTTCATCTCACCACCAGCTTGGGATCCACTGACCTACACAACCGGTGATCTGCAACTCTGGTCTCTGACTTGCTGACCTTGGGTTCCTCAGCTTCCATGGACACGTGAGGCTTGTGCCAGAGCTTGGGACATTCAGCTTCTGTGATTACGTGAGCTGTTTCCTATATTTGTATCTATCTATCTGTCTATATATATATATTATAAATCTTTCCTTGTACCTACACGTGTTAGTGGTTTTGCTTCCCTAGAAAACCCAGCCTAAGACAATAGTGTTCCATTGTGTATATGTACCATAGTTTGTTGATCCATTCATTGGTTGATGGACACCTAGGCTGATTCCATCTTTTTGCTATTGTGGACAGTGCTACAGTAAACATTTGTGTGCATGTATCCGTTCATGTGACCACCTTTATTTCTGTAGGATATGTTCTGAGCAGTGGGATTGCTTGGATCATATGGTATTACTATTTCTAGCTTTTTAAGTAAGTGCCAAATTGCTTTCCAAAGATGTTGCCCCATTTTGCATTCCCACCAGTAGTGTCAGAGGGTTCTAATCTCTCCACAACCTCTTCAGCATTTGTTGCTTTCTTTTTTTCAGATTATTGCCAACCTTGATGGGGTGAGATAGTGTCTCATTGTAGTTTTGATTTGGCTTTCTTTTATAGCTAATGATCTTGAGCATTTCCTCATGTGTTGTTTGGCTGCCTGGATGTCTTCTTGGGTGAAGTTTCTGTCCATCTCCTTCACCCATTACTTAATTGAGTTATTTACCTTCTTCTTGTTGACATTTTGTAGTACCTTGTAGATTATGGAAACCAGACATAGATCTGACACACAGTTGCCAAATCTTTTTTCCCGTTCTGTAGGTAGTCTTTTAGCTGTCTTGATAAATTCTTCAGATGAACATAGGTGTTTGATTTTTAGTAGTTTCCATTTACTATTTTCTCTTCTCTTATTAGTGCATTGCTAGTCAGATTTTGTAGTCCATCTAAGCTGTGTATTAGAGCTTCCATTGTTGAACCTATGTTTTCTTGCATGATCTTTATTGGTTGAGGTTTGATATTTAGGTCTTTCATCCAAATTGAATTAGTTTTAGTGAAAGGTATGAGCTATGGGTCTTGTTTGAGTTTTTTGCAGATGGATATCCAATTTTGCCAACACCATTAGTTAAAGAGAATGTTTTTAGTCCAGTTTGCAACCTTTGGATCTTTGTCAAACATCACCTATTCATAGGAGGATGGTGATATTTCTGAGTTCTCTATTCTTTCCATTGGCTTATACCTCTCTTTTTGTACCAGTACCAGGCTATTTTGACTACTATGGCAGTGTAGTAGGTTCTAAGGTTACACAGTGAGGCCTTCCACTGTATTCCTCTTCAGTAGTGCTTTACTTATCCAGAGTTTCTTCCCTTTCCAAAGTTGGTGATTTGTTCCTCCATTTCCTTAAAAAATGACACTGCAATTTGTATTGGGATTACATTGTATATGTAAGTAACTTCTGCTAAAACAGACATATTCACAATTTTAATTCTTCTGATCCATGAGCAAGATAGGTTTCTCCATTTATGTAAGCTTCTCTTGGCTTCTTGCAGTAAGGCCTTCTAATTTTCTCTGTATAGATCTCTTACCTCTCTGGTTAGATTTATTCTTAGGTATTTTATCTTCTTGGGGGCTATAGTAAATGATATTGATTTGATGATTTTTTCCCTTGATGATCTCTTTGTTGGTGTAATGGAATCCTACTGATTCACTATGTTTACCTTGTATCCTCATATTTTGCTGAACTCTTCTATAGCTCTAAATAGTTAATTTATGGATTCTGTAGGGTTCTCTGTGTATACAATCATACCATCTACAAATAGGAATTTTTTTACTTCTTTGCTGATGTGGGTGCCCTTTATTTCTTTGTCTTGTCTAATTACTCTGGCTAAAACCTCTAGCACAATGTTGAATAGAGTGGTGATGTTGGGCATCTTCGTCTACTTCCCATTCTCAGTGGAAATTCTTTCAGTCTCTCTCCATTCAGGATGATGTTGGTGGTCAGCTTTGTGTAGATGCCCCTTCTGTTCCTATTTTGCTGTGAGTTTTTAACATGAATGGGTGTTAGACTCTGTCAAATGTCTTACCTGCATCAATCGACAAAATCAGGTGACTTATCTTTTGTGCTATTTATGTGGTTGATCACATTAATTGTTTTTCTGATGTTTAACCAGCCCTGCATCCTTGGTATGAATCCAAATTGGTCATAGGTAAATATTATTATTTTTCTATATGTTGTTGAATTCTGTTGGCTAGGATTTGGGTGGAGATTTTTGCATCTAGATTCACAAGTGATGTTGGTCTATAATTTTCTTTTTTTGTGGGATCTTTCCCTGGCTTTGTATCAGGATTATGCTGGCTTCATAGAATGAATCTGGGAATATTCCATCCTTTTCTAAGTTGTGAAATAGCTTCAGTACTATCGGAATTAACTCATTTTGTGCCTCCAAGTTTGTTTTGTGTCTCTAAATTTGGTAGAATTTTTCAGTGAAGCTGTCTGGGCCAGGACTTTTTCATTGCTAATTTATGGGTTACTTTTTCAATTTCTTCCTTTGTGGTGGGTTTATTAAGTTGTCTTACTTCTCCTTATGATAATTTTTGTAGGTGATGTGAATCTAGAAATGTGCCCATTTCTCTAGGTTTTCAAATCTGTTAGAGTACAATTTTTCATAGTATTCTGTTACCATACTTTAAATTTCAGTTGGGTCTGTTGTGATATCTCCCATCTCATTTCTTATTTGGGTTATTTGTTTCCTCTCCTGCTTTTCTTTCATGAGTTTAGCCAAAGGTTTATCAATTGTACTCATCTTTTCAAAAAAACAGCTTTTGGTTTTGCTAATTCTTTCATTTGTTTTTCTATTCTCTAATTCATTTAGTTCTGCTCTAATTTTTATTATCTGTCTTCTTCTGGTGCCTGAGGGATTCCTTTGTTGTTCTCTTTCTACTTGTTAAAGCCATAGGGTTAATTCTCTGGTTTGGGCCCTTTTTTTCATTCCAGATGTGTGCATTTATAGAGAAATTGACCTCTGAGTGATGCTTTTGCTATATCCCATAGGTTCTAGTAGGATGTGTTTTCGTTCTCGCTTGATTTGATGAGTTTCTTTATTGAATCTTTGATTTCTTCTATAACCCATGGCTTTCTGAGAAAGGTGTTGTTCAGTTTCCATTAGTTCAAATTTCTACCTATTTTTTTTCTGCTATTGATTTCAACTTTTATGGCTTCATGGTCTGAGAAGATGCTTTGCAAAATTTCAGTGGTTTCAATTTTGTTGAGACTTGCCTTATGACTGAATACGTGGTCTATTCTGGAGAATGTTCCATGGGCACTGGAAAAGAAGGTGTACTTATCTGTTGTTGGGTAAAAAGTTCTGTATATATTGATGAAGTCTAGTTGGTTGATTGTCACAATAAGATCGTCTGTGTCTTTACCTAGCTTTTTTCTGGATGATCTGTCCATTACTGAAAGTGGAGTTTTAAAGTCTCCTACTATTACTGTAGAATGATCTCATTTTTCAATGTTGTCAGTGTTTGATATATTTAGATGCTCTGGTACAAGCTGCATAAATACTTAATATTGTTATATCCTGATTATGTATTGAACCTTTCAACTATAAGTAGTGACCACCCTTATCCATGATGCTGAATTTATACTTTAAAATCTATTTTACCTGCAATTAATATTGACACTTTTGCTCTTCCTTCCATGTTGTTAGCTTGGTATACATTTTTCTATCCTTTAATTTTCCCTTTGTTCATATCTTTGAGTCTGAGGTGTGTTTCTTGTAAGCAACATATAGGTGCATCATGTTTTTTGATCCAAGATGTTACTCTATGCCTCTTTATTGGAGCATTCAATCCATTTACATTCAGTGTAATTATTGACAGGTATGTGTTTAGTGCTGTCATTTTGGTGCCTTTATTCCTGGATAGTTGATGTTTTCTTTGTTCCTCTTAATCTGTTCTGGGTTGTTTTTCTTCACGTGTTTACATCCTTTTCAGTGTTGGTTTTGTGCTTCTTGAGTTTCTTGTATTATGTTTCTTGTTTTGATATGTAGTATCGTTAATTTGCTCTGTAGATGCCCCTTTGATCCCCCTTAGCATTCTAAGTTTAAACCAATGTTTAATTCTTCTCCATCTGAAAAGTTTAAAACTGCTATAATATGTCCCTCTTTATAGTGCAATGATGTCACAGTTTTCATGTTAAGACCTCTGGTTCCCTACATTTACTATTTTTGCTGTGACTGAGCTTTGTGACTTCCCTAACTGAGTAAGACTCTGGATACTCTATCCTGCATTGCATCCTTAAGTATATATCTGATGTTATTGTTTTCCTAAATGAAGAACTTCTTTCAGTATTTCTTCTAGTTTTGGTTTGGTTTGGTTTTTGCAAAATCTTTAAACTTCTGTTTATCTGAGAATGTCTTAATTTCATCTTCATGTCTGAGAAACAATTTTGCAGAATATATAATTCTTAGCTGTTTAAGTTTTTCGCCTTCAAGGCTTTATACTTGTCATCCCATTGCCTTCTTGCCAACATGGTTTCTGCCAAGAAGTCAGATGACAACCTACCAGGCTCCCCTATGTACATTAGTTTTGCTTTAAGCCTAGCTGGCTTTAAGAGCCTCTCCCTATGTTTCATTTTATTAAGCTTTATTATAAGTTTTGGTCTTTCTTTTGGGGTCTAGCTTTTGCACTGTTAGATAAATATCTTGAATATTTATGTTTACTTCTTTCATGATGTCAGGGAAGTTTTCTGTCAGTAACTCATCAACAATTCTCTGTATTTTCCACTATCCCTCTCTGTTCAGGAACACAGATTATTTTTCTTGATAGAGTATCACATGCTTCTTAATGCTTCTTCATTTTTCTTGTTTCTTTTCTCAGATTTCTCTTCATACCTGTTGGTGTCAGTTGCTTTATCTTCAGTCTCACTAACTCTGCATTCTGTTTCCTCAATCTTGCTTTTTTTGGCTTTTTGTTGAATTGTCTAATTCTGTAATTTTATTGTTGGTCTTCTGGATTTCAGATTGCTGATGGTCTAGCAGTTCATATAGCTCACCTAATTTTTCATTTTGTTCTGCTGCACTTTGTTTAATCTTTAGAAGGGCTCTCTATATAATTTTTTGTATTCTACCTCTGATAATTTCAGAAAGCTTCATCTGGAAAGTTTTTTGATTCTTCGTTTTGGGAGTTTTCTGGTGATTTGCTCCTTTAAATGGTTAGATAGTGATTGTTGTCTTTGTGCCATCAAAATGGTGTTCAGTTTCTCTGGTTTTACACCAGTGGGAACTGTGGCATAGCTCTAAGAAGGGACTAAGTAAGGGCACTGTTAGACTTCACTGCTAGCTTCTGCTATATTCTCTAGTCGCAGCCAACTTATGTGTGACTTCTCTGGCAATATCGATTCTATCAAGCCCTGTGATGTTGCTCGGCTTGGTAGCTGGCCCCAGATGAGCTCTCAGTAGTGTTGGGCCTCACCTCCTGTCTCCTAGAAGTGGAGAGTCACTTATGCAAACTCTCCATCGTTACACAAATTGAGTCTACGGTGTAGCTCAGAGAAGGGAGGAGAGAGGGATTCCATCACACTTGGCCACCAGGGACTACTGTGTTTTCTAGATGTGTTTATCTTAAAAACTGCTTTTCTGCTCAGAAGGGCACGTCTAGTAGCAGCCCAAAACAGCCAAGCCCTCAGGAGTGGCAGGCCATACCTCCTGGCTGGCAAAGACATCACCTTACTTATGGAGTCTGTGAGGGGCCATCAGATGATGCTGTGATGTGCTCAGTGAAGGGTGATAGAAATAGCACTGCTGCATTCAGCTGCCAGTCACCACTGGGTTCTCTATTTGCTTTTGTTTTAAAAGCTGCTTTTCTGCTTAGAGAGGTATTGACCAGCTGCAGGTGATAGCAGCCAGGCCCTCAGGGGTGGCAGGCCCCCACTTTCTGGCTGACAAAGACATTGCCTATTTATGGAATCTTTAGTGGGCTGTCTGTAGATGCTCTGATGTGGCTCAAAGAAGGGAGGAACTAGGACAGTGTGGTACTCAGCTGCCAGCTGCCACTACTTTCTCTAGGTATGATTGTCTTAAAAATAGCTTTTCTGCTGGGAGAAGCACTATCTAGACATGCATCGTTGCTCAGTGTGAGAATTAGCCCCAGCTGAGCCATCAGGCGTCACTGACTCTGCCTTTCAGCTGACCAAGATGGTATCGTACCTGATGGCATCCTACCTCTCCTTCAGTGGGGCAGCAGTATCTATGACACAGCTCAGAGATAAGAGTGGGGAGGAGCACTGGCACCCTCTGTTGCCAGCCACTGCTGGGTTCTGTAGATATGGCTGTCCCAAGGACAATCTCTCTGCTGCAGGATATGCTGTTTAGTTGGGCACTACAGTTCAGCATAGTAGCTAGCTGGTTCCAGGCTCTTAGACTCAGTCTCAGCCTCTCAGTTAACAAAAAAGGTGTCTGTACCTGTAGTCATCTCAGCTGATATGCTGGCAGAAGGGCACTCAGTGCATCGCTGTCTCACCCCTGACAGAGGTAGTTTCCCCTTCTTGTCACCCAGTCCAATCTCACAACACTTCATCTGGTCTTGACTCTTCCAGAATGTCCACGCTGTTCCATTCAATTATTTTTCTAGACCTTAGTTCTCAGAGGGAACTGAGGAGACATGTATCTAATCCATCATCTTGGCCCTGCCTCCCTACTTAGCATTTCTTAAGAACAATGTGAACTATATAAACACATTGGAAAATTTTTGACTCAAATGAGGATTCCTCTAAAAAGAATGAAATGTGAAAGGAAGTTACTAGACTGGACATTTTAGTGTTATGTTTTAAACACTTGCTGTAGTTCAATTACACATAGCCCTCCTCATTCCACACTTTATTCTATTTGCACATTTGGAACAAAATGTCAGTTTCAGTATCTGTTCTCACTCTACACACACTGCCAGCAACGGTCACAATCAATTGTCCAAATGACTAATTTCTTCTATGGATTACACGAGAAAATTAATTGCATGTTATGAAAAGAGTAGATAATATTGTCCTTAGTAAAATTTTTATTTAATATTAAGGCTATTTTGTGGAGTTAAGTAGGAAACATATGGTACTATATAAAAATAGTCAAATAATAGAGTGTGAAGCAGATTTAAGTATCAGATGGTAGTACTACATTCATTTCCTTGACTATAGATTTTTGTCCCCCAAAATGTCTCATAGAGCATATATTCCAGTTTGGGAAACAGACCGGCTAATCAGTAAATAAAAATATGATGTCAAATACTGGTAAGTGCTATTAAAGATGTAAAGCAGAGTAAGGAAGGGATGGAGGGGAGTTGGGCAAGTGTGGGTGCTATTTTAGAGCTGTCAAAGGAAAAGATACCTGCGGTGATCTCTGTATGGACTTATCATTAACAGAAAGAGCAAGGCATGCAAAGTTCTTATAGAAGAGGGGGGTATCTGCCAGAGAGAACAGTAAGTGAAGAGGCCCTGAAGAGCAAAAGAAATGAGCGTCCTCAAGAAAAAGCAAGAAGAGAGTAGTCATAGGAGCATGCCAGATGAATCTTGGCTGAAAGCAGAGAATATCAAACAGGTGTTTACCTGTGTTTTATTGACTACGCAAAGGCACTCGACTATGTGAATGATTACAAATTACGGCTGACATTGAGGAGAATGAGAATTCCAGAATACTTAATTGTGTTCATAAGGAACCTGTACATAGATTAAGAAGCAGTCATTCAAACAGAATATGGAGATACTGTATGGTTTAAAATCAGAAAAAGAACGTGTCAGGGTTGTAGCCTTTCACCATACTTTTTCACTCTGCATGGTGAGCACATAATCCAGGAATTTGGACTATATGAAGAATAATGAGGCATCAGGAGGAAGATTCATTAATAACCTGCAATATGCAGATGACACTACTTTGCTTGCTGCAAGTCAAGAGAGCTTGAAGCATTCATTGCTGAAGGTCAAAGACCACATCCTTTAGTACGGACTAAACTTCAAGATAAAGAAAACAAAAATCTCCACAACTCTTTCAGTAACCAACATCATGATAAATGGAGAAAAGATTGACATTGTCAAGGATTTCATTTTACTTGGATCCATAATCAAGGCTCCTGGAAGAAGCAGTCAAGAAATAAAACAATGTATTCCACTGGCAAATCTGGTACAAAAGATGTCTTTAAAGAGTTAAAAATCAAATATATCACTTTAAGAACTAAGGTGTTGCTGACCCAAGCCATGTATTTTATATCTCCTCACATACAGACCAAATGTGGACAATGGGTAAGGATGACCAAAGAAGAACTGTTGCTTTTGAATTATGGTGCTGGTAAATACTGAGTATGCTATATACTGCCAGGACACAAAAATCTGTCTTAGAATAAGTACAACCAGAATATTCCTTAGAAGCAAGGGAGGTGAGACTTTATCTCATTTACTTTTTTAAAAAAATTTTTTATTTAATATAACTGAGTGAAAATGTACATTCCCATATAAATGTACATACCCACCTATATGCAGCTTCCACTGCTCTCCTTGCCTGGTGACAGCACAATATTCCTCTCTGCTCCATACATGTCTCATTCTCCCAACAGTCTCTTTCTTCCCTCATCTCCACCCACTCTCCTTCCTCCAGCCAGAGGTCAGCAGGATGACATCCTATAGATGTATAGAACCATAAAGTGCATCCAATATATGGTCACTGCATTGCCAAGTCCAATCCATTCCTGTCCAAAGCGTGGACTTTCGTTATGATTTGTGGTCAAGGGCAGCATCAGGGCGAGGGGCCATGCTCCTAGGGGAACCCCGAAACCACTGGACCATCAATTGAGGTCCTTTAGTGGGGATCTCAGGGTGCACCCCTTTTTATTCTTGTGTTGCCAGTGAGACTCAACTTGGTGAGCTCCATCGCAGCTATCACTGGTGGTGGCCGGGAACCATCCGGTTCTTCTGGTCTCAAGTCGATGTAGGCACCCACTGATGTGGGTCTCTTTGTCTTCTGGGTTGTCTTTCCCCCATGTGATTTTGGTCCTCGGTGAGCATCTGTTCCTGCTGAGTTGGGACCATTTGCTGTGTCCTCAGATGGCAGCTTGGCAGCTTTTAATACCCCAGACGCCACTCACCAGCGTGGGGTGCAGAGAGCCCTCTCAGCAAAATGCTAGTTGTGCCAATTGGCCTCGCTTTCGCCTAAGAGCATGGTCCCCCGCCCCCCCACCCCAGCTACTCTATCCTTGAAATACTGGGTTAAGATGGAAGGAATACTCATGTTATGTTTAAGTCCACTTAATATTGTTCTTGTTTCTAATGTGTGCTATCACCGATTTCACCCAACCAGATACCTACCAACTATCTAATCTAAACCCTCCCCCCTCCCTCCCTTCCTCCCCTCCTTTGCAGCTGTCAAAGAGTCTTTTCTTCTATACACAAGTCTGTTTTTAAGATCTTATCATAGAGGTCTCATACAATATTTGTCCTTTTGTCACTGACTACTTTCACTCAACATAATGTCTTCCAGTTGAAACCAGGTCATGAGATGTTTCCTGAAGTCATCATTGTTCTTTATCATTGCATAGTGCTCCATTGAGTATATATACCATAGTTTACCTATCCATTCTTCTGTTGTTGGGCATCTGGGTTGATTCCATCTGTTTGCTATCGTGGACTGTGCTGAGATAAACATTCTGGTGCATGTGTCCGTTGATGTGAAAGGCCTTGATTCTGTAGGATATATTCTAAGCAGTGGAATTACTGGGTCAAATGGTATATCAATATCCATTTTTTTAAGGAAGCGCCAGATTGCTTTCCAAAGAGGCTGGACCATTTTGAAACCCCACAAACAGTGTAGGAGGGTTCCACTTTCTCCACAGCCTCTTCAGCATTTGTTGTTTTGTGTTTTCTGGATCATGGCCAACCTTGTTGGGGTGAGATGATATCTCATTGTCATCTTGATTTGAATTTCTTTAAGAACTAAAGATTGGGAAAATGTCTGCATGTGTTTTTTGGCTGCCTGGATCTCTTCTTTAGTGAAATGTCTGTCCATCTCCTTTGCCCATCGCTTAATTGGGTGATTTATCTTCTTCTTGTTGATATTTTGTAGTACCATGTAGATTATGGAAATCAGGCATCAGTCTGACATAGAGTTGTCAAATATTTTTTCCCATTGTGTAGGCGTTCTTTTAATTCTATTAATGAAGTCTTCAGATGAGCAGAAGTGTTTAATTCTTAATAGATCCCATTTATCTATTCTCTCTTCTGATGATTGTGGTTTGTTTGACAGATTTTGGAGTCTGTCCATATTGTGTATTAAAACTTCCATTGTTGTTCCTCCCTTTTCTTGGATGAGCTTTATGGTTTTAGGTTTGATCTTAGGTCTTTTATCCAATTGGAGTTGGTTTTTGTATAAGGTGTAAGATATGGATCTTCTTTCAGTTTCTTGCAGATGGATATCCAATTTTGCCAGCACCATTTGTTGAAAATACTGTTTTCACCCCATTTTAATGTCTTACGGCCTTTGTCAAATATCAGTTGTTCATAGGCAGATGGTGTCATCTCTGGGGTCTCAGTTCTGTTCCACTGATAGATTTGTCTGTTCTTACCAGGCTGTTTCGACCACTGTGGCAGTGTAATATGTTCTAAAGTCAGGTAATGAGAGGCCTCCCAGTGTGTTCTTCTTCTTTAGTAGTACTTTTCTTAACCAGGGCTTCTTCTCTTTCCACACAAAATTGGTGATTTGTATTTCCATCTCATTAAAAAAGGTCAGTGGAACTTGTATTGGGATTCCATTATATAAATAGATTGCTTTGGGTAAAATAGACATTTTCACAATGTTAAGTCTTCCTATCCATGAGCAGGGTAGGTTTTTCCATTTATCTAAGTCTCTCTTAGTTTCTTGTAGTAAGGGCTTGTAGTTCTCTTTGTAAAGGTCTGTTATTTCTCTGGTTAGCATAATTCCTAAGTACTTTATCTTCTTAGGGGCTATCGTAAATGGTACTGATTTGATAATTTCTTCCTTAACAGTCTCGTTGTTGGTATAAAGGAATCCTACTGATTTACTTATGTTTATCTTGTATCCTGAGACTTTGCTGAACTCTTCTGTCAGTTTGAGTAGTTTACTTATAGATTTCTTGGGATTCTCTGCATATACAATCATATCATCTGCAAACAGGGAGATTTTAGCTTCCTTTTTGCCAATGCAGATGCCCTTTATTTCTTGGTCTTGTCTAATTGTTCTGGCTAAAACTTCTAGCACAATGTTGAATAGAAGAGGTGAAAGTGGGCATCCTTGTCTAGTTCCTGATCTCAAGGGAAAGTCTTTCAGTCTCTTTCCATTCAGGATGACGTGGGCAATTGGCTTTGTATAAATGGCCGTTATTGTGTTGAGGAATTTGCCGTCTATGCCCATTTTGCTAAGAGTTTTTAGCATGAATGGGTGTTGGACTTTATCAAATGCCTTGTCTGCATCAATGGACAAAATCAGGTTATCCTTGTCTTTCATGTTATTTATGTGGTTAATCACATTAATTGTTTTCCTGATGTTGAACCAGCCTTGCATCCCTGGTATGAATCCCACTTGGTCATGATGGATTATTTTCTTGATGTGTTGTTGTATTCTATTGGCAAGAATTTTGTTGAAGATTTTTGCATCTAGATTCATGAGTGATATCAGTCTGTAGTTCTCTTTCTTTGTTGGGTCTTTCCCTGGCTTAGGTATTAGGGTAATGCTGGCTTGATAGAATGAGTTTGGGAGTACTCCATCCCTTTCTATACTGTGAAATAGTCTCAGTAGTATTGGGGATAACTCTTCTCTAAATGCTTGGTAGAATTCTGCAGTGAAGCCATCTGGACCTGGACTTTTTTTGGTTGGCAGTGTTTTGATGACTTTTTCGATCTCTTCCTTTGTGATGGATTTATTAAGTTGTTCTGCTTCACGTTGTGATAATTTGGGTAGGTGGTATGAGTCAAGGAATTTGTCTATTTCCTCTAGGTTTTCAAATTTGTTAGAGTACAGTCTTTCATAGTATTCTGTTATGATATTTTTGATTTCTGTTGCATCTGTGGTGACAACCCCCCTCTCATTTCTAATTTGGGTTATTTGTTTCCTTTCCTGCTTTTCTTTAGTAAGTTTAGCCAGTGGTTTGTCAATTTTGTTGATCTTCTCAAAAAACCAGCTTTTGGTCTTTTCAATTTTCTCAATTGTTTTTCTATTCTCTAATTCATTTAGCTCTACTCTAATCTTTATGATCTCATTTCTTCTGGTGCCTGAAGGGTTCCTCTGTTGTTCTCTTTCTACTTGTTCAAGCTGTAGGGTTACTTCCTTGATTTGGTTTCTTTCTTCCTTCCAGATGTGTGCATTTATGGAGATAAACAGACCTCTGAGCACTGCTTTGGCTGTATCCCATAGTTTCTGGTAGGAAGTGTTTTTGTTCTCATTGGAATCCATTAATTTCTTTAATTCATCCTTGATTTCCTCTATAACCCATGTATTTTTGAGCAAGATGTTGTTGAGTTTCCAAGAGTTCCACTTTCTATCTCTGTTTTTTCTGCTATTGATTTCAACTTGGATGGCTTTGTGATCTGAGAAGATGCTTTGCAGTAATTCAGTGGTATGGATTTTGTTGAGTATTGCATTATGGCCTATCACATGGTCAATTCTGGAGAATGTTCCATGTGCACTGGAGAAGAAGTTGTAGTTGTCTGCTGATGGGTGGAAAGTTCTGTATATATCAATGAGGTTTAGTTGGTTAATTGTGGCAATGAGGTTTTCTGTATCTTTACTGAGTTTTTTTCTAGATGATCTGTCTAGTATTGAGAGTACAGTGTTGAAGTCTCCCAGTATTATGGTGGAGTCATCTAACTCTCTTTTGAGTGTAGTCAGTGTTTCTTCGATGTATTTGGGTGCTCTAATATTAGGTGCATAAATATTTAATATTGTTAAGTCTTGCTTGTGTACTGAACCTTTCAGCAATACATAGTGTCCATCTTTGTCCATGATGGTGGATTTGACATTAAAATTGATTTTGTCTGAGATTAGAATTGCCACCCCTGCTCTTCTTTGTTCATTGTTAGGTTGATATATATTCTTTCAACCTTTAATTTTCAGTTTGTTCCTATCTTTAGGTCTGAAGTGAGTTTCGTGTAGACAACATATGGATGGGTCATGTCTTTTGATCCCAGATGTCACTCGATGTCTCTTTACTGGAGCATTCAGTCCATTCACATTCAATGTAATTATTCATAGGTATGTGTTCAGTGCTGCCATTGTGATGTGTTTATTTTTATATTGATGTTTTCTCTGTTGTTCTTATTAGTCTGTTCTGTGATGTTCTTATTTGTAATTTGATTTTTCACCTTTTTCAGAGCTGGTTTTGTGGTTGTTGAGACTCCTGTGTTACCTTTCCTGAAATGATATGATACATCTTTGTTGTGCTTTACAGCTGCCCCATGATCTCCCTTAATAAACTATATGTAAACCCAATTTTAATTACTACCAGTCTTGTCATCTTCCTCTCCATCTGGAAGGACTATAACTGTAGTACATTCCTCTTTTTAATATGATGACACCATAGTTTTCGTGATAATCACTGGATTGCTTCTTTCCTTATCAAAGGTGTGATTGGCTTTGGAGCCTTCCGTAACTGAGTAGACTTTTGAGTAGTAAAGTCGTTCTAAATATAAAGTTAGTGGTTTTGGCCAGAGCCAAGAACGTCTTTCAATATTTCTTGTAGTTTTGGTTTGGTTTTTACAAAGTCTCTGAGTTTCTGTTTATCTGGGAATGTCTTAATTTCATTTTCGTATTTGAAAGATAGTTTTGCAGGATATATAATTCTTGGTTGGAAGTTCTTCTCCTTCAAGGCTTTGAATGTGTCATGCCACTGTCTCTGTGCCAGCATGGTTTCTGCTGAGAAATCTGAAGAGAGCCTACAGGGTTTCCCTCTGAATGTTAGCTTTGCTTTGAGTCTTGCTGCCTTTAAGAATTGCTGCTTATGTTTCATTTTGTTGAGCTTGATTATAACATGTCCTGGAGTCTTTCTTTTGAGATCTATATTGGGTGGCATACGATATGCATCTGAGATGTCTATATTCTCTTCCTTCATGATTTCTGGGAAGGTTTCTGTCAGCAGCTCAGCAACGATACTCTCTGTGTTCTCAGATGTCTCACCCTGTTCAGAGACTCCAATTAATCGAAGGTTGTTCCTCTTAATAGAGTCCCACATGCGCCTTAATGTTTCTTCATTTTTCTTGTTTCTTTTTTCTGATTTCTGCTCTTAGATGCTGGCCTCAGTAGGTCTGTTTTCCAAGTCAGAAATTCTTTTTTCTATTTGTTCCATTCTGTTTTCTTGGCTTTGCATTGAAGTTTCTATGTCTTTGATTTTGTTCTTGATCTGTTGGATTTCAGAGTACTGGTGTTCCATCAGATCGAACATCTAGTAATTTTTCATTTTGCTCTCCTGCATTTTGTATAAGGTCTAGAAGGGCTCTGTATATAATCATTTTGTATTCACTTTCTGATGCTTTCATAAAAGTTTCTTCATCTGGAAAACTCCTTGGTTGCTTTGTTTCGGAGCCTTCTGAAGCCATGGCTGATTTCTTGTGTGCTACAAGTGTCTGTTGCTTTTTGAGAACCCATGTGAGTATGTAGAGGCTGGAAGAGGTACTATGAGGATGGACTACAGTTGTTTCTCTAGGCTGTGTTAAAATGTAAAGCATAAGATATCTGACCACTTCACAAGTTAGTTAGGTTTTCAGGTGTAGAGGTCCCACTTTTCAACTGGCAAAGTAAGCGCCACTATATCCAACCCCAGATGATACAAATTAGTTCAGAATACAGCAATGCTACTGCCTTGTTGGCCTCTGCTGACAGGGCCTAGCCTTAGACAACACTGCTTTCCTGACAGAAAAGCGCTCTCCTGTGGGCAGGCATTGGCTCCCAAGCTAAGAATTAGGTCCAGCTGCGGCCACCGTATCCAAGATGGCGCCCTCCACACAGGCAGCAGACAGAGGGGCTAAAGGTGCCGAGAGGTAGTGATTCCTCTGATTCTGTTGCAGGATACCCAAAGCAGGTGGTACTAGGTAAATTACTGCTTTTCTGTTGGAGAAGCGCTGTCCTGCTTGCAGGTGCTGGCTCCCAGGCTAAGAATGAGGTCCTGCTAGAATCTCCATATCCAACATGGCATCCCGCACACTGACTGCGAAACTCTGTGCAAACACAGCTCAGGCAGATATAAAACGACAGGTTCAAAGTGGCTAGATTAACAGAGTCCCAAGCCTGGCTCTCAAAATACGGGAATTTCGCCTGCCTGTCCCCCCAGCAGCGTGTCTGAGTCCAGCTGCTAGGCAAGACCCTGCTCCGCCCGCTGGCCAAGACAGAGGAAAAAAAGAGTCACAATGGTGCGTTTACCTTCAGTCTGTGAGAGCCAGGGCTAGCCAGGCATCGGAGTCAGCGTAGGAGAGGAGGTTTTTCACTCAGTAGCATGAAGTCGAAAGTAACAGCCATGTGTTGTGTCGTGGGGCTGATTAGGTGATCAGAAGGCTCCATTTGATTGTCAGTTCAGGTCTTGGTTTCCAGAGGGATAGAAGGAGACGTGGGCTTAGTCCGCCAGCTTGACTGTGCCCCCCTATCTCATTTACTTTTGGCAAGATATCAGAAAAAAACCAGCCCCTGGAGAAGTACAACATGCTTGGTAAAGTAGAAGGTGAGTGAAAAAGATGATGAACCTCAATAAAATGGATTATCACAGTGTCTGCAACAGTGGGCTCAAACAGGAACAGTTTTGAGAATGGCACAGGGTCAGGCAGTGTATTGTACTGTTATACATTGGGTTGCTATGAGTTGAAATCAACTCAACACTCACATGACATCAACAACAGTAGCATGAAGTATGTGGAACTAGCAGGGTGAATTCAGAAAGGAATGAAGATCTATCAGAAGATTTTTTGTGTGGTAGTTTGGGTATGAGATGATACGGTTTAGAGGAGGCTAGTCAGACAGTCAGATGAAGATATATTTTGAACACATGACCAGCTGAGGGGCTGAATGTGGGGTGTGAAGGACCAAGAATAATCACTGATAATTGCTAGATATTGGCTGTATTAGCCAATAAATGGTAGTAGCATTTACTGAGAAGGGAGAGACCAGGAAACCAGTAGGCTTGTAGAAAACAAGGAAGTGTGTAAGAAATCTAGACATCTGCCCTGAAAATGCAAATATGGAAAAGTGTGTTAGTCATCCAAGTGGCAGTATCATGTAGGCATTTGGGAAGCTTGGAAGAGAGGCTGGATTTGGAGACATAGATGTGGGAGTCACTGGTGTATCTACTGGCTTAAGTCCATAGAACCAAGTAATATCACTGAGGAACGGACTACCATCATCTACAAAGAAAGGTCCAGGGACTGAGTACTGGGATTAGAAGAAAAGGAGCCAGTGAAGAAAACTGAAAAGTAATAGCCTGAGTTAGAAGGATAAGAAAAAATGATGTCCTAGGAACTAGATAAGAAAGTGCTTCAAAAAGAAAGGAGTAATCAACAATGTTAAATGCTGCTGAAAATGTCAGTAAGGAGATTGAAAACTAACTGTAGGATTTAACAGCACGGAGGTTGTCGATCTTTATAAGACTGATGCACTCCAAGGGAAACTGACCTTGGGGACAAAAGCCTGACTTGAGATGTTGCATGAGAAAATGGGCAGTGAGAAGTAGATACAATAAATACCCTTACGAGGAACTATGCTCTTAAGGAAAATGGGGTAAAAAGGTAGTAACCAGAGAGAGACTAGCACCATGTTTATTTTAAAATAATGTGGCTAATGCAAAATAAGTTATATTTTGATAGAATCCTGAGGTCTTCTCTTCATATTTTCAGTAGTTTGTTCCATGACTGATGTTAAAAGCTGGTATGCACCAGTGCTGATGTTTTGGTTGTTTATAGTTGGTTTTCATTCTGATTGAGCCAGTGTCCATGCTGATTGGTCGGTACCTCTGCTGTATCAGTATTTAAGATACTCTGATCATCACTTCTTGTGAAGTTAAAACAGCTTCTTTTCTGAAAGAGTGGGCTAAGTTCACAGAGTCTTGTGTGTAGCAAGTTTTAGAAACAACTGGCTCAGTCCTCACTGTTCTTTACACAGTGTGGTTTCTTTCTGATTTCATTTTTCTTAGTAAAGATTTAGGATGTTGAACAACTGCAGAGCTTTTGACTCTGACCCTCCTGGGCCACCCAGTGATAACATGTAACAGAACGTGAAACCATTAGAGCAATGAATTTGAACTCCCAGATTTTCCATGCCTTTCTTCAATGAGTTTAGGCCAAGAGTTCTCGTGCTCTAGAGAAAAATTATCTACCTTCAAGTAAGAGAGCAAACACTAGGGAAACAAAATATATAGAAGCAAGACAGAGAGATAGGAAGAACAAAATACACTCTGTTGTTTGAGAATTATACCCTTAGTGGGTTGAAATTTTTTCTATAACTATTGTTAGTTCAGAGGTCAACGGCCAAGGAAAAACCAAAATACACTGTTTTCCTAGTTGAACACTTACAGAAGAGATATTCCACCACCCTCAGGGTCCTTTTGGAAAGCAAGTCTACAGTACTGGGTGAAGGAGCCTTACATTCATGTTAGCATTGTCTGTGTTTATTCAGCCATCCTCTGTTCAGGAAGGCCTAGAGTGGCTACAGCAAATTTGGTTTATAGATTCCCTGTAGCACTATTAAAATAAGTGTAAAGCCTACGTTTTTTTCCAGAGGTTCCCAATAACACACTCAAGTTTCCCACAGGATGACACCACACTATTAGTCACCTAACTCAACAGTTACTGTATGCCTGTAGTATGCAAAGCATCTGCTTTTAAAACAACATAAAATGACATTAAAAAAGTAAGAAATACAAGGTTTGCCAACAAAGTTCATGAACTCATCCTAGAAAAAGTGCTACATACCTTATTTCCGAATATCAAAGTACTCTCATTGGGAAATTACGTACTGGTGCCAGTGCCTAGTCCACCCTTCAAAGCAATTTTAGAACTCCTTTTCTGGAATGGCCATCAGAGATGTTATCATATTACCCTTGATGTCCTGAATGGCATCAAAATCTCTTCCTTTCAAAATTTCCTTTATCTTTGCGTAAACAAAAAAATCATTGGGAGCCAGATTAGGTGAGGAGTGAGGGTGCTCCAATACAGTTATTTGTTTTCTGGATAAAAACTCCCTCACAAACAGTGCCATGAGAGCTGGTGCCTTGTCATGATGTAAAAGCCATGAGCTGTTGGCAAAAAGTTCAGGTCATTTTTGTTTAACTTCTTCATGCAGCCTTTTCAGCACTTCCAAATACTAAACTTGGTTAACTGTTTGTCCAGTTGGTACTAATTTGTAATGAACATTCTTCTGATATCACAAAGGTTAGCAACATAGTTTTGACTCTTGATTTGGACTGCTGAAACTTTTTTGACTATGGAGAATTGGCTGACTTCCACTGTGCACTTTCATGCTTTGTTTCAGTGGTTATATTGGTACATCGGAGTAAAGGGAGAGGCAGCAGGCTAGGAAGATTGAGAAAAGGGAAACAGAGAAGGCTAGAAAGATTGAGTAAAGAAAGAAGGAACGAGCAGGCTAGGAAGATTAGGGAGAGTATAGGAAGTATAGGGAGAGCGAGCAGCCTACACTTGTTTGTCAGCAGCAGCTTGCTTGTTGCAATGATGCTGGAAGATATGCCAGTGGTATTTAGGTACCGGCAGAGTCAGCCATGGTGGACAGGTTTTAGCTGAGTTTCCAGACTAAGACTAGGAAGAAAGACCTGGCAGTCTACTTTCGAAAAGAATTAGCTAGTTAAAACCTTATGAATAGCAGTGGAACATTGTCGGATACAGTGAGGGAAAATGAGGCCCCCAGGTTTAAAAGGAACTCAGAAGACAAGTCAACCTTAATGACATGGACGCAGTAAAGCCTTTGGGATCTTCATGTGCTAGTGTGGCATGACTCAAAATAAAAAGTAACAGCTGCAAACATCCATTAATAATTAGAACATGGAATGCATGAAATATGAATCTGGAAAAATTGGGCATCATCAAAAAGGAAGTGGAACACATAAATATCAAAATCCTAGGCATCAGTGAGCTGAAATGGTTCAGTATGGGCCATTTTGAATCTGACAGCCATATGATCTACTATGCCAGGAATGAAAACTTGAAGAGGAACAGTGTTGCATTCACCACCAAGATCTGTCCCGAAGAACAACACTGTCAGTGATGGAATAATATCCATATGCCTGCAAAGAAGGCCAGTTAATATGGCTATTATTAAAATTTAAGCACCAACCACTGTGGCCAAAGATGAAGTAATTGAAGATTTTTGCCAGCATCTACAGTCCAAAATTGATCAAACAAGCAATCAAGATGCATTGATAATTACTGGTGATTGGAATGTAGAAGTTGGAAACAAAGAAGAAGGGTCAGTTGTTGCAAAATATGGCTTTAGTGGTAGAAATAATGCCAGAGGTAGCATGGTAGAATTTCGCAACTAACGAATTCTTCATTGCAAATACCTTTTCTAAACAATAAAAGTGGCGACTATACATAACCATCGTCAGATGAAATACACAGGAACAAAGTCAACTACATCTGTGGAAAAAGACAATGGAAAAGCTCCATGTCAGCAGTCAGGACAATAACAGGTGCTGACTGTGGCACAGATCATCAATTGCTCATATGCAAATTCAAGTTGAAAGTGAAGAAAATTGCAAGTCCACAAGAACCAAACTATGACCTTGAGTATATCCCACCTGAGTTTACAGCCCATCTCAAGAACAGATTTGATGTGTGACCAAAGACCAGATGAATTGTGAAACAACATCAAAGACATAATCCATGAAGAAGCAAAGGGGGAAAAAAACACTGCCATGGAGACAGGTCCAACTCATAATGGCCCTAGAGTCAGAGTAGAACTGCCCTGTAGGGTTTCTGGGAGTGCCTGATGGATTTGAACTGCCGACCTTTTGGTTAGCAGACATAGCATATAACGCACTATGCCACCTGGGTTTCCTGAAGTAACGAGAGGTCAATAGAAGACAGGAAAGAAAGAAAAGACCAAACTGGATGTCAGAGGAGACTGACACTTGTTCTCAAACGTCAAGCAGCTAGAGGAAAGCAAACGAATAAGAAGTAAAAGAACTAAACAGAAGCTTTCAAAGAGCAGCTCAAGAAGACAAAATAAAGTATTACAATGACACGTACAAAGAGCTGGAAATAGAAAACCAAAAGGGAAGAACACATTCTGTGTTTCTCAAGCTGAAAGTACTGAAGAGAAAATTCAAGGTTCAAGTTACATTAGAGAAGGATTCCACAGGGAAAATATTAAATGACTTAGGGAGCTTCAAAAGAAGACGGAAGGAATACAGAATCATTACACCAGAAAAAACTGGTCAGTGTTCAGCCATTTGAAGAGGTAGCATACGATCAGGAACCAACAGTACTGAAGGAAGAAGTCGAAGCCACATTTGAAGGCACTGGTGAAAAACAAGGCTCCAGGAATTGATGGAATATCCACTGAGATATTTCAGCAAACAGATGCAGCACTGGAAGTGCTCACTCCTCTATGCCAAGAAATTTGGAGGACAGCTACCTGTCCAACAACTGGAAGAAATCCATATTTATGCCCATTCCAAAGAAAGGTGATCCAACTGAATGAGGAAATTGCCGAACAATATAATTAGTACCACACGCAAGTAAAATTTTGCTCAAGACCACTCAAAAGCGGCTGCAACAGTATACTGACAAGGAACTTCCAGAAATTCAAGCTAGATTCAGAAGAAGATGTGTAACCAGGGAGATCACTGCTGATGTCAGATGGATCTTGGCTGAAAGCAGGGAATACCAGAAAGATGTTTACTTGTGTTTCATTGACCATGCAACAGGATTCCACTGTGTGGATCACAACAAATTATGGTTAACATTGCACAATATGGGGATTCCAGAACACTTGTCTTCTTAAGGAATCTGTACATGGATCAAGAGGCAGTCAAGAGAACAGAACACAGAGACACTGCATGGTTTAAAGTCAGGAAGGGTGTGTGTCAGAGTTGTATCCTTTCACCATAGCTTTTTAATCTGTATGCTGAGCAAATAATCTGAGAAGCTGGATTATATGAAGAAGAATGAGGCATCATGATTGGAGCACAACTCATTGTTACAAAGATGACACCACCTTACTTGCTGAAGACTTGAAACACTGATCAAGATGAAAGACCACAGCCTTCAGCATAGATGTCACCTCAACATCAAGAAAACAAAAATCCTCACAACTGGACCAGTAAGCAACATTGCCATAAATGGAGAAAGGATTGAGGTTGTCAAGGATTTAATTTTACGTGGGTCTGCAATCAATGTCCATGGAAGTGGCAGTGAAAAAATCAAAAGACACATTTCACTGGGAATCTCCTGCAAAGGACCTCTTTAAAGTACTGAAAATAAATAAGTAAAGAAGACTAAAATGTGTCTGACCCAAGCCATGGTATTTTCAGTCACATCATATACATGCAAAAGCTGGACAATGAGCAAGAAAGCCAACAGAAGAATTGATACCTTTGAATTGTGATGTTGGAGAAGAATATTGAATGTACCATGGACTTCCAAAAACACAAACAGATCTGTTCTGGAAGAAGTACAACCAGAGTGCTCCTTAGAAAGAAACATGGTACAACTATGTCTTACATGCTTTTAACATGTTGTCAGGAGGGATCAGTCCGTGGAGAAGGACATCATCCTTGGTAGAATGGATGATCAAAAAAAGGGGAAGACTCCTGACAAGATGGATTGACACAATGGCCACAATAATGGGCTTAAGCATAAAAATGGTTGTGGATACAGCACAAGACTAAGCAGTGTTTCGTTCTGTTGTGAACTGGGTTGCTATAAGTTGAAACCAACTTGATAGTATCTAAGAACAACAACCTTGGTATACCTAAGTTTCATCAACAGTGGATAATATGGCCCAAAATATCATCTTGCCTCTCCAAAAGGTCTTGGCAAATTTTGACTCTCCTTTGTTTTGGTTTATCAGTGTGCTTTTTCGGGGCCATTCTTCACACACCTTTCCCATGCCAAGATTTTCAGATAAGATTTTCTTGTTTCTCTATTTTCTGCTATGCTTCTTATGGTCAGCCGATGATTTTGATACACAATTTGACATATTTTTGCAATGTTTTCATCAGTTCTGCTCATTACTGGCCACCCTGACCTCTCTTTACCAGTGATACTTTCTCACCCCTCAGAAAACTTTTTATCCATTTGTATCTTGCAGCTTTCCTCACAGCATTATCCCCATAAACTTGGACTGACATGTCCCTGATATCACTTCCACTCTTGCCAAATTTAATGAGAAATTTAATGTTTGTTTGCTGCTCTAATTCAAGCTCCAGCATTCTTGCAATGGGGCACAAAAACATGCAACAACAATGATGAATTCCTCTCAGAAAAGACACTGGCACACATGGACATGAACGTGGTTGTGAGACAATGAAAATGAGGTTCAGTGAGGTTACAGGACTACTCTGATATGCCACAACAGATTACCAGTAGAGATCCTGCTTCCTATTACTGAGAACTCTTCAAAGATCAGGAGACAGATTGTATTTTCATATTCCATTTACTAAAGAAACAAACATTTGTTGTGAATTTGCTCTATGCTAGGTATTTGATATATTTAGTTGCCTATAAACTATATCCAACTCTATAGCATAGGCAGCATTTTTATTTTATATGAAAGTAAACCGAGGCCGAGAGAGCAGTCACATTAATCCAATGCTAAACAACTGACACAAAAATAGATTTTCAATCAGATTAGTCTTACTCTAAAGACTTTTTCTCACCATACTTTTTCCCCATCAAATCAGCCTCTAATGTTGCAATAATCTACCTCAAATGAAAATTTTTTTATCCCAATATGTGTTTTAGTTTGATGCTAAATTATATCTAGAAGGAAAAGTTTCCTTTTAGTCATGCATTGCAGTGCTTCTTGATACAGTATTTTCCCGGAATTATCTTGCCATCTGCAGCACGTAGGGGAGGGCACACTGTCTAACTTTCATTGCGAAGTGAAGGAACGGCACTATGTCTATGTTTATCCTACAAGTCACTGACAAATCCTGTAAATTATTCAGATTGAGATGCACATTTAACTCTACATGGTTTATGACTATCCTAGAATGTTTACTGCATAGACTTGGCTCAAAACTTAGAATATTTTTTGTAATGCATACTACCTCCTTGCATTTCAGTTTTCTCACCTGAGAATATTTGTCATCATGCTTAGGTACTCTGATGACAGACTGCTATATCACAGCATGGAAAAACAGGATGGATGTTTGGATGATTTAATGTCTACTAGGGATAACTACCAAACTTGGCAACTTCCTAAAAAGACACAACTTTTGTCTGTCTTTGGAACTTGTATGACAGTAAGATTTGTACTCCTAACATATTGTGGCTGTGCATATCATTCAGTGGTAAACTTTTATATTCTGTAGATGATTTGAGGCAGAGCAAACCCACAAGAGAGGAATCTATAAGGGTAATAATGATGCTTTTTGCAGAGCAATTTAATGTATTTTATGTTGCCTTCTTTGTTCTGTATATCAGTAGTGTTTAAATTACTGTATGCCAGAAGTCTCTCACATCAAGAATTATTTCATGATCCGGAGAAGCTGTCATAATTTCTAGAAATAAAACAGTATTAATATTTTTTCCACAATCCTTGATATTTGATTTTAAAAAGTATGTCTGTAAGCTTCCTAAACTATCTCTGGGCTATATATCAGCTTTCTTATGAAAGGTGTCATGATTAGAAATGTTACAATATCCTTAAGCATACATGGAGACAAAGTAGCAGTAGACTTTGGGAAGGTGGCAAATTGTTTTACACAACAGAGGATTTGCTGACTGATCTTCACCACTCCAACCCACAGGTATCCAGACTGTTTATATTATTATTTTTCTTTTAAATAGCAAATCCACACTTTCCCAAATATATGCAGCTCAGAATCTTCAACTAATTGTGTATCAATAGCCTTTTAATGAGCCTTAACTAGAAATGAGGACTACTTTGAATCTCTTCTTTGGGAACAATACACATGAAATGCATTTAAGTGCTTTAATATAAACACCTGCAAAGATGCTAATTAACTCTGAATCTGTGAAAGGTTTCTTCAAATGTAATTCCTGCACTTCAATTGCATATAAAGTGAAAAATACAACTATTATCATAATTACCATTTTAACATTTTTTGAAGACAATGGTTTATGATTTGGCATGCTTTCACTGACAATTGTACAGTACAATTAATAGGTTACTTGTATTATGATCTAAAATAAAGAGATGTCCTCTAATGTTACTTAAGGAAAAGGAAATTTATTTCCCTTCACTAATATTATTAAATATTCTGCTCAACATGCCTCTAGCACAGAACTGTAGCTTAGGCAGTTACAACAACAGCCACCATCTAGAGAACTCACATAGGAAACAGGCACATTTCTTCACATATATCCCTTATTTTATCTTTAAAGTAATTCTATGTGGTAGCTTTAACATGGCCCATTTGTCGACTACGGAAACCAAGGCTAAGAAGAGTACTGACTTACCCATCACGATTGAGCTCATAAGTGGGAACGTAAAATCCAAACCCAGGTGTGTCCATGACCTGAGCCTGTGTTCTTTACAGCACATTCCTGGAAGTGAGTAGAAATGTAGTGTATGGAATGGCCTTAGATTACTGCCTTGGTCTGTCATTTCTTTTGTTTCTCTCAGTGAGCTCCAAGAGACTGCTGAACAGTATAAAGATGCTTGCTCATGCCTGTCAAACCCTCAGAATGCTCTTCTGTTTTACTATGTTTTTTCTCCCTCTTCTCCACTCTTTTTGATTTCCGCAGTCATTATTTTCCATTAAAAGCAGATCTTACTTCCACCACCACTTCTAAGCTACCACTTCGTTTTGCTCTCCTTTCTAAAAGCTAATCTTCTTTCCTTTAAAAAAATTTTGTTCCCATCTTTTCCTTTTATGACAGTCTTTTGTTTTCTAAATACTTACACGATCAATAATTATCTTTATCACTTACTTTCTGAGGCATTGGCAATGACGCAGTGAAGTGGGCAGACAGGTCCTTACCTCCACGGGGTTGACATTTTGAAGGGAGCATGAACACATAAAATAACACTGGAAAATGGTAAGTGCTAAGAAGAAAGTGAAGCAGGATGGCAGGGTGGCAGAAGCTTCTTTAGAAAGGGCTATGAAGGGCTCTATGAGGACACTCCTCTGCAACGGGAGGTGACAGGTGCTGGGATATATGTTATGGATGCCACAGGGACCAAAACAGAGTGCTTGTCACCTAGCTTATGTCTAGTCAGAGGGACAGATAAAAGGACTGGCAAAGAGTCAAGTAAAAGAAATCAATGGTAATAAATGTTGCAAAGGACGTAAACTAGGCTGAGACAGACAGTAGCAAGAAGGACAGTTGGAAAGTTGTCTGGAAGAAATGATACTTGACTCAGAACTGAGGATGAGAATGACCTAGTCATACAGAGTAGAGGATAATGAGCAAAGTAAGTGCTCTCTTATTATCTATCTAATATCTGGTACGGATGCTGCTAAGTCAGTTCCAATTCAAAGAGCTCTTACAGGGCAGAGTAGAACTGCCTCATAGGGTTTCTGAAGAGTGGTGGATTTGAACTGTCAACCTAGCCACTGTGCAACTAGGGCTGCAGGGTAGGTTCTAGGAAAAGAAGGGGAACAAAAATCAATGAGACCCTGACTTCTTGGCATTTAGTCTAGTGAGGGAGTTGGATAATAATCAAATAATGATAGAAATAGACCTTGGCACTCCTGGTTTAGCTTGTATATTCATGCCAATCCATCATTCACCTAGCCATATCAATATTCACAATTTTTGTGACAAACAACTCTTCTTGGCTGTTTTCTTCAGTACCAACAGCAAAGAATCATCAGCTATACAATTTCATAATAAACTATTGCTTTAACTTTTCACATTTATGTATTCATTATACACTGCTTGAAGGTACAGGCTATTACATTTCTTTATATCTCTCTCAGTCTTTTGCATAACACTAAATATATTGTCATAGTTATCAGTTTCTATTGAGTTGGCTCTAATTTACAGGAACCCTGTACACAACAGAACAAATCACTGCACAGTCCTGTGCCACGCCCACAATCATGTTATGTTTGAGCCTGTTGCTGCAGCCACTGTGTCAGTTCATCTCATTGAAGGTCTTCCCCTTTTTCACTGACCCTCTACTTTACCAGGCATAATATTCTCTGGGGACTGATCTCTCCTGACAACATGTCTAAAGTATGTTAAGATGCAGTCTCGCCATCCTTGCTGATAAGGAAAACTTTTGCAAGACAGAGATGTTTGTTCTTTTGAATGTCCATGGTACATTCAGTATTCTTCTCCAATACTACAATTTAAAGCCATCAATTCTTCTGTCTTCTTTATTCATTGTCCAGCTTTCACTACATACGACAAGACTGAAAATATCATGGCTTAGGTCAGGAGCACCCTAGTCTTCAAGGTGACTTCTTTGCTTTGTAACATTTTAAAGAGATACTTTGCAGCAGATTTGCCCTCTGTAATGTGCCTTTTGATTTCTCAGCTGCTGCTTCCATGCGTGTTGATTGTGGATCCAAGTAAAATAAAATCGATCACTTCAACCTCTTCTCCATCTTTCATGATGTTGCTTATTGGTCCAGTTCTAAGGATTTTTGCTTTCTTTATATTGAGGTATAATCTATAGTGAAGGCAGTGGTCTTTGATCTTTATCAATGTTTCAAGTTCTCTTTCACCAAGCAAAGTTGTATCATCTGCATCATGTGGGTGTTAACAAGTCTTCCTCCGATCCTGATGCACTCTTCTTCTTCATACAGTCCAGAGTCTCAGGTTATGTGTTTGGTATGTAGACTGAATGGGTATGATGAGGAAATGCAGTCCTGATACACACCTTGTTGTGTTCAAACAGCTTCCTCTTGATCCATGTACAGATTTCTCATGAGCACAATTAAGTGTTTTAGTATTCTCTGCAATGTTATCCATAATTTGTTGTGATTCATATAGTTAAATGCCTTTGCATAGTCAGTAAAACACAAGTAAACATATTCTTTGTAATCTCTTGCTTTCAGCCAAGTCCTATATGACATGAGCAAGGATATATCCCTGGTTCCATGCCCTTTCCTAAATATCGCCTGAATTTCTGACAGTCCCCTGTTGACATATGGCTGCAGCCACTTTTGTATGATCTTCAGCAAAATTTTACTTGCATGCAATACTAGTGATATTTTAAAAAAAATAATTTTCACATCTGGTCAGATCATTTGATCATCTTTCTTGGGAATAGGCATAAATATGGATCTCTTCCAGTTGGTTGGCCAGGTAGCTGTCCTCCAACATTCTTGGCATAGATGGGTGAGCTCTTTTCGCACTGCACCCATTTGTTGAAACATCTCAGTTTATATCCTGTCAATTCCTGCAACCATATTTTTTGCCAATGTCTTCAATTCAGCGCAGACGACTTCCTTCAGTACCATTGGTTCCTGATCATACGCTACCTCATGAAATGGTTGAACATCAAGCAATTATTTTTGGTATAATGACTGCATATTTCTTCCCTCTTCTTCAATGTTCCCTGCATCATTTAATATTTTCTCCATGGAATACTTCACTACTGCAACTCAAGGCTTAAATTTTTTCTTCCATTCCTTCACCTTGAGAAATTCTGAGTGTTTTCTTCTTTTGGTTTTCTATTTCCAGCTCTTTGCACACATCACTGTAACACTTCACTGTGTCCTCTCATGTTGCCATTTGAAATCTTCTGCTCAGTTCTTTTACTTCATTTCTTCTCTTTGTTTTAGTTGCTTGATGTTCAAGAGAAAATTTGAGTGACTGGATGGACTCAGGCTTTCTGGGCCTTCGCTTGCTGATATGGCGTGACTCAAAATGAGAAGAAACAGCTGCAAACATCCATTAATAAAAGGAAGGTGGAAGTATGAAGTACGAATCTGGGGAAATTGGAACTTGTCAAAGATGAAAAGGAACACATAAACTTAGATATCCTAGGCATTAGGAGTTGAAACGGACTGGCATTGGCCATTGTGAATCAGATCATCACATGGCCTACTATGCCAGAAATGACGACTGGAATAGGAAGGGCACTACATTCATCACCAAAAAGAACACATCCAGATCAATTCCTGAAGCATAATACTGTCAGTGATAGGATAATATCCATACATCTACAAGGAAGGCCAGTTAACAGGGCTATTATTCAAATTTATGCACCAACTACTAAGGCCAAAGATGACGAACTGGAAGATTTTTACCAGCTTCTGCAGTCTGAAACTGACTTAGCATGCAAACAGAATGCCTTGATAATTACTGGTGATCAGAATGCACAAGGTGAAAACAAAGAAGGAAGATCAGTAGTTGGAAGGTGTGACCTTGATGCCTGAGATAATGCTGGAGACCACAGGGCAGAATTTCACAAGACCAGTGGCTTCTTCACTGCCCACACCCTTTTTTCACTAACGTAAATGGTGACTATACATAGGGACATGCCAGACAGAATACACAGGAAACATATAAACTATATCTGTAGAAAGAGATGATGGAAAAACTCAAAATCATCCGTCAGAACAAGACCAGGGCTGACCGAGGAGTGGATCGTCAATTGTTCATATGCAATTTCAGACTGAAACTAAATGTGCAGTTCAAACCACTCCGTTGTATTGATTGTTCACCAGCACTTGTGACATCTTCCCTATATGCTGGAACTGTGCAAGGCTCTGGAATACCAAAGGCGTAAAGCAAACTTCTCTGTCTGCAAGCAGCTCATCCTCTACTAGAAGGGGCAAACAAGTTACTCAGTATTTACAAGGTACTGTGGAAGCACTGTCAGGCATGAAGCAGGGTTTCTGTCTCACACTGCTGGGGATGGAGTCCTCCTTCACACTGTGAGAGAATGAGTCAATGAACAAACCACACTCCATCTTCCATCTTTCAGTGACTACAGGCTGGTTGGAGGCCTGATGGTGCTTGGCTGCTCACTGAACGGTCCACAACTGGAACCCACCAGCTGCCCTGTGGAAGAAAGGTATGGCAGTGTGCTTCTGTAAAGATTTATAGCCTTGGAAACCCTCTAGGGCAGTTCTACCCTATCCTGTGCAGGTTTGCCATGAGTCAGAATTGACTTAGTGGTAGTGGGTTTTGTTTTTTTATGGGCATTAAGTATGTGTAGATCATTGCCATGTTGTAGGATAGAATGCAGCCATATAAATCATTCATCTTTGTTACATTTGGTAGAGTTGCTGGTTTTAAAAACAGAGTAGTGAATTCTTCCCAGTGGGTTGCTCTGGTTTATTTAACTTTAGGCTACCTAAAAACGTCTTTCATAGATCATCTTTTCTTGTCAGGTCAGTAGAACTTGACCCGAGCTTTACTTTTCCCCAAATAGACTGTGCTGACTGAAACATGTGGTAAAGTAGAAAAGGTAATCTATAAAAGTCCTGAAATACTCAATAAATATCATTTGAACACCATTGCTAAAATAATAGTAAGAAGAATGGTTTTACAAAACTTCTGTGAGTTAGTATAAACAGTTTTGGTCCTTGACAACCTGAGTCAGATGGCTATTTTGGTTCTAAGCATAAAACACATAAATTATCAGAATACAACCGTGGTCACCCAAAATATTATTGAGATGTATGATTAAAACCTCAAGATTCTCAAGTCCATGAGAGTAAGACTATACATCTTATTCACACTGAAGCTGGTATTGACTTCATACACTACTCATCACTTCTGTAGATTGATTGCTGTTTGGAGTAACACTGGTCTGGCAGCTTCCTTGGTCAGTATTTACATCATACATAAATATTTCTCAGTGTTTACCTTAACCAAAGCCAATATTTTCATCCTTGCCTCTGGAGGTAATTACTTGGATAAATGACTGTGGCATAAATCAGATAACCACATAACAACCCATCACTGAAAACAGTTATGCACATATCATTTTCCTCAATGCCTCTATAATTAACAAGATTACCTTCTTGAAATGGGACATCAGGCATTGGTATAAATACACAAACACTTTCCTAAGAATTTCCATAGACTATTCAACCATGTAAATTAACATAAAGAGGAAAGAAACATCACTTCTTCTATCTAAATAAGTCTACCTTTATATATCAGATACAAATCTATATTTTCTATGAAATTCAGCTTTCTTCTTTTTTATCTAGTTTCACATTGTCAAAGCAATTGCATAATTCAATAAAGATCTGACAGAAAATAAAATCAAACTACCTGTTTGATATTGCATAGATTTAAAAAAAAAAACACTAACTTTTTTACTTTAAACTAACTGTTTGGCCAACTTGTAACCACAGTTAGTTTTAGACAGAGTGATTTTATCATTTGTTTTTTTCTGTCATATATCATTATTTTTCACAAATTATGTGTTCACACAGACAACGAGTCCACACATACAATGCTGATAGTGCACTTAGGGAAATCAAGCATGAGAGGGTTGCACAGTTGGCCAAAAAAAGTATGAGGTGTACGTTATATGTGTAAAAATACAGTCTATTAGTTTGGGAGTATGGTATGTACAGTTATGTTTTAATGTTCTTATACATCCGTTTTAATATGATGACTCTACTACTAGAAATCTTCTAAGGAAGTAATAAATGAAAATGTCAGATCTGACGTGATGGCACTTGGCTGGCTTGGCTTATGCATAAAGATAAAAATTGTGATACACAGATATTTATTATGCTGAAAAAAGTAGAAACAACCTCCTAAGAGAGGAAGAATGAAGTAAATTATGGTACAATAATTCATGGAAAATTATATAGCTATTCAGAATTACAATTATACAACCTTCATGATTTATTGTTAAATGAAACATCAAAAATATAAAATTGAATGTACATTATAATTCTAAGTAGAAATTCACAGCATAGTAAAAAAATTTTAAAGAAGATCTACTACAAGGCAAACTAATACAGCAAATTACTTTTGTTATTGTAGTGGAATTACAGATGATTTTAAAAAGTCCTGGATTTTCAACTTTATAAAGTGTATGAATATCATTTTAATTTTATAAATACATAGTTGTATACACACTCTAACTACTTTCCCATTTTTCAAGGTAATTATCTTTTGGCTTTAAATATCTCTTTAATTCTAAGGTAGTCAATTTTTTCCTTAAAACTCTAACCTTATATCCTCTTATAAATCTTTGTGTTATTCAAACTTGCTTTTATTTACTTTAGGTTGAAGCAATTCCTTTTCAGCTCTAAGTTCAGAGGGGATATAATATCCCCTGCCTTCTTTCCGTGTCCCCAGTGTGCTGTGACATGTAATGAGATAAAAGTTCAGCCAGTACTTTATGCTCCTTAGAGAAAAGTACTATATAAAAACAATGCATTATAATTGTTTATGTTATTAGAGAACCCAAAGAGATATTAGAGCTACAATTTAGCACAAGCAGGCAGGGCTGGACTATCTCCAAGCGCAGGCTGAGTACTGTTCCTTAATGCCAAACAAGAAGGAAGACCTCCAGGAGAGACAGGAAGTTGCTGCTGTCCCTTTCAGCACTTTCGATAATATGAAACTGCAAATTCCCAGTTCCTCTCAATAGGAAAAACAGAATATTTGAGTGCTCATCTATGACTTAAAAAAAAAAACCACAGCATGTTATTTATATTTGTGCATATACTCTATTGCTCTGTTTCTTCCTCTGTTTGCTTAGCACCATCTTAACATAATCTCAATCTATTTTTGGAGTTTAATTCACACTTGTTGCTGTTAGTTGTTAACAACAATTTTTTCACCAATTGTTTCAACTTACAGTGACTTTAGGCATAACAGAATGAAGCAGTGCCCAGTTCTCTGCCGTCGTCATGATCGCTGGTGTGTGAGCCCATTTGGGGGCTATTACGTCAATCTGTCTCATCGAAGGTTTCCCTCATTTTCGTTAGTCCTCTTCCAAACATGACATCCCTTCCTAGGGAGTGTTTTTTTTACCCTAATGATGTGTCCAAAGTAAGCAAGTCTAAGTCTTACTGTCTTTGCTTCTAAGGAACATTCTGGCTGTACTTCTAAGACTGATATGCTTGTTGCTCTTCTGGCAGTCCACAAGAGGCTCAATATTCTTCACTAAAAACACACTTTGAATAGATCCATTCCAGAAGAATTGAAACTTGAAGAGCAGTGTAAAATGGCAGATATTGCTGACTACTGAAAATTATTCCATGAACCAAGGAGTTTACACAGTTTCTGACTGAATGAGAGATGATTCAGTACAGCCAACCCCTACCTAACTTATGAATCTTCTCTTCAGCTCATTACAAGTGGTCTGAACATCTCTAATGAAGGGAAACTGCTCCCCACAGCAAGGTCTGACACTTAGAATGTTTCATTCTATATCTAGCCCGACCTTATCCACCTACTTTCTGAATTCTCTTTCCTCTGACTTAGTTACTTCACTGGTCTTTAATGTCCATCAACACTTATTCTGTAGTCTCTGTGCATGCACTGTGCTAGGATGTGGGGACATCAAGAGGATTATGATACTCTGCTGTCCTAAAAGATCTCATAGTCTAATGAGGACACAGATGCTAAGACAGATAAATTATCACAAACAGATTATGTGCTATACTGCAGATAGGAAATAAAAGGCCCACAGACAGCGAGGTGGAAGAAACTAGTCTAGTCTGAGAGAATTCAAAAGGGCTTCCCAGAGGATGTGATTTTGCTTTCTGTTGAAAAGATGACTCATATTTTGTCTACTGAGCAACTGCGAGTGAGCAGAGGAATAACTGCAAATGGGCCACATTAATACAGAAAATGATGAGGAGTTTAGTGTGGTTCAGTCTCAGTGACAAGGATGACACTGAGAGGAAGACTGGTCAGTGTGTTAAGGGTTACATGCTCAATATTTATAAGATGGACTTTATACCACAGGCAATGGAATGAATAGAAATTCTGGAACTGGAAACTGGTAACAGATTGCAAGGTGACTTCAGTGATAATACTGGCAGAGTATTGAATCGACTAGGGTGGGCAGAATCTTGGTTTAAGAAGCTATTGCAAAAATCTAGGCAAGATATGATGTGAATCTATAATAAACTCTTAGGAAGGCCAGGGTGAGATGTGAGAAATTAATGAATGGTACTGAGTATCAGTGTGCTAGATACGAGGACCAAAGGTAGGGACAAGCAAAAGTTAAATCTTATTTTGCTTACTTAAGAGATCAAACGGATGATGATATGATTAATAAAAACAACAAAACGGAGGAGGAAGGGCAATTTGGTACTAATAGTCGGGTAATAAAATGAGCTTTGACTTGTTAAATATTCCCTTCCTCTAGGATACTCAGACACAGCTGCCCACATGACTGCAGGAAATAAGGATCTACAGCTGAGGGAGAAGTCTGAGCCGGAAATAAATTAACTAAAATAGTCCAGCAAACTCAGGTGAATACCCAGTGAAACACTACTATGAACTCCTTGGTTCTGCTTCTTCAGTCAAAGAGGCTGTTAACAACATGAACTCGTTCAGAAGACAGTAACATGCATGTGAAGTGAGTCCCAGAGCCCACTGCCACTGAGTTGACTGACTAATAGTGACCCTATAGAACAGAGTAAAACTGCTCTATGGCGTTTCCGGATGGTAAATTTCTGTGGAAGCAGATTGCCACATCCTTCTCCCACGTAGCAGCTGGCATGTTTGTACTACCCAACTTTTGGTGACCAGCTGTGTGCTGAGCCACTGAACCACCCAGCCTCCTTCAGTGAAATGCATGAAAAAAGTGTGATTTAATTACATTTTGCTCCTCTAAATTTGTACATTGGCATTTATTTTTACTGTCTGATTAAGTACAGTTATTTTTTTTAAATCTGTTTTATATGTAATCTTATAATGTGTCTTTCTTTTTCATCACAGTTTACCAATCTATGTTCCCCAAGACACCCTCAGGAGAAAAAATAACTTAGGTATTTCAACACCTCTGATTGTCAGAAAGTCACCCTCCCTTTACTATTTCTGGAAGGATATCAATGGGCTCACAACTTAACATAAACCAGTTCTCTTTTTTACTAAGTAGCTTCTTCCTTTTCCTTTGTTTTCTCTGACTCACAAAAGATATCTGCCACAGAAGCCAATATCTGTGAGACTACTAAGAATACACTGGAAAGTCACAGTGGATTTTAACTAGCCTTTGTGAACCTGTCTTCTTTCAGTACTAGAATTGCTGGTCTTGCCTCCAGCAAACTACTGTCAAAAATGTTCCCTGTTGGTTTCCACTCTGGTTCAGACATTAGGTAGGTCCAACCTCACCGAAGAAGCTGTTTCTGTTCTTTGAATCCCTTTCCTCTGGTGCTATATACATACTACATAGCAGTAATCTTTAGCTTTTCCAAAATTTTACAAAAATTTGGAAGAGATTCTTTAGGTTTGCATTGACACACTCTCCATAGTAGTCAAGCACATTTTTCCGAGGGATGAGTAACTTCTGACCTCCATAGTCTTGTTTCTTCTATTCCCAAAGTCTTGGTGCTATGCCAAGCTTTTCTGTCCCAACTCTCTATTCCCATATGATGAATTATTTCCCAGTCGATACGTAGCTCATCTTGTAAATGGACTCTTGGCCCATCCTTAGGGCATTCCCAACATACCTGATCACATTAAATTCAAAGTAAATACAGCTTGGGTTACCATGGGTAATGTCATGTGTCTCAGGTGAAATAACCAGGAGAGAGCTTAGGAAACTTCCAAATAGCTAACGGTAAGCTAGTATCAATTCAAGCACAGAACTAAATATCTTTCAGTCTTTAATTTTGAGAAGCTCAAAACACTGTCTCATTATTAAATTGAAACAGAAGTTCCATAATTCTAAAGCAATGTCAATCAGCTGATGAATAGATTTCTAAACAAGTACATAGAGCTGAAAAGGCCAACTTGTAGATGGAAAATCCAGTTTTTCAAATTACTGTGCATCATTTAATTTTACAGCATCATGCATGGAAGTTTAGTCACCTTTGAAATGATAAAAAAATACGGCACTTTGTATCCATTTACTTTGGGTTGGCTGATTTTATTATTTTTAACACTAATAAAAAGCCATCTATTATAAATATGCTGGTCAGGTTATTTCTAATTACACATATTTCCCGGTGATTATGGTTCTACACAGAATTTTTAAAAGAATTGAAAAGACATAAAATTGCTTCCTATTACTAATTCTTTTTACAGTTTAATAGTACCATTTTTTTCGAGTTAAAAGTATGTTACTTTTTTTCTGTGAAATGCTCTTTATACAACTTTTAGTTAATGTGCATCTATATGTATGCCTCAAAGAAGAAACAAGAAGAAAAAAAAGGCAATAGAAGTAAATTAACATGAAAGGAAGATAAATCTGTTCAGCAGCCTCCTGTCTGACCCCAGCGCAGAAACAGCCTTACTGAAGGCGATTGCTGGGAAATGCAATTTCAGCTTTATATGCCACAGCAATATATCTAACAATGCCAGCGCTGTAGAGAAAACAGAAACTTCATCCAAAAAGTGTTCAGTTTCCAGAAATCACTTGGGATGACTTGTCAAAAATACTTTAACCATATTCTAATTGATGTAATGCCCTTGGATTTTGACAAATGCAATAGTTTGATTTGGACTTTTAGCTTATTTTTATTAAAAATCTAAAAACTAGATGTGGTTAATTTTCCCCTGTGCAACACAGATCAGATTTCTGTGTCAGAATCAGAATTTATGTGTAGGCCTTGCATGAATAAAAAGTTATGTCACGGAACTCTTTCCTTAATGAAGGTAGGCTATTCCTAGCAAGAACTATTTTTAGAGAAAGCAGAAAATAACTTTGAGAATTTTAAAGAAAATAACAAATGAGGTGGGCATAGAGTCTGGACAAGCAGCAAGTCAGGTGAAAGCGCAATCAGACCACTGACTGACCATCCTGTGTTTCATGTCCTTAAATTGCCATCTTGAGTTGAGCTGGTCATAACTCTGTTGGGAGGCTATCTTTGCATCTCCTGGCTGAATAAGATGCACTCAGGCTATTTCTTATTTGTCTATCGTGTCCTTAGCACCTGGTATAGTGTCAAGAACATAGTAATAGCATAAAAAATTGTCTGGGAAATGGACAAGTGAGTGAATTGCTATCCCACAAGGTAACTGCCCTTTCCTAAATTAGGAAAAGTTGACATATTAAGCCTTTAGGTAAAAAGGATGCTATGTCCAAAAGACTGTTTAGCATGTCCCCAGGAACACAAAATGAAGGTTCCAGATTGTACTGTTATATGGAATGACATTTGAGTAGAGTCCAGGAATCAGAATTGGATCTGAAAGGAATGTCGATTGCCATACTGTGATTAATAATGCAAGGTTAGCACAAGCTCTAGGAAAAGAGCTTTCACTGCTTCAGCCCATCCCTATCAAGTGGGCTTAATCTCCCCTACTGTAGATTCTACTGAAGTCCTCCCACAACCTGATTCAAGTTTTCATAGCTGTGAGAATAGCGACATCATTCATATTTTTTTGAACGGATGGCATTCTTTCAGTATGTGGTTCTAATGAAAAAAAATTACCTATTATTGGTTTATATGATAGAAAATAATTTGTATAATAAAGGCCCTGTACATGAGTTAAATTGATTTGCCAATTGCCTAAAAACTCTCACAGAACAATTTAAACACAGGTTTGCAAAAGTTTGAAGATACAGACTTTATCTTACTTGAAAATGATAACGAAAGGCATCCTCAATATCAGTGTGTAGCATTTTAAGCAGAGGCAAAAATGCACTTTGCTTGATCTTGTTCAAAATTGATGCTCCATTAATACAACAACAGCCATGGTGGTGTAGTAGTTATGAGCTCAGCTGCTAACCAGAGAGTCAGCAATTCAAATCTACCTCCTGCCCATTAGGAAGCCTATGGGGCAGTTCTGCTCTAACTCAGTAGCCCTTAAACACAACAATACAACAATGTAGTTTCAGTACTCGTTGTGAGTGAGAAAGGCTATCAACCAAAGAATGCTATCTTAGTTACCAGTTAATTTGACTATTATTCACCAACCACTAGGTCAAAGATGAAGACACTGAAGATTTTTACCAACTACTTCTAAAATTGATGGAACATACAATCAGTTCTCTGCTTGTTTCCCATTTGTGTTATCTCTTAGAAAACTCCCTCAGTAAGGGTGTTACAGTCTCCCCCTAATCCTCTTTAATGTAGTCCAATCAATTAACTGGAGGCAGAGATTAGTATCTGCAGCATAGAAAAATCACAAAATGGAGAGCAATCTCACGATACTGGGAATCATGGTCCAGCCAGACTGCTACACACATCTGGGGGGGGGGGCAGCACAATTCAATCCATGACAATGCCTTTGAATTTGGTGCTAGAAAGGAATATTGAATATACCATAGACTGTCAGAAGAGTGAACGAATCTATCCAAGAAGCACAGAATGCTCCTTAGAAGCAAGGATGGTAGGACTTCACCTCACATACTTTGGACATGTTATTAGCATTGATCAGTCCTGGGAGAAGGAAGTTATGCTTTGCAAAGTAGGTTGGCAGAAGAAGAGGAAGACCCCCAATGAGATGGGCTCAGTGAGACGCAGTGATGGGCTCAAGCGTAACAGAGACCCTGAGGATGCAGCCGGCAGGCCTGGGCAGAGTTGTACACAGGCGGCTGTGAGCGGCAACTGAGTCAAACGCACCTAACAACAACCACAAATAGAGGAACCAGTTCTGCAACAAAAGTGGCACTATTTAAGGATGAGGAAAGTACAATTCTTGTGGAGAAAAGCAACCGTAGAGGGAAGGGCGTTCCATTCTGAAGGTTCTACCTCTGCCTACTCAAGCCTCTCTATTTCCTGGAGTTTTCTTGTTTTGATCCTTTCTACCACCACTACATTTTACCCCCAAAGTACAGATGTCTCCTCTTCTTCCCAGTTGAGGCAAACACAAAAACTACAAATGAAATAAACTGTCTTTCCCTTTGTTCTTTTTGATATAATTCAGCCCAACCAAAGAAAATTTTAAGAGATATAAACATAGAAAAACATTTTTCTCATGTATATCTGAAACCACTGTACATAATGCCGTCACCTGTCAGGTGCTAAGAACTCAGCATCTGCTGTGTTCCGCTTTCAAGTCTGTTTTGCTAATTTCCAAAATGTTCTTCATGTTAATTACTGCCCCTGGTTTGAAGATGATTTCTGTGGTAATAGGTTTTACATTCCCCTGCAGTGAACCATGATCTACTCCGAAAGGACTCTGCTTTTATCTGCGTCATTGTCCAGGTAGGAGTCTAACTAAAAGTTGACTCAGGTAAAGTCTATCACCACACTGATCACCACGTGTGGGTGACTAACGCTCTCAGCGAGACCCTAACAGAACCCTCTCAGGTCCTGGTGTTCAATCCCGCCTGCAATGAGTCCCACCCCGAGCTGCCGTGATCTCTCCACAACGAGCTCCACATGTGGCCATGTTTTAAAAGCTCAGGGAATTCTAATGTGCAGCTGATTTGAAAACCACCTCTCTAACAACTGAATGAAGAAATTTTAGAGAAAATCATTTTCATGATAAAGAACTTGAGTGGGTTTCAACTATTTCTTTGATTTTTTTTTAAATATGCCATCTTGATCTCCCCTCACTTTGATTCCTTGATTGCTAACCCTTGTAAGAAATGTCTGTTATTAAGCAAAGTGCAAAATTGGCGAGGAGGGATGTGAACATCTTAGCTAAAGATGGTTATCACATTAGAATCTTTTGGGAATTGTCATGGATTGAATTGTGTCCCCCCCAAAATGTGTGTAGCAGTTTGGCTAGGCCATGATTCTGGTATTGTGTATTAGGGTTTTCCTACATGTTTTAAATACTTCCTTTATGATGTTAATGAAGGAGGATGGGCGGTGGTAGTGTTGGAGAGAGGGACTCAACTTATCAGTGTATTGTGCCTTGAGGACATCTCTTGAGATAGAAAGGAAAGGGGACCTCATATTGTCAGAAAAGAAGCAGTACCTAGAGCAGAGCATGTCCTTTGGATCCAGAGTCCCTGCGCTTCAGAAGCTCCCAGTTCAGGGGAACATTGATGACAAGGACCTTCTTCCAGAACCAGCAGAGAAAGACTTCCGCAACTAGGGCTGTTGCCTTGAATTTGGACTTGTAGCCTACTGGACTGTGACAAAATGAGATTTCTCTTTCTAAAGCCATCCATTTGCGGTATTTCTGTTATAGCAGCATTAGATGACCGAGACAGGAATAGTGCCAGATTCAAGAAAATGAACTGTCTTGATGATTCTCTCTTTAGAGCTCATCTATACTCATCTACAGAGGATAAAGTTTATGACGTGCAGGAGCGTCCTGTATAACGAATGCACATACACCTCATCAAAACCAGGAGTTCTATCTTAGGTTACATCAAAATATATGAAGGATTCAGAGAAACTAGGGCTGCTGTTCTCTATGAATGCCTAAAACTCAAGTACCCTTCAACTTCAGAGAACTAGTAGGCACACACTTGAGATTTTTTTATGATTCTGTCAAAGGCTGTGAATTTTCTGAAGCTCAAGTTTATTTCTGTGTCTTTGTAGCCTGTGTATAGACTTAAAATGCATGCGTGACTTTTGAAATTCTTCCAGAATCTGTTACCTGTGGGAAAAATTCCAACCTAGAATCTCAAAGACCATGGGATAAGGAATAATAGTGTAGGTATTACTGATTTAACTGGAAAAATAAGGCAATGGAAAAAGATTACTCTTAGCTGATTTGCTGAAGAAATATCTATAAATACATACACGAACAAGGTAAAAATCATGACAGAGATTTAAAAATAAATTATATTTCATTGCCTACGCAAATGGCAAATCAATGTCCTCACCTGAAAAAAAAAAAAGAGAGATTACAACTAGTTCATTAGCCTAGAAAAATAATCTCTTCTCACAAGGCATCCCTCAAAGGGGTGATATTTTCAGTGAGATGCTTACTTAATGCAACCATTGGCAAAGGGACAGGCATTATGCCACTTCACTGAGTTGACAATTTTACCTGTATTTTTGTCTAAGGTATCTTATACGCCTGTGTTGGAAAACTTACCAGTTAAAATCCACATAGGTTGTCAGCTACAGAGCAAGCACTCAACTCTGAAATCACTGCTGATTCAAACTGTGTTTTAAAGAGAATTGGTCAAGCTGCATTTGATACAGCAAAGAACAACTAACTCAGCAACGTGAGCAGAAGTGAGATAGTCTGGGAAACAAGGAAAAATTCGAGCCTTGCTATCTTTACCGTGGCTGTCACTCAGGGTACACAGGAGTGTAAAAGACCAGTGAAATTACTGAGTTCTTTTCTTATTGGGAAAAGGAAGGAGAGAGAGAGAGAATGAGAGAGAGAAAGCACACTGTTGTATAGTTTGTGAGCAGTATATTGCTTGTGCATTTTAGAGTAGAGATTATGGACAACTACTCTGTGTATTTTGATGCAGGATGAAGGACAGCTGTGTTTATCTGTTTTGTGAATGACTTTTGTAGAGTAGCCATCATTTTTCAGGTACTAAAATTTGAGCAAGTAATTTAATTTCGATCCATCTCAGTAGAATTCTATAAGTTGTATACACCATTACTAAAGGAACATGCCATTTATGGTTAAAAATGTACCGAGCATTTGTCCCAAATAATCACTTCAGGAGCATAATAAAAGGAAAGCAGGGGATATAAATAAAGTAAGTCTTGTTATCACCTAAGACAGACTATAATAATTTAACTTATTTAAAGACAACAAAATAAATAAAACCATGTTATTTGTGTTGTAGGCACCCTGATGGTACAGTGGTTAAAGCACTTGGTTGCTAACCTAAAGGTTGATAGTTCAAACCCACTGACCACTCCATGGGAGAAAGATGTGGCAGTCTGTGCAAAGGTTTACAGCATTAGAAACACTATAGGGCAGTTCTACTCTGTCCTATAGAGTTCCTATGAGTTGGAATCAATTAACTCTGTGGCTCCAAGTTTGATTATTTTTAATGAACCACAGAATTTTAGGAGAAAATAAATTCAGCATTTTCAAATACGTATTTTCACAGATCTCAAACTCTTCTTCTTCTGTTAAAAGACACTTCAGGAGATGACCTATGAGATCTCTTTCAGCTCTAAATTATTCTCTCTAAATACATATTCTTATCACCATGATTTTAGTGGAAGATAAGAGATTACACTGTCCCAAATCATAATGTTTTTGTTTATTCTGGATTACAATTTTATTTGCAGATTTATTAAAGAGATTCTAACAGGGATAGAGCTCATTGGTTTGACATGTTTTTAGCTAAACTATGTATCTATGTGTGTATATATGTATATACATAATAATAATTCGTAAATAAGTAATAGCAATATATTGACTCTGTAAATGAATAGCAATTAGCATTCTAATCACCAGAATCTCCACAGACTTCTATACTATTCTGTTTAATATGTTTTTATTCCTTCACTACCTGAATAATAATTACTGTAATGCTCATATTAATAATATTTACAAGTCATTAAGGATCTGTTTTATGCTCCACACTTGATGTATTTATCTTATTTAATCTTCACAGCAATATTACGAACACATGTCTCATCTGCTTTATAAAATAAGAAAGTGTAAAGTCAGCCCAGAGGGGCCAGTAAACTTGCTCAGCGTCTCCCATTTACTCTGTCAAAATGCCAGGAATTGGGTCCAGATCAGACTCAAATCAAGACACTGCTCTGTCCACTGCACCACATGACAAAGGAACTGAGGGGAATGTGCACGGTAAACGACGAAGATCTGAAGAAAGTGGAAGCCAGCATAATAGAAATCCAGAGCTAGACGATACCCCTAGATCCTCTCCTAGATACTCAGCGGAGCGGTCTCTGCACAAACAGCATCGTCCTCAGGGTGAGCCTCTTCTGCATGTGACCATCTCCCTCCCCACCCCCTAGTTAGTGGAAATCTCTAGCTCCTGATGATTGGCCTAACTCAGCCCCCTCTGAGCAGACGCGCCATGCTGTGGGAACAAAAATGAAAGACGACAGCACAGGCAGAGACAGCAATGTAAGCAGTGAGATGTCTGGCAGGAGGCACAGGAACGCTGCCTGCACACCTAGGTCAACTCACCTAGGGTCATAGGAGAGAGAGAGCCTTGACCTCTTCCCACCCAGCATCTTCTCCACATAGTGACAGCAGCAGGAGGAGAAAAGGTGCCATAATGTGGATGTGTAACTTAACCAAGTGCCCTCAAGTCAGCTCTTACTCAAGGAGACCCTGTGTATTTCAGAGGAGAACTGTGCTCCATAGAGGGTTTCAGTGGCTCAAGATGTCTTGGAAGGATGTTGCCAAGCCTTTCTTCCAAGGTACCTTTGGGTAGATTCAACACTTCAACCTTTCATTTACCCAGCCAAGTGCTGTCGATTCATTTACCAGTCAAGCTTTTTAACCACTTACATTGCCTACGGGCACCTAGAAATGCAAATAAGTGGCTGAACAATAACCCTGATTGATCACAGGGCTCTGTCCCCAGAAGTTAACCTGCAAGCATGCTTACAGTCATGTGTTTATATAATAATACATATCCTCTGTCTGTGTTCATTTTTCTTTCTTTGACTTTACCTCAATTCTCCAGTAACAGCCCTCGCTGGGTGGTCTGTACCAAACTTAGGTCCACTCTGTGACACTTCTTATGTACACAAATCAGGCTTGTACGTCTACCTCCTTACATTGCCACGATATTTTAATTGGGCAGTGGTTTGATGTTCTAATTGGTACTTGTGGGACTAGATAAATAAGTTGCAGGACCCAGCAGGAAATGAAAATATAGGGCTCCTTCCCTTAGTCAAATATTATTAAAAACTTCAAGATGGCAACAGCAGAGCATTAAACCAAGTGTGGGCTCTTCTAAATAGTGTCCTGTATGACAGCACAGGTAACACATGCATGAAGCCAGCCCTGAGCATTTGGTCAGTCGTGAACAAGTGAAAATGTTAGGTTTTCATCATACCTTAGAGTTCTCAAATGGTCGTAATTTTACCTTTCTCTCCCTGCTGTTACTGTTGTGCTTTTCAGTGCAAGCCTGTTTTTCCTCACATTCCTGTCAACTATTAAAAAGCCTACTTTTACTTACTTTTATATTTCCTGCCCCTCATCCTGTGCCCAGCGTTGCCCACTGGTCCATTCCAGTGTTAGCCAAACACTCAAGAACGACCAGCCTAGGGCAGTTTCCTCCCATTCCAAACTTAGGCCAGAGCGCAGTGAGACGTTGAGGACACAACCTTGTGTGTGTGTGTGTGTGTGTTTTAAATATCTCCTTGCTTATATGCATAAGTTATTGATGCTCACCTTAGAGGTGAACCTGTCAGGTGTTGTTATCGGACGCTGCTGAGTCCGTCAGGAGTCACGGCAACACTGCGCACTGCAGAATGAACCACTGCCTGGTCCTGCACCATCCTGAGAATCGTTGCTGTGCTTGAGCCCATTGTCGTGGTCACAGTGTCAGTCCATCTTATTGAGGGTCTTCCTAATTTTTCTGACTGTCTACTGTACCAAGCATGATGTCCTTCTCTATGTCGTTCTCCAGGCACTGGTCCCTCCGACGATATGGCCAGTGCATGTTAGAAGTCTATCTTTGTTTCTGGTGAGCATTTGGCTGCACTTCTTTCCAGAGAAGATTCCTTCATTCTTCTTGCAGTTCACCACATAGTCAGTATTCTTGACCAACGCCGTTCAAAGGCATCAATTCTTCTTCTGTCATCTTCATTCATTGTCTAGCTTTCATATGCATATGAGATGCCTAAAACACTATGTCTTGGGTCAGGTATACCTTAGTTCTTACAATGACATCTTTTTAATACTTTAAAGAGATCTTTTGTAGCAGATGTGCCCAATGGTTTCTGCTTCCATGGCTGGTGATTGTGGATTCAAGAAGAAGGAAATACTTCCAACTGCAATCTTTTCTCTGTTAATCGTGATGCTGCTTACTGGTCTAGTTGTGAGGATTCTTATTTTCTTTATGTTGAGGTGTAATCCATACTGAAGGCTGTGGTCTTTGATCACCATCAGTAAGTGCTTCAAATCATCCTCACTTTCAGCAAACAAGGTTGTGTTATCCGAGTATGGCAGGCTGTTACGGAGTCTTCTCTAATCCTGATGCTTATTCTTCTTCATATAGTCCAGCTTCTCAGAATACTTGCTGTTTACACAGACTGAATAAGTATGGTGAGACGATAATCCTGAAGCACAAATTTCCTGGCTTTAAATCATGCAACGTCCTCTTGTTCTGTTTGAAAGGCTGTCCTTCAATGTACGTATGTCTATATACATGTTCCCCATGAGCACAGCTCACGGTCGCTTTTGGTCTCTTTTACAGACAAGAGGGTAGAATCACAAAGAGAATCCCCTTGTGGTGGTGGTGGCTGCATGCTACCAGTTGATTCTGAGTCATAGACACCCAACTAATAAACAGACATGAAGTTTTAGAGAGGAAGCCTGGTGATGCAGTGGTTATGCACTTGGCTGCTAAAGGAAAGGTTGGTGGTTTGAACCCACCAGTTGCTCAATGGGAGAAAGATGTGGTAGTCAGCTTCCCTAAAGATTATAGCCTTGGAAACCCTATGCGGCAGCTGTACTATGTCCTACAGGGTCTCTACGGTGAAGATTGACTGAATGGCAGTGGGTTTGCTTTTCTGTTTTATATTTAAGTTTTAGAAAAGGGGCAGTAGAAATTCAATGGTAGAATCCCCACCTTCATGCAGCAGACCTGGGCTGGATTCCTTGCCAGTGCACCTCGTGCACAGCCATCCCCAGCTGTCCGTGCAGGCTTGTGTGTTGTCATGATGCTGACTCGGTCTCAGTGTAGCTTCCATATTAAGGCAGACTAGAAAGAAAGGCCTGGCAACTGACTTCCAAGAATCAGTCAGTAAAACCACTGTGGATCTAAATATTCTGATATGTTGTACATGGGGACACTACGAGAGGAGGGCTGACTCAACAGTAGCTAACAAGTGTTAATGAATTTGTTTACTGTTGCAGGAAATAAGACTCAAAATGAAAGTGGGACCTGGTCCCGGGGTGGGAAATATTCTCTTTGTTGACACTTTATCCACAATATATCTCTCTTCCTGTTTTTCCTCTTCATTTGTCAAGAAGAATGTTAAAATCTTTTGGAGTTAAATATCTCAATCTAATCTGTAAAATGACCCATGTCTTAGGTTATTAGAGAATAAAAATGGCTTTTTTTTGTTTCATACTAAGAAAATAATACCCATTTAGGTAACACAACGTACAAAAGCTCCTCCACTGTTAGACAGTTAATGAGTGTGAGTGTGAGTGTGTGTGTGTGTGTGTTTGACTATTCAGCAACTAATTTCTACTTTACTTATCCTCAGTTAATCCTTGTACTGGAAACACTTTGCCTAGCTATGCAAATCGTTGAGGGCTGACCTTGATAAATGGTCTGTCTTTGTGTAATTTAGATTAGTTCAGTAACTGTTTGGAACACAGGCCAGAAATCTTCCCAGGGGTATTAAACATTCACTGCAAGATGTGGTGGGCTGTGAGGGAAAAAAAAGGGCAAGGTGAAGTGGATTGGCCACCCTAGCGCAAGGTTGCTTCTGCTCTGGCCGTCCATCTATAAACTGGGAACCCACCACCTCGAAGCTAGTTGAAAAGAAGCTGGTCTGGCTCCCCAGATTTTACTGGAAGCTGAGATGTGGTAAAGCTGGCTAACCTTCAGAAAAAAGTAGAGCACAAAACCAAACTGAAAAGGTAATAAAAGTGGTCCTATGGCCTTTAGACATGACAGACGATCTGCTGGGTCCTGCTTTAAATAGCTGGTACACCAAAACGGTTCCTGTGAAACTAGGTGGCTGACTTGTAGTTTTGCAACCTATTTTGAGTTTGTTTTATCATACAGAACTATTCCTTTCTTGTTTGTTTCTTTGTTATTTTTTTAAAAAAAATATCTGGGGAACTGAATTAATAGTTGAATACAAATAAGGATTGCATATGCTTCTAAGAATCCCAGAGTTTGATCAGAATCCCCCAAATTCCCCTCATCCAGCCCAGCAATTGGCTTACCGCTGATGAGCTCCCAGGATGACTGAACTCGTGACTTGTCGTTGCAGCCTCAGCCAAACAGCCAGACGGCTCAGCATACCCTTCTATCCGTCACAAACGGCTTCCTTCAACATTCTTCCTAATGCAGTCATATATACTTTCAACCCAGAGTGAGTACATTTAATGTCTCTTCATGACTCTTTCCTACCATTTGCTACAAGACTCTTTGCTACAGTTTCTATCCCAGTTCTTCCTTACTCAGTTAAATAATCTTTTTGATGCTTTAATCATCCTTCATGTGATGATCTGAAATCCTCTCATGCCCTGATTGTTTCTCTCCCTACATGTCTCAGCTGGTCTTTGAACCTCCTTCAGAGATTAATGTCCACATCTGATCCCAGTCTCAGGTCTAGTAGGCAGCCTCAGGGCATTGCAAGACTAATACCAACCAAGTTCTAGATAATACATAAAACAGACCCCCCACCCCTTTTTTAAACTAGCTAAGCTATTGCTTGGTTTTAAGAAGATGTCAGGGACTATTTTTGATTTAAGGTTTAAAGACTGTTGTAGGGCAACAATTTCAGGAATTCATCCATCCTCCCTGGTTCCAGAACATGTAGAGTCTTTGAAATTTGAAATTCTAACCTGCCTCTGGAAACCTTGGTGGTGTTGTGGTTAACTGCTATGAATGCTAACCAGAAAGTCAGCAGTTCGAATCTGCTGGGCACTCCTTAGAAACTCGGTGGGACAGCTCTAGTCTGTCCTCTAGGGTCACTATGAGTTGGAATGGACTCAACTGCAATGGGTTTATATGTATATATTTTTTTATTCTACATTTACCCCTTCAGATCAGAATTCTTCCATAGGATTTTTTTATCAGAATGTTGAGTAATTGTAGCCAGGAGCTATCCAGTTCTTCTAGTCTCATTGCAAAGGCAGCAGTTGTTCATGGAGGAAACTAGCCATGCATTCTGTATCTTTCTCCTCTTCCCTACTCCTCTTTCTTTATTGCTCCAAGTGTATAAAGACCAGCTGAGGAAACCCTGGTGGTGCAGTGGTTAAGTACTGAAGGTGTTAACTAAAAGCTCAGTGGTTCAAATCCACCAGGTGCTCCTTGAAAACTCTGTGGGGCAGTCCTTCTGTGACTGACAGCAGTGGATATGTGTCCATGCCTTAGAGGCGTGCCCGGAAGCTTTACAACCCCAGGCACTGTGTAAAACACCAGGAGGTGGAGCAGAAGCACTAAAGACCTTATTAGGCCAGTTAACTGAGATGTCTCGTGAAACCATGACCCTGAACCTCCAAGCCAAGGAACAAAATCCCTTGAGGTTGTACATGAGCAGCCTCCACTGCTATTCTTTTTTTCAGTTGCCTCTCTTTTTTCTCCCAATACCACAGATCAAAGGCCTCAATTCTTTTTCCATCTTCCTTATTCATTGTCCAACTTTTGCATGCAAATCATGAGATCAAAAGTGCCATGGGTTGGGTTAGGTATACCTTAGTCTTCAAATTAACATTTTACCTTACTTTAAAGAGGTCCTTTGCAGCCTATTTTCCCAGTGCAATGTATCTTTTGATTTCTTGACTGCTGCTTCCATGGGCATTGATTGTGGAACCAAGTAATATGAAATTTGCAACAGCTTCAATCGTTTCTCCCCTTACCATGATGCAGTTTACTGGTTCAGTTTTGAGGACTTTTGTTTTCTCGATATTCAGGTACAATCCATACTGAAAGCGGTGGTCTTTGATCTTCATCAGTAAGTTATTCAGATCTCCTTCACTTTCAGCAAGCATGGTTGTGTCATCTGCATCTTTTTGATCCTTGCCAAAGAAATATTTTCTTTCTTTTCACAAAAGATTCACTGAGATAAAAGCTCCAGTCCTGCATTTGCTAACTTTGATTTTATGCAAGTTTCTGAACCTATATAAGCCTTCTTGGTCTCATCTGTAAAACGATGATAATTATTTCATAACTTTTATCCAGGACTGTTTTAAAGATGGTGAATGAATAAATAAATGAATTGATGTGGACAAAAAGTTCTCATGCCAGGAAACCTCTATTACTGAGGTACTTTATACATACCTGTTGCCACTGAGCTGATTTTTGACTCAGAGATTCTACTGGGCAGAGAATTGCCCCATAAGGTTTCCGAGGAGTAGCTGGTGGATCTGAACCGCTGACCTTTTTTTTTGGTTAGCAGTCAAGCACTTAAGCACGGTCCACATAGATATAATAAATATCTATTTCCTACTTTTCATGGACTGTTAATTGATATGCTAAAACAGTCAAATCTATTTAATTTTCCAACTCTTCACTATGGATATCCTGAAATCAGGCTTGCAAGAAAGTGAAAAGCAAGGTTTTATGATCTTTTTTTCTGATTTTTGTGATCTATCAAGATTAATGAAGCTTTATAGGAAACCAGAAACAAATAATTTCTGGATTCACAGTTTTACATTTCAGAGCAATCCATTAGGCATTGGGAAGATGCCCGAATGTTGCACTTTATAGTTTCCCTCACCCCCTCAAATAAGCTATATATTTGTAAAACATGGTTACTGGCCATAAAGTGAGGAGTTTCTACCTGTTTAAATCTAGCTTTTTTCTCCTTGGTCTTCTTCCTCTCTCTCATGCTGTACTCCGTGTCTGTTGTAGAAGTATTCATTCCAAATAACATGAGCAAACTTTACAACAGTACCCACAAGGGGCTAGAGTTACCTTTCAGTGGGGAGGACTTGATTTTTTTCTTTATGCTACTGACGGTATTGCAAAGTTCAACATTTAAGAAGTGAGACTGATATTTTAAAATATTGATTGAAACTCGGTGCTTTCAGTATTTACTTCTGTTCCTCACTAGCTTGGAGATCTACTTTTTGCTGTACCTTAATATTTTTTTGCAGTTGTGAAAGTTAAGTTTATGGAAAACACCTGGTGGTATCCGGAGGAGTCCTAGAAGGGAGGTGGAGAGCAGTGGTGCTTTGGCGGTAGACTCGCGTCCTCTACGCAGGAGATCCCGTTTCCACTCCCAACCAGGGCAAGTCAAGCTTGGCTACCCCTTGCCTTGCCCGGCAGTGGAGGCTGCTGTGTTGCTAGGATGTTAAATAGGTTTCAGCTGAGCTTCCAAACTGAGATGGAAGAAAGGCTTGGAGATCTACTTGGGAAAGTCAGCTAACAGAAACCCGGTGGATCACAACGTTCCAGTTTGCCACTGTCATGAATTGAATTATGCCCTTCCAAAAATGTTTGTATCAATTTGGCTGGGCCATGATTCCCCGTGTTGTGTGGTTGTCCTCTATTTTGCGATTATAATTTTCATACATGCTGTAACTGCTAGTCTCTGCCTGTGGTTAGGGCAGCAAAATTGGATACGTTAAAGAGGATTAGGATGGGACTGTAACACCATTGATAAGGTTCTGTCCCGGATCCAAAGTAAAAGGAGCTTCCCTGGGGCGTGGCTTGCACCACCTTCAGGAGAAAAAAGGAAAGAGAAACAAGTAGAGAATCAGAGACTTCATACCACCGAGACAGCAGTGCTGGGAGAACAGCCCATCTTTGGCCCCGAGGTCCCTAGGCAGAGATGCTCCCAGACTAAGGGAAGACGGACGTATCACAGGGAACTCCTTCCAGAGCCGAAAGACACAGAAAACCTTCCCCTGGAGATGGCACCCTAAATTCAGACTTTCATCCCACTGGACTGTGAGAGAATCAACTTCTCTGTGTTTTTAAAGCCATTCACTTGTGGTATTTCTGTTGTGGGCTGCAACTCAATGCGAGGCAACAAACCTTTTCCAGTCTCTAGCAAGCCAAAGACAATTCTATAAAGAAAATGTAGTGACCACCATTAAAATAATCTACATCTGCCACATTATTGCCTTCAGTTTGACATTGCCAATGACGTAAAATAAAGCAAAAAAAAAAAAAATGAAGTTTAAAGCTGCTCATATTTGCAGCTCATATAATCATACACAGAAAACCAAAAGAATCTGCAGAAACATGATTACAAACAGGTTTCCGAAGTGTATTTGTTTACAAAATTAATATGTAAAAATCAATAGCCTTTCTATACTCAATAGCCAATCTGAAAATGCAATGAAAAGAATTACATAACAAAAAAGAGATACTAGCTAACATAAACTTAAAAAAAAATACACAGGTCTTATGTGAAGAAAACCTTAAAAATTCTTCTGAAGAAGGTAAAAGAAAAAAATGTAAAGATGTATTTCACTTTGGATGGAAATACTCAAGATAATCTAATTCTCTTTAAATTAATGGGGCTTTTTGTCAACTTAAAAATTCTATAATTAAATTTTTTAAAATGCATCCAAATTCAGCTGTGAAAAGGCTGAACAAGGACGATCGATGCCCCCCCCGACATAGAAATATAAAACCCCAACGAAAATATTCTTCACATTAAGAAAAACCTGAAGATCTCTGGATTAGGGAAGAGATTTATAACACAAATACATGTAGAAATTCTTTAATGTACAATGAAGATAGCATGTCATATCAGTGGTGTAAAGATAGATTATTCATTTATACAACTAGTTTAGTATTCAGAAAAAATATAAAGTTGCATCACAACTGAATTCCTTGTACCCAAATCAGTTGAGGACAACAAATGAATAAAGGTTAAAAAAAAAGAGTTAAGGAAATGAAGAGCTGATAAATATAATCAATAAATTTATAAGTCTTTCATCCAGAACCACCATCTTGCAGCAGTTCTCCAAAATGTTGAACACAAACAGAAATCAGAGAGGCTCTATGTTCTTATGGCCTTTTACAAAGCATGCAGTAATCCCTTTGGCTACATACATGTGAATCTACAAGAAAGGTAGTACTGTACATATCAACAGAATGGGCAATGTTCAACCAGGAACGCCCACAAATGTTACCACAGCAAAAAAGATGAGTCTACAGTGTTACCCAGCATGCTGTTGGCATTATTACAAACAAACAAATTAAAGGCAAGATTCTTGTCAAAAGAATCAATGTGCATACTGAGCATATTATGCACTCTTAAGAGTCAAAATAGCTTTCTGCAATGCATGAAGGAAAATGATCAGGAAAAAAGGACAGCCAAAGAGTGAAGTGTCTGGGTTTACAGGCAGTGTCAGCCTGATCCTCCCCAGAGCAGCACACCTTGTGAGAGACACGGGAAGACGCCTGAGCTGCAGGAACCCACTCCCTGTGAACTCACGGCACAAACAGCATGAGATAGAGTTGTCCGGAATGCAAAAAAAAAAAACTTTGATATTAATTGAATAGAAATATTGTGTCCACTCCCCTAAAGATGTAGTATTTAAAGCAAACTTTATTTTTTAATTAGCTGAGTAAAAATTTCTTTGCTATTGAAGTTTAGTGTTTCTCGTGCTGAAAATAAATATATAAGCTTAACAAATTTCAGTCTCATTCATTATTTAACGAAAACCAATCAAAGTAAAGGTGGACCGTTTTTTGCCAGTATATCACATATAGAAGTCACAGGGCCATGTTTATAAACTTTGTGATTGGACTGTGCTTTCTAGTTTTCTGGAAAGGTTAGCCAGCATTACTACAGCCCGACTTCCTGGAAAGGTGGCTTGCTCTCTTTTCTGCTGATCTCCAGCTATAGAAAGTCCTTTCCTGTTAAAAATACAAGAGACTTAGGGGGGAAAAAAAAATTCTACCGTCATGCACTGAAATGTGTCCCTTCCTGCCCAGAATGTGGCCCAATTTGGCTGGGCCATGATTCCCAGTATTGTACGATTGTCTTCAATTTTGTGATTTTCCTATACTGTACACATATTTATCTCTACCACATGGATTATGTTAAAGAGGATTAGGGTAGGACTGTAACATCCTCCCTGAGATCACCTCCCTTCTCCAGTGTAAAAGGCGTTTCCCTGGAGTGTGGCTTATACCACCTTCTACCCTTTTATTCTACTAGAGATAAAAGGAAAGGGAAGCAAGCAGAGTTGGGGACCTCACACCATCAAGAACACAGCAGGTAGAACAGAATGTGTTTTTTGTAACTGAGGTTCCTGTGCCAAGATTCTCTCAGAAAAAAAGAAAGACTGGTGCAACACAGGGACCTTCCTCCAGAGCCAACAGAGACAGTGTGTTACCTTGGAGCTGGCACCATGAATTTGGACTTGGAGCCTACTGGAGTGTGTGAGAACAAACTTTTCTTTGTTAAAGCCATCCACATATGGCATTTCCATTAGAACAGTACCAGATGACTAGAATATTCACCAACCATGCCAAGCTAATGACTTGCCTATGCACGGAAAGAATTTGTTTTCAGAAAAGATACCTAGTAGGCCATCCACTTCTGAAAACCAGCCAATGAAATCCTTATGAATCAAATCCATACCATCCTGAGCAGGCAGTGTTTTGTCCTATTGTGCACGGGATCTCCATGAGTAGGGGCCAATATAAAGGTAGTTGAACATAACGAAGGTGTCTTTGGAAGAAGGGAGAGAGCCAGAAGTGGTGGATGAGAAGAAAGATTTGATTTTGCATTACTGGCATTTCTGGACTAATTGAATTTCTTACCATGTGCATGTTTTCATCTTTGGGGAGAGGAGGGTAAAAGGCAAGAGTATTATATTCCTTTAAGTACTTCTGTTGGGATCAAAGTGACAACAACAATTGAAAAGATGAGCTAGAAACCTCAGGTGGAAGAGAGTTTATGTCAATGGGAGACGAGCAGCACAGCAAAGGACAGCGAGTGTGGGTGCGCACCTCAAAGAATGTAATGAATGGCACTGACTTACACATGTAGAAATGGTTGAACTGGTGTTTGCCTTGCTGTATATATTCTCAACAACACAAAACTAAAACCAAAAAAAGTAAAAAACATCAAGTGTATTTTTCTGTGGTCAAAGATTTATGAATCTAATAGTAGTCAAGAAATTGTTTAAAAGATCCTAAATTTGCTCTAACTATATAATACACATTGTGCCTCTTCTACAGAAAGAATTGACTTTGCAATAAATCCAGAATTCTCATTATATTTTTACACTTAAAATATTTCTCATTTTTCATTGTATTGTAAAATCGATGTAGTCTTCTTACTGGTAAGAATTATTTCTAATTTTTTACTTATGAGCTAAATCATCACATATTATTGTTTGAGCATGATGACACTTAATACATAATACATGTACTTAATACATACATATCTATCCAGCAAAATCTAATTCTCTTTAATGGTATGTATGTTTACAATCATGCATACATTTTTAACCTAAATGTGAAAGATCACAGACAACAAAAACTTCTATATCTTTTTGCCAAGATTGTGGTAATGATGCTTTTAATTAGACAATATACACATGAAAACCTAAACAACTATATAGCTGCTACAACTTAATAAATTTTAACTGACAATAGAGATTTAAAATTCAGGAGTCCTTCCTTCTATTTCTGGCTCTATCATTAATTAATTAGATGACCCTGAACACGTCACTTAGCTGAACACTTTCTTCTTCCTCTGTAAAACGGGTACAAATACTATCCCACCTGGCTAAATCGCCAAGGTGGTCAACAGGATAAAAGAAATGAAAGTACATAAGAAATTTAAAAACAAATTTAAAAAATCTGTCTTGAAAGAAGAACAGCCAGAATGCTCCATAGAAGCAAGGATGGTGAGACTTCACCTCGCAAGTCATGAGGAGGGATCAGTCTCTTGGAGAAACAAGTCAGGCTTGGTAGAGTCGAAAACTCACTGCTGTCAAGTTGTTTTCAACTCATAGCAACTCTACCGACAGAGTAGAACTGCCTCATAAAGTTTCCAAGGAGTACCTGGTGGATTTAAACTGCTGACCTTCTGGCTACCTGTTGTAGTATTTCACAAGTATGCCACCTGGGTTTCCTGACAGAGTAGAAAATGAGCAACAAGAGAGGAAGACCCTCAGTGAGACAGACGGACACAGTAGCTGCAACAGCGAGCCCAAGCGGAACGATTGCGAGGGCGGCTCTGGGCCAGGCAGATTTCATTCACAGGGCTGCTGTGAGTGGGAACTGACTCAAAGGCACCTAACAAACACAACATTAAACACAAATGGTTATTTGAAGATAATTTTATTGAGCCTTATTTCTTTCGGTCTCAGTTCATTTTCTAAAATCTAGCCTATATCTCAAGAAAGTATTCTGAGCATGTTAGTTTCACACTCAGAACCACCATTGGTGCACACCTTTGACTCCAATAAGCCTCTATTGCCTTCAGCACTTAAGCACCCTGTTCTCTGACTGTAGGCTCCACATCCAGTGTCCCCACTGCTAACCGCCATCCCCTCTCAGCTGCTCTTTTCCCAGTCTATTGCCACGCTGCTCCAGATTGCACTCATCAAGTTCTCCACCTGTTTCATCTGTTGTTATTTCTACTTAGTGAATTCTCTTCGAGTCTTCCAAATCCACAATAATCCAGACCATGCCTGCAGTCCTGAAAAACGTATAGAATATTCATAACTTTATGATGCCCCATTTTTGCTTGTGTCTTATTCTTGCTCATTAGACACCAGAGTCCAAATTATAATCTCAAGGTGAAAAGGCCATTCTGTGCACCTTTTCAGAACATTTTTAGTGCTGAGGACATAAAGGGTGAATTTTTTCTTTTCTATTTTAAACCAGCCCCCGGATCTTCACCAAGCAGTGCCTATCAGTGGTCCGGCAGTGGGCCAAGAGCTAGGTAATGAGGTGGGCAGTCTTCATGGAGAGTACAGTGCTGCAGTCACTTGGGTACTGTACACATTCAACAAAGAGTTACAGGCCTCTTCCGTAAGGGAGCCCAGAGGGGAGACACATAATGTAAGCCTTAGGCAATCAAGACAAGCTTCTCAGAGGAGGTGACCCTTAAGCTAAGAATCCCAGAAAGAGGAGGAATCAACCAGATGAAATTGGCACCAGCTTCATCATCTAGCTTCCCAACATGATCAAGCTGGAAGGGGCTGTAGGTTTCACCCCAGGCCCACAGCTGTGCCAAGCCTTTTCAGCTTGTGCTGGTTCCCATCCTGTTCTTCTGTTAGTTCAGTAACTTTTCCATGAAGTCACACGGCTTTATTCAGTAATGCTAATAATAGATGTGATACACGGCATTTTCCTAAAATCGATGAGTCCATTCCTTTAACTACAGTACCTGCCAAATACTTGACTAGAAATAAAATGTTCTAAATAGAATATCAGCAGTTGCACAGCAGGTAGGATTCTATATAATCACTTGTTGAACACTCTTTAATCTTCCTAAGTAATACTGAAGAGGAGAAGTGCTGTAACTATATTACCCATTGCCACCTAATGGATTCTGACTCACAGCAACCCTCTAGGACAGAGGAGAACTGCCCCATAGGGTTTCCAAAGAGGCGCTGGCGGATTTGGACTGCTGACCTTTTGGTTAGCAGCCAAACACTTAATTGTACGGGCATTAAGAAAAAGTTTGTCACAGAAGGAGCAATAGAGAGAAAGAATATTGTTATTTACCATGTACGCACTGTGTGTCAGCGGAAAGTCTACTATACAGTCTTCAAAACTATACTCAGGTAAATATAATGACATGCTTTTATAAATAAGAAAAGTATGGCTTCAAAGAAGTTAATCAATTGACTTCAGGATACACAGCAGGCAAATGTGAAATTCAGGATGATACCCACCCAAAGCCTATATGTTTTACTTTGTCATCCTCTGCAGCTCGTGGAGGCCTACTGATTTATTTTTCAGAGATATGACCTCTGAATAGATCCTTCAGACTATGCTAGTACCATCCCCTCAGAGTTCACACATCTCCTTGTACTTTTCCATAGCACAAAGCTTATATTTATATGTTTATTTCTGTAATTCATTGGTTAATATCTACCTCTCTCCTTAGACTCAGACTCCAAGAGGTCAGTGACATTTTTATTGTATGTCATGTTTTATGCCCAGGGCCTGGCATATTGTTGGCATTTAATAACTATCAAATCAATGGAAAGGCTGGTGGCATAGTGTATAAGTGGTATGTCTGCCAACCAAAAGGTTTGAATCCACCAGGCATTCCTTGGAAATTCTATGGAGCAGTTCTTCTCTGTCCTATAGGGTTGCTATGAGTTGGAATCAACTCGAAGGCAGTGAGTTTGGTGGGTTTTATCAAATAAATGGCACACAAGAGATTATCCAACAGGCAAAGTAAACACAGTGCTTACCTTGCTTACCAGATCAGAAATTAGTGAGCAATTTTGCCCCATCATCTGTGAAAATGTTTAAATACAGCTTAGTAAGTAAGCACTAGTAAGCCTGTGCTTACCTTGCTTAATGAGTTCTACATCCCTGCCAGGGAACGTAAATTTGAAAAGAGGATTTGATTCCACAGGTAGGTGCCGTAGGGTTGGGGGAGAGACTGACGCCAGCCACCTTTAACAGCAGAGTCTTTTGTGAGGTGAAGAAAACATGAACTTCTTTACCACGTTTCAGTGGCCCTCTGGGTCATCTGCCCCGTGCGCAGTCTGAACAAGAAACGAGGAGCAACTGATCAAAGACACCTTCTGTAAGACTGATGTAGTCTCAGCCCAGGGAAAGATGAGCAAATTGGGTGGGTGGTTCTCACAATTGGTATATACAGGTTTTATAATACTAAGAAATATTCTCCAGAGATATTTTGCTTCTTAGAAAATCATAATAAAATTTGAAATATGGTTTTATGCCCAGGGCCCAGCATGTTGTTAGCATTTAATAACTATCAAATAAATGGAAAATCTGGTGGCATAGCATGTAAGTTCTATGTCTGTCAACCAAGAGACACTGTCAAAGTACAAAGACAAATATTTTAAACCTCTTAGTTCAGATGCAACTGAATGGATTTTTTCATATCAAGTTATTTTAAAGATATCCTAAAGTTACAGATATTGAAAATTCTCTGCTATTAGTTAAAACTATGCACACACCCACCAACCCACATAAACTTGACTAAAAATAAAATTCCCTAAATAGAATATAATTATTTCTACAGCAGCTACAATTCCATAGTGTGAGTGCATGTAGTTTATTTGTTTAATCTGTTTTTATAACCTCCTAGCTGGAAGTTAGTTCTGCCTCAAAAATTTAATAGGATTATTCCCACAGTACTTGAGAACATAGAAATTAATAATAATTATGCTGGGGTTATAGATTTTAACTCACAATATGTATCGATAGAACAATTTCATCTGTGGTCATATTATTATAAAATACCCAAAGTAGTCTTAAGTAGTAAGCCCATGTGGTTCTGTTTTCATTCAGCCTACCTCCCTCCTGACCCGTACAGGTATCTGGTATAACCCTGGCTTCATGAGTTCAAGTGAGGAGGTATTGCTTGTCAGAAGTAAAATGCTCTACACAAACACATTTCATTTCTGCAAACTGAATAAAAGAAGGGAAAGGACGAAAAGAAAGCATTATATATTGATTCTAGCAACACTTAGCAGCCGTGTTGTCACTGTTATCATGTTATAGATGAGAGCAGTTAAGGCACTGAGAAGTTTCAAAATGTGCCCAGTGTGCCCAGACTGCTAACTGATGCAGTCACGATGTGTCTTCCCTGGGCCTCTGTTCCCACGCGGGTAATGGAGAAGTGATTGCTCTACCTACTGACATCAACAAAAGCTGTGTTTGATATAGGTGCTAAATTGATTAATGATTGTGATGTCTTTGTGCTTAGCAGGTACTCACATGTAATTTTTTAATAACTGATTATTATTTTAAGTAATTAAATTTATTTTGGCAAATTAGGTGAAACCCATGAGTCCAAGGTGACAGAAATAAAATGTTTGTTTTTTTGTCTATCTTTTTATTGGTCCACAGGTTAGCAAGGGTCACTGAATATTGAGGCTGAACTAGGGACTGTCGGGGATTAAAGGGTCATGGCAGACACAGATCCAGTCCCCGGGCAGCTACCGCCTAGCTGGGAGAGGAAAATCCAGTGTGCATGAAGGTATCAGACACTGTGAGCAGTAAACACTGTTAATTCTATAGGAAGCTTAGAAAGATGCTCAGTACTGTCCATTAAATTTCAGTGAACTTCACCACATCATTAATTCATGAGCAATTACCTCACGTTCCAAACTGCCAACATTTAAGAATTTCCCTCTTAACTGTTAAAAGCTCTTTACCTCCTTGTAAAGAAGGCTGCACGTAGACCAAACAAACAGGCAACCCTTGGGAGAACTGAAATAGGCTTAAACTTGGTGGCTGATGGTGCAGATCCCACCCCAAAGACAAAGCTCTCGGCTTATGACACATCGCCGTCATTAAAGCTGACAACAGTCTCAGAGAATCTAACACCTTGTGACAATTTCTGATTTAGCATCCATGTGCTCTATTTACATTACAGTCCCTTAGTTTCTACTGTGATTAAAGAGACATTTAGTTGATCAAAGAACTTCAATGGTACCATTTAAGTAGCTGACTAGCTGCTGGGGTTTAAAAAAAAAAAAAGAGCATCTCACTAGAAGAGACACTAAAACATCACTAAAAACCTTCACTTTGGCTGGAAATACAACATTTAAGTGGTCACCTCTGTACAGAAGCTGGTCATTTTATTTCATAAATGATGTGATTACAAACTTTGTTTACACATTGCTTACTGAGGATTCAAGGTGTTAGTGGTTAGATTCCCAGACTAAAAGAATGATGTTTTTTTTGGCTTACAGTGTAGGTGAAATACTGTGGTTTTTAAAATACAAAATAATAATTTCATCTTACAGTAATATAAAAAAATAGCAAGATCTCGTCAGTGTTGCTGCCCAGATTTCTTCTCTGTCTCTCTCTCTTTTTCTGTATGTGTGTATATGTGTTTATATATGTGGTCAACATGTAGATGAAGTTCCATGTACACAGAATTTCACAAATATTAATAATTGATAGTGCTTGCTTTAGAATTTTTTTTCACATTGAATATTTTTAATTGGAATCAGCATCTTAGACAAGTCCAAAACTTACATTCACTAGCCACATGCGGCTATTAAGCACTTGGAATGTGTGTATTGGAACTGAGTTGCACAGGGTTATTGTCAGTCAGAACTGACTCAACAACACACAACAATGTAAGTGTAAAATATGCATAAAGGCTTAGAATGAAAAAAGTACATACAAGATCTCACTTTCTGTTGATTACATGTTGAAATGACTGTTTTGTTTATACTGGATTGAATAAAATATTGAAATTAATTTTCTGTGTTTCCTACCTTTTTAATGTGGCTACCAGAAAATTTACTATTACATATATGACTTTCATTATAATTCCACTCAACAACACTACCTTAAAGGAGTTTAGAGGGCTACATGGGCACAGGTAAGCAGGAAGGTAGTGCTCAAAATAGTTTAGTTAGAAAAGACCTCAACTGATGGTCCAGCGGTTTTGGGGTTCCTCTGAGAGCATGGCCCCCTGCCCTGATGCTGCCCTTTTCCATAAATTATAACAAAGGTCCACTCTTTGGACAGGAATGGATTGGACTTGGCAAGGCAGAGTGACCATATATTGGAAGCACTTTATGGTTCTATACATCTATAGGATATCATCTTGCTGACCTCTGGCTGGAGGAAGGGGAGTGGACAGAGAGGAGGGGAAAAGAGACTGTTGGGAGGATGAGACACGTATGGAGCAGAGAGGAATAGTGTGCTGTCACCGGACAGGGAGAGCAGTGGAAGCTGCATATAGGGGGGCATGTAAATTTATATGTGAATGTACATTTTCACTCAGTTATGTTAAATAAAAATTAAAAAAAAATAGTTTAGTTAGAATAAAGTTTCTCTTTAACTGATAGATGTAAAGTTCACAATTTATCATTTTGAAAAGGTGTGGTCTCAATCCTATCATGAGCTGTTGTCACACTTCGGCAGATTGCACACTGCTGTGACACTGGCAGCTATGCCTCTGCTCTTTCAGACACTAGCAGGATCACCCGTAGTGGACAGCTTGTAACTGAGTGAGCTTCCTGATTAAGACAGGAAGGGCAGAAGAATGGACTGGCGACCTACTGATGAAAACGAGTCAGATTTCACTGAACACATGATACATTCTCTGATTTTACAGGGCTAGTCTATGAGCCTCCTCAATTGGAAGGCACTCAAAAGATACAGTGGCTACAAAAATGGGTTGTGCATACTAAAGACTCTGAAGATGATGCAATATTTCTGTTGTGCATAGATCACTATGAGTTGGTGCCAAGTAGACAACAATAAACTCTGGAATCATATTCTCCACCCCCTGACAAGGTGCACATTTTTGTTCTTAACAAAAGGTTAAACTCCAATTTTACACTAAGTAGTGTTTTAAGAAAATTACTTTCTAACCCTTGAGAACATTCTTTTTCAGCTTTTACTTCACTCCTCAGTGTTTCAGACAAATTCTTCTGAAAATGTTCCTGTTTGTGTGTATCTTTCTGAAAACACAGTTGCTAAAATGAAATACATTCTAGGTAATTTAGTTAGGGCCAAATTATTACCTCCAATATGTAAAGGTTATTTTTCTTTTAATACATGTTCTCACTAGTTTTTTGGCAGTCAGAGCATGGTATGGGTTCATATTGAGCAATAAAAGTTTCTTATACTTGCTGCTGCTAAACTTTGGGTCTTCTGTATGCGTCCAGTTTGATTTTTTGGAACTCTTACACATCTTCCTATGGGATCTCATATTTTATTTGTGCCACTGTTCTAGAGCTATGATGTTCAAAAATATTTTCCACAGTAAACCCTGGGAAACATTTTATAGGAATCTACAATAAAACTGAAGATGCTCTGACTGAGGCGAGTTGGTCTCTCCCCTTTCCGCTATACCTTTTACAGCCACTGCTTGCCTCTCTTGTGGCTCTTGCAGCATCTCTGTGAGACTTAGGGTCCTAAGAAATGAAAGGTGTCTTAAGCCATCAAGATACATTATCTTAGTTCTGACTTATTTCAGGTCCCTAAATTTCTTAAAGCAACTCATGCTGATTTCAAGAATCATTAAGATATCATTTATGTAACAGGAAATATTTTTACTTAGATACCATATTTTATGCAAATAACGCACATCTTCTGAGTTCATTTACCCACCACATCCTCCCATACCCTGTGACATATTTTCATAAGTGCACTCTGATAATTTTTTCACAGCAGTATGTGGTAGAGGATTGGCATAGTAGTGCTTGTGAGGATGCCTCACAGGGAGGGGGCACAGTGGGCAAATGCATGAAGCTATAGGTTATTTTCATATAATGCAGTACCCTATCTTTTAACAATTATGTCTGATTTTTCCCCACCTCATTACTTTTCTTTTTTAATGGTCTCTGATTTCCCCAGTAATGGGCTCTTACTGCTACAGGGAAATTTCAGAATTCTCTATAAACAGACATGTTGAAATGGAAGCCAAAATGTAAGATAAATGTTGGGGAAGATTGGTCCAAATCCCAGGCAAAAATATCTTCTAGTTATAAATTATAACACTAGTTATGATATTTGCTTTGCCAGGCTAGAATCCATTGCTGTGTCTGGTCTGTGACACTAATTTTCCACAAGTAGCTGAATGAAGCATAAAAGCTAATGGTTCTCTTACAGAGTTGTTTACTGGCAGGCAGATCAAGATGCATTGTTGCTGTAAAGCAAAGTTTTTGAGCTGGTTCATTCCAGTTAGAGACCTTGGTGAGAATTTGTTCTAAGTAGTTTCCAGGTGATGCTGATATTGCTGGTCAGGGGCCAATTCTGAGAACCAAAAGTAGAGCAGTATTTCTTGAATTACAAATCCTTCTCAATATTACAATACATAATTACACATTATTATATATACATAAGAAGATCTTGTTACATATTATACATAAGAGATCTTGTTAAAATGTAGACTGCCTGAGTATATCTCAGGCTGGAGATGCAAGTTCTCATCAGGAGTTCAAACCAGAATGAACCAGTTTGAATCCCTCCTAGAAAGCTTCAAATCCTAAATAGAACTTGGAATGTTAATAGGGCTGAAATTGTTGGGAGTTTTCATAATCCATGGCAAATGAAGTTAATTCAACTTAATTTGAGTCAGTGTCCAATTGGGGAAACTCTTACTGCTTGCAACCCATAGGCCCAATGACGGCAACACTAAGGTAACTGTGACGGTTCAGACTTTAGGGTTGCAAGTGGGTTCCTTCTAGTTCGAAACATTGCTAGGAATCTGCATTTCTCACAAGTTCCCTGCTGAGAATTCACATTTCTAACAAGTTTCCAGGAAATTATAGGTAAGATCACCTGGGGATCTTGCTAAACTATAGATTCTGATTCAGCATACTTAGGAGTGGAAATCTAAATTGTCAGCAGGGATTCATACAAGAATGAACTAGTTTCAAGCACTGCTTTCAAGGAATTTATAGCCAATGGGCCACTTCTGTTTTGCAACTGCCAAAGGAATTCCAGTGTAACTAATACAATTAGTACCAACTCGCTAGAGATTAAAAAAAAAGAGCTATTAATCTTCCTGAGATAAAAGCTAATGTTTTTGATCAGCTAGGGATAATAGCAAACCACATTTGGACAAGTCCACTATTTAGAAATTACTTAACTAGCTCAGTGCTGCACTGAGGAAAATACATTTGTAATATGTTACAGGGGTTTGAGTCTAATTCTGCCCATTTAACTTGCTGTGTGTAACGTCAAGGAATCTGTTTTCCTTAACGGAAACGCCTTGACAGCTTACTAGCCAATCCTGGGAGGATGGAGACATGGAATGAAAATCTCAGAGGCTTCTGACCTTGCTGCTCTGGAGTTCTTACTGACTTGAGCTGCATAGCACACTGGTATCTGAAAGGACTGATTCCAAATGCAATACACTTGAGTAATTTTTTGTTAGAAAAACTATAACTCCTACTTCAAATTGCTATGTAACAATAAAGAAAAAAAATGTCTCAGCCTATACAGTAGAAGAGAAAATTATCCATTAATGGCCACAGTGAAATAAAAATATAACAGATGCTAAAATATGTAACATGCTCATTATCCCAAGACATTCAGTGATTAACTATGCACAATCTTTTGTTATGCAAAAACATGCAGCCACTTTATTGAACATTGTCAGGATTCCTAAGCCAGTAAAAATGAATGTGTCTTTCAGTTAACATACTGTATAACACCAATCAAATTTTCAAGGGAAGAATAAACATCTTCCACTTAATCATCTCAGCAAATGTTATGCATTTGGATTCAGGACACAATGCTGCTATTCTTCTACGGCTCAAACTAGTTTAATTCTTTTCCTTTAATTTACCAGACTGAACAGGGAATTAATGGAGAAAGTTTTATGTCTGAATATAATAAATGCTCCAATTTTGATAATTGATGATATGTAAATTATATAGTTGTGATTCTCTAACTTTTAAAATATTCATTAAATTTTCACATTTTAGTTTTCATTAATGCTTTCTTTACTGAGATAACAAGACCTTTAAAGGAGAAGACATGTATTTTATTCATCTTAGTAGTCCAAGAACCTGGTATGTAGTTAACAAATATTTGTTGGAGGAACAACAAACATCACTGGGCTGTTGGCATTGACTTATTTTCTGGATATGGTCACACTGGTGTCATTCTGGAGAGATAATAATGAAAGAAACCGGCTGTCCAAGGACTTGGTCCCTCTGAGAGCTGAACCTGTGGCTCAGGCTACAGGGAAAATGGTGGGGTTTTTAGTGGATCAGATAATGAAATTGCAAGTGTTGAGAAGGTGGACAGACGTGTAAAATGGTAGTTTTTTAAAACACCATTGTCATTCATCTAGAATGGTACCCTAAAGACAATATGAAGCCATAGATGAATTCTAAACAGAGAAGTGATGTGATTCAAGCTGTTTTTTTTTTAATGGTAAACTCACTGTGGAAGACGGATCTGAGGCCCTGAATTTCAACACAGTGCCCCTGGTACAGCCTTCTGGTGCAACATGGGTAGTTATACTTTCTCTTCTACTTGACAGTCTTTCTAACACCCAGCAGTAGCCAGCATGTCCTCCCAAAGTTTATGCTTCAAGCCGAACATCCTGTTTCCCCAGATCATTCCTCTAATGTAATTTTTTCTGGGCCTTTCAGCATCCTGGATTTTGGCCTCTGGACATGCTCTTTAGTTTGTCAATGTCTCTTGTGACACATAATGCCCACAGCTTAGCATGAAAGGAAGGAATCACACAGGAAAAGATTGACAGATTTCACCAAACCTAAATCGAAAGTAACTCCATGTTGAACAAATTCTACCATAAACCAGTTTCTCAAAGTGTGGCTCTCTGAATTGCCTGCATTGAAATCACATAGGGACTTGCTAAAAATTCAGATTTGAGTTCTATCATGACCTATTTTTTTCAAATTTTCTATGGGCAGTCTTGAGGGATTTGTTTTAAATGTAAATGCATGAGTGTGTGTGTGAGCAAACATGCACACACATACAGATATGTGCACACCACACCCAATCCACTCTTCACTCCACCCCAGGTCTTACACCCTACATCCCACCCTCACTGGCCACCTGATCCCCTGCCCCACATTCTCACCTCACACCCACCGCCCACCCACAGGCATCATGTGATTCATGGGCAGATTCAAGCTTGAAAACAAGTGACATGAACAATGTTAACAACAAATAAAATTCAGTAATATTTACAACATATATGACAGGATGAGGGGCGATACAGCTAACATACAAAGCTTTTTTACAAGTCATAAAGAAAATATTAATCACCTCACAGAAAATTGGGCAAAGGATATGAACAAGCAATTTACAAAAAAGAATAAATATACATAGCCAGTAGACTTAAGGCAAAAAAAATGAACATCTTCATTGCATATCTATCACCACTTATCTTTGATTCAGAATAAAACAGCTCTGATAACAAAGGTTTTTCACCATTTGCTTGGCAGCAAAACCTAACCTGACCTGAGCTCATTTAGTGGCAAACCTTGACATGAAAGAAGGATATTTATGGTCTGCCTGTTCCACTTAGTGGGAATATTCAGAAAGACAAAGGGGTTTGCTTATAGTTTGCCACCCTAAATTCCCTGAAGTGGTTGTATAATACACTATCTTGAAAGGGTTGTTGAATTAGGCATTAAGAATATTTGTAATTAAGGAAATGTATTCCAAAATGAAATACGTTTTTTGTTTCTGCCTGTCAACTTAAAAACCATGAACACAAATCCAGTGTTCTTTGTTGGTAAAGGAAATTGTTCCTTTCTTATACTTATCATGGAATTACAAATGAAATGACCCCTAGAAGGAAATTCGGCTATGCATATTAGGTGTCATTATAATATACAACTCTTTCAATCTAGCAACTGAACTTCTAGCAATTTTGCTCAAATACAAAAACCATATAATCATTACATCTGTTCATTGAAGCACCATGAAATACTAACCAAATAGGAGCAAATGCTTAACAATAGAGATTTGTTAATATCACCACAGATAAAATAATAATGTATTCCTTAAAATGATGTTATGAAAGAAAAATTAAAGGTATGGAAAATGTTAATAACAGCTTGTGAAGTGGAAAGGCAGGTTACAAAACAGTAGTGCACAGATTACATTTTTGTAAAAAACATACAATTATCTGCATAAATTGAAGTATAGAAGTACACACAGTAAAATGTTAATAATGAATTTATTTGGAATGTTGCATTATGAATATTAACATTTTCTATTGATTTTATACTTTCTGATTTTTTAAAAACATGTTATATTTCTGTAATTTAAAAGTTAAAACAGTTTTACCATCATAACTCCCAACACACATACACACACACACACACACACATACACACAGAACACAATTTTACAAAAACTTTCTGACTGTGATGAAATAACACGGGACTACTGCTCCTCTTATCATGAACATTTCTACTAACTCAGCCCAATCTGGCATTACAAAAAATGATCAAATGTGCAGTGTAAGCAGATTTTACTATGTTATAATACAAAGAATACTAATAAGAAGAACAATAACAAAACAACACAGGAGAGAACAATCTTATAATAAAATTATAGGCAACCAGAAGCTATGTTCCTAATAAAAGCTCTCCACAGAAATTCTTTCTTGGGTCTCACCTCCTTTTCCTTTCCTAATTCTACTGGAATAATTTAAGAATGTCCATACTCTTTGATTTCAGAAAATGGGGGTAAGAAGGGTTAAATCCCATATAGAAGTTGGAGATGACGTATTTTCTTCCTATTTCATGCTAAATACCACTGACATTATAAAATAATATAAAAATAAAGAGGCTCTGTAACAGGGCAGAGAAAGCACAGAAACTATGCCACAGATGACTCCCGTATATTTAAACGTTCAGCACACAGCAAAAGACTGAGGTGCTTTAATTCGTTTATAGGACTACCATACCATGATCAAAATTAGCAAGGACGTGATGCCAAAATGGCAGAATAGTCAGACACTTTCCTATGGTCCCTCTTACAACGAAGACCTGAAAAATCAAGTGAATAGATGATATACGATAATCCAGGAGCCCTGAACATCAAAGACAGAGTTGAGGAGTCAGACTGAGTAGCAGGGGTGAGAAAGGCAGTTTAGAATTTGCCAGATCCAATCTGGCCAGCACCCTGTAAGCCAGATTGGCTAGAAGACAAGGACTAAGGCAAGCAGTAGCATTTCAGAAGTGTCTTTCAAATTAGGGAAACCTGGCAGCAAAGAGCCTACACAAGCCTCCAGAGACAGGGGGATCTGAAGAGTTTAACTTACACTGCAGGATCAAAACAATTTCCTTCTAGGAAGTGCCTTTCTGTCCTCACTTGCTTCTTCCCTAATCTGCTCTGGTTTAAGTCAGATCACAGGTACGTATGAAATACTCCAGAGCACATTCTATGAAGCCAGTGCAACCCTGATATCAAAACCAGGTAAAGACACTACATACAAAAAATATACAGACCAGTAACCCTCATGACTAGAGATGTAAAAATCCTCAACAAAATTATAGCCAATAAAATTCAATTAAAAAAAAAATGCACCATGACCAAACAAGAATCATACCAGGTAAGCAGGGATGGTTCAATATTAGACAATCAATGTAACCCATCATATAAATAAAATAAAAGAACCACATGATCTTATCAATTGATTCAGAAAAGGCTCTTAACAATGTTCAATACCTATTCCTGATGAAAGCTCTGAGCAAAATAGGAATTAGAGGGACATACCTCAACACAATAAAGGACATGTATGCAAAGGCAACAGCCAGCATTATCTTAAATGGAGTGAGTCTAAAAGCATTCCCCTTGAAAATGCAAACTTGGCAAGGATGCTCTTTGTCATCACTCTTACACAACATTGTGCTAGAAATCCTAGCCAAAGCAATAGGCAAGAAAAGGAAATAAAAGGCATCCTAATTAGTAAAGAAGAAGTAAAAGTAGTTGCAGTTCCCTAACTGCAGAAGATATGATCTTACACACAGAAAACTGAAAAATCCACAAGAAAACTACTGGAACTAATAGAAGATTACAGCAATGTATCCAGATACAAGGTAAGCATACGAAAATCAGTGAGATTCCTCTAAAGCAACAGACAGAACTTTCCAAAAGAAATCACCAAATCAATACCATTTATAATAGCTCCCCAGAAGATAAAATAGTTAGGACTAAATCTAAGCAGGAACATAAAAGACCTATACACAGAAGACTAAGACACTACTGCAAGAAACCAGAAGAGACTGATGTAAATGGAAAAACATTCCTTGCTCATGGATGTGAAAATTCAACATTGCGAAAATGTCTATTCTGCTCAAAGTGATCTATAGACACAATACAATCACAATCCAAATTCCAGGAAACATTTTTTAATGAGAAGGAGAAACAAATCATCAACTTCACATGGACAGGGAAGAGGCTCCAGACAAGCAAAGCATAACTGGAACTAACAGAAGATTACAGCAATGTATCCAGATACAAGGTAAGCATACGAAAATCAGTGAGATTCCTCTAAAGCAAAGAGAGTGGGAGACTTCACACTGCCTGACCTTAGAACCTGTTGTAGTGCCATGGTAGCCAAAATGATACTGGTACAGCAATAGATACGTAGACCAACGTAACAGAATTGATAAATCCAACATAAATTCATCCACCTATGAGTAGCTCCTGTTTCACAGAGGCCCAAAATCTCTTAAGTGGGAAAAAGACAGTCTCTTTAACAAATGGTGTGGCATAACTGGATATTCATCTGCAAAAAAATGAAATAAGATGTGTATCTCACACCATGTACAAAAACTAACTCTAAATGGATCAAAGACCTAAATATAAAATCTAAAATAACAAAGATCATGGAAGAAAAATAATGACAATGTTAGGAGCCCTAATGCATGGCATAAACAGAATATAAAACATAACAAACAAAGCTTAAACACCAAAAGAGAAACTAGTTACCTGGGAGCTCCTAAAAATCTAATATTTAGGCTTGTCAAAAGACTTCACCAAAAGAGTAAAAAGAACCTACAAACTGGGGGTGGGGAGGGACACTTTGGCTGCAAAATATCTGATCCAAGTCTAATTTCTATAATCTACAGGATACTTCAAAACCTCAACAACAAAAAGACAAATAACTCAATTAAAAATGGGTAAAGAATATGAACAGACACTTCACTAAGGAAGACATTCAGGCACATAACAGACACATGAAGAAATGCTCAAGATTATCAGCCACTAGAGAAATGCAAATCAAAACATACAATGAGATATCTCATTTCAACAAGGCTAACACTAATGTAAAAAACACAAACTAATAAATGTTGGAGAGGTTGTGGAGAGACTGGGATACTTATGACTGCTGAGAAAAATGTAAAATGGTACAACCATTTGGATATCAATTTGGTGCTTCCCTAAAAAAACTAGAAATAGAAGTACCAACAATCTAGGAATCCTGCTCTTTGCAATATATCCAAAAGAAATAAAAACCATCACATGTATAGATATATGTACACCCATGTTCATTACAGAATTGTTCATGATAGCAAAAGGATGGAAACACCTAGGGGCCTATCAACAGATGAATAGATAAACAAATTATGGTACATACACAAAATGGAATACTACACAATAAAGAACAATGATGAAACCTGTAAACACAGCATAACATAAATGAATCTAGAAGGTGTTATGCTGAGTGAAACCAGTTGTGAAAGGACAAATGCTGCAGGATGCAATTGTTATAAGAACTCAAAAGGTTTAAGCACAAAAGAAAATATTCTTTGATGGCTATGAGGGTGGGGAAGGAGGCAGAGGGGTATTCACTAACTAGATAGTAGACAAGAATCATCTTAGGTGAAGAAAGGGACAACACATAGTATGGGGGACGTCAGCACAATTGGACTAAAACAAAAACTAAGAAGTTCACTGAACACACCAAATACTTTAAGGGATAGAGTAGAAGGGTTGGGGAGTTGGGGGCTATGGTCTTGGGGGACATCTAGGTCAACTAGCACAATGAAGTTTATTGTGAATATGTTTTCCATCCCACTTTGGTCTTCCAAGATGCAACAATTGGTCCTAACCTACTTGAAGCAAAGGATGATGAAGAAGAACAAAGGTACAAGAAAAATATTAGCTCAAGAGATAAAATGGCCATGTAAACCAGAGACTCCAGATGCGTGAGACCAAAAGAACTAGACGGCGCCCAGCCACTACCAATGACTGCCCTGACAGAGAACAAAATAAAAAGTCCCCGATGGAGCAGGAGAAAAGTATGGTGTAGAAATCAAATTCATGTAAACAGACCAGACCTAATTGTCTGACTGAGAATGGAGGGACCCTCAAAGTCATGGCACCTCTGTTAACCCAGCACCAAAATCACTCCTACAGCCTACTCTTCAGACAAAGATCAGAATGGAGTATAAAACAAGACAATACTCACGAAGAGTGTGTTTCTTAATTCAAGCACCTCCTGCCAAGAGGCAGGATGGGTAGGCAGAAAGGGACAGGAGTTGGTTAGATAAACACGGGAAAGTAGTGGTGAAAAGGGAGAGTGTGGTGTCACATTGCAGGGAAGTAACTAGTGTCATGTAACAATCTGTATAGAAATTTTGGTATGAGAAATTGAGTTGTAAACGTTCACCTAAAGCACATAAAAGATGAAAAGAAAGATTAGTAGGGAAAAACGGAATACACGTCCACAATTAAAAATATTGATGCAAGACTGGATTGAAAAAAATAATGAAAAAAATATGAAAAATATATGAAAAAAATAATGCACTGCCACAAAGTGGGATATATTTCAGTAATATAAGAGTGGATTGAGGTAAAAAATCTATTCTCGTAGTTTATTACATTATGAAAGTAAAAAACCCATGTTGTTGTTGTGTCAGGTCCGACTCATAGCAATCCTAGAGGTCAGAGTAGAACTGCCCATAGAGGTTCCAAGGACCGCCTGGCAGATTTGAACTGCTGACCTTTTGGTTAGCAGATGCAGCACTTAGCCCACTACAGCACTGGAGTTTCCATTAATAAAGTAGAAAAACTTTAAAAGAAAGTACATATGATTATCTCTTCTTGAGGTTAGTTGCGTTCAAGTTGATTCTGACCCATGGTGACCTTACATGTGATAGAATAGAACTGTTCCACAGGGCTTTTACAGCTGTCGTCTTAACGAAAACATAGTGCCAGGCATTATCCTCACAGAAGCACTGGATGGATTCAAACCACCAGCCATTACGTTAGCAGCTGAACACAGCCCACTTCAACCTTGAGGGACCTACTGAAAAGCGGCTTTATAAAATTCAGCATAAACTGCTGGTAAAAATTTAGCAAGCAATTTTTCAAAGTGCTAGCAGAAACTAGCAGCAAAAATGGTGCTTAATGGCCAAACAAATAAGAGAAAAAGCTAAAATTACAACAAAGAAACAGGACCAGCACATGGACTCGACATTTACAAAATACTACTGTCTCAGTCACCTGGTACCACTCCAAAAGAAACATCATAAGTGGAAGACTTTAACAAAGAAATTTTATTTTCACAGTCCAGTAAGCTACCAATTCACTCATAAGCTGTTAAGTCCACTCAATATGAGAAATTATCACAGTCCAGTAGGCTAGGAGTCTAAAATCAGCATGAGAGCATCTTCATTCACGAATCTCATGTCCAAAGGACGTGTTCCACTCTCAACGCTGCTCTCAGTGCTGCTCTCGTGGTGGTATAAGGTTCCCAATTATCTCTTCTCACTTCTCTTTTATTTCCCACAAACCTGTAGATTGAGTCCTGCCTCATCAACACAACTGCTGCCCATTCTCCATCATCAACATCACAAAGTCAGGATTCACAACACTTGGGAACAATGACTCAGCAAGGGGAATCATGGCACAGCCAAATCAATACCCATATTTTTGGGGGGACACAATACAATCAAGACAAGTACTAATATCCATCAAGCATCTGGCAGAAGGAAACCGCAATTTAATTAATAACAAAAAAAAGAGGACTAATATGATATTGTTGATGTTCAGAATAGCAAATATTTAAAAGGTCAGTAATACCCAGTATTGGCAAAGATGTGGAGAAACTAACCCATATTAGTTTCTTGTTCCTGCTGTAACAAATCATTGAAGTTCATTAGTTGAAAACAACACAAATTTATTATCCTATTGTTCTGGAGGCCAGGAGTTCCAGATCAGTCTACCTGAGTTAAAATCAAGGTTCAGGCAGGACTGTGTTCCTTCTGGAAGCTCTAATGGACAATCCATTTCCCAGCATTTCCGTAGTTTCAGAGGCCATCTGTATTCCATGGCTGGTGGCCTCCTTTCTCATCTTCAGACCTGACTGGGTCCGTCAGATCACCCGTCTTACTTACATGTCTCTGGTTCTCTTCTGCCTTCCTCTTCTCCTTTAAAGGACTCTTGTAACTACACTTTGTCCACCTAAATTATCTCCCTATTTTAAGGTCAATCATTAGCAACATCTAATTAATTTCCCTTTTTCATTTAACCTAACATATTCATAGGTTTGGGGAATTAAATGTTAGTATCTTTGGTGGAGGGACATTATTCTGTCTACCACTCTAGACATTCCCCATTGCTGTTGGCAGGGGTATATATTATTACAATCTTTCTGATAGTTTGGCTATAAAATTTCCCTGTAAGTTACTGTATATCATGGAACTACAGTGATGTATTAATTATATTTGCCAGCTTCTTTTTTACAGCACAGCTTTAAAGTCTATCTCAAAAGAATCATTGACAATATTTATGGTAGCTCTCCTCCCCCCAGTTCAGCGCTTATCACACACTCTTTCCGATGGTCCCATGAAAGTTACAGTCGATTCAGAGATGGGAATAACTTTCTAATAATTAAGAAACATCATATATAGTTTTACTAAGAGATGCTAGAATCAGAAACCCATTTTGATAGTGAAATGAAGCTTCTTATGACTTTAATCAGAAACAGTGCTTGATGACTATAGGTTATTAAATTTTAAAAGATGTTCCATCATTCCTTTAGATACTTGTCTCACTAGGCCAATTTCAGAAAATACACATTGTATTAGCTAACAAATCATAGAGGTCAAACACGATATTTCAGAGCTACTGAAAATGCAAATACAGAGAGAACTAACACCTGCACCTTCTCAAAAGTAACAACTGTAGTTGTCTACTCCATGACAAAGCTTCTCTGACATAAATCAACAACACATTTTATTCTAACCCAAGAACGCCCTTGTTAAAGAGTTTTTTTTTTCCCCTGGATCATTACAGGTAGAGATTTTTCCAATTAGAAAAATCTCATTTCATGAGAGTCTTTATTTCAAGTTCTCCCATTCACATTGTTAAAACCCACTAACTTTCTTCCATCAAAATAAACCACAACTTTTTTGTTATAGAAACTGTAGTAAATACACATTTAAAGGTAGATTTGCCACTAAGCTTGAAACCTTCGGTGATTCCATATCAAGACATCTAACATACACTAATGCTATTAATATCCAGCAGTTTATGGTTAAAAATAAATTGTTCCTTTTGTAAATTAATAAAGCACCACAGATTCTCTAGGCCTGAACTTGAAGATTTATGAGCTTGTAAAGTTTTAATTCACCTGGTTTAGCTATGTCATTCTTGATAATAGAAAGTTTTACTTCTAATATGAACATCCGTGACCATAATTCTCTATCATCCCATTCACAATGGAAATACATCCAGGTGAGAGTCACCAGATCTATTCCAATAGTTGGGGACAGGGTAAGTCTCAGCTCAGCTTTGATATTACTACATCTTTTTTCCTTTTTCCAGTGATTACAAAAAATACCACAGGGACTGCCACAGCAAGAGTCTACATTTTGCATTCAGAATTTTCCCAGTCAGTTCTATTACACAGGGAAGAACAAACATAGCACCAAATGTTGCCACTCTTTTAATCCCTTTTGTACTTGTCTATACTATATAAGGATTTCTTGGTGGCATAGTAGATACGTGACACATCTGCTAACTAAAAGGCTGGCAGTTCAAATCTGCCACGTGCTCCTTTGAAACTCTCTGGGACAGTTCCCTTCCATCAACAGGATCGCTATGAGTCAGAATCCACTTGATGGCAGTGGGTTTGGGTTTTTATCCTATATATGGAAACTCTGCGGCAGAGTGGTTAAGAGTTCAGCTGGCAATTAAAAGTCAGCAGTTGGTAGTAGCACTCCTTGGGGACCCTACACGCCAGTTCTACTTTGTCCTGCAGAGTTGTAATCGACTCAGTGGCAACGGGTTTAGCTTCAGTTTATACTGTCTATGCTAAAAGTACGAGCTGAAGATACCAGTTCAGTTAGAAAGCTGGGATCAGGGAAATACATGGTACAGCCCTGGGTTTACAAACATCATGCTTTACAAAATTCACAGAAAATTGGATTAGATGATAAATACATTTAGAATCTACAAATGTAATGCAGAAATTGTGTAATGTCATGAAGACTTTAAAGAAATTCTATAAAAATATGCTTTTCAATTTCTGATCAATTCAGCATGATTCTCACACAGAAAACTTACAGAATAGTTCCTACTATCCCAAACCCTTGAAATATTAATAAAATTGCTTCCATTTGATAACATTATAAATTAGGTCATTTAAAACATGAGTATTCCGTTGCAGTAACCTGACAGGAACTGATCTAGGTGCTGGTCTAGTTTTACTCAACATGTATTTAATATTCTCCATGTCTGACCTGAACTACTTCATGCAATTTGCCCTGCTTTTCAGTAAGGCAGTTACATGCACACAACCAATCAAGTGCAATGCAACTGGAGAATAACTACAACTGAAATATACAAAAAATCACCAGGCATACATAAGACAAAAAGCACTTAAGTTTATCTGAGACAGGCAGGCGAGGCTTCACAGAGGGGTTAGCATTTAAGCTGAGGCTTGAAAGATGGCTGGGAGCTGCCAAGTGTGCAATTGAGGACAGGCCCTTTTATTGCACTGCAAAGGCTGCACCATAAAAAGCTTATGACTTGTGTAACCAATAGGTATTTCATGATTAATGGAGTATGAAATACGAGGAGCGGGGGTGACAGAGGGAAGGTTGGGGCATGGCCAAGACGAAATAGCAGGCAGCTAGGCACAGGCTAGATGATAAAAAGCCTTGCACAGCATGCAAAGGATTTCTATTTGATGAATTTTATGTTACAAAAGTTTACTTTGGAGAGATGTGGTAAGACTAAAAGAAATTATACTACTATACGGGTATGACTTGAGGGTTACCTGAACTGGGTGAAATAAATGGTTAATTAATGCACGTGACTGCTAATAAAAAGTTTGGTAGTTCAAGTTCACTCAGAGGTGCCTTGTTCTACTTTCATAAAATCAGTTATTAAAAATGCTGTAGAGCACATTTCTACCGTGACACATAGGGTCACCGGGAATTCGAATCAACTCAGTGGCAACTGGTTATGGGTTAATCTGAACTGAGTCAGAGGCTGGAAGGCTTAAAGGAGAAAAATATCCAAGAGATATTTAGTAAGAAGAATATATAGACATGATGATGAGCTGGAAGATACATTACAATGAGAAACCATGTATGTTTTCCAGGTCTTTTTCTTTTTTCTTGGTCCTGAGTGGTTGGGAGCATAACAGACTGCAGGGTTGATAACAGGCTAGTTTTAGATGTAAGGAGTCCGAAATGCCCATGCGTCTTCTAGGTGGATATAACTAGTTGGCAGTGAGTCCTGCAGGTCTGAAATGTAGCAGAGGCATTAGGACTTGAGAACAATTTGAAAGAGAAATCAATCTCTAGAGAGGGCTTAAAGGCATGCAGTAGATGAAATTGCCTTTAAAAATAGCTAAAATGAGAAGATAAGGAAACCTAGGGCAGAACCTCAGGGAACATAGATATTTAAGGAGTAGTTACAGGAAGGTGGAAACCCAGCGGGCATGGCGGCTAAGGGCGACAGCCGCTAACCGAAAGGCTGGCGGTTGGTATCTGCCAGGTGCTCCTTGGAAACCATGTGGAGCAGTTCTACTCTGTCCTACAGGGTCGCTATGGGATCAATGTGACTGCAGGGGGCTCATTTCATGTTTGGGGGTTTTAGAGGAAAGATTTTGGACAAAGTGAATGGAAAAGAAAGATTCAGTTGGGCTTTGAACAAAAAACAGATTATTCTGTGGTAACCTAGAGAGAAAATAACCTCTAATACCTGATTAAAAGGCCATCATTAAATAAAGTGAATGAGCCCAAACAGACTTTCTTTTCACACGCATTCATTAAACGTAGGCACCAATCAAAGTTCATATTTGTGCAGTCAAAATGTTCCCCAGGCTCCGTGACTTTCTCCTTCCCTTGACTCTTGTTCAGATACCCTTCGTAAATCTAAAAAGGAAGATAGAGATGGGGAAAGATAATGCTAAATGCATTGGAAAATGTATACTTTTCAATGGAACTTTCTTGGGAAGCTGGATGTAACCTTGCATATGATAGAACAAAACTTTCTGGAAATCCTCTCTTCCCCAAGTTCTATTAGCTGTGACAGCTGTCTTCTCTATTTCTTGTCTCCTTGTCTCCTCATAGCAACTCCTTCCAACCATCCAGTGCCTACTAAACTCCTGCTTAGTTAAGAATGTCCCTAAGAATAAAAATCGGTGCATCCTGAGATCTCCACTAAAAGACCTCAATTGATGGTCCAGCGGTTTTGGGGTTCCTCTGAGAGCATGGCCCCCGGCCCTGATGCTGCCCGTTCCCATAAATTATAACAAAGGTCCACTCTTTGGACAGGAATGGATTGGACTTGGCAATGCACAGTGACCATATATTGGAAGCACTTTATGGTTCTATACATCTACAGGATATCATCTTGCTGACCTCTGGCTGGAGGAAGGGGAGTGGACGGAGAGGAGGGGTAAGGAGGCTGTTGGGAGGATGAGACAGGTATGGAGCAGAGAGGAATAGTGTACAGTCACCGGACAGGGAGAGCAGTGGAAGCTGCACATAGGGGGGCATGTAAATTTATATGTGAATGTACATTTTCATTCAGTCATGTTAAATAAAAATTAAAAAAAAAAAGAATGTCCCACTGTGTCAATGCATCCCTTTCCTGACATACAACATTCAACTGTCCTGCAGTTTCTCCGCTGTGCATCCACATTCCTCACCCTATTCCTTAAAACTAAGGATCCTTCTTGGCACCTATCATCTTTAGAAGTCCTTGGGAACCAATGAAAAGGATTTTAAACAACTGCTTTTCATCTTTTTCCCCTATGCACATTATTTTTGTATGTAAAATTATTTTGTTATAAAACTAAGAAATAGATACCTTTCTGGTGTCATGCTATTTCTCCACTGGAGTTCTTAGCTTGCTAAATAAATGTACTCAGCTACTGAAATCAAATAAAGATGAAATAAAAGGGAAACATCTTAGACATAAATATGGTTGTTAGCAATGGAGTACTTATAAAACATATTTCCATAAAAAATTATGGAAAGTGCACAAGGTACAGATTTGGTTTTATTTCTTCAGTTTTCACAATATACATCAATGGAACAATGTAGTATTATTGGAAGAATGGAAACCTCTGAAATATTCCCAGAACTTTACAAAGTACAGTAAGTTCTGAGGACCATCTGGCAGTTTAGAATTTTCTTGGGGTTCCATTACATACAGGCATCTGAATCGGAGCAACTACAAACATGCACTGATTATCTTTGAACAGTGAGTTTCAGAGAAACGATGTTCAGCCTAATTAAAAACTCATTGCTCTTTCCAAATCAGATTCCATACTGATTCTGATACTCTTGGATACATAAGAAGAACCCAGGAATCTGTATTGTTAACCTGGACTCAGGTAATTCTAAAGCAACATCTATGATGTTTACTAAATGGCAGATTCCCAGATACATCTGCATAATTTCTAAACAGAAAATTCTGATAGCCAGAGAATCTATATTTGGAAGTGTTCAGGTGAATTCTGTGATCTGGTAAGGGTAAGAAACACACCTTAAGACTACATCTTTATTAGCAGGTTATGGCTGCGATACGCTGTTTCTCGGAATTCCAATCTCATCATATATCATCTACTGTTACAGTTTTCTACACTATCAGATTACATATTACAGTTTTCCATAGCTCAAACCAAAAGAAGTCTGAACAATCTGTCTTGGATCAAATACAGGCAGAATGCTCCTTAGAAGCAAGGCTGGAGAGACTTCATCTCACGTACTTTGGACAGGATGTCAGGAGGACTCAGCGCTGGAGAAGGACATGGTGCTTGGTAAAGCAGAGAGTCAGTGAAAGAGAGGAAAGCCCTCAGTGAAGGGGACTGACACAGCGGCTGCAACAGCATCCTGAAACAGCAGTCGTTGTGAGGATGGCACAGGACTGGGCAGTGTTTCTTTTTCTGTTGTACACACATACGGTCACTATGAGTCGAAATCGACTTGACGGCAACCAGCGACAACGAACATCCGAATAGTGCCCAATATAACTCCACACTTGCTTTGACTAAACCAACTTGCTTTCTTCTATCCAGATTATGTAATTTTGGTGCCTCCAATACACACCTGAAGTGCCTTTTTTTTTAATTTGAGCACCACAAAACCCTATAATCCGGTCCAGGAAAAAACTGTCCTCATGCCATAGATGAGGAAGTGAGCTCCTTGACATTAAGTCACTTAACAAAGGTGACACTACCATCAAGAGGCACAGTCCTAGCTGTAGTCTATTGTGAGTGTTCCCCAAATTCACTAAACAAACTCACTAGCCAAAAGCTAAGTGACGTCGAGTTGGATCCGACTCATAAACTCACTAGAGCACTCTCAAATGTTTTGCTCTGGACATCGTATACTATTATTTAATTTGATTTGCCATAACAATATGCAGGGTAAAAGCATGGATTTTGGAGTCAGACTTTTTTTTTAATGCTCTTTTTGCTAAATCCAGACACTATTTTCGTGTCTTGAACAGCTCTCATTTGTAAAATCATAGATAATGATACTTTTCTCACAGGGTGCTTTAGAGAATTAAGTAAAATACAGGGCATCACTGCATATGTATGCCAAAACTAGGCAGTGAGTAAGGAAATCCAAAGAAGAATTGATACTTTCATATACAGTGTTGGCAAAGAATGTTGAGTGTAACATGGACTGCCAGAAGAATGAACAGGTCTGTTTTGAAAAAAATACAGCCAGAATGCCCCTAGAAGCAAGGCTGGTGAGATTTTGTCATGAACTTTGGACAAGATCCGAGGAGAGGTCAACCTCAGGAGAAGGGTGTCATGCTTGCTAAAATAGAGGGTCAGTGAAAAAGAGGAAAATTCCCAGAGACGGCCTGACGCAGTGGCTGCAACGGTGAGCTCAAGCATCGCAAGGACTGTCAGGACGCTGCAGGGCAGGGTGGTGCTTCTTTCTGTCATACACAGGGTCACTGTGAGTTGGAGTCAACTTGATGGCACCTAATAACAAAAGAAAGCCTCAAGAGTAGGGCCTCAACAAAAGCAAACTCTGTGCCGTTAAGTCGATTGTGACTCACAGCAACCCCACAGGTCAGAGCAGAACTGCACCACAGAGCTTCCAAGGAGCACCTGGTGGATTCAAACTGCAGACCTTTTGGTTTGCAGCTGTAGCACTTAACCACTATGCAATCAGGGAATCCAGGGTAGTGCCAGCATATAGTAAGTGCTCATTGGAAGCTAGCTTTGCATTTTTCTCCTCATGCCATCCTGCCTCCCTATCTTCCTCTATAACTGCCTTTATTTCTTTATTTATTTTTAAATCCACTGTTTCCATTGTACTGTTCTGCCATTCTAAGGAGCTCTTTCCTCATTTATACTATGACAAGTCCTCACAATACGGTCTCTTGGTGTTGGATTCCATCTCCAGTCTAATCATTTAGACTGCAAGTCACCTGTTCCACATTTCCCGAAGTTCCTTTTGCACATCCAGTGTCAGAGTTAATCAGCATTTAGCTATGACTTGAAACTACGTTATCATGGTTTTGATTCAGATGACCAGCCTCCAGACTGGCCCCTGCCACTGACTAACTTTCTGACTTCAGGCAAGCTAGAAAACATCTCTGTAAAATATAATTGTAAGCGAGCAAATAATCCCAAATGTTCCTACTGCTCTAAAATTCCATAGTTCCATAACATAACTAAATCTGTCTATCTAAAAATGGTTCATCTATATTTCTTATTATAGGCATGAATTTAAAATGAATGTTCAAAATTACTAGAGATTGTTGAAGCAGTTGCCATTTCTCACTGTCTACTTTTTTTTTTAACTGGCTCTTTAGCTTTATCATTATATCTAAAAACTTAATAGGTGAGCTCACAGAACTGTCTCACACTCCTCACACTGTTCATTTTAAAACAACCACCAAATCTGTTGCTTTCAAGCCAATTCTGACACATAGCAACCCTGCAGGACACAGCAGAGCTGTCTCAGGGTTCCCAAGGCTGTTATCTTTACGGAAGCGGGCTGCTGTATCTTTCTCTTGTGGAATAGCTGGTGAGTTTAATGTGCTGATGTTTCGGTTAGCAGTCAAGAGCTTAACCGCTGTCTGCCAGGGCTCCTTATTCTCTAAGACACACTGCCATTGAGGAGATTCTGACTCATCGTGTCTTTATAGGTCAGGGTAGAACTGTCCCATGGAGCTTCCAAGGAGCACCTGGTGGATCTGAACTGCCAATGTTCTGCTTAGCAGGTGTAGCACTTAACCACTACTCTGCCAGAGTTAAAAAGGACTGATCTATCTCATTGCGAGAAGAAGGTATTTGAAATGAATAGTGAGCCTGAAGCAGTTGTTCTTATCTGCCAGAAGGATTCCATTTAAGTATCATCTATAAAATTCTGATCACAGGTATCAGCATCCTCTGAGTTTCTGCCTAGAGGACCTAAGGCCTCATTAAATGACTGACTGTGTCAGTCTTAAAGACTGTACTTATTTATCTTACACAAATGGTATAAACACAAGTGGCAACTGGCACACATGACTTTACAGGACCAAACAGGATACATATACAAAGATAGGGGTGAGGGTGAAGGCTGGCACACCCTTTCAGGCACTGGTAATTCCATGGCACCTGCGAATGGTTCCATCTATTGGAAAAGCACAAGTTCAAAGCAGTAGCTTGCTCCCTTAGTGAGGCTTTGAAAAAATTACAGCCCACATGAAATAAAATTGAAAATTCCTGTCTTCTCAGTTTTGAATCATGCTCTTGTTCTTTTTAAAAAATACGTGTCGTCATACATAAGTTTTAAAAACCTCAGTGCCTGAAGCATTTTACTTTAAATTGAGAAAAACCTTGAATTTCTCTATTTTTCACTTGCTCAACCAAACCTTATAATTCTATAAAGATACAGTCTTCCCACATTATCCATAAAAAGCTGAGTGGTGTCTCCTCCTCACAATAATCCTCCTTTTTTTCGGAAAATCAAACAACATATTGCAGTGGGCAAATCTGCTGCAAAAGACCACTTTCAAGTGTTAAAAAGCAAAACAGCGCTATGGGGACTAAGGTGTGCCTAACATAAGACATGGTATTTTCAACCCACTCCTATGTCTGTGGAAACGAGACAATAAACAAGGAAGACTAGGCAAGAATTGATGCCTCTGAAGTATAGTGTTGGTGAAGAATACTGAATGTGCCATGGACTTCCAGAGCAGTGACAAGCATGTCTTGGAAGAAGTCCACCCAGAGTGCTCTGTGGCAGTGAGGGTGTCAAGACTTCATCTCATGTTCTTAGGGCATGTTATTAGGAAGGACCCATCCCCGGAGAAGGACATCATGATTGGTAAAGCACAGGGTCAGTGAAAAAGAGAAAGATCTTTGATGAGATGAATTTGCACAGTGGCTGCAACAAGCTAACAGTGACTGTGAGGATGGTACAGGACTGCACAGGTTTGTTGTAAACAGCGTCACGATGAGCTGGCACCGGCTCAACAGTAGCTAACAGTAACAACAACGGGAATTATCACGAGGATTTGTTGTCTGTTTCAAAATTGTGGTCTGCATCATATGCTTGACCAGAATACTGGTTTCATTTTCAAATATGTTTGTTAGCCCAGGGCCCATGATAAAACCCAAATCTGTATCCTAAAATTGGTTGTCTGATAACCCTGATGCTCCAGCTCACCAACCACCTTCTGTCGAACTCCCCGGTTGCCATGAGCCGCCTGTCAAGACATCCTCCCCGGCGCCTCCTACAGACCCTCCACCTGGCTGGACTCAGTCATTGTTAATTTACAAGATTCTCTGTGATAACTTTGTCAGTTGGAGCCTAGCTGCTGAGACTGCTAAGGTGTGTACTGGTGTTCCCCTCTATAGTTTTCCTTGAAACATCTGTCTTCCTACTGGATCAGCAGTGACATCAGGAGCAGAAAACGGTGACGGTAAAGAAGATGGAGATTCAAACTTCAAGGCACATTCCATGAAGAAACAGCATTTGTAGTTAATCCAGATGTTTCTTAAATCATAAGCCCTTTGCTGCGTGTTCTAACTTGAGAGCTGTAACAGAAATCATCACTCCTGCTTACAAAAAGAATATAACTCTTGAGTAATAAAAGTGAAAGTGCAAAACAGTTGTGAAGAAGAGCTTATGATATTTCTTCAAAATACCCTTAATTCATTTTGGGTAAAAATATACAAAGCAAAATCCACCCATTTCGACAGATTCTAGACATAGGATGAGTGACAGTGATTACATTCTGCATTTTGTGTCAACATTCTTATTACTTCTGTTCAAGTCGTTTTCACTTCTGGTTACTTAATCACCCTGCTCACAACTTTCTCATCAATGCTTTAAAATAGCTGTTGACCTTTGGTCTTACATCGTAGATATTTTTTCTAAACAAACAGAATACTCTAGAGTGGCAATCTCTACTCATTGGACTAAACTGTTACTTAGTTGTCAGGAGACCTCAAAGGGTAATTTTAAGGTCTGAAGAGAAACTCAGGGCCATAACCTCTGAGACTCTACCAGTCTCAACAAATCCAGTGAGTTCTCCAAAATATTTTCAAGAAAGTTATAAAAAGTATTTCCAAAGCTCAGGAGTATGTTACACCTGGCAGGCAGACATTTAAAAAACCTTTTCTTTCAAGCAGCCTGTAAACAAAATTAGTAAGAATAATTTATCTGGAAAATATATGCCAACCTGTCAAAACACCATGGCTATTTAATTAAAATAGACTTTTGCTTGTTACCCTGTCCTGTGTTCTGCAGTGACTGATTTAGCTTTCAGCAATGGTGACTCCAATGAACGTACCCTACTACAGTCAGGTCAACTGATATTGAAGGTACAGTCTACCAGGAGGTGTAACAACTATGGTGTAACTAGTCTCCCTACTTCTGAGAACAATATACAAAACTGGAAAAAACTAATGAAAACCCACACTTTAAATCTGTTACATAGTAAAATATTTGTAGAGTACAATTTTCATAATTATTTTTCAGTGTACTAAGAATTGCTTTTGAGGAAACATCACTTCTCTTCAAGTGCTTCTCAGCTAGACCAAAGAGTCCTTTGTAACACTTAGATGTGCAATTTATTCAGATTTTTATTTGGATATTTAATTACTATTAAATCATACTTCAGTGGAAATAATCTAATCTAATGTTATTGATGGTTCATTTTCCCACTGTTGGTAAACATTTGACTTCTTGAAAAATCTCACACTCCTCAGCTCTTGAAAAATCATGCTATGTTTATTACTTTCTTTATTCTTTCATTTGGCGAAATATTTATGGTAAAATTGTAATGCACCAGACATGAGCTAGCTTTAGGAGTGGAAAAATTAATAAAACAATTTTTTCTTCTTGAGGCACTTACGCATTCTGGGAGATAATAGGCAGGTACTTAGATAAATTACAGTGAAGAGAAGCACTGAAAAGATGTATCAGCAGTGGGAGGATTCCTCAAAACGTGAGCCTTGAACCTTCCTTCTTGTCTTTAACAGGCTCTCCTCTAAAGGGTTTCTACCACACATAAACCTAATACATATCTATATCTATACTATATATCTATAGTTGGTAACCATTTATATAGATATGGGTATGTATGCATATACCTACCAATATATCCAAACCCCAAACCAAAATCAAACCACTGCTTTCGAGTTGATTTCAACTCACAGTGGCATTATAGGGCAGAGAAAAACTACCCCATAAAGTTTCAAAGGAGCGGCTGGTGGATTCGAACTGCCAACCTTTTGGCTTGTAGCTGTGGTACTTAACCACTGTGCAAACAGGTTTCCCACATAGATACATATCTTTTGGTTCTATCACATATTTTTCAATTTTTTTTTTATCCCAAACATGTGCTGGCTGAACATTTCTACCTTTGGATATCTTTCCATCATCTCAGGTCAACGTGCCTAAAGTGAATCTTCTCACATTTTCTCTCAAACCACATAGTTCTCAGTTTCCTGGTTTTAGTCAATGGACAAACCAGTATTTCAATCCATGGCTTGAAATCGTATACTAGCTCATTTAGTCAATAAACATTTAAAAAATATCCGTTATGTTACAGGAACTCTACAGAAAAATGAATGTATCAAAGCAGATTAAGGCAAGACTCCCAGCACAATATAGATTCCCTGATGTAGTTGGAGAAAAATGCAGATGCAGATCCAGAATTCTATTAAGAGATCAGGTTTGATGGTCTGACATCCTGGGGTGTCTCCCTAGTACATGACCCCTAGATTCATTGCCAGCCCAGAGCAGAAACCAGTTCCAAAGATAACTCTTCACACAAAAATTGGACTATGGTGTAAAAGACTAGGCTGTAGGAGCAGCTCCTCTGCAGAAGAGAGAAAGGAGGGTGGAGGCAGGGGTCAAGAGTTGGCTTTAGGGATATTCGGAAGTACAGGTGGGAAGCAGTGCGCCATCACGGGGGTGGGAGAGCAGCTAGAGGTGCACAGAGGTGTGTGTATGGTGTTTTATATGGCAAACTGACTTGGATTATAAAGTTTCACCTAATGACAATAAAAGAAAAAAAAACATGACTCCCCATTAAAAGAGCTAACAAAGTGGTAAAGTAAAGCAGAGACATCTAATGATGCTGTAACAGTCATCTTTACTAACTGCCTTTCTCCACTCCAATACATGCATCAACATGTATTTCTATTTTAAGTAACATAAGCCTTATATTTATTCCTGTTGCCTTGGTCCTAATCAAGCCCTATACAAAATGTTATATTATCATGTAAACCTGACTCCCTTCTGCTTGTCTTCTTCTTCTTTTTTTTATTATGATTGAATGAAAATATACATTCCCATATAAATTTGCATGCCCACCTATATGCAGCTCCCACTGCTCTCCCAGCCTAGTGACAGCACACTCCTCCTCTCTGCTGCATACAAGTCTTATCCTTCCAAAATACTCCTATCCTCACCTCTCCACCCACTTCCCTTCCTCCAGTAAGAGGTCAACAGGATGACATCCTATAGATGCATTGAACCATAAAGTGCACACATGATGTGGTCACTCTGTGTCGCCAAGTCCAACTGATTCCTGTCCAAGAGTTGACCTCCATTATGATTTATGGACAGGAGCAGCATCATGGCCAGATGCCATGCTCCCAGGGGAACTCCGAGTCCCATGGACCACCAAATGTGGTCTTTTAATGGAAATCTCAGGGTGCACCACTTTTTAGTCTTGTGTTGCCAGCAAGACTCAGCTTTTTGAGCTCCATTACAGCTATCACTGGTGGTGGCTGGGCACCACCCAGTTCTTCTAGCATAAGTCGATGCAGTCACCCACTCATGTGGGTCTGTCTCTCCCCTGGGTTCTCTTCCCGCATGTTGTTTTGGTCCTTGGTGATCACCCGTAACTGCTAAGTCAGGACAATCTGTTGTGCCCTCAGATGGCAGCTTGGCAGCTTTCAAGACCCTGGATGCCACTCAACAATGTGGGGTGCAGAAGACTCTCTTAGCAAAACACATGTTGTGCCAACTGGCCTCGGTTTCCCCTGAGAGCATGGCCTCCAGCCCCCTGCCCCAGTTACTCTGTCCTTGTAATATTGGATTAAGACGGGAGGTGTAATCATGTTATGTTCGAGTGCAGTTAATGTTGATTTTCTTTCCAATGCGTGCTGTTACAGAGTTCACCTGACAAAATTCTATCAACAATCTAATCTAAGCCCTCCCCCACTCACCCATCCTCCCTCACCACCCTTGCAGCCACCAGAGTCTTTTCTTCTATGCAAGAGTCTGTTTTTAAGATCTTATCGTAGGGGTCTCATACAACATCTGTCCTTTTGTCACTGACTACTTTCACTCAACATAATGTCCTCCAATTGAAACCAAGTTATGTGATATTTCCTAAAAATCATCATTGTTCGTTATCATTGCATAGTGTTCCACTGAGTATATATACCACAGTTTACCTATTCATTCCTCTGTTGCCGGGCATCTGGGTTGATTCCATTTTTTGCTATTGAGGACTGTGCTGTGATAAACATTCATGTGCATGTATCAGTTGGTGTGTATGGCCTTGATTCTGTAGGATATATTCTGAGCAGTGGAATTACTGGGTCAAATAGCATATCTATATCCAGATTTTTAAGGAAGTGCCAGTTTGCTTTCCAAAGAGGTTGCACCATTTCACTTGATGTCTCTTCATTGGAATGTTCAGTCCATTCACATTCAATGTGATTATTGATATGTATGTGTTCAGTGCTGTCACTGTGATATGTCTGTTTTTGTGTTGATATTTTCTCTGTTGTTCTTATTAATCTGTTCTGGGACATTCTCCTTTGTGAGTTGATTTTTCACCTTTTTCAGGGTTGGATTTGTGGTTGTTGAAACTCCTGTATTACGTTTCTTGATTTGATGTTGCATCTTTATTGTGCTTTATGGTACCCATAAGGTCCCCCTTTAGCAAACTATGTATAAACCACATTTCAATTACTACCATTCTTATCAACTTCCTCTCCTCATGGAAGGACTATAATGACTGTAGTACATCTCTCTTTTTAATATGATGACATCATAGCTTTCACGATATGATCACTGGATTACTTCTTTCACTATTATAGCTTTCACTGAGTTTGGATCCTTCTCTAACTGAGTAGGTTTCTGGGTGATGTGTCCTGTATTTGCTTCTAAAATATAAAGTTAGTGGTTTTGTTCTTCTAAGCCAAAGCCAAGAGATTCTTTCAGTATTTCTTGTAGCTTTGGTTTGGTTTTTACAAAGTCTCTGTGTCAGATCTGACTTGACAGCACAGGGCTGGGCCGAGTTTCTGTGTATCTACAAACGTCTTAATTTCATTTTCATGTTTGAAAGATAGTTTTGCATTCTTAGTTGGAAGTTATTCAAGGCTTTGTATGTGTCAAGCCACCGTCTCTGTGTCAGCATCGTTTCTGCTGAGAAATCTGACAAAAGCCTATAGGATTTCCCTCTGAATGTTAGCTTTGCTTTGAGTCTTCCTGCCTTTAAGAACTTCTGCTTATGTTTCATTTTGTTAAGCTTGATTACAATATGTCTTGGAGTCTTCCTTTTGAGATCTCTATTGAGTGGTGCTCAATATGCATCTTGGATATCTATATTCTCTTCTTTCATAATTTCTGAGAAGTTTTCTGTCAACAGCTCAGCAACAATACTCTCTGTGTTCTCAGGTGTCTTGCCCTGTTCAGGAACTCCAATTAATCATAGGTTGTTCCTCTTAATAGAGTCCCACATGCTTCTTAATGCTTTTTCATTTTTCTGGTTTCGTTTTTCTGATTTCTCCTCATAGATGCTGGATTCAGTCTTCCAAATCAGAAAGTCTCTTTTCCATTTGTTTGATTCTGTTTCCTTGGCTTTGAAGTGAAGTTTCTGTGTTTTTGATTTTTTTGTTGATCTGTTCAATTTCAGAGTACTGGTGTTACATCAGATCAAACAGCTTTCTCAATTTTTCATTTTGCTCTGCAGAATTTTGTATAAGGTCTAGGAGGGCTCCCTATATAATCCTTTTGTATTCACCTTCCGATAGTTTCAGAAAATCTTCTTTGTCTGGGAAGTTGTGAGGTACTTTCTTTTGGGTGCCTTCTGAAGCCATGGGTGATTTCTTGGTTATGGTTTTCTCCAGAGTTTGTTGCTTTTGGGGCAGCATGTGAGTCAACAGAGGCTGGGAGAGATGCTGTGAGGACAGACCACCGTTGTTTCTGTAGGCTTTCTTAAAATGAGAGGTAAAAAGTATAAGACTACTTCCAAAGTCAGTCAGGTTTTCAGGTGTACAAGTCCCTCTCCCCAGCTGGCAAAGTAAGCACCTCTATATTGAACCCCAGATGTTATAAACTAGCTCAAAATACAGAAAGGCTACTGCCATGCTGGCCTCTGTTGTCGGGCCCCAGCTGTAACCGACACTGTGCAGAATATTGCTTTTCTGCAGAAAAGCGCTGTCCTTCAAGCAGGTGCTGCCTCCCAGCCTAGGAATTAGGTCCAGCTGAGACTTCCATATGGGTATTTCCACCTCCCAATGGAACAAGATGGTATCTCACAAGCTTGTCACCTGGCTGGGACCAAAATAGAGGCCAAAGGTGCCAAGATGCACAGAGTCCACAGCCTCTGTTGCTGGTCCCCAACCATAGGTGACACTGTGCAAAATACTGCTTTTCTGCCAGAAAAGCACTATGCCCTGGGCAGGCGCTGCTTCCCAGCCTAGGAATTAAGTCCAGCTGGGGCCTCTGTATGGGTGTATCTACCTCCCAATGGAACAAGATGGCATCCCACACAAGCTTGCCACCACCTCAGTACTGGCCACTATATGACAGAGGCAGAAAGAGATGCCAAAGGTGCTGAGATGCACAGAGTCCAAAGTTGGGCTCTCAAAATACTGCTTGCCAATCTTACTAGCTGTGCGTCTGAGAACAGCAGCTAGTCAAGTCCCAACTCTGACAAGACAGAGAAAAAAAAACTTAAAATGGTGAGTTACCTATGGTCCATGCAAGCCCTCTCTCACTGAGAGTGGGGTCAGCGAAAGAGAGGAAGTTTTGCGTTCAGTGGTATGAAGTCCAAATTAACAGCCCTATGCCACATCCTAGGGCTCACTAGGTGTCCAGAAGGCTTCCTTTAATTATCATTTCAGGTCTTGGTTTCCAGAGGGATTTAGGGAGACGTGTGTTTATTCTGCCATCTTGACTCCACCCTCCTTGTTTTCTTCTTTTTAAATCATTCTTCAATTTTTAAAGTAAAACTTTCTTAAGCAACCAATAATTTCCATTGTTTATTGTTCATTACCCTGATTGGCTAACCACCGCCCTTAGGATAAAACACAAACAGATACAGTCCCCAATTTATATCATAGTCAAGTCACAATCAACCACACTTATGAACATCGGTGTATCTGGAATATTGCATCTTCCTGGGAGAAAAATTACAAGAAAATGTATACAGGAGATACAGAAAAAAAATTGATAAGTTATGTGAATATGCTCTAAGCATTTGCTCAGGATATTATGATGGTAGAGATCAGTAGAAAATTCATGTATTTGGGAAGAATTTTCAATTTAGAACTTGACATTACTGATGCCAAACAGTTCACGGTTTACAAAGAGGGGGAATCAGCAGATCAGGACTAAATGAGTTTTGAAGAGGAAAGAACAGCTGAAGAAGAAAGAATGAGGAAGAGGAAAGGGATAGAAGTTGTCAAAAGTTTACAGTTAAAGGATTAGTGAAGTTTTTTCTAAACTAAATCAGACACTTCATTTGCTTGAAACAGCAGACCCAAATGCTGATCATTTTGCTAAAGTTGATAGATTTGGAAAGTATTGAGACATTACTGCAAAATATATAAAGAAAAAGAAGACAAAGGATGTACAGACAGTTCTTACTAATTTTATGGCTAGAAATGTCACCCCCATTCTTGGGGATAATCCAAATGATCCAGAATCTTTCACAACTGACAAAATGCCATTATTGTTCAACTTTTCTTCATTGTCAGGGTAAATTTTTATGACTCATGTGATGTTTTACATATGTACTTATGTATAAAATATATTCAAGTTTATACACAATGTTTCTAATCTCAAAGACAAATAAAGATAAGATATATAAAGATACTGATAATAAAAGGCAATTTAAAAAAAGAGATACTCCACTTGTCAGAACTGACTTATGCTGAAGTTATGGGAAGAGAACCCAGTAAGTCAGAGACAACTTGTACTTTGAAGAGCTTCTTAAGGTCTTCATTACTGTGGCTTCTGCTTACTCCACTAACTTTACATAGTATTAAAACTCACATGCAACCATATTAGCATTCTCATTCATTATTGAACACAGCAAACATTTCTGTAGTACTTACTATGCGCCAAGACAGTTCTAAGCAATTATAAGCCTTACTCCAACCCTAATAAGTAGAATACTGTTATCATCCCAGGTTAATTAAGTAATGAACCTCAAAGTCACAAAGCTAGTAAGTGGCAGAGCCAAGATTTGAACTCTTGAAGTCTGATTTCAGAGTCCATATTCTTAACTTCCTTGCTTTAAAATTCAGATGACAACTAGATAACTAAGCAAAATTAGCTTTGGGCTCTGACTAATTACATAGCCAGCGAAAGTGCAAAACTTTTCCATTCTTAGGGATAAATTCCCAGGAATGTACCTTCCCATGGCTTTCTCTGCCTCCTGGGCTCTTTTTCAGCAGACACTGTCTTTGTGCTAGACCACAATGATGAAGTTAGTAAACTTGATGAATTTTTAATCTAACGCCCCTTACAATCCAGTTATGTAAAACAGCCGTGAGAGATGAAGAGTGGATTGTACCTTAACAGGAGACCTAACTCCATCAGTCTTTACAGTGGTCACTACTGCCTAATTTCTCCCACCCCCACAGGAGAACGTGACTGCTTTCTCAACTCATCCTCACCAATATTCATCCTTCTGGCTCCTCAGCCCTCTTTTTCTTCCTCTTTCCCACTCCCGTCTTTCCCTTCTCACTTTTCTCTCTCCCTTCTATTTAGTGAAAAGCACAGAATGTTCCTCATTTTCTGAAGAAAAACTTCCTCTCTAAAAAGCCTGGGAGGTTGGGAGACGTGAAGACAGAAAGTAGGTAAAGGTGAGAAGCTCACTTCCTACCTGAAGCATTCTTCTAAACAGTCAAGACAGTCTCCCTAAAATGTTGCCACTTTTATGCTCATATTTATTCTATTAAATTACAGACATTTTTGAGGACTGTCTTACTGATCTTTGAGCTCTCTTCTGTCCTCAGCCTCCAGAACCTGATGCACACTAGGAAAGAATTTATAAAAGTTTTTTGAACTTAATGGAAAAAAACGAGTTCTTCTCTTGATGCTTATGATACTACTTTCAGGTGGGGAAAAAAAAAAAGTTTTCATTCATTATTCTGCCTTTTCAAACTCTATCTGCTCTTCCAGACTTATCTCTTCTTTGAAGCTTTTGCCTGCTATTCTGGTCTCTATCTTTTGTGAACTCCTGTGATGTTTTCTTTCTTTCTTCTTCTTCTTCTTCCTGGTTTTTTTTTTTTTTTTTTTGGTTTCTTATATAACACATCATATTTTTAACTCTTGTATGTCTTAGATATATGTCTCCCTGAATCTAGCAGAGAAGGGATGTGGGTGGGACAGCTCTACACACCAAACCCTTGGGTAATGAATTTAAAAAAATACATAAAAATCAAATGATATAAATGTTAAATGGAATTTGAGAAATGATTTTCCACAGAAGGAAATTTCTTTTACAATTTACTTGTCATATCTTGCGGCAATACGTGGTGATTTATACATCGTGTTATATTTTGTGGGCATCTAGTGATGCAAAATTGTTTTCACAATCAATGTAGAAAAATTCAGTTTCATGAATATTCATAAAAATCAATAATTATACTTTCTAGAAGTCAAAATAGGCCCACTTTTGTTAATTAAAAACCTTGACAGAAACAGCACCAAATTCTAATGGTTTCTTTTATTTTTTTAAACTATGTATTGAAATACCTTTTCATTGTACAAATGGAATTATCCTACCATTAGAAAAGACCAGGGTCAATTGCTATCAAGTCATTTAAATGATTCTGACGAGGACAACCCCTTCAGTAAGATGACTTGCCCCATATCCACTAGTTTTGCCGTTTTCTTAATTGTCTTTCACCTGAAATATGTGAATATGGGATGGATGATACCATACTTTATTTGGGTATGGACTCCTAGAATATTTGAAATATATACTTTCAAACAACTTGAGTAAATATACCTGCCAGTGTTCTGATTCCTTATATTAACTCTTGTTATATGCAATTGTTCCAGGAAGTTCAAGATGATGCTGCCAAGAGGTGACATAAGCTGCATAAGAGACTCGGTATAGCCTGCAACTTTTATATCCTCATCGTGTTATTCCTTTGGGTCTATCTCTGCCTATGCAGAGAGCTGTGCTAGTGAAGCTCCAAGAATGTTAAGGCTTCATAAGCTGTGGTTCCTACTCTGTTATGAAGTACCACTTGTCGTGCAGTCAATTCTGCTTCGTGCAGACCCATGCATGTCAAAGAAGAACTGTTCATCATATGGTTTTCAACTGCTAATTTTTCAGATGTAGATCACCAGGCCTTTCTTCTGAGGTGCTAACCTTCATCCAGACAGTTAGCAGCTGAGCATGTTAAGGATTCGCACCACCCAAAGACCTTTACTCTACAGAGACAAAACAAGTAAAATGCCTGTTTGTAGTTCAGATGAAAGATGCTACAGACATCATAAGAAGAAAGTAATTACAGGGCTTTAAAAAGGGGGAATTGAAGTGGTCTTGACTGGTGGAGTCTAGATCAATAGAGCAGGAGAGGGAGATGCAATCTTGGGAGGAAAAAGAAGCTCACAGACATCCTGGTAATAAGTATGTTGTGGTCAAGGATAAAGTTACAAGTACTTTAGTCTGGAATACAGCAAGTGCATAGGAGACTCATGGGAGAAAAGGTAGACAGATCATGAGGAGTATTAACATAGAAAGCTCCAGGGGTCTCAGCTTTATTTGGCAATGAGAATTACAGATAGAGCTTAGTGTTGAAATGCGACACATTCAACTTCACATTTCAGATTGGAAAGTTACATGGGTGAGCTCAATAGGTATATAGTACAAGAGGAAGTCTGGAGGTAGAGCATTCCACAGGAGATTATTTTACAACAATCCAGAGGGCAGTTGGGGCTGAAATGATGGCAGGGGCAAAGAGAAGGAAGAATTAGAATAGAAAACCAAAACCAAATCCACTGCCGTTGAGTTGATTTCAACTTACAGGGATCCTATAGAGAGAGTAGCATTGCACCATAGAGTTTCCAAGGAGCGCCTAGTGGATTTGAACTGCTGACCTTCTAGCAATTAACCAAAATTATGCCACCAGGTTTTCCTAGAATACAAAAGACATAGGTAGATACCTATTAGGTCTGATTTTCCATTCCTCTGTGTCAATCCATTGTTGTTGAATCAATTCCAACTCACAGAGACCCAACAGGACAGAACAGAACTGTTCCATATGGCTTCTATGTCTAACCTTCATGGAGTCAGACTGCCATATCTTTCTGCCATGAAGCCACTGATTCAAATCACTAACCTTTCAGTTAGCAGTCAAGAGCGTAACCACTATGCCACCATGGCTCCTTTTTCCTCTTTGTATTTAAAAAAAAAATAAAAAAAATAAAAAAACACTGCCATCAAGTCAATTCTGACTCATAGCAACCCTATAGTTCAGAGAAGTGCCCCATAAATCTTCTGAGGAGTACGTGGCAGATTTGAACTGCTAACCTTCTGATTAGCAGCAATAGCATTTAACCACTATGCCATCATATTAGATACTTATAAATTTGGTTTTTGAGGCCTAACCTCTTTCTCCATATTTTCTAGAACTATTCCATGCCACAGCATCTCACCCCCTCCAGAAAGAGTCAGTTCAGAGACAGTCAGAGGACAATCCATACGCCTATCAATTCCTTCCCTGGGAGTTTGGAATTTGGCCAGAGAGCTGGGGGTTGGTCCCCTTTTGAGGTGTTGACAATGATCCTTTTCTTTCATGTGAACTGGGAAGCTGATAAAGAAGTCTTGCAGCAAGAGAGGAAAAGAAGGTGGAGATGAGAGAGAAAAAGAAAGCAGAATGAAAAGCAAAACTGCCCGAAGTGAAGAAAGGCTGGGTCTGGGCTCTTTGTTACACTCCAGTCCCTGCTTCTTTGTACCTAAGATGGAACTGCATCTCTTTTCTTTCATCTGTAGGACATTGTTGTAAAACAGAAACACATTCTTTGTTTTGATTAAGCTAGACTGGCAGAGTTAGTGCTACTTGTAGCCAAAGTGGTTCAAACTGATATATTCCCCAGCACATACTCTCCTTCTTCCCTCAGGTGGTCTCTGACTATTCACAGAACTACAGCCTTTACTGACTGTATTTTTAAAGCCATTTCCTTCATCTGCAATGTCTTTCCCTTTCCAATGCCAATGATTCTGCCTGTATAATCCTGCCTGTCCTTCTTTTCTTCCATCTCCTTTTTTTCATTAAGTGCCTTTTGAGTGAGTCTATAATATTGGTGAATTGCAACATTATTACATTCTTCTCTTTTACATTTCAGATATTTTTTAGCTTACTGGAAGCATAATTAAAACTAACATAAACAGGGTAGAACATGACAGACAGGTAATCAGGAAATTTATATTTCTATCCATATAAATTTAAGGAAATTCAAAGAGTCAGTGGTCTACTAGACGACTTGTCTCTTCAATTCTCAGGTAGACTCAGAAACCATTGAGCCACTTGACCAAAGTGATATTTTACACTAGGAAGTATTAGGCTTATCAGATGGAATTGAGTAAGTTAAAAATGTCTCATATACAAGATAATGAATGATATGTTACTGCAGATATGATGCAAATTAAATTTTAGAAGTATCTGTAGGAGGCTGTATAAATGCTAGTGCCATAGCGGTTAAGTGCTACAGCTGTTAACCAAAAGGTTGGCAGTGCAAATCTACCAGGCACTCTTTGGAAACCTTATGGGGCAGTCTAACCCTCTTCTATAGTGTTGCTGTGAGTCAGAATTAACTTGATTGCAATGGGTTTGGTTTTGTTCAGCTGTGAGGAATTTCCACAGCTAGTTGGGTGGCAGATTGGTAAGTGACAGATGCTTTCTGATTCTAAGCTCAGTGTTCTCTCTACTATGCCAAACCACCCTACTAGAAATAAAAAACAAAAAAGGGCATCAATTTTTAGATGACACAATAACACAATTCAATTTAAGGTATGCAATTATTTAATAAAAAACTATAATCTTTTTTAAAACTATCATCCATTAAAAAGATAATATAGTCAAGGACACTAACACTCAGATACATGAAATAGAAAAAAAGAGTATTATTTTTTTCTGAGCATCACAGATTATCTTTTACAAAGGTCTCTCTTTGCCTCTAGAAATGAGAAAAACAGTATGTTTTCCTATGAAATCTCCTACAAATTCAGAATACAATGGTGTTTCCTTTTTTTTCAGCAGCAGTAGCCTTTGTTCTGGTGACTTATAATACCTCAGGCAAGGAAAAATCAAAATTGCCTCATGAAAACAGTAAGAAAATTCCTAGCAAACGGGTGGACATTTAATCAGCAAGATAAAGTGCCAAGAAATAGTAATATCTCATTCTGACCTACACAAAAGAACACTCCAAAGACCCAAAGCATTCACACCAGAAGATCACACAAGTAACACTGGTTAGAGCTGAGCTATTGTGTAAACAGTCTGTTGCTAAGCAGGGCAGAAATACTGTTTACATGAAAATGAGATAATCTCTGGTGAACACTAAAAGAAAGGGATAATTTCCATAACCAGAAAAAGCACTTTCACATCATTTCAGCGGTTACAAAACCCTGAGTTGCTGTGGCAGCTGTTTTCTCCTCTTTGACGGCTTCATATCATCCCCCTCTCCATACAGCTCACCACTTACTAAATGGCAACATTTTTGTTGCTGTTGTTTTTTTTATTGTTTTGAATTTCCTGGGTTTTTTTTTTTTCACTCTGAAGGCTTGGCAGAAAACAGCACCTTGATGTACATTTCTAAGGACCCACATTGCAATGCTCATAATACAAAGTTTTGGTACCCTCATGCTAATCAACAATTGGTTTCCCTTTTCTCTCCAGTGAAGTTGCTGAAAATGTGGTTGGCAAAGGGCCCAGTAATGGCAGCTGTGGAGCAGGCACTCCTCTGGTTTTCCAGAGCCTGTCTCTGTAGAGAATTCGTTCAGTGGAGAAGAGAGCAAAGAGTGCTTTCAGTGAGAGGAAGGCAACACAAGGACACTTACCTGCATCACAATGAGGAGGTCAAAGACCAAGATGAAAGAAGCCAGGAACGCTCGGGAGACCTCATCGCTGGGTAAAAATCCCCGATTCAGCTTGTCCCAGCTGATCCAGTCGGTTGTGATGACAAGGACAACCACAGAAGTCAGAGTAAAAAGAACCGTCCTGCAACAAATAAAACACTTAAGAACATCAGACATCTATAGACAGTGGAGAGTGCATGTTATCTGTGCTGTATTAAGTGTCTAACTCTCGCCAAGTGTCTATCCCAAGGCATAACCACCAAATAGAAGATGAGATAAGAAGTACATTAAGTGCCTTCTTTCAAAAGCAACTAGAAAATAGCATCTTCTCCAGTATTCTCCCTGAAGAACATTAAGAAAATGATTATGGAATAAGTAATTATCAATAGAAATATTACAAATGACTTTTTTAGTGTAATGTGTATCCCAAAGAGAATATTGGTATATAGTTCTCATTAGGTTCAGTTTTTTTTTAAACTGAGGTCATTGACACACATGTGAGAGCAAAAGCCAGATGCTGAATAGTAAGGAAGTCCTTGGAATCAATTATCCTCCTAGAGAAAAAAGGGTTAAATCAGTCTCATCACAATCCCCATGGCCTTTTCAGCTCAACAGAGGAACCTTCTCTAAACATCCAGCATTGCTCCTTTACCTCACGAGGCACATATTATAGGCACCCTGTGGATTAGTGGAAAGCCTAGCAGCGTACTGGTTAAAAAAACATTATGTTTGCTAGCCAAAAAGTCAGCAGTTTGAATCTACCAGGTGCTCCTTGAAAACTCTATGGGGGCAGTTCTACTCTGTTCTATAGGGTCTCTATAAGTCAGAATTGACTCAGCAACGCTGGGTTGGGTTTGGTTTTGGTTTTTGTGGACTAGTGTCCTTTTGCTATGTCTGATCTTCTCTCCTTGTTGTAAGTTACTAGGCACTGGAGATTTTATGTGTTTCTGTAACCTCTACTAAATCTTGCATAATTATATACAGATGGAATTCAATGAGTGCTTATTGAAATTCTAACAACTACCAGTTAAGCTTTTTGAAAAAAAAAATCAAGGAAATATTTAAGTTCATCTTTTATGTTCACAGTCAAAGCAGATATGAAATATGGATAGTGGAAATGTAACTTATCAGAGAACAGTCCATAATGCAATTAAGTCTCTGCTTCTGATTTTAGGAAACATCTCATAACTTGGTTTCAATTGGAGGACATTATGTTGATTCAAAGTAGTCAGTGACAAAAGGACAAATATTATATGAGACTCCTACAATAAGAACTTGAAAACAGACTCATTCATAGAAGAAAAGACTCTTTGATTGCTGCAAGGGATGGGGGAGGGCTCAGATTAGATAGTTGGTAGAAACTTGGCTGGGTGAAATCTGGGACAGCACACATTAGAAATAAGATCAATATTAACTGGACTTGAAGATGATTACTCCTCCCATCTTAATACAATAATACAAGGACAGAGTAGCTGGGCAGGGGGCCGGGGGCGGAGGCCATGCTCTCAGGGGAAATCAAGACCATTGGCACAACTAGCATTTTGCTAAGAGATCCCTCTGCACCGCACATTGGTGACTGGCATCGGGGGTCTTAAAAGCTGCCAAACTATCATCTGAGGTTACAGCAAATGGTTCCAACTCAGCAGGAACAGATGATCACCAAAGACCAAAATGAGATTGGAGAAAGAGAACCCAGAAGTCAGAGAGACCCACATGAGTAGCTGACTACATCAATTTGTGACCAGAAGAACCAGATGGTGCCTGGCCAGCACCAGTGATAGCCGTGATGGACCTCACAAAGTTGAGTCTCACGGGCACCACAAGAATAAAAAAGGGGTGCACCTTGAGATCTCCATTAAAAGACCACATTTGGTGGTCCACGGGCCTCAGAGTTCCCCTGTGAGCATGGCCCAGGCCCTGATGCTGCCCCATCCATAAATCATAATGAAGGTCAACTCTTGGACAGGAATGGATTGGACTTTGCGACAGAGTGACCATATCATGTGTGCACTTTATGGTTCTATGTATCTATAGGATGTTGTCCTGTTGACCTCTTACAGGAGGAAGGGGGGTGGGTGGAGAGAAGCAGATAGGAGTTTGTTGGGAGAAGATGACATGTATGGAGCAGAGAGAAGGAGTGTGCTGTCGCCGCACAGGGAGAACAGTGGGAGCTGCATTTAAGTGGGTGTGTAAATTTATATGGGAATGCACATTTTCATTCAATCATAATAAAACTGAAAAAAAAATTTTCTGCATCTTACTTCAGTGAGTGGCATCTGGATTCTAAAAAGCTAGCAAGCAGTCATCTAAGAAGCATCCATTGGTCCCAACTTACCTGGGATAAAGAAAAATGAAAAATACCACAGACACAAAGAAAATATGAGCTTCAGAGACAGAAAGGGCCACGTATACCAAAGATGACATCAGCATAAGACCAGAAAAACTCAGTGGTGCCTGATTACCACCAATGACTTCCCTAAGAGGGAACCCAACAGAGTCCCTGATGGAGAGACAGACATGTAGGGCGCAGATCTCAAGCTCTAGTAAAAAGACTGGACCTGATGGTCTGACAGACTGGAGGGTCTCTGGAAAATATGGCTTGGGGCTTTCTGTCAGCCTAGAACTGAAACCGTGCCCCAAACCAACTCTTCAGACACAGATTGGACTAAACTGTAAGACATAAAATGATACTGGCAGAGTGTGCTTCTTGGCTTAAGCGGATACATGAGACTAACTGGGTAGCTCATGTCTGGAGGGGAGATGAGGAGGCCAAGGGGGGCAGAAGCTAGATGAATGGACACGGCAAATACAAGGTAGAGAGGCAGAATACGCTGTCACAGTGTAGAGAGAGCACTTAGGGTTACACAACAAAGTGTATGGGTTTTCATATGAAAAACTGACTTGAATTGTAAACTTCCACTTAAAACAAAAAAACAAACCAAAAATCCCGCCACTGAGTGGGATCCAACTTATAGCGACCCTAGAGGTCAGAGTAGAAGTGCCCTGTAGAGTTTCCGGGGAGCACCTGGCAGATTTGAACTGCTGACCTTTCGGTTGGCAGACGTAGCACTTGGTCCACTATGCCACCAGGGTTTCGTATAAAGCACAGTAAAAGCTTTTTAAAAATTAAAAAAAAAAAAAAAATCTCTGCTTCTGCTTCTGCTTTCAGATCTATATTGGTATCTGAATATTGCTTGATTTATACAAAGGGAGGGAAAGCAGAAAAAATACATTAAAATACATTTCATCAGAAAGGAAAGAAATAGGAAAAGAAAGGGAAAAAAGAAAAGAAAACATGGAAATGTTATATATCAGAAAACTGCATGCCCAGTTTGGCAATTAACAAACTCATTTTGCCCTCAAATGATTTCACTTGAAAAATAATATTAATCATTCTAGAATCCCAGTTCTACTCTAAATCCCAATTTATACTGTATGGAGTATAAATTTCCAAACCAATATTTTGGGTTTCCTTTTCATTAACTTCTTGTTTGGAGCAAGCTGTACTTTGACATTACAGACATAATGAAATTCTGCTTAGATTTTCCTCTGTATTAGAAAAGAGTTATTACTTAAATTGTTTTGGAAAAGAAGACCTCTATTAAAATTGATCCATTTTATTAAAATTGCAAACTTCTCAAAAGAAGTTGACTCATGATCTCCAAAATTGAAATGACAAACTGTCTACTGCTACCATTTAAATAACTTTGATCATTTTACAAAAATTTCATTCCTAAATAAGTTCTATGAGTCAACAGAAAAAGTTGCAAATATTCTTCAAACATAAGAACAGTAGAATTTGAAACACAGTTTTCTCCACATTGTCAATTTTGTTTCATTTTGTGTGTCTCTGTGTGTGCGTATGCGTGCATGTGTGTGCATTTTCTTTGAGGAAACAAAGAAATTTGAATGAATTTCCAGTATGTCCTTTGTCAATAAGGGAGACAGCAAGCTCCATAAAGCACAGATGAACGCTGCCCATCCTTCTGAGCTCCTTTTGGTAGTCTGGGTATAACCTCATGACTTTGGGTTTTACAAACGTATTTCCCGCAGTGATGCTGTATGTACACACCCTTCCTCAGGTGGATGCACTGGTATGGCCATGCAGGTTGATAAATAACTGGGGTCCCAGTTCCCTCGCTTCTCCTTCCTTGCCTCCCAGGCCCTTCCACACAAACCCCATGTCCCTAATTCCCCGCACTGCGCTAACTGAGGCGGCAGCAGGGCTACCAAACCCCTTGCCCAGGCTCCGCCGCGGCATTCATTCTGCGGGCTAGTGCCTGATCTTCAGATTAGTTTTCTAATATCACCTCTGCACTTTTCCCCAAGACACTGGGATAATTCCTTTGTGATAATAGTTGATTACATAGGAATGACTAGTCGATTGTTACTTCACTGGTCTAAATATGCAAACAAAAATCAGATATTCAGAGGCACATTTTTAGGTGCTAAAATCTGAAACCTTATTTATTACAAGATTTACAAAGGAATTATTCTTATTCACATTAATGTTCTCATTATGAATAAACTCATGAAAATTGATCCTTATAACTTGTTTTATAATTTGGCACATATGTTTGTAATTAGAATTTATCAAGATTACTTCCTGTATTCAGGCTTCCTGAGCATAAAACTTCATTGACCCACCTCTTGGATGTTTGCTTTCTTTGGTATATTACATTTATCCAACATATAATGCTATTTCTAAGAGTTCCTCATAGATATTTTCTTGGCTTTATTATCTGTGTCTGTTTTGACAAAGAATATTGCTACAGATCTCAAGAAAAATTTACCAGTAACATTTTATTACTCCAAAGGGAAATTAAAGGAGGTATTCTGCCTGATATTTAATATTTAATACTACAAAAAGAATAAAAATGGCAATCATTAAATATGAACGCACACAGCTCAGAGAAAAATCCTCAAAAATAAAATCTCAAGAGAAAGGAAGAAAGAAAAGGAAAAAGAGGACTGAAATACATGAATTGGCCTTATCACTTCCAAAATTATGTTCAGTGCCTTATTTAGATGCAGTTGGAGAAGCAAATGTGTTACATGCGATTTGTTCTCCTTAGCCATTTCTTGAACAATTGATGGTCTTCACCATGCTATGATAATTCAGTCAAAACAGCCAGTTTAAAGGAGCCCTTCTTCAGTTAGCCGGCTTACACAAAAGCAGCCACTTATACGTAGAACTGCTGTGAAGGAAAAACTAACAGAAAATTATGACTACAGCTAGACAGCACCTAAAATGTGCCAGACACTGTATAAGTGTTGCACACAAATGCACTCGTATAATTCTTACCACAACCCATTAGCACTACACTGAAATTACAGTATAGACACCGAGGCACAAAAAGGGTACAAAACCCTTCTGGTGTCCTAGATTTTATAAGTGACATAAAATTCATGATATACATGATATAAGGTGATTGAAATGCAGTTTGGCTCACCCAGACTGTGCGCATCATCACTGAGCTGGAATTGGCAATGCACGCCTTCTCTTACTATGTTTTTTCACTTATGTTCATTTTTCATTATCTGTATAATATCAAAAAGATGTCATCTCAAAGTACCTTACATTGCAAAGTACAACTGACAGGGAAGAACAGAGAACAGAGAAAAGCAGGTTTTCCCAGAATCTAAAACAGACCCTCGGGGACACTGTCATTGATACAAAATCCTTTGGTTTTTATTTAAACAATATAGTTGAAAAGATGTCTACACTGGACTATAATTGACAAGTTCCAGGTTCTCTTCTAAAATAGCACCCAGTTAAACAGTTATCTGGATTATTTTCCCATCAGGCTGCAACCAGAGCCAGCACGACATAGTGACTCATCAATTTTACTCTCCTCTTCTTTCTTTTTAGCCAAACGGAAAGAACTCTGAGATAATCATCAGTTTAAGTGCCTAATACTTTACTTTGCATGTTTTCAAATTTCGAGTGATTTCTTTTCCCTCAGTTACTTCTAATACCTCTTAGATTAATAGGAATTAGCATTTGAGACAATGAAGGGATTAACAGAATTTTGCTAATCCAGTCGTTTCCAATCTCTGCAGTGGGTGCCTGCAGGCCACAGAAGTGTTACTAAGGATGGACAAGCTCTTATGTGCACCAAGAGTCATTGGTAAACTGAACAAACAAAGCGGTTCCAGAGAGTTTAGGGGGCTTTCATGTGGCACAGAGTCTGCCAATGACAGAATTACAATGAGAAGTCAGATTTATTGGCTTGCATTCACTGTACAGCAAACTATTTTTTTCTTCAGCTAAAACTTTGCAGAAAATCTTAAAAATTTAACATCTTTGGGAAATATAGTCATTTTATGCCAAGTCATTTTATAGCCTAGTCAAATATTAATTACATATCATGACTGATATGAATATAAATCCAGGTAATTCCCAAAGCCTGAACTGCCCATTCATACAAGCTTCTTGATTAAAAAAAAAAAAATTCTGAACTTCTATTTAAATATCTAGATTTGTTGATACTGTTTTCTTCTTCCATTCATAACCATTTTAACTTTGATTCATTGAGTAGCCCACCACCCATCTGTCAGTTAATTACACTGCAGTGGCCAGTGTGTTGCTATGATGCTGGAAGCTATGTCACTGCTATTTCAAATAGTAGCAGTCATCCATGATGGACAGGTTTCAGTGGTGTTTTTAGCTGAAGACAGAATAAAAATCAAAGCCTGGTGATCTATGTCCAAAAATTAGGCTTTGAAAACACTGTGTATCAGAACAATCATGAAGATGGCACAGGACCAGGCAACACTTAGTTCTGTCATACACAAAGTCACCATGAGTTGGAGTCAACTAAATGTCATCTAACAACAACAGTAACAACAATCAGTAGTCAAATAGCCTGAAAGCAGGCAGTAAATCAAAAGAGGAGAATTGGCATTAGGTTTGGATCAGTCACAAAAGGCTGAATCCTTCAGGGTTGACTATCACACACAGTCATTCTGATTAAGACCGGATGGTGAGAATCACCCAACTAATATGTTATAAGTGAAGCCAAATGAAACTATTAAAATTTTCCCATTTTTTTGTCCTATTGCAAAAGCGATTTCATGTGATTCAGCACAATAAATACATTTTTATATGATCTCACATATTAACTATAATTCATATTCTAAAATGCTTTACCACCTTTCATTACAGTCAGAATACCATACTACTTTCTGATCATGCTGAAAAATACATTGTGAAGTCTTCTAGTAAGGGAAACTCAATTTTATTTCTTGTTGTAATTCTCATGCTAAAGGGACAGAAATAACACTAGCAGGCATAAGCAGAAAAACATTTTCCTTCAATATTCATGGCAAAATCAAAGGAGAGTTCAAATATCCAGTTCCTCTCTGAACACTAAGCACCAGCACACTGAAGTCACAGATGGCCGTGGGAGAATGCCAATCGTTTTCATGTTGCCTGTTTTAATTATCAAAGTTGCCATTCCAATTCTGTGAGAGAAACAATCACCACTCAAGTCCTCAAGCCAGTTCATCCCAAAACACGTGAGTTCCTGCAGCCCCTCATCCCAGCTGGTGAAGTCCAAATTGCTCCTTAGCAAGTCAAGAAGGACGTGATTTTATTCCCTTCCTGTCTACTATTTTTGAGATCAGGAAGTACTAAGGGATTACAAAGGTCATGTTTACAAGTGACCTAGAGGAAGAGCACAGCTTCTCCATATGGCTTTCATTAAGTAAATGCCACTGCCAGCTCTCAACCAACCTGGACACAGTGACTAGTACAGGCTCCTCGAAAAAGGAGAAACAGTTATTAAATCATCTTGCTTGTGGCTCCATGGGACTCAAAGTCTTTAAAGGAAATTATTAAACTCAAATGTTTTCTAATAGACTATCTATTTATATGTTATTTGTGTTTATATCTCTCCATTACTCCACCAAGAAAAGTGCCTGAAACGCAGCAGGAGAGCACAAAGCACTGAAAACATTGAAATGAAGAAATAACTTGATTCCTCTTGCTCCTGAAAGTCCATAAAATAGAGAACTGAGAAAGATACCTCCGGCTCAGCACATTTGGTCTGGAAGGTTATCATCTTGGTGAACAGTGCCCAGGAAGTACTAACCACCGGAAGTGATGCCTCCTGGGTTACACAGTGTTCAACCACTGCGACCGTATGCAGGGCTCTGGATGTTAGCAGTCTTGATTCATGATAAAGAAAATAACCCTAGTTCTTTTGGTGATCTGCATTTCTCTACCTACAGACTTTTGTTTATGTAGACGCAATTAAAAGTAGCTAAGTCAGTGGAGAGCATAGCTGGTCTTGGTCAGGAGGAGCCATTCCCACTTCTTTGTGTTTACCAGTTTTAAGAGTTGTTACGGATTGATTTGTGTTACAGAAAAAGACATAATGGAATCCTAACTCTTGGCAGCTGTGAACATGACTTGTTAGAAATAGGTACTCTGAAGATGTTGCCAGTTAACATGACATCATAGTGGAGCAGGGTGGGTCCTGATCCAATCTGAGTGTTGTCCCCATAAAAGAGGAGGACATACACAGAGACAGAGAGAGCGTAACCAGATGAAGACACACCTGCAAGCCAAGAAACATCTGAGGCTACCAAAAATCTGGAAGAGACAAAGAATGATCTTCCCATAGAGACATCAGTGTTAGTACAGCCCCACAAAGTACTGATTTGGATTTCCAGCCTCCAGAACTGTGGCAATAGATTTCTGCTTTGTAATGGCAGCACTGGGAAACTAATACAGGTATGGAGTTAAGAATGTGTGACAGGAGAAACAATACCAAGCAGACTGTAAGCTTCTTAGGATATGGGCTATGTCATTCATTAACAAATGACAGTAGGGAATGACTGACATAGGTACTCAATAAATTATTAAAGTAATAAAGGAATCTATTTACCCTGGGGTAAAAAAAGGCCTATGCCTTACCCCTTACCAAGCTCAGATTCTCCACTGGCATGGACAGTACTTCCTCTAGTGTTCACAGAGCTCAGATAGAAGTCTGTGCAGGCCATGCTAGTTCTTCTTCCTAATGAATTACTATATACATACTAAATAAATCACCAATTCAACAGATGGAAATTAATGAGATGTTCTCTACTGACCTTTATCCCACATAGAAAATATTTCCACTAATTCAGCAACAGAAGTGGTAATAAATACAGGGTAATAGATCAATGCACATTAGCTACAGATAATGCCAGAAAGAAGTAGGCCCACTATTGCTTATTTATAAAAATAAAATTATAATTATGATACCCTTGATATTTAAATTGCAATGTAGAATTATTAAGCAAAGTATTACATCTTTTTCTGCTGTTAAATTTGCTTTCAAAATAACAAATAAAAAACAATACAGAATCTTACAGGATCTCATACGGCAGGGGTTCCTCTGCATGGCACAAATGGCTTGATTTCAATTATTAAGGGTAATGGTTCAAACCCACCCAGCAGCACTGCAGAACAAAGGGCAAGAAAAGCCTATGAAGCAATTCTACGCTGTAACATATAGAGTTATGATCAGCCGGGGTCAACTTGATGGCAGTGGGTTTTGTTGGCTTGTATTTCAAGGGAAGGGATCAATACAGTGGTTGAGCAGGACAAAAGCATGTTTCTGTTTTTTTATTAAATAGAATCAATTTATATAGTGGGTAAAAATAAAGGTTCAGGTAGAATTTTGTTAACTTTGTAGAGACCAAAGGTCAAGTGTGTATTTTGAGTACCATCTCAAACGTCCCTTAAAGAGTATCTATCTCAGGAGATGATCCATCAAGAAAAATGCTTTAGAACTCCCCGTAAGTATCTCTAAAAGGAAAGATATTTCAACAGCCACAATGTTGTTAGTTGTCATTGAGTCACTTCTGATTCAAGGAGTTCCCATATTTGTAGAGTAGAATTACTCCACGGAGTGTTCAAGGTTGTGACCTTTCAGAAGCAGATAGTCAGCCTTGTCTTCTAAGGCACCTCATACTGGGAAACTAACACAGCTATGGATTGGTTAAGTATTTAACCAATGATTGGGCTAGTAGTTAAGTACTTAACCATTTACAACGTCTGGAGACTCCTCAGGGCCATAGGCATATTATAATGGTGAAGATAGTAGATAGTATGAACATGTATTACTTTTCTCTTTGAAAGACTATAAAACAGACAACAGTAAAAGAGATTTCTAAAGTTACACAAAAATATTTAAAGAAGATAATATCATATCAAAATGGGAAATCAAAGCATTAGTATTAGAGTACATAAAGAGAACATTCTTAAATTCTAAGGGAAAAGATTTTAGAAAAGCAACTAAATCCTTATTACTGTCTCTTTATTACTGTTATCTAGGTTCTCTTGTGAACTTGTGAAGATTGCTTCATATTTTTAAGAATAATTTGGAACAAGAACAACAAAAAAAGACCACGGGGGTGGTGGGGAGGGAAACACACCATCATTGCTGAGTTGGTTCTGACACACAGTGATCCTCACACAAAAACAGAAGAATATCCTAGCACCAGCAATCAGGGGACCAGCTCATAAATTTGATTTAATTAAGAATTGATTGTTGGCATTTTAAAGATACAACATCAACCATGTCAAGTAAGTTCAATGGAGAATATTGAAACAATGCAAAAGTATAATTTCATCAAGAATTTAGAAAGTCCCTTGATACAAAAGGTTGTATCAGGTCATGTACCAGACTGGAAAAGAATACTGTTTTTTTCACTGAGAAAGTCATCTTCTCATGCATGCAAGGGCACAGGAATTCAAGCAACATTTATTGAGCAACATGGATGCCAAAGGCACATAGTTCAACTATAGAGACAGGAATAATTTCTGCATTTAAGGAACTTGCAACCAGTTGAAAATGACAACATATCCATATATATGTATATATGCTTTGCAATATGCACACATATGTTATATACATATAGTCATATCCAAAGTTAAATAAAAGACAGGATGCTATATAGAAGTGCCTAGGAATATTTAATTAATTTTTGCTCAAATATGAAGATTGGCTGGAAAGTTCAATCAAATTAGAGCTCGAAGAGATAAACAGATTTCTACAGTGGGTGAATGCACCAGGCATAAAGATAAATTAGAACAAAAATAATAGAAACAGTAGTGGGTGGTTAGTAAAGGATGGAGAGAAGGCAACAGATGTTTCCAAAGTTTCTAGATTATCTGACTAAAAGGAGTGAAGCAAATAACTAAAGGAGGAAACAGAAAAGAAAGCAGGAATGATACATGAAATCTGCTTTGGAGTCTCTGTCGAGTTTGAAGAGCTGGAAGGCCATCTATGCAAGAATTAACCATGGTCAGCAAGAGACTGCAGTCTGGTCCAAGGAAAGGTCAGGTTCTGAATTCTGAGTCACTCAAATACAAGTAATTGTCAAAGTCACAGTGCTAATGTTTTTTTTTTTTTTCAGATAAAAAGTGAAAATGGGTAGAATTGTGAAAAGCATACTTTCTTCTGGGTTATCCAGAGAAGAATGAAGACTGGATACGTGAAGAGATCTAGAGGACAACAGTACTCTGGAAACCAGAGAAAAAAAGAATTTCAAGACTGAATCGGTGGTCAATAGCTCCAAATACTACACAGAGTTTGCATGAGACAAGGACAGGGGACAGACCCCTACTGACGCTATGTCTTTCTTCAGAACAAGACTGCTTTAACAATTGCAAAATCATATGTAAATAAAGTTTCAAATATTTTAACTGTAAACTAAAACACAGGTCTAATTTATGTTCTGCTCCCAGGATGTCTATTGGCAAGATGAAGATAAAATTTATCAAATTATTTAGATAATTCAATTTAAATTGTTTGGTTGCATTAGCCAAGTAAGTAGTTGACAGTTTTATTAGACTTTATCAAAACAGCTGAGCAAAAGCACTTAATGCTTCAGTTGTCTGGTATGCTTGATGAATGGAGAGCAATCACATCAAATTATTACTTTCGTAGAAGCCTGTTTCTCAGTAACGGTACTGACTTTGACTTAACCATGCTCTTATTAAGAGAAATAGTTAGCACGCATGTTTTAAGGGTCACCTATATATCAGCATAGGATTGCAAGATATAAATATAAGTATTCAAGTAATTTATAACATTGAGAAATAAACCTTGAACTTGTTAGCAAGAGAAGATTAACAAACACTGAACCATAACCAGAAACAGAAGAAAGTCTCCAAAAAAGTACCAGAATCCTCCTGTACCTAGAAGGAAGAGGAGGAAAATAATAATAATAATAATAATCAAGACAAACTATCTTCTCAGATAGAGTGAAAAAATGGATAGGAATCTTAAAGTTGCGTTTGATGCAGCCGATAAGTCTACATAGATAGGGCAGAGACTGGTGTATGGATTGTGTAACCAAAAAAAAAAAAAAAATTAAAAAAACCAAACCCACTGCTGTCAAGTTGATTCTGAGTTACAGTGGCCCTACAGCACAGAGTAGGACTGCTCCATAGAATTTGGGTGTAGAGAAACAAAAACAAGGTTGGATATTTATCGGTGAGATCACCATACCAATGGCCATGAGAATAGCCACTGAAAGCTTGCTTTGGTTCTATAAACAACAGATACTATTGATTTTAAGTAGTATAATGTCCTCAATACAACTTTCTCAGGATCAGATCAGTCATAGAGGGAGCCAAGCGAAAGCCAAGTGCCGTCGAGTCGGATCCGACTCAGGGAGGGGAGAGCTTAAACGGAGGAAGAGTGGAAAATATACTACAGCAGTCAGAAAAAAAACCCACTGCTGTCGAGCTGACCTGGACTCATAGCAACGCTAGATGACAGAGGCAAACTGTCCTATAGAGTTTCCAAGAAGCAACTGGCAGACTTAAACTGCTGACCTTTAGGTTAGCAGCCATAGCACTTAACCACTACGCCACCAGGGTTTCCCACTACTGCAGTGATACACGCTTAATACTGTAGGAGCTAAATTATAATGAAACAGAGGACAAATATATTGAAAGGACTAGTAATGAAACTTAGCACCTTAACTTAGATGACACTTAGGGAAACAAGAAATCTGGGAAGTAAGCTGGTTTAAGAATGGAAGATGATATCAACCTACATACGCTTGTCCAAAATCAACTAGGGCACTGGGATAAACAGAATTCTCAGATGATTTCCAGTGATCCTTGCCCTTGTAAGATCTCCTCATCTAGTGTGTGGGTATAATCTATGAATTATATCACTCCCCTGAGTATATTACCTTATATCGCAAAGGGAGTTTCACAGATTTAATTAAGGTTACCAATCAGCCTTGAGTTAATCAAAACAGAGATTTTATGAGCGGGGCCTAACCTTATCACAGGAACTCCTTAAAAGTAAAGAGTTTTCTTCAGCTGATAATGGAAGAGGCAGTCAGAGAGATCAGAAGCATGAGAAGGAAGTTTTCAGTTGCTAAGATGTAGGAGTCAGAGAGAAAGCACCTGAAGGCAGCCTCTGGGACCTCAGAGTGGTCCCATCAGAGAAGCAGCAAGAAAATTAGGACTCCAGTGTTTAGAACCTCAAGAAGCCAAATTTTGCCACCAAGAGGACTGATAAGACCAAGCTCCAGATAAGACCTAACAGCTGACAACTTGATTCCACCTTGAGCAGAGGACCAGCCATATCTTGCCTGACTTCCTACAGGCAGAATTGTGAGTTAATAAATGAGTATTATTTTAAGCAATTCTGCTGAGTCAGAACTAACTTGATGGAACTATTGGTTTTTTTTTTCTTTTTTATTATTTGAAGCCATTAGGTTTGTGGTAACTTGTTCTGCAGTAATAGAAAAGTAATACAGTCCTACATATTTAGGATTCTCAGGATCCTAAAATGATTATTAATGGGATTTATTTCCAGGCCAGACACAGAAATGAAGTGCTTATGTAGTTCTTGATATCTAAGGTCTTTAAGACCCACTAAAAATCTTTACCTGTCTGTACTGGAAAATTCTGGGCTTCAGTAGAACACAAAATCACACATACACACACAAAAATGCTCACTGAATAAGAACAAAAAATTAGCCTTAAAATAAAATTTGGTACAGATACTTCAAAAAGATAATTATACAGTGATGGCTGTATAAACATCTCTTCTTTAAAATATAACAAGAAATAACAATAATTTCAAAGAGTATCCAAGCAAATAAAAGTGCTACATAATATCTAAATACAATTTCTCTTAGTTAAATATAATACAGCTCTAGAAGATTAGTAACCAGGATCCACTACACGAGAAGAACTCTCAATTTAAAAGTAAATCTTGTATAAAGATAAAGAAGGCTTGGTTTCTGATCCTGGTTCATAAGAATTATTTATGTGTACTTGGAAAAGTCAGTTACGCTCTCAAGCTCAGTTTCTTGATCTCTGAAAGTTGATGATCGTCATGGATTGAACTTTGTCCCCTCACCCCTCCTAAGTGTCAACTTAGTTATGACATGATTCCCAGTATTGGGTGGTAGACCTCCATTTTATGATGTTCCTGTGTGTTAGAAATCATAATCCGTGACTGAAGAAGATTAGGGTGGGATGTAACACCCCTGCTCAGGTCACATCCCGGATCCAGTGCAAAGAGAATTTCCCTCAGGTGTGGCCTGAACTATCGTTTATCTCACAAGACATAAAAGAAAAGGGAAGACAGCAGAGAGTTGGCAGCCTCATACCATGATGAAAGCGGTATCAGGCTGCAGCGGAGCACATACTTTGGACCCAGGGTTTGCCCACAGAGGAGCTCCTCGTCCAGGGGAAGATTGATGACAAAGACCTGCCTTCAGAGTTGAGACAGCTTTTCTCCAGAGCTGATGCCCAAATATGTAGACTTCTAGCCTACTGGACTGAGAGAAAATAAACTTCTCTTTATTAAAGCCATCCACTCGTGGTATTTCTGTTATAACAACACGAGATAACTGTGACAACAATCATGATCATACAGCTAAAACGTGCTGGTACCTAAGTATATTACTATACACATGTCCTGACTTAATTCTCGCATCAATCCTATGCAGTAATTCTCCAGCCTCCTTTTGCTTTATGGGACATGAGACTTAGATTAAATCACCTGTCCAATATCACACAGTTATTAAATAAACAGGCTAGACTTAAACCTTAGTCTTTCTGACTTGAGCAGTCAGGTTTTTAGCTACTATGCTACTCTGGTTTATCTATTTATGATTTTATTACAAGGACTGAGCAACGTGTAAGGAGCAACACTGAAAGGTTTTAAATATGATTAAAGATAGTAATCTAGTCATTCCTTAGTTTTCTTTCTCTATATTAGCCAAGAGGTATAAAAAGAAAGATAAAAAGATAAAGAGAAGATAGAAAGAAAAATAAACCAGTTGCCATCAAGTCATTTCTGGGACTGAGACAATCCACGTGCTTCACAGTACCATGTAAGAGTCTCAGTCACTGCGACTTTTTGAATGCAGATTGCCAGGCCTTTCTTCTGAAGTGCCTCTGGGTAGATTTAAATGACCAACTTTTCAGTTAACGGCTGAGTACTTATTCAAAGATAAAGCTACTACAAATTTTCTCATTCACAAGTAGTTTCAGGAATTTTCTTTCAAATTAAGAGACTGTCAAATTTTTATTAGAGATGGTGTCTTCAATACACAAAGCCAGATTGCTCATTAGCAGTAATCTTCTCTGCCCTATTTAATAGCCTTAAATGATAAAAGAGTCACCTTTATTTGGGGCGGAGTGTGTACTGGTGCAGACAGAAATATCTAATTTGGTCTGATAGTGACTTGAAAGGTGTCATCAATCAACTTGGTGAAATGAGATGATTTTTAAAAATTATCATCATATTATGATTTAATTGTGGGAACACTGAAAGCCTCTGGGGCACTGCCAGTCTCTGTTAGTTTCAAAAGTTTCTTATACAAATTTGGATAAAATATATTTAGCAGATGAAAGCAGTAAATCTCACTTTGTCTATGGGCCTGGTTCCGCTAAGCCACAGCTTGGGCACTTCTCTCTCTAACATCCCCCACTTCCTCATGAGGGATGGGGCTGCCTGGAGACATTCTGCCTTCCTTTCTAGTTTAGGGATTTTATAAGGTTTTTCACAATTTCACTGTAAGATTTCTGTAATCTTATTCTGGTACATGGATACTTTCGAAATCGGTGATGCCACATAAATTTAAGTGCGTGTTAGATAACAAGATGTTCAGGTTTTATCAGTCCAATAACGAGTGTTGCAGCACACTAGATGGGAAGCCACCAAAGGAATTCCAAAATTCCATGCTGCTTCTGCTGTGACAACAGTTCTAATTGCTCATTAGGGGACATGTTTGGTATCGTATTTACGCTGGCTAGTGCGGACTGTCTTCTTACATTATCACCGTACAAAGAGCTCATCAGAGTCCCTTCAAGGACAGGTAAGATGTGAGAGCAGAGGTGAGAGTGGGAATGCTGCAGCAAGGGTGGGGACACCTCATGGGACAAAAAAAGAGATTAACTGCTGCAGAATCATGTGATACGGGGGGAGAGAAACAAACACATGAAAAGAAAAGCAAAGAAAGTCCTTCTTTCTAGTTCTTTCTATCTAGTTCTTAGTTGTAGAACTCTTGATCCTGAGAGGTTTCTGACTTTATCTTTTGCAGTGGATTTAATCTATGTTTGCTTTGCAAATAAACCATGTCCAGACTCCTTTGTATGCCTGTGACAGATCTCATATCCTTCAAATTTTGATACCCATTAGGAAAGCATGTAGTATTATCTGATCTGTCTGTGGCCTTACTTGCTGGCATGCAGTAATTGATTCTTAAACTAAAAAATCAAAACAAACAAAAACAGCAAAAAACACACTGTTGAGTCAATTCTGACTCATAGCGACCCTACAGGACAAAGTAGAACTGCCTCATAGAGTTTCCAAGGACTGCCTAGTGGATTTGAACTGCCGATCTTTAGAGAATGTTAAGCCTCAATTAGCTGAAATAAAATAGTGTTCATGCAGGCTTCTGGATACTCAAAGATAACCTTTTTTTATTTCAAGCGGAAAAACTAAGTCCCTTTTTTTCAACTACTTCAAATTACATTTATATTTTAATGAATATATATAAAATAAACAAAAGTATAATAGCAATAAGAACCTGAGACAGAGATTTGGATGAATTTCTGGAAGAATGTGCTGGATTTGGACAGATGTGATATGTAGAATAAAAGCACAACATTCACATCTGTGCTTGGTGAGACAAAGACAAATGTGTTTGGATGAGGCTTGATTAATAGTTATGAAATGGGGGGGTGGAAGAGCACACAGATGGATCCTGATTTCTAGTAAGTGGGAGCTCTTCCAGGTAGACAACAAAAATGAAAAACAAATAAAATACTTAGGGGGGAAAAAAAAAGGTTATCTCCTAACTGCCTGCTAAACTGATGATTTTACTATGCAACTGAATATCCTATGCGTGGAGACTGAGTCAGTGTTAGCCTATTTGTAGGTACACTGAGAACTGTTGAAATTCTTTAGGTATCATTCAACTGAGTTAGTAACATTCTAGAAGGAAAACAGGGATTCTAATTACTGAGTGGAACCGTTGTAAAACAAACAACTCTATTACTCTGAAAATGTTAATATGGTTCTCCAGGGTATAAATGCACCTCCAGCGAAATATATTAAGAACTGAAAAAATAGGGCTTGACTATTCTATTTTGTTTTGCCAGAAGAAGAAATACGTGTATTTTATATTTAGACTTTTTTATGTACAGCAATGTGTTTTTTTTCCATAATATTTTCCCTGTGCAAGACATAATGACATATAACTCCAAAGGTGACTAGAAGAAAGTATAGAATCATCAAATCATCTATGACAGGTCAATCAAATGGCTAATTATCTCCAGGGAGAGCAAGATACTCTCCTAATCCAAATGAAGATAGCTTAATCTAAAGGTCTCATACCATGCAATGATGCTCAAAACAATAAAACTTGAACTTATTGCAAAGTTTTATAAACAACATAAGGAAGCATATTAAATAAATATACAAACATTAAGTTTCTTTAAAATCTTAATGTTAAATCCAAAAGCAACTCAGAATGTATTTTTCCATATCAGTAACTTTCCCAAATGAAAACCTTATTTCATTTAAGCACAAGATTATTTAAAGCACATTTGTGTTAAGTTATAAATGCCATTACCCCTCTGTTGAGCAGCAAAATAAAGTTCATAGCCTTATAGAAATTACAGTTTCAATAAAGAATTACTGTGTAAGAAAATAGAACAGGGATTAACACAAATTCTGGTCACAAGACTTTTTCTTACCTACCTTCCATTCCTAAAGCTAACTACTTCATTTAGTCAGGCAGTAATATTAAAAAGTAATCTCTAAATGCTAAATGGACAATAAATCAGTGGTAACTTTGGTCAAGGGGAAGACAGCACACAGTACTGGGGAAGTCAGAACAACTGGAGGAAGGCAAGGTCCTAGAAGCTCCACAGACTCACCCCTGAGGGACAAAATTGCTGAGCTGAGGGCTGTGAGGACCAATGATCTTAAGTAATATCTAATTCAACTGACATAATATAGTTTATAAAGAAAACGCTTTTATAGTCTACTTTGGTGAGTAGTGTCTGGGGTCATAAAAGCTAGGGAGCACCCATCTGAGATACCCTACTGGTATCACCCCATCAGGAGCAAGACAGAAGGAAGAAAATCAAAGACACTAGGGCAAGACTAACAGACCACAGCCACAACTACCACAGCCTCCACCACACTGAGTTTCTGCACAGCTAGATGGTACCTGGCTAACACCACCGACTCCTCTAACAGGGATCACAGCAGAGGGTCCCAGACAGAGCTGGAGAAAGTTCTAGAACAAAATTCTAACTTAAAAAAAATTACCAGTTACACAGACACATGTCCACCAACGTTTATTGCAGCACTCTCTACAATAGCAGAAAGATGGAATTAACCTGACAGCCCATCAGAAAATGGATGGATAAACAAATTACAGCATATTCACACAATGGAGTACTATGCAGTGATAAGAACAATGATTTTAGGAAATATAACACGGAGGCAAATGGAAGATGTTATGCTGAGTGAAGTTAGTCAGATGTGAAAGGACAAATATTGTATGAGACTGTTATTATAAGGATTTCAGAAAAGATTTAAGCACAGAAGAAAATACTCTTTGACGGTTACAAGGATGGGGAGGGCAGGAGTAGGGTATTCATAGAATAGACAGTAGATAGAAACTGGGTTGTGAATGGGGGTTAGCACCACTGACCATACTAAAAGCTAAAAGGTTTTCTAAATACATCTCAACAGTTTGAAGGACACAGTAACAAGGACAGGATTCTGGTGACCATGATTTCAGGAGACATGTAGGCTAACTGGCACAACTAAGTTTCTTTTCTTTTTTTTCAAAGAGAGTATTCTACATACTACTTTGATGAGTGGCATCTGGGGACTTAAAAGCTAGTAAGTGGCCATCTAAGTAGCACTGGTTGGTCCCAATCCACCCAGAGCACAGAGGAACAAACAACATCAAAGACCTGAGGAAAAATATGAGCCCAGCAGATGAAAAGCGTCATATGATCCAGAGACTAGTTTAGCACGAGACCAGAAGAACCAGATGGTAACTGGCCACCACCAATCACGGCCTGACAGAGAACACAGGTAAAGCCCTGGATGTAGCCCAAGAAAAATGGCTGTGCAGAACTAGAGCGCTATTAAAAGACCACACTTGATGGTCTGTCTGACCAGCAGGTCCCCGGAGGCCATGGTTCCTGGACAGTCTGTTAGCCCAGTGTTGAAACTAGTATGAAGCTAACTCTTCAGACAAAGATTGGACTGGACCGTAAGACACAGAGTGATACTGGTGAACGATGTGCTCCTTGACTGGAATATAGACATGAGGCTGCCTGAGCAGCGTCTCTCCAGAGGCAAGATCAGAAGGTGGAGGGGGACAGGAGTTGGTTGAATGGCTACAGGGTGGAAAGGAAGAGTGTGCTGTCACAGCGTGGTGGGGAGACAGAGAGCAGTTAGAACTGCGTAGCAGTGTACGTTCAGGGTTTTATATGGCTGGAAAGCAGGAGAGGACAAGAAAACTGGTAACGGAGAACATAAAGTCAAGAAGGGCAGGGTATTGACATGTTGTGGGGTCGGCAACCAACGTCACAAAACAGTATGTGTTAACTGTTTAATGAGATGCTGGTTTGTTTCGTAAACATTCATCTAAAGCACAGTAAATCAAAGAAGAATGAATCCCACGCAATGAAGACAGTAACATATTAAGAGAGCTACTCTAAAAGTAAATAATACATAAGGCAAATCAGATGAAATTTACTCTGGTAGTTAACTACCATGAAGATTTTTGTATCTTTCAAATTACTACTGCTGTGGGTCGGAAAGCAAAAGATACTCGGTCTCAAACATGTGCATTTGTGGAAACCGCACAAAGGAACAGACTTCTCTGCAGTTCATCTGCGAGCGAGCAAAGGATCCCTGGACATGTCTATCCATCTCTGCTTCAGTTTTCATCTTTCCTATCAAAGAAAAGCAGGTGTCCTCTTTATCTCTAAATTACAGTTTCCTGAAGTAAATACAGTATGCAAATGGACAGAAATATACGTATGTTATATGCGTGGCATAGTGGTTAAGTGCTACATCTGCTAACCAAAAGGCTGGCAGTTCATATCTGCCAGGCAGTCCTTGGCAACTCTATGGGACAGTTCTACTTTGACCTATAGGCTCACCATGAGTCAGAATCAATGTGACGGCAGTGGATTTATATATATATGTATATATTTATAGAAACTGAAATGCATATACTGTATAATGTGTGTCTGTGCAAAAACTGAACAATTTTTACAATATTGAATATAGTCAGTGTAACTCTTTTCTCTCGTTACTTTTAAGACAGGACTTACCTTTTGCTTAAAAATGCTCAGAAAAATCTCTGTTGATATTGGTATACATCTGTATTAATTCTTAATTGTTTTTCTTTTTTTCCCTAACTAAAGCCTACATTGATTTCCTTTCAATAGCAAAAACATTGACTGTTTACATTCCATTTCATTAAACAAGGTAATTATCTAACTTTGAACAAAGGTCATTATCTTGCAATTCATACCAAAATCAATAAAGAATTGCAATAAGATGAATTTTATAAGATGCAAGAAAAAGAAAGGGCCAGTTCAAAATTTCATTTGGAGGGGCTTCCTGACATGTTTTGCGTTGAGTTTCAGGCTAAATGCTTTGTTTTAAACTCCATTCAAAATGCTGAAATATGTAAAAGTCTTTCAGAATCTGACTTCCCAATTTACCTGGGAAAATTGCAGTGGTTTACTTTACCAGTTAAATGCCACGGTGCCAACAGCTGGATTTATTGAACACCAGAGTATCCTCCATTCATGGTGCTATTATTTAATTGGGCTGCTTCCTTAAGCTTCTTTTTCTTTATATGACTCCTCCCCATAGCAATACTACTCATAAGCATCTGCATAAATGTTCTGAGAAATAAATATGCTTTGAATAGAAAGCTTTAAGTAAATGTAGAATCTAAACAGGTCAAATCCTTAATCCTGCAAAAAGTGTCCATCTATTATGCCCAAAAGACAGACTGCTGGTGTCATGAAGACCAAAACTGTCAGATATTTTGCATTTTCCCCACTATAATTTGAGATTTGAGATTAAATAACATCTCTGACAATCAGTTTTCAAGGCAGGCAGAACTGTGTTTTAATCGCAACTATGCTAGTTACTAATTCTTTGCCAAAAAGCAGATGATTTATCTTATAAGCCTTGTCTCTTAATCTGTGAAATGGAGATGGTACCTACTCGCTCCGTCACGTTGTTTGCTCAGTAAACGACATTATTCGCCCAAAGTGTCTACAATATAGGAGGTGCTCCATAAACGGTCATTGTTTTGTTTTTGGCATTTTTACTATCTGAGAATTTTTAAAAATTATGTTTTAAGATAGATCAAATACACAGTATGTCTTTTGTAACCTATGTATTTTTAATAGTAATATATACATACATGTAAAGTAAATGGAAAACTTCAAAGGACTGGATTTATTAATTAAAGGACTTGATTTATTAATTGAGATACTACTAGAAGAAGGAATATGCTATGTAAAGTCTAACGTGATGCATGTAGTTGCAAACCAGCATGTTTTAAAAGCAGCTCTTTAGTGGGAAGAAAAAAAATGTCTCCCTTTTTTTAATTTGTGGAGTCTAACTGAAATGCTTAACGTCAAGATTTATGCCCATCTGCCTCTACCACTGCTGCCAGGATCCATGATTCGCACAGGAGTTTCTCACTGTAAAACCAGGGGGGGTAGGGAGGACTGGAGGATGGTTAAAGAAAAAAATAACCAAATCTCTATCCAGGAGTGGATATTTATCTTTTTTTCTTCTAAATCTATGAGCATGAAATATATGTTATCGCGGCAAATAATGACCACCAAAGCAGGAGACAGATTTAAAATAATTTCACTCCCAAATGTTAAATTTTTCTATAATACCAGGTAGTAAAATCTGGACAGATTTTTGTTTCCTTTAGTATTTACAGTGGGAGTTAATAATAAATGATACTGCTAACAGACTAAAAATAGATGACAGTCGAAAATGGTAAGAAAATTTTTTACAACGAGGAAACTCTGGTGTCATAGTGGTTAAGTGCTATGGCTGCTAAACAAAAGGTCAGCAGTTCAAACCCACCAGGTGCTCCTTGCAAACTCTGTGGAGACGTTCTACTCTGTCTACAGGATCACTGTGAGTCGGAATTGACTTGACAGTGGGTTTGATTTTCTAAGGACCTGAAGAAGACATGACTTAGGTATAAGCTCTTTTGAAGTCACATTTTTTTTTTTTTTAATCTAACATTAATGGGGTCTTGCATGGTCTCTGACTGACAAAAACAGTTTGTGCTTCACTCTTAACCTAAATCTTGGCCATTTGAGAGCAGCTAGTGATACTGCAGAAACTCTGATGGCACAGTGGGTTAAGTGCTATGTCTGTTAACCAGAAGTTCAACAGTTCAAATCCACTGGGCACTCCTTGGAAACTGTAGGGGGCAGTTTTACTCTGACTTACAAGGTTGCTATGAGTCAGACCCAACTCAATGCAGTGCATTTTAGTGATACTGCAGAAGTGAAGTTCTGGCAACCTGCTTTCATTCCTACAATCACAGAAACTCTATGAGGCAGTTGTAATCCATAAGACTTGGGGTCTCCATGAATTGGATTCATGCTGCAGCAATTAACAACAACAAAGGAGTCTTTGGGGAGTCCTAGAATGGTGCAGTTAATGAACTCAGCTGCTAACAAAGGTTGGCAGTTTGAATCCACCCAGATGTGCCCCTGAAGAAAGAATTGATGATCTAATTCCAGAAGGGCAGCCACTGAAAACCCTATGGATTGCAGTGCAGACGGAAACCAACTAGTTCTTCTCAAGTCAGCTCTGACTAAGGGAGACACACGTGGGATCTCTGTGAGTCAGAACTGACTTGACAGGAACTGGCTGGCAATGGAAACCCTGGGGGTATAGTGTTTAAGTGATACGGTGGTGATACGGTGGCTAATCAAAAGGTCAACAGTTCAAACCCACCAGGTATTCCTTGGAAACTCTATGGAGCAGTTCTACTCTGTCTAAACAAAAGGTCAGTGGTTTGAACCAACCCGCAGCTCCATGGTAGAAAGATGTGGCAGTCCGAATCTGTCAAGATTATAGCCTTGGAAAGCCTATCGGGTAGTTTTCTCTGTCCTGTTGGGTCACTGTGAGTCAGAAGCAACTTGACGGCACACAACAACAACTGGGGACACATAGTAGAACTGGAAAACACGATGTGTGGCTTCCCACCTCATAGTAAGGCACAGCTCAGTCCATTAGGAGGGTGGCTCAACTTCACCTTCATTAATAAGAGACAACGACTTAGGAAATGCTGTGGATATAGCAGAATGCTAACATGACAAGGAAAGGATGTCTGTATTCAAATGTTCTGCTTTAAAAAACAGAATTATAACACAAGCTGCAAATATAAGCCACACATAAAATTACTGGTAGTGACATTAAAAATGGTAAAAAGAAAAGAGTGACACTAATGTTAGTAACATATCAATTCAATATACCCCAAATACTATCATTAAACATACAATCACAATATAATCATGAATCAATAGTTCACATTCTTTTTTTCCTTATAATCTTTGACAACTAGTGTGTACTTTATACTTAGTGTTTGGACTAGCCATATTTCAAGTACTCAGTACCACCTGTGGCCAGTAGCTAACACTGGAAAATGCAGACAGATAAAAGATCTGGAGGAGCAGTCTGAATTAATCATATATTCGTCTTGATGTCCCAGCAGTCTCTAGGCTCAGCCACAACAACATGTTTGCTAGTTCTGTGTGTTTTGTATGTGATTCTCAAGAAAATGTAGTTTCTTCACTGAGATGCCTCAAAAGAAATACTGACTATTGAATTGTGAAAAGCTTTCCAAGGTAAAATGTAATTACAAATGTTTTGAACCCATCTTTAATGTTTCTTCAAAAGAATTTTAATAAATATAGATTCTTTCATCTAACAAAGTTGATTTTTCTACTGTAGGAGTTTAAATAAAAGAAATGTCAAAACATTCTAGTCTTTTTTTCCCTGGTGATGCTTTAATGTTAAAAATATTTCCCTAGAATACACTCCATATGTCATCAGGGAAGAAGGACATTTTTTTCATAAGTGAATGAAACTTCATAATCAGCCATATGAGCCACAAGTCTTTCAGAACACTTAAAAAAATAGGACAGGCATCATTCTGTCAGGCTATACAGGTTCATGCATTATGGATACTAATAGCCTAAGGTAACAAAAACTAATGACAAAACCATAAATGTATTTCTATAAAGTTAATGGAATAAATAAGGAGGTCTCTTTATGCTCTGGATGGGTTTTGTAGTGATTAACATAAAAAACTCAGAGACCTAGTGGCATAGTGCTTAACAGCTCAGCTGCCAATGGTTTGAATCCACCAACTCCTCTTTGGAAACCCTTTGGGACTGGTCTACTCTATCCTACAGAATTACTATGCCAAGCCAATGAGTCAGAATCAATTTGACAGCAATTTTTTTTTCCCAAATATGCCATAAAACTGATTGGTATCCACTGAGCTGAATTTTAAGCAAATCCAAGATGAGAAAATTCCTAAGAAAAAGGTAATTCAGTTTCTATCATAAAAAATATTTTTCTTTGCTATAGTGGTAGTAGACATGAATTTCCATGCTTTCTGAAGGGTTTTTAAGAGATTGGATTCAAATTATTCTAAAGAATATCTTGAAAATTGACAGTTATGACTGAATAGCAATGAATTGAAAAAGGTTATGGCAGAAATAATTCTGGTTCAACCATAAACCTATATGCACAATACAAAATTTACTTAAGGTATTGTTTGTCATGTGCCATTGAGTTGATCCCAGCTCACGGTGGGCATATAGGCCAGAGTAAAAGTGCTCCAAAAGGTCTCCAAGAAGTGGCCCATGGACTTGAACTCCTGACTTTCGGTTTAGCAGTCTGAGCTCTGAGGCACCTGGCCACCAGGGCTTCCTATTTAAAATAGAAATGCCATATTTCTCATGGATTTTCTCCATTGATGTTCTAAAAACAAAATGTAAAACAAAAAGTTTCTTCTGTACAATGTACCATATTTCCAGGTTGAATTTTGGATTGAATTTTGTCTCCCCAGAAATGTGTGCAGCAATTTGGCTGGGCCATGACTCCCATTATTGTGTAGTTGTCCTCTACTCTGTGATTCTAATTTTCATGTATGCTGTAAATCCTAATCTCTGTCTGTGGTTAATAAGAGAAGACTGGATTACGCTAAGGAGAACTGAAATGGGACTATAGCACCTTTACCAAGGTGACAACCCCAATCCAATAAAAAGGAACTTTCCCTGGGGTGTGGCCAGTCCTGGCTTTTATCTTACAACAGATAAAAGGAAAAGGAAGCTGGTAGAGAGTTGGGGACCTCATATTACCCATAAAACAACACCGGGAACAGTGCATATCCTGTAGACCTGAGGTTCCTGTGCTGAGTTGCTCCCAAACCAAGGGAAGACTGACAACAAAGAGCCTCCTCCAGAGCTGAAAAAGAGAGAAAAACCTTCCCCTGAAGCTGCCCTGAATTCAGACTTGAAGCCTAAGTGGACTGTGCAAGAATAAATTTCTCTTCGTCGAAACCGTCAGTTCATGGCATTTACGTGATAGCAGCACTAGATGACTTAGACACAGGTGTAGAACCAGAGACTTAGCAGTCAAGTGGTAGCTAGCATGGAGTCACTGATTTGGTTTTAGGATGCCCAATACAGCAGTCAACGAGGAGCTATGTCAAGCAATATGTCCTAAAATAAATGGAAATTCTGATCTGCAGAGAAGATTTCATATTAGAGGAGAAACTCAAAAACAGCTCAGCGATAGCAAATATGGCCCCAAGATACCAGCCATTTGGGGATGTAACAGGCAGGGTATTGCCTCTCTCTATTGGAGACGACTGAAAGGCAGGATTCAAGACTGAGTTCTGAACTCAGAACAGAAAGGGAAGAATAAATGGCAAATACAGTGAAACCCACAGAGAGGTCTGGGGCAATATGGCCAGAGAGTAAGAAGAATCAATAGACTGACAAATATGCAGATGCTCAGAGGTCAATTCAAGCACTTGTTATTGGGCTCGGGTATCAGCACTACTACCAGACCATCACAGAATGATGGATCTGAAGCTGCTAGTAAGCCAGGTGTTTCGTTAGCATTTGCCCCCGAACCTCACGGGATGAATATACGGGTGGAAGAAATCATTGATTAGAGCTGAGTGAATATGGCAGAGAACGTCACTTTTCACCTCCAGCATTTTTATTTCAATCATACTGTGAACTGACACCTTCTGAAGAGAATTCAGTCTGTCTTTTCTATCAAGGAACACTTACTACACATTTAGGGCAGAAGCTAATGCTTTTGGCTTGGATGCATAGCCAAAGAGAAAAGGAAAACTGTTTTCAGCAGTGTGCAGCTCGGGGTGCAGTCCCCCCTGAGTCTCTCTCCTCTGCCCAGCTGATGCACTGTTGCTGTTATTGGATGCCATCCAACATGCCCTTGACTCACGTTGACCCTGTGCAAAAGAGATGGAAACACTGCCATGTCCTACTTGATGCGACAGTTGTGATCCACAGGGTTTTAACTGGCGCCACTGAGACCTTTTCAGCATCATAACAAAACTGAAGGCCTACACTGTCAAACGGGTGGCAAGTGGCTGGAACCTGAAATCAGGTGTCTGACATGGAAGACAAGAATTCTATCACTATGCCACCACTGCGCCCACTGCCCAGGTAACAGGGTTTCTCGATGGCCTAGTGCGTGGGCTATTTGGGGACTCAATGAAGTATATGCACTTGAACTACACTGCTGTTGTTAGGTGCTATCAACTCAGTTCTGACTCTTAGCGACCCTATGCACAAGAGAATGAAACACCACCTAGTCATGTGCCACGTCCACAATCCTTTTTATACCCAAGTCCATCTTTGCAGCCGCTGTGTCAATCCATCTCGTTGAAGGTCTTTCTCTGTTCTGCTGACCTCCCACTCTATCAAGCATAATGCCCTTCTCTAGGGACTGATCCTTCCTGACTGCTACAAAAAAAGAAAACCAAAACCCACAGACGTCAAGTCGAGTCCTACTCACAGCCACCCTATAGGTCAGAGTAGAACTGCCTCACAGAGTTTCCAAGAACACCTGCAGATTTGAACTGCCAAACTTTTGGTTAGCAAACATAGCACTTAACCCACTACGCCACCACAGCTTCCCCTGACTGCTATAGTATATGTTTAATAAGTACCATTTTCCTTTATGTGCGGGAGTACTAACTAGTGAATGGAGCTTATCTGTCAAGGTCAGCAGAGATCCAGTTGCACAAATGGAAAAGGGACAGAACTAAGCACAGAACTTGCCTCTGTCGAAATAATATCCAAGTTATAAACTTTTCTGAAAGACTTAAAATTGAAAAAGTTATCAAATACTAGGGTGAGTAAAAATCAATAACGTGCAGAAACAATTGTTCATTTTGGAAGACAATGACGCTGCTGCACAGGCATTGTTTTTGTCAATAGAATCATTTCTTTTATTATTCCAAATAATGCTGTTCTCTGAAACAGAAATGAAGTAAAATAAAACTTATTCTATCTTATGTTTTTTAATTAAATTTGTAAATTCTTTTTGGATTTGTGACCTCATACTAACCTATAATGCAGTATATTACTATTGATCATAACTTTTGGTATAAAATCTAAGAATGTACAGTAATCTAAGGCAGTAAAGTCCCATCTTGTATAAATCCACATCAAAGTCCACATGAAATCTCCATATATTATTTATAAGAGTAATTTCATTTTGTGATTCTGATCAGATCATAAATAATGAAATGAAGCCCAGAATGGAATTTAGCTTTATTGAAATATATGATTGCATATATCTTCACTTTTTCATATTTAAAAGGTTAAAACATGACATTTTGGGTCTACATTCAATAGTAAGCAGTTTAAGTATACTGATGAGGTTCCTTATGTCCATCCAGCAGAGCCTTAAATACTGCAAGCGGTACGTGATCGCAATATCGAAAACATACTCTATTTCTTTCACAATACATTCCTATATGTAATTTATATGATTTATGCATAAATGTAGAGATATATATTATATATACATTATATATGGTGGCTTATATATATTATATATACATATGTGTATGTGTGTGTTTCTGTCACTGTGTACATGTGCATGTTCATAATTTAAAGTTTTTACAAAACTGCTGATCCAAAATTATGTCCATAACTAGTGTTTGCAGTAGCCAAGGTTACAGAATATTGATATGAATAATTCTTCATAAGACATCCTTGGGGATGTGATGCATTATCTGGATTGGCTATTCAGCTCATGTGATTAACAACTTACTTCAATTACCAAAGAACAGACAATAATCACCAGTGCCCAGTATTATCATCCTCTTTCTAAAATATGAGAGCGTTGTTTTTAAAAGCTATTTTCCATTTAACAGCTATTTTTAAAATCTCACAGAAAACTAGTCTTTTGCTGTTCTTTGGCTGTATTTCACTCCAGTACTTTTTCTACAGCTGTTCACACGGTGTGTGTGTGCGCTAGCATCTGCGAGTGTGTGTGTATATGGAGAACTTGTGATGCTGTCATGTCCATGTCTACACCCTGTTTCTTCACTTATTAAATTATGGATACTCATTAGGCAATTTTCGTGTCCTTCAAAATACCAATATAAATAGCAATGTTGTATTTCCTGATACATATTTATCTTGTTTATTTTGACTAGTTATTGGATATTCAGTTGTTTCTAATACAACAGCATTATAAATCCTAGTCACCATCCAACCCTCTTTAAAATACATTCCTAGAAGCAGAACAATTACCAGATCAAAGGATATGACTGTTTTATGGGTTCTCTTCACATTGTATTTCTTGAAAGCTTGATGCAAATTACCCTCCTCACTAGCTGTGTATGAGTTGTCTATTTTTATCTTACCAAATAGAAACCTAAAAAATATTAGCTGAGTTTCATAGATGAAGATGGTATCTTGTCAGTTTTATTTGAATTTCTGTGATTACTGATGAAATTACTCATCTCATACGTCTAGTAATCATTTCTATGCATTTTTCTGTAAACTGTCTATTTTCATACTAGTTTTCTAGTCAATCAATGCTTTATCTACTATGTGTATTAATCTTCTTCTTTGAACACTCTTTGAACATATTTTTCCCAGCATGCCAATCCTTTCAGTTTTGCTTATAAGTATTTCCTGATAAGTATGCATATTTATATACATTTATATACTTGCTATATCAATCTTTTCATGTATGATTTTTTTCTCTTTATGTTTAGAAATCCTTTATAATCCTGAACTTACTTAAGTATTGACTTAAGCCACTCCAACAGTCTGTGTTTCTTTTTTATTTGGTATTGCACAGGGTTTCATAGTGGTTAGTATTTTTCAAAGATTGAATTGTGTCCCTTTAAAATATCTGTAAATTTGATGAGGTCATGATTCCCAGTATTGTATGTTATCATCTGGCGTGGTTTCCCTACGTGTTGTAAATCCTATCACCATGATGTTAATAAGATGGGTTATCAGCAGTTGTGGTGGTGAGATCTACCAGATAAGGTCATGTTTTAAGCTACTCTCTTTTGAAATACAAAAGAAAGAAGCAAGCAGAGAGACAAGAAAGCAGTGCTGGGAGCAGAGCGGTTCCTTTGGACCTGGGGTTCCTGCACAGAAAAGCATCTAGTGTAGGGGAAGGTTGGTGAAAAGGACCTTCCTCCAGAGCCCGCACAGAAAGCTTTCCCTGGAGCTAATGCCCTGAGTTTGAACTTCTAGCCTACTGGACTACGAGAGAATAATTCTGTTTGTTAAAGGTACCCACTTGTTTTAGTCTGTTATAATAGCACAGGATAACTAAGACAGCATTGTTTCAAGTTGCCTAGCCTGTATCTTATTTATTTGTTTGTTTCTTTATTGACTGATTGTTAAACGGGGAAAAAAAGCCAATTTTCCAAACTTCTTTATCGACCACAAGAACTTTCTCTATGGTTTGAAATGCTTCTTTGATTGTGTGTGGGAGTGAGTGTATGTATGTTGTGAGTGATTTTGTGTGGGTGCTGGGTGTAGCATAATGAATTTTGTGCAAGTTTTGAAGTTTTGTCTGGATTTATAACTGCTTCTATCACTTATTAGCAAATAACTTGAACAAATTACCTAATCTCCCTATGCCCAAATTTTCTAAGTGTAAAAGGTGGGGAACAATAGTGCCAATTTCACACAAGAATCACACAAGTCACACAAATAAATATACGAGGCAACTAGCCTCACCTGCTAAGTGAATCAACCCACACAAGTAATCCAGGGTCTAATCTCCTGGACCCCAGTTCTTGGGTTTTCCTGTATGACACTCAGAAAAGTCTAAAATTCAGTACCTCTGGCCTTGTTGTGGCTCTCAGTCTGGAGAAGCTCATGTTCATCTTTTTTGGCCTTCTGACATCAGCCTCACTAGCTTAAGTAGATGCCTGAATTAGCCCTCCAGGTGCCCCTGAAGGAAGAGTGAACTGTGCATAAGTCACAGGAGGCCACATTTTAAGGTCACTGTCCTGAACATCACCTCCAAAGATGGTGAAAATGTCAACACTATTAATGTTGACACTTTGATCTGCCTTTTGACTTGTAGGCCAGTAATCACAAGAAAATATTTATAATAGGTCAAATCTGCACCTCACCTGCTCTTCCCATACACACTATAAGCATTATCTTTTGTTGCAATTTTAAAAATATATTCTTATTTATTTATTCCTTTCCTATGTTTGACTGGTCATTTTATAAGAAATGGTAACATGCTCTTAGATATATACCATTTACAACTATAGTCCAAAAAATTCATTTGATTCATGGATATTTGTGCTTAACACATCAGAGTATCAGTCTTTTTCTTAATTATAGACACAATGTAGAGAAGGTTCTTCCGTTTTTACTTGCTAAGCCATATTATCAACAACTAACAAAGGGAAAAAAAGTTACTTCATGATCTTTATTTTTCTCATTGTGTTGCAAAACAGCCTTTCTCCTGGACAGAGGGTTGTATCAACATGTCCTTAAAGCTTACTCAAGCCAAGCACCCTGTTAAGTGTTTTCAATATACTGTGAAAAAAACCGAAGCTTACAGGATTGAGTCAGGCACTCCAGGTCATGGGGTTAAAAAGGGATTTCATTTGAGGGTAGACTGGCGAGCAGTCTGTGCTCCTTACTAGAACAAGTCCCTATAAACATCAAATTTAAATACTAGGAAATAATGCCACAATACGAGAATAAACCATGGGACAGAGATACAAAGAGAAACGGGATCTAAATACACAATAGACATGAGGTAGGTTTCAGGAGCACTTGGGGAAAAAAAAAGGACATTTAAGCTGAATCTTTGGATACAGATAGAAGTTCAGTAGGCAGAAAAGAAGGGCTTCCTGACTAGGGTGGAACCTAGTCAAAGTCACAAGTGAAAACACCATGATTTTAACAGCTTATGGAACTGAGAATACCTTGTGGATACTCAGTAGCAGAGCTGTGTCAAGGGATAGAAATAAGACTGCAATTGGGGAGAGAACCTGATGCTGTAAGGTCTACACACTGTGCCAAGAAGTCTACAATTTTTTTTTTCTGTACGTGACCTCTAGGTGGGGGCGTCACCCCCGGGAAAGTAAGGTTTACTACAGCGAGCTGATCTAGGCAGGATTTTAAGGTCGTGTTGAGGGTTTTACTTGTTCCCTGCATATCTGTGACCTCTGAAATTTGTGTTTGACTTATCTAGAGATGAATAATTTTAAAAACCATTTTCACTGACCACCTAAGATGTAATGTCACTAACCGAAAGACGGAACCCACGTAACCAGTAGTCAAAAAAAAAAAAAAAAAATCAAACAACACATTGCATTGGGCAAATCTGTAAAAGATCCGTTTAAAGTGTTCAAAAACAAAGATGTCACTTCGAGGACTAAGGTGCGCCTGACCCAAGTCATGGTGTTTTCAACCATCTCACAGGCGTGCGAAAGCTGGACAATGAATAAAGAAGACCAAAGGAGAACTGAGACCTTTGAGTTGTGGTTTTGGTGAAGAATACTGAATATACCAGGGATTGTCAAAAGAATGAATATGTTTGTCTTTGCAGAGGTTCGGTCAGATCGTTCCTTACAAGTTAGGATCATGAGACTTCATCTAACATGCTTTGGACATGTTTCCAGGAAGGACCAGTCCTTGGAAAAGGACTTCATGCTTAGCAAAGTGGAAGTGTGAGATTGCTTCCCAAAGAGGCTGTAACCTTTTGCTATCCCACCAGCAGTGTAGGAGAGTTTCAATCTCTCCACAGCCTCTCCAACATTTGTTGTTTTCTGTGTTTTGGATTATGGCCATCCTTGTTGGGGTGAGATGGTATCTCAATGTAGTTTTCATTTGGATTTATCTGGTAGCTAATGATTGTGAGCATTTCCTCATGTGTATTTTGGCTACCTGGATGTCCTCTCTAGTAAGGTGTCTGGCCGTCTCCTTTGCCCATCACTTAATTGGGTTATTTACCTTTTTCTTGCTCATATTTTGCAGAGCCTTGTAGATTATGGAGATCAGACAGTAGTAGAGTCCGACACGTAGTTGCTGAATATTTTTTCCCATTCTGTAGGTGGTCTTTTAACTCTTTTGATAAAGTCTTTCAGTGAGCAAAAGTGTTTGATTCTTAGTAGTCCCCATTTATCTGTTTTCTCTTCCAATAATTGTGCTTTGTTAGATTTTGAAGTCTGTCTAAATTGAGTATTAGAACATCCATTGTTGATCCTATTTTTTCTTGCATGATCTCTATCGTGTTAGGCTTGGTGCACATAGGATTGCCATGAGATGGAACCAACTCAATGACATGTAACAACAACAGCTGAAAGTTCGGGCTCCTGGCAGAGTTATTGTCAGCTAATGAGATGACTCAGTATTTCCAGTTATTCTATGGCTACAGTTATAAGTTCATTCAATATATAGTTTCAAAATTCAATCTTTGTATAAGAAAAGTAGGTGTAAAAAGTGTCCTCAGTCATCTGGTACAGTGGTCAAACTACATCTGGTATCACATTGTTATCATAGATGACTAAAGGCTGCTTGCCATGAGAACTGAATCTATCATTTTATAACCACTCCTTACGATGTTGATGTCTAAAGTTTAAGAAAAAATATCTAACTTTATGGGCCTTCAATGTTGGAGTGCTGAAAAAAGTCTGGAAAGCATCCTCATACACTGGCCATGGTGGAGCTGTCAGTAACCGCCTTGTAAATGCTTCCCTGGGACTTCAGCTTTCCATTTTAGAAAACCTGTTTGCATTTTATATCCAGCTAAATTATGGTGATGTTTCAGCTTTTTTCCTTTAATAATGTTGTAAATCTGTTTCAGAGAGGAACACCTGGCTTTGGTTGGCAGTGCATCCACAGGGGCGTCATTCACTCTGGAGTATGGATTACAGCCCTGGGGACTCCACTGCTCCCTAGCAGGGGATGACACGTCACGTGGAAAAGTGTCAGAGCAGCCACCAGAGCAATTCTGTCACTGAGAGTCCTCACAGAATCTTGACACTATTTGGATATTTTGCCTATCATATGGATATTAGTTGTTTGATAATTTTATTCTCTGCAGGCTTCTGCCTTGAATAATAAATGAGCAGATGTGTCTGATTATTTGCAGTGTCCCATACACCTTTGAATACAAATTACTACGGGGGGGGGGGGGACAACAAAAACCATACCAAATACATACATACATATTTCCTTATGTCAAATGCCTTCACTAACTTTGTCACTTAAAAACAAAAAAGATGAGAATAAAATGTTGCCTTCTCACCCTGTGCATTTTTTCCCTCGAAATCGTTTTATATGAGATTTCATCAGTAATATTATAATAGCTCCATTATTCAGTAATGCTTTAAAGTGCTGCTCACCACTGTTGCACAGACTTCTCTTTGTGTGGGAGAAGAGTAATCATCTGGAGATATAGATTACAGAAATAATGTAAGTGAACAGTAATTTGCAGGTCTAAATACCACTGCTGTGAGCAGATACGGGAGTTTTGTTAATGCTGATACTTTCCATTAAATGGGCTGAAGACGTCTGCCATACTTTTAATAGTGTCAAATATATTAATGAGGCAGTGTTAGGCACCTGTGTGCTAATCCCAGATTCCCATTCACTCTCTTCAGCCTCTACTTAAGATGATTAGAAATAACCACTGTTTCTGAGTGGCTGTCAGTCAAAGTGTTGCAGGATACTGTAAATGCAGGGCCTGGAAATGTTTTTAGACCATCCAGCATCTGCTCACTGGAAGGTGCTGAATAAATTAAACCAAAAATACAAACCCCAGGTTGATGTGTTTGAACTCCTCAGCAAATATCCTTCATACATATTTAATTGCTCCTTTGAGACTGTTACTGTTTGGAGAGATCCCAAGCATTATTTCCATTCCATTAGTAAGCTTGCAGGGTGTCTAGTCCTTAACTCAAAATGATTGATTCTATAAATGCCTTCCCATTTACTGACCTGAACGCTAATTGAGTTTGTGTATAGATTAAAATAAAAAGTGTGTTTTCAGAAATTGTTCAAAATATATTGCTGTCACTTAAATTCCTTGTAGCAGGAGAAAATGGAACATTTAAATGATGACACTAAAAGTCTTATCTGAATTAGCTTTTTAAAACATGGTGTGCAGCAAACTAAGTTACAGAAGCTGCAAAAAAAAAAAAAAGCTGCTGCTGAAATGGATTTTTCACCATGAAAGCAGACTGTCTTCAAAGAGAATAAACATTTGTGGACACATTAATATCTTATTCTGACAGCTTCCAGAACTCTTTCTTATGGGAAATGCATTTATTATAAGAAAACATAAATTTGTCATATTCTATTTCATAAAGCTAAAGCCTAGAAGATCATCTTACTTAGTTTTACTAAGAAGAGAAACATAAACAATTCCTAAGATCTTTTACAAACAAATCTAAAAATGGTGAAGCATACAGTACCCAGCCTGCAAAGTAAAATCTCTACCTCAAACATACATCACTAAGATAATATATAACAAAGTAATGATGACCTAATTTAGTATGAATAATAGTAGTTGCTACGAAATGGTACTTAACAATAATTATTTTGACTTTGTACAGAGTTATATGAATAGTACATAGGTTGCGTATATAATAGATTTCTCTTGAATGGGCACCTCCCATCTAACAGTGTAAGCTAACAGAGGATTATAGAGAGTTGTGTTGTTATGACTCTAGTTCCTTTTTTGTCTACAGTTCAATACAGTGCTGAAAGATGAATTTCTTAGGTTGGAAGCTACTCAAAACACACAGTGCCTACAACTGTGGCCTCAAGCACACTAATAATCATCAAAGTGGCATAGGACCTGGCAATGTTTCCTTCTGTTTTATACAGGATTTCCACAAGTCAGAGCTAACAACAATAACAACTTCCAGTCATTCTAATGTCCACCAAAAGGTTTCTCTTTAGTTTTCTCCTATGCCTTTCACCACCAGGTTGCTATGAATTGGAATCAATTCAACAGCAGTGGGTTGTTTTATACTTTCCAGGGTTCTCAACAGCCCTTTCTTCATTGTCCCCGAGAGTCTGTATTTTGTGAAGACATTAATTCCATTCTGTCCTCAATCCAATAATGTCATATGTGAAAACGTAACATACAAAACCATACTAGAAAAGATTCACAATAAAAGATCAACACAAGAATAGTAAGGACCTTTCACTTCTATAATTATCCGGACTTGATAAGGAAAATATAATTAGATGCCTAGTTCCATGTCAATTATGACCAGGTACTCAAGAAAACAAAATATCAAGGGTAACAACCAGTTGAAAAGACAAAAGTATTCCCTCAAAAAATTCACATATTAGAACTATCAGACATGGACTGTTAAACATTATGCTTATTATGTTCCAAGAAATAAAAGACACAAAATATAACTTGAACCTTTAAAATTCCTACAGGGAACTACAACTATAAAAAAGACATTGTAAATTTGAAAAAGAAAATGCCTGAAATCAAGAAGATGTTAAACCAAAGATTAAATACACAATTAATTAACAGGAAATAGATTAGAACTTATTAAGAATATAACATAAAGATACAAAGTGGTTAGGATAAAACAGGGTGTAATATAACAGGGAATACACTGCAAAAGTTAAATATACATTTTTAATTGGCACTCAAAAGGAAAAGAGACAGTGAATAGCACAGAGGTGATACATATAAAAACAAAAGACTAAGAAATTTCCAAAACTGAGGAATGAAACCAAACCAGTGATTCAAGAATTCCAAGCATGACAGACAAAATCTTAAAAAAAAATAGCAACATTTAAGAATACAATAAAAGAGAAAAAGTTCCCAAACAAGAAATCTTAAAAAGCACCTTCAGAAAAAGGACAGACGACCGGCAAAGGAACTATGTAGACAGACAGTTGTCTTCTCAACAGGAACAATGGAAATCAGACAGGAGTGGAAGGATACATTTCAAAGAATATATTCAGCATCATGAATGCAAAAAATGACTATAGTTAGGAAACGTGTTCTTTAAGGTTAGGGTAAAATTAAGATTTTTGAAGCAGTAATTGGAGTATTTCTTCACTAAAAGAATCACACCTAAAGGAATCATAAAGAATTTAGTTTAGCTAAAAGAAAATGATTCCAGATGAAAGGTAATATATGGAGAAAAGAACAAAGAGAAAAGAACTCAGAAATTAGGAAAAGTAGAGTTGTATTAGACTTTGAGAAGTTAAAGGTGATTTTTAAAAAATTTTACAGCAGCACTAACAGAATTAAATGAGGTTTATAAATGTCATACTGATGAAGGGGGATAAATATTATGATGGAAAAAACACTCATGCAACAACTCCCCAAAATAAAGCACACAATCTGACAGTAGGTTCAAGCTCAAATGTGTCAGTAATTAAATTAATTACATGCAATTAAAAGGGACATCTAAAATATAAAGATCCTAAATGGTTACAAATGAAAGAATCATTTAAAAAAACCAAAAAGGTGCCATGACAACCAAAGAGAACAGGTGTAGCTATATTAATAACAGGCAAAGCAGACTTTAAAGGCATCTCCAGAGATAATCACCACGTAATGATAAAAGATACATGAGTTCTAAAAATGTATGCACCAATTCAGATGACCTAAAAATATTTAAATAAATTATCAGCACAGTAAGGAGAGACACATAATGTACTTATGTATAGCTCTCAGCAACTAAAATAAATAGATAAAAAATCAGTAAAAATATAGAAGAATGCAATAAACTTGGCCTAATGGACATGCAAGGAGCAACATACCTCCAAAAACATACCGGAACATCTTAAGAAAGTGACCATGTGTAAAAGGTCGTGGGATATGTCTTGACAAATTTCAGTCATACAGATCATATACTCTGACCTCAATGCAATTACATAGAAATCAAAAACAAATAGGTAACTAAAAAACACCGACATATAACTGCAGTAGTACTTAGGACCTTAAACATAACATACTAGAAAAGAAGGATTCCTGTGAAGTAATGAACTAAGTATTCATTTCAAGATGTCAGAAAAAGAAGAGCCAAATTTTTTTTAAAAGAGCAGAAATTAGTAAATACTGAACAAACATATAATCAAAAGGATAAACAAAGATAAAAATCAGCTCTTTGAGAAGCCTAATGAATACTGAGAAACTCCTGAGAATAAAAACAAACCCCAAACCAGCTGTCATGGAGTCTATTCCAACTCACAGAGACCCAATAGACAGAGTAGTATTGCTGCATAGAGTTTCCAAGGAGTTTCTGGTGGATTTGAACTGCTGACCTTCTGATTAGCAGCTGTAGCACTTAACCACGAGTGAAGAAAAAGAAAAAAATAACCAATATCAAGATTTCAGGACAGCCCATCATTACACAGCCCACATACCTTAAAGATCCCAAAAGAAGATCATGAACAACTTTATGACACAGATTTGAAAATGAAGACAAAATGGACAGGTGCTGAAAAATCTATAACTCAACTAATTAAACAGTGTAAAAATAAAAATTATGACTATTAATCATCTTGTAACAATTAAATTATTGGGTTATTAATAACCAAAAAGTCATTAATAAATGTTCTTACAGGAAAAAAACTCTAGATGAAGATGTTTTCCTTTAGATCTATCAAACATCCAAGGAAAAACAAAAAGAGTGTATACTCTTGACAACAGTCTAACCCAAATAGATAAACAAGAATGCTACAAGAAAGGAAAATTATAAACCAATATCAAGCATGAACTTAGGTGTATAAATCTTAAACAAAATTATCAATCAAATCCAGAAATCTGAAAAGTAAAGTGCAACATTATTAAATTGTGTTTACAGCAGATTATACACATTATTTTAATAACAGCAAATTAATCAACATGCAACTATGTTCATAAAAGTACTATTAGTACTGACAAAAACTTGGAAGCAGCATAAATGTTCTGTAAAATGAGGATGAATAAACTGTACTACATTCTCACAGTAGAATGTTATTCAGCAGTCAGAATGAATGCATTATAGACACCTGTAATAATATGGATAAGATTAAGCAATATAACATTATGTGTAAAATTGTCACCATGATACCCTTTTAATAAAGTGAAAAGCAAATAAAAATACAGAGATCCATTTTATGAAGTTCCACATCATGATATAATTAAATTTTAAGCAAAATAAAATTTATTAAGCTTATAAAAGAAAATTACAAGAAACCCACTGCAAATGAACCCATAATTAATACAGACATTATTAAAATCAAGAACAACTCGGGGATGCCTACTCTTTTCACTTTTATTCTGTCTGTAGTAATATTAGACATACAAAAAGACAAGAAAGATAATTAGAACTAATGGTTTTAACGAAAACAGTAAGCAAGAAAATGACACAAAATGCACAAGAGCTAAAATAGTAAAAACAAGACTGTCTTTATTCATATGGAATATTAGTTGCCCCACTTGTCTCTCAGTTTGTCATACTGTGTGGGCTTGTGTGCTGTTGTGATGCTGGAAGTGATGCCACTGATACTCAGCAGCTGGGTCACACATGAAAGACAGGTCTCAGTGTAATTTACAGACTAAGACTGACTAGGAAGAAGGACCCCTCAGTCTACTTCTGAAAAGCACTAGCCAGCGAAAACATTATGAGTAGTACTGTCAGGATCACTGTCAGATATAGTGCCAGAAAATGACCTGCCCAGGTTGGAAAGCACTCAGAAGACAGCTGGGGAAGAACTGCCTCCTCAAAGTAGAGTCGACCTTAGTGACATGGATGGAGGAAAGCCTTCAGGATCTTTATTTGCTGATGTGGCATGACTCAAAATGAGAAGAAACAGTTGCGAACATCCATTAATAATCACAAAATGAAATGTACAAAGTTCGAATGTAGGAAAATTGGAAATCATCAAAAATTAAATGGAATGCATAAACATTAATATCCTAGGCATTAGTGAGCTGAACTGGACCAATACTGGCTATTGTGAATGTAAGGTAAGACATCCATATGGTCTACTACGCCAGCAATGAAAACTTGAAGATGAACGGCATTGTATTCGTTATCAAAAAGAACATTTACTGAGGCAAGTACTCAGATAGGAACAGACTGGACTCAGCAAAAAAGAGTGACCATATCGTGTGTGTCGTTTACGGTTCTATGCATCGATAGGATGTTGTCCTACTGGCCTCTTACTAGGGGGGAGTGGAGAAAGCAGAACGGGGGCACAGGAGATAAGTGGATATGACCTGTATAGTGTGCTGTCACCAGGCAAGGAGAGCAGTAGGAGCTGCACATAGCTGGGCATGAGAATTTAAACCAGATTGTACACTTCCACTCAACACAATAAATAAATAAATAAGAACACTTCAAAATCTGTCCTAAAGTATAATGCTGTTAGTGATAGGTTAATATCCACATGCCTACGAGGAAGGTCAGTTAATATGACTATTATTCAGATTTACGCACTAACCACTAAGGCCAAAGATGAAGAAATTAAAGATTTTTACCAGCTTCTGCAGTCCAAAATTGATCAAACATGCGTTAAGGACATATTGATAATTCCAGTGACTGGAACGCCAAAGTTGGAAACAAAAAAGAAGGATCGGTAGATGGAAAATACAACATTGATGACAGAAATGATGCCAGAGAACGCGTGATAGAATCTTGCAAGACCAATGACTTCTTCCCTGCAAATCTTTTTTTCACCAATATAAATGGCAACTATACACATGAAACTTAATGGATGGAATACACAGGAATCAAATTGACTACATCTGTGGAAAAAGATGATGAAGAAGCTCCATATCAAAAGTGAGAACAAATCGAGGTGCTGACTGCAGTGCAGACCATCAATTGCTCATACACAAGTTCAAATTGAAACTCAAGAAAATTAGAACAAGTCCATGAGAGCCACACTACAACCATGAGTATATCTTACCTGAGTTTAGAGACTATCTCTAGAACAGATTTGATGTTTGAACATTAATGACCAAAGACCAGACGAAATGTGGAATAGCATCAAAGATATTACCTATGAAGAACGCAAGAGTATATTACAAAGACAAGAAAGACAGCAAAGACCAAATTGGATGTCACAAGAGACGCTGAAACTTACTTTCAAATGTTGAGCAGGTAAAGCAGAAGGAAAGAATGATGAAGTAAAAGAACTGATTAGGCTTCAAAGGATAGCTTGAGGAGAAAAAAAAAAGGACTACAATGATATATACAAAGAGCAAGAAATAGAAAACCAAAAGGAAAGAACATGTTCTGCATTTCTCAAGCTGAAAGAACTGAAGGAAAAATTCAAGCCTCACGTTGCAGTAGTGAAGGATTCTACAGGGAAAATGTTAAAATGACTCAGGAAGCATTGAAAGAAGATGGGAGGAATACACAGAGTCATTATACCAGAAAGAACTGGTCTATGTTTAACCATTTGAATAGGTAGCAGATAATCACAAACCTCTGGTACTGAAAGAAGAAATCAAAGCTGCACTGAAGTCATTGGCAAAACCCAAAGTTTGAGGAACTGATGAAATATCAACTGAGATGTTTCAATAAGCAGATGCAGTGCTCATCTATGCCAAGAAATTCGGAGGACAGCTACCTGGCCAACCAATTTGAAGAGATCCATATTTATGTGTATTCCAGTGAAAGACTATCCAATCAAATGCAGAAATTACTGAGCAAGTTCATCAATATCATACACAAGTAAAATTTGGTTAAGGATCATTCAAAAGCAACTGAAACAGTATATTGACAGGGAACTGCCAGAAATGCAAGCCAGATTCAGGACAGGATGTGCAGCCAGGGATATCACTGCTAGACTCATACGGGTCCTGGCTGAAAGCAAGAAAACCAGAAAGATGCTTACCTGTATGTTATTGACTACGCAAAGGCATTTGACTGTGTGGATCATAACAAATTATGGCTAAAATTGCATAGAATAGGAATTCCAAAACACTTAATTGTGCTCTTAAGGAATCTGTACATGGATCAAGAGGCAACTGTGTGAACAGAACAAGGCAACACTGCATGGTTTAGAGTCAGGAAAGGTGTGCATAACAGTTGTGTCTTTTCACCATAACTTTTTGATTGGTATATCAAGCAAATAATCCAAGAAGCTAGACTATTTGAAGAGGAAGAAGGCATCTGCACTATGCTGATGACATATAACCTTGCTTGCAGGAGTGAAGACGATCTGAAACACTTGAAACACCACAATCACCTTCAAAGTACTCCCCTTGGGAAACTATGCACCTGTGATCAAGAATCACAGCCTTCAGTATGGACTGCACCTTAACATCAAGAACACAAAAGTCTTCACAACTGGACAGTAAGCAACATCAAAATAAATGGATAAAAATGGAGCTTGCCAAGGATTTCATTCTGCTTGGTTCCACAATCACTGGCCATGGAAGTAGCAGCGACGAAATCAAAAAACACATTGCACTGGGGAAATGTGCTGGAAAAGGACCTCTTCAAAGTATTGAAAAGTAAAGATGTCACTTTCAAGACTAAGGTGCACCTGACCCAAGCCATGGCATTTTCAATCATATTATATGCATACAAAAGCTGGACAGTGAATAAGGAAGACAGAAGAACTGTGTTAGGGAAGAATATTCAATGTTCCATGTTCCAGATCTGTTCTGAAAGAAGTATAACCAGTGTGCATCTTGGAAGCAGAGATGGCAATACTACATCTTACATACTTTGGACATGTTGTCTGGATGGCTTAGCCCCTGAAGAAGGACATCACGCTTGGCAGAGTTGAGGGTCCCTGAAAAAGAGGAAGACCCTCAAAGGGGTGGACTGACCCAGTGGTTGCAACAATGGGCTTAAACATATAACAATTCTGGGTACGGCAGAAGACCAGGCAGCGTTTCGTTCTGCTGTGAGTAGGTTCACTATAACTTGGAGCTAACTTGGTGCTCAACAACAACACCACCATGATGACTTTAGGCCTTTCCTGACATGTGTGCTTCATTTCACAGTTTTAAAAAATGGTTTTAAAACCTCGAGGCAAAAAGGATAAAACGTCCAAAGACACACGGGCAAAGGATAGTGTCAAGTCATCTAGGACTTCAAGATATCCATTGTGCCCAGAGCAGAAGTGTGAAAGGGAACTGCAGGTAGGGAGTGGCAGGGATGAAGAAAAAGACTTAGTAGGAGCCACAGTACTCAGGCTTGGAAACACACAGAGGTGTAGGAGTGAGGGAAACACTTGGAAGCAGATAGCAGTGACAGACGTAAATGTGAAGAACAGAATTATGAATTGCACATGGAAAAAATTTAAATTGCACATTTTTTATACGAGATCTGACAATTGAGTCCAGGAGCTTAATTGTTCCAAGTGCTACATACTTACAGCTGAATATCACCTTGATCACCTTCAAAGTACTCCCGTTGGGAAACTATGCACCAAAGCCAGTGCCTAGCCACCCTTCAAAGCAATTTTAGAACTCTTTCTAGAACACCATTGCACATAGTAGCACAGTAGCAAGTTTGCAAATTTAATTGTATAGTTGTCTGTGAGACAGTTTTTAGCCAGTAAAAAAATAACTGTACTGGAACACCCTCCTTATTCACCTGATCTGGCCCCCAATGACACTTTTCTTTACCCAAAGATAAAGGAAACATTGAAAGGAAGACATTTGTATGACATTCAGGACATCAGTGGTAATATGATGACGGCGCTGATGGTCATTCCAGTAAAAGAGTTCCAAAATTGTTTTGAAGGGTAGACTAGGCTCTGCCATCAGTGTATAATTTCCTGGAAGGTGACTGTAGTCATATTCAACAATGAGCCATGTAACCCTGCTTCTAGATGAGTCTGCGAACTTAACTGTCATAGTTCATATAATACAAACCCCAAACCAAGCCAATGCCATTGAGTCAATTCTGACTTATAGTGACCCTATAGCAATCCTATAGGACAGAGTAAAACTGTTCCCATAGAGTTTCTAAGGAGCACTTGGTGGATTAGAACAGCTGTAGTCCTATGCCACTAGGGTTGCCTTTATATGTATACTTACTAAAATTAAAAAAAAAAAAAAAAAAACAAGAGACCAAAGGGAAATTATTAAATGACTTTAAATGGGGTAATGCCAGAGTAAGATGTGTCCGACAAATTTTATTCTCTCCAATGAATGAGGAATAGGTCAAGAGAAGGCAAGGCAGTAGGCAAGACAATAAGTCAGGTAGCTATTGTAGTATTTCAGGAGAAAAAAGTTGACAACCTTAATCAGGAAAATGCCAAGGAAGATTGCAAATAATGGACTGATTTCATAATTAGGAAAACTAATCATTTTTGGAACTTGGTGAAATATTGGACATGTGACACTGAATAGAAAATGTCCAGGATTCTTGAGTCGGAAACTAAGTGGGTGATAATTTCATTCACTAAGATTGAGTGGATGTGCACACGCACATACAGACTCGTGTGCTCACATACACACATGCACACACACACGCACATGTGCATACACAAACACTGAAAAGAGTACAGGATTGAGAGGAAGACAATGAATTATTTGGGATTTACTGAGTTTTTGGAATCTCTGGGACATTTGAGACGAGCTACCCTGTAAACAACGCAGACTTATAATCCATTTATTCAGTACATATTTATTGTCTTCTGTTCTAGGCAGAACATTGTCCAACTCTTTTGTTTTGGACACTTCATCAGAAGGGATCAATCACGAGGAGAAGACATCATGTTTCATAAAGCAGAGGGCCAATGAGAGTGTAGGGAACACTCGGCGAGGTGGGTTGGCACAATAGCCACAGTGATGGACCCCAACATTCTGGTGATTACAAGGATGATACAGAACCAAGGAATATTTCATTTTGTTATACATCATGTCTCAATGAGTCAAAATGAAACTCCATGGCAGCTAACAACAACTACAATTGTTCTAGGCACTGAGAATACAAGGGTAAAATGACAGAGTCCCTGCTCCTGCAAATATTTCATAATCTGAATCTCAGGCAAAAGCCAGAGTGAAGGTATAAATTGGTAGCCATAATTTGCTTAAACTTTATTAATGGAAGCTTATTAGTGAGTAAATGTAAACATTTCTATAAAATCATAGCATGTGATTCAATAAACTGGATAAACATCAAGTTCAAAGAATAGGTACCATAGTAGAATAGGATGTCATAATTAATTTGTAAACTATGCTGACCTACCCAATCCTTTTGAGCCCATTCTGACTTACAAAAGACTCTAGAAGACATAATAGAACAGTCCTGTAGAGTTTCCAAGGAGCAACTGGTGGATTTGAACTGCCAACCATTTGGTTAGTGGACATGACACTTAACCACTATGCCACCAGAGTTACTAGGGGTCAGCTCCTTCACTGGCTGACTATATGATATCAAGCAAGTCATGAATCACTTCCAGCCTCTGTTTCCTCACCTACAAAACTAGGGATCAGTGCAGAGTTGACGTACTGATTAAATAAGCTACAGTTACAGCACGTTGCTTGGTTCGTAATAGGGACTCATTGCACAAATCTGAATCTGAAGTGAGGGTGATAGGGTACATTAGATAATGTGTGGGAAAGCACACCATTAGCAGATAGATCAAGAAGCTGATAGAAGAGTTACAGTAGACTACAAAATCGACAAAAGAGAATTTGAAAATGTAAAATTAGTTTGGTTGATGTTACCTTTATAAGTACTTCTACTGATTTATGTATTGAAATGTAGTTTCATATGAAGATTATTGGCAAGAGATGCACCCTGAGAACTCCACTAAAAGACCACAACTGATTGTGTGAAGGCCTGGGTGTTCCCCTGGGAGCATGGCCCATAGACCTGATGCTGCCCCTGATCATAAACAATTACTGGGGTCAATTCCTTGGACAGGAGTGGACTGGATTCGGGGACACAGAATGACCATACTGTGTGTGAACTTTATGGTTCTATGCATCTATAGTATGTCATCCTACTGGCCCCTTGCTAGAAGATGGAGAATAGTGGAGAGGGTGGAGAGGGTGGAGAAGAGTGGATACTGGATTGTTAGGAGGATATGACTCGTATGGAACAGAAAGGAGGAGTGTGCTGTCACTGGGCAAGGAGAGCAGTAAGAGCTGCACATAGGTGGGCATGCAAATTTAAACTGGATTGTACACTTTCACTCAATCACCATAAAGAAAAAAAATATTGGTAAAAGGAAAAGAGTTTTCCCAAAGCCCACACATATAATCTACCATATATTTTCTTCTAATGTAGTTAAAGCTAACACTTGTTAAATATTACAGCTTAATCGTGGTTCCCAAAGGATTTCTTAAACAGTGGAAATGCTAGCAGTAACGTATCTCTTGTCTCTATCAGTTTTACAAAGCAAAGAGGCAAACAGGAAGAAACAGCTCCCAGAGATTCACAGGAGTCAGAGACAGAGTCTGGAGAAGTGAAAAACAAGGGGAAAGAGAACCTGGAAGTGAATTGCTCCATAATCCTTCTAACAGTGAGTTATCAGTGGAGCTCTGGGCCCTTTCTTCAAGCAAGAGACATTTGTGGGCATGCAACCCTCTCTAGCAGCTGTGTACTAGGAACTAAGACCCATCTCAACCAAGGGAGATCACAGGGGTGTGACTCTACTCACTTATAAACATGCAACTTGGGGGATTCTGTTTTGTCGATAGTGATTTATCTAAGGTCCCCATTGCCGTTGAGTCAATTCCAATTCATGGTGACCCTAAGCACAAAGAAGAACTGTCCTATCGAGTTTCTGGGTAGGATTTGGAGGATTCAAACTGCTGACCTTTATGATTAGTAGACAGAGTACTTAACCACGATGCCACCAGGGTTTCCTTATTTAAGGTAAGGTGTTACAAATGGCTAATAAGCTTGGCTGCTAACTAAAAGGGTAGAGATTCAGTTCTACCTAGAAGCACTTCAGAAGAAAAGCCTGGAGATCTATTTCCAACAAACCAGCCATAGATAGCCCTGTGGAGTACAATTCTATTCCGACACATGCGAGATTGTCATTAATCAGAGCCAACTCAATGTCTGCAGGTTTGGGTTTTTGTTTAAAATGCTCCTAAACAAGATAAATGCTTCACTGGTATTTACTGTGTAATGGTTCATAGGTATCTCAATGTAACATTTAAAGTGTCTTGATATGAGCTAGAAACCTAGGAAATCATACTGGCTTTTCCCTTTATTTTTCTAATCATCAGATTTTGGACATCAGGTGGCAAATAGACATCCATCCCATTCTCTCCCATCTCTAAATGGCATTATCATCCACCCAGATGCTTGAGGCAATAAGACACAAGTCTTCTTGAAATCATTTCTTTCTGTTATGTCTCATGTCTATTTTCTTCCAAGACATAATGCTAAATCTGTATGCTGTACACCTCCCCATTTCTACCACTAGCACTTCAGTCCAAACTAAAAAGTCTTGTACAGGTCACTGCGTTGTTATTGCCTTGTTACAACCCATTCCCACACAACAATTGGAGCTGATCATTTAAAAAGTTTGTATCACTCAGTCCCTTGTCTAAAATTTTACAGTGACTTTTGTTAGATTTTTTGACCACTGTTCACAAGGTTACACGCCTCATCTTGCCCCTACCACATTTGGGACCTCATCTCAAACTACCTTCTGCCTTTTTGGCTGCCTTTAAGCCACATTGTCATTTTTCTTTCTTTTTTTAAAAAACCTTGGAACATGCCAAGCTTGTTCTCACCTCAGTACCTTAGCATTAACTGTTTTCTCCGCCTGGGATGCTTTCTGCCAGACCTCCATGTGGCTGATCCCTTCTTGTCATTTAATTATTCAAGTGTTGATTGGAATTTCTTTAGCCACTCAATATGATGTTGCTTCTTTGGGCTACCATCCTGCTTTATCTTTTTTCCATGGCAAAGGAAGTAATTACTTATTTATCTATTTTACTTACTTTTATTTGGCATGTATAGCCTCACCAGAATGTAAACTATAGGTCAAGGTAGCTGGTACCTTATCTATTTTTCTCTCATGTATGTTTAGTGTCTAAAATAATGACTCAGGCAAAAGTAGCAATAAATGTCTATAAAAGTAACAAATGGTCAAACCTCATTCAAAATGTTAGCAAATACTGTCATTTTCCTTTCAAAACACATCTAGAATTTATCTATTTTTTCTCATCTCAGCAGTTGCCCATATGGTCCAAGACACTACAGTCTTTCACAGGGTGAATGCAATGTCCTCTTAATTGGTCTCCCTGCTTCCACAGAGCAGCCAGAACTATCTTTAAAAATGTAAACAAAATCATACCCTCCTCTGTTTAAAATTATTCATGGCTTTCCATTTTCTTTAAAGTAAATCCTAAACACCTAAGACAATCTAGTCTCTGACCGACCACTAACTCTCCTATATTGCTATCCCCCAACTCTGGTGCACTGCATCCATCTCTAACCCTAATCTGTCAACTGAGTTCTGGATCTTAAGTTCTTCCCTCAGCTGTAAAAACAACTGAGACTTCTATGAAGTCATAACATGTCCCACAAACATTTAATGGATATCTGATTTGTGACAAAAACTATGTTGGTCCTTGAGAACAGAAATCTGAAAGGACTTAGTCAATGCCCTTGAGGAAATCAACATGTAAGTAAAGAAACTCTAATTACGGTGCCGAAAGAAAGCTGAGAGACATGAAATCCAGAGGTGCTCAATCTACTTGTAGAATCCAAGAAGGCTTTAGAGAAGAGGAAACAATGCTTGCCAAGGACCTTTATATGTTGTAAACAAAATCAAAACCTGTTGCCATTGAGTTGACTATTTTTTATATATTGTAAGGTATTCTGGAAATACAATTCATAAATAGTATTATTGTTGCAATATATAAATAGGTGTGAAATTTGCATTCAGTAATATCTACTCTTCCTTAACACACAATTAGCTAAAAAGAGCTGTTCGTGCAAACCGAATTTCTAGCTTACCCCAAATTCTATTTTACTTCAACTTGCAAATATTTCTAAAATCTAATAAACCATTTCCTTGCTTTGGTAAATGTAACATAATAAATACGATTGAATCTTTTCTTTCATGACTACAAATAACAAAGTGCTTCAGGGTCACCTTTTTGCAAATCAACTGCTACCAAGATATTGTAATACAAGTATTGAATATATAAGCAGATTGGGCATAATATGTAATGTACCAAAGTCTTACAGGCACTGTAAATCACCTTTGTAAAAATCCATATTAAGCTTTTTTGTGTTGTTTAACTAAATGTTATTTTTTTTTTTAAAAAAAAGCAACACTAATTGGGGATTATGATTAGTTGAGTTTATTTTTATTATGTTCATTATTGTACATATGTACATGTATATTTACAAGAACAACGGGACACTGTGTGGTTTGAAGTTAGGAAAGGTGTTCATTGGGGTTGTGTGCTTTCATCACACCGATTCAATCTAGCTACTGACCAAATTATCCCAGAAGCTGGGCTACAAGGCATCAGGATTAGAGGAAGACTCATTAACAATCTGTGACATGCAAAGGACACAGCCTTGCTTGCTGAAAGTGAAGAAGACTTGAAATGCTTCCTGATGACGACGAAAGACCATAGACTTAGGTATGGATTACAGTTCAGTGTAAAGGAAACAAAAATCTTCACAGCTGGACCAATACACAACATCATGATAAATGGAGAAAAGATTGAGGTGGTCAAAGATTTCATTTTATTTGGGTCTATAATCAATATCCATGGAAACAGCAGTGAAGAAATCAACGGATGCACTACAAAATACCTTTTTAGAGTACTGAAAAGCAGGGGGGCACAGCCAAGAGGGCAGCCTAGTCACACACCTCCTTGATTCCCTCTGAGAACTAAGGCCTAGAAAAACAATTGAGTGGAGCCAAGTGGACATTCTGCAAGCCTGAAGATCAGGCGTAGGGTTGTGAGATGACACTGACGGACAGGAAAGGAAAAACTATCTTCGTCAGAGGTGGCATTCTTGTTAAGTCTGTAAGCCAATGAAAACTTGTATCATGGGGATAGTGCAAGACTGAACAGGACAGGGTTTCATTCTATTGTGCATGGGGTTGTCATGAATGAGGAGCCAATAGAACTACACCTAACAACAATAATGAGCAGCATGATAGGATGAAAGGAACATGAGGATAGGAGTTTAAAACTGTTTTTGTGATGTTATGTAAATCTGAGTTCCTTCCTGTACATAATAGTGATCACCTCTACCTCATAGGGTTGTTATAAAAGTTAAATGTAAAATATATCTAAAAGACCAAACTTACTGGAGTGTCTCAGAGACGTTAGTTTCTTTTGTCTTTCCTCACATACAGTCCAATAACTTTAACTCACTGTGACACAAATTTGTTAAAGAATTTTAATATAGTATAGAATGTTATAATAATATAGTATAGAAAAGAATAGAAAATTTATTTGCAGTCTTGTACAACTAGGATGAATCTTCAACAAGCCATTGGATCAGTGGCCACCTCATTAACCTCAGAGGATGACAGCCTGTCCTAAAACATCTTGTATGTTGTTGTCACTGTCAGGTGCCATCCAGTCAGTTCTGAGTGAATAGATGGGGTGAAAGGATACAACACTGACACACACCTCTTCTGTTTAAACCATGCGGTATCCCTTTGTTGTGTTTGAATAGCTGCCTCTTGATTCATGTATAGATTCTACATGAGCACAGTTAAGTGTTCCAGATTTCCCATTCTCTGCAATGTTATCCAAAATTTGTTGTGCTCCACATAGTCGAATGCCATTGCATAGTCAGTAAGACACAGGTAAACATTTTCTGGTACTCTCTGCTTTCAGCCAAGATCCATCTGACATCAGCAGTGATATCCCTGGTTCCATGTCCTCTTCTGAATCTGACTTGAATTTCAGGCCGTTCCCTGATGACATATTCCTGCAACCATTTTTGAATGATTTTCAGCAGAATTTTACTTGCATATGATATTAATGATACTGTTACGTAATTCCTGCATTCAGTTGGATCACTTTTCTTGGGAACATACACAAATATAGATCTGCATCTGTTTGTTGAAACATCTCAGTTGATAGTCCATCAATTCCTGAGCCTTGTCTGTTGCCAAGGTCTTCAATGCAGCTTCAACTTCTTCCCACAGTGCCACCAGTTCCTGGTCATATGCCACCTCTTGAAATGCATGGAATTCAACCAACTCCACTTGGTATAACAACTGTGTATATTCCCTCCTTCTTCTTTTGATGCTTCCAGTGCTGTTTGATAGTTTCCCTGTAGAACCCTTTAGTATTACAACTTCAGGCTTGAATTTTTTCTTCATTTCTTTCAGCTCGAGAAGTACTGACCTCTCTTTTGGCTTTCTACCTCCAGCTCTTTGCACATTTGATTATAATATTTCATCTTTTCGAACCACCTTTTGAAATCTTTTGTTCAGTTCTTTTACTTCATCATTTCTTCCTTTTTGCTTTAGCTACTCAAAGTTCAGGAGCAAGTTTTAGTCTCTTCTGACATGCAACTTGTTTTGTCTTTTCTTTCTTGTCTTTTTAAAGATCTTTTGCTTTCCTCATTTATAAAGTCCTTAATGTCATTCCACAAGTCACCTGGTCTTTAGTCATCAGTGTTTAAACACATCAAACCTATTCTTGAAATGATCTCTAAACTCGGGTGGGATATACTCAAGGTTGTACTTTGGCTCTTGTGGACTTGTTCTAATGTTCTCCAGTTTCCGTTTGAACTTGCATATGTGCAACTGATGGTCTGTGCTACAATTGGCACCTGGCCTTGTTTTGACCATCATTTCTTTCAACAAAACTGCAGTTGATTTGATTCCTGTGTATTTCATCTGGTAAGGTCTATGTGTTTTAGTTCCTATTTATGTTGGCAAAAAATGGCATTTGCAATGAAGAAGTCATTGGTCTGGCAAAATTTTATCATGTGATCTCCTGCATTGTTTCTGTCACTAAGGCCATATTTTCAACTACTCACCCTTCTTTTTTGTTTCCATTTTCTGCATTACAGTCACTTGTAATTATCAATGCATCCTGATTGCATGCTGGATCAATTTCAGATTGCAGAAGCTGGTAAAAATCTTCAGTTTCTTCATCTTTGGTCTTAGTGTTTGGTGCATAAATTTAAATAATAGTTAACATAACTGTTATCATATTAACTGGCCTTCCTTACAAGTACATGGAAGCACTGTACTTCAGAATAAAGCTTGAAGTGTTCTTTTTGATGATGAATGCAATACCATTCCTCTCCAAGTTTTCATCTCCAGCACAGCAGACTACATAATTGTCAGATTCAGAATGACCAATGCCAGTCCATTTCAGCTCACTAATGTCTCTAATGTCTAGGACATCGATATTTGTGCATTCCATCTCACTTCTGATGATTTATACTTTGTACATTCCACATTCTGATTATTAATGGATGTTTACAGCTGTTTCTTCTCACTTTGAGTCATACCACAACAGTAATTGAAGGTCCCAACTTTACTTTGAGGAGACAGCTCTTCCCCAGTTGTCTTTTGAGTGTCTTCCAACTTGGGGGGTGGGGGGCGGGATTCATCTTCTGGCATTATTATCAGACAATGTTCCACTGCTATTTATAAATTTTTTGCTGGCTAATTCCTTTCGGAAGTAGACTTCCAGGTCATTCTTCCTAATCTTTCTTAGTTTAGAAAGTCTACTGAAACCTGTCCTCCATGGGTGACCCTGCTGGCATCTGAATACCAGTGGCATAGTTTCCAGTATCACAGCAACATGCAAGACTTCATGGTACAACAAATTGACAGACACATGGGGAAAAGATTTAAAATGGAAAAACTGTACTATAGTGAAGTCACCAATGAGGATCTTTATGTACTAAAATTACTTTAAAAGAAACAAATAACAAACATCTTCATAAAATATAGGCATAAGACTATAATTCAAACAGTATGATTTTATACCTGTGTACACAAACACACACACACATATATATACACATAAATATATGTCAGCATTTTATGTTAAAGGGAAAAAAATCAACTCATGTATTCACAGGGAAGAAAGCATGCTAGATTGCCTTTGATAGTTTCAACCCTGGCAACATTCTGTGCTTTTCACTCCAACAATTCTATCACTGCACTGTTTTTTTAGCACAATTGTGGTAATTGAGATGCACTCCAAGTACATTTTAATGTAGTTTCATGGCAGTTTTTTGGCTCATCATTTCCTCAGTGACACCAAATTTCATCTCATTAAACACAAAGTTACTTCACGGTATATTACAAGGGAATCCTGCCAAATGTATTTCAGGAAAAATGTAAAAAGAAACCTAAAACTATTGTGCTTGCTTTCACGTGGATAAAACATAGGAAGCATTTTCCTTGCACAAGCAGACTTGGTTCCCTTCCCTACTGCAAATTACCATGAGACATTTTCCCTCCATTTCTCTGGGGCAGAATCTTCTATCATCTTGATCTTGTATTCTATACACTCCATAAATCATCGTCGTTAACATTTACTTGAAGTTTCTTACTGCATGAATGTATGTGATGTTGTCATTGTTAGGTGTCATCAAATCAGTCACAACTCATAGTGACCTCACGTAAACCAGAATAAAAAATTGTCCAGTCCTATACCATCCTTGTTGCAGCCACTGTCAGCCCACCTCACGAGGGTCTCCCTCTCCTTTTGCTGCCATTCTACGTTACCAAGCATGAGGCCTTTTCCAGGGACTGGGGCATCCTGAAACACGTGGTAAGTATGGAAGACAAAGTCTTGCCATCCTTGCTTCTAAGGAGCATTCTGGCTGTACTTCTTCCGAGACAAATTTGTTTGTTCTTCTGGACATTTACAGTATATTCAGTATTTTCCATTAATACCATAATTTAAAGACATCAATTCTTCCTATTCATTGTCCGTTTTGCATGCACAGGAAGTGACTGAAAATACCACAGCTTGGCTCAGGTGCACCTTAGTCTTCAAAGCGACATCTTTGCTTTTCAACTCTTTTCAGAGTTCTTTTGCAGCAGATTTGCCCGACGCAATGTCATTTGATTTCTTGACTCCTGCTTCCATGGGCTTCGATTGTGGATTCAAGTAAAATGAAACTCTTGACACCCTCCACCTCTTCTCCATTTATCATGATGCTGCTTACTGGCCCAGTTGTGATAATTTTTGTTTTCTTTATTTTGAGGTGTAATTCATACTGAAGGCTGTGGTCTCTGATCTTGCTTGCTTTCAGCAAGCAAGGTTGTGTCATTTGCATGTCACAGTAGTTAATGAGTTTCCAGTGCTGATGGTACATTCTTGTTCATATTGTCTTAGTCACCTCGTACTGCTTTCTTGATGGTATGAGGTTCCCAGCTCTCTGCTTGCTTCCCTGTCATCTCTTGTAGGAAGGAAGGACAAAGGATGGTGCAAGTCATACTCCAGGGAAACTCCCTTTACAGTGGAGCAGGGAGGTGACCGTATGAAGGGACTTACAGTGCCACCATAATCCTTTAATATACAGCACAGGAAAAGCACAGAATGGAGGACTATCATAAAATATTGGGACTCATGGCCCAGCCACGTAGCTACACATATTTTTGGGGGGACACAATTTAATCCACAACACATATTGTGCAGCTTCTCATATTATTTGCTCATCATACAGATTGAATAAGTATAATGAGAGGATACAACCCTGAGGCACACTTTTCCTGATTTTAAATCAGGCAGTACCCCCTTGTTCTTTTCCAGTGACTGTATGTACAGAAAAGCCCGTATCTCCAGATCACAGAACATACAGGTTCAACCAAGTCAGTCACATCACCTGTCATTTCTTAATATCAGTAGTACATTAATCTCCTGTGTATAACTTTTAAAGACCATCTTTTATTTTACATTAGTTTCAGAGTTTCAGAAAAATTCAAACATAATACAGAGTTCCCACATATTCTTACCCCCTATTGTTAACATCTCATTTACTATAGCCTATCTGTCATGAGTAAGGATGCACACCGGTACACTGTTATTAAATAAACTCCACATTTCATTCCTATTTCACTAATCTACCTCTAATGTCCCCTTTCTGCCCCAGGATCTCATTCAGGACAGCACATCACTTGTAGTTGTCATGTCTTCTTAGCCTTCTCTATCTGTCATGATTTTTGAGACTTGCCAGAGGTTTCTGATAACTTTTACAGTTTTAAGGAATAACAGCCAGGTGTTTTGCAGAATATCCCTGTATATGAGTTTGTTTGATGTTCTTTCTATTGATTAGACTTAGGTTATAGGATTTTGTGAGTAAAGCCACAAAAGTTAAATATCATTCTCATCACATTGTATCAAGGGTGCATGATATCAACATGACTCACTGGTGACATTCAGCTGGGTAATCTGTCTAAGGCAATGCTTGCCAGGCCTCTCCACTGTAAAGTGACCCCATCCCCTCACTTTCCCTACCCCCCACAACCATTGCCCATTCTATATTCTGTTCTTTGGAAACAAATCACAAATTACAGGCCACACTAAGAAGGTAGGGAACTAAGCAACGCCTTTGTGATAGAAGAGAAAGGGTATCTATACAGATTGTTTTGAAATTTTCTGTATAGGAGATTCGTGTCTTCTCCTTTACTTCATTATTTATTGAATAATTTATTTTTATCAGTATAGACTCATGGATATTTATTTCATGCTTTCAATTACAGTCCAATGCTATATAACTTTTTGTTGTTGTTGATCAAATTGTTCTAGCTTTGTAGATTGGCTCTTGTGCCTGTTTAAGAAAATATAATGTTTTGATGTGGACTTCTGTACTTTCTGGCACAACGAGATGCTCCAGAATCATCCTATATGTTCTCTGACCCATATTTATAAACAGTAATCTCTCCAAATTTCTTTGGTTTCTTTTACTAAAGAAACTAGAAATCAAAACAAACTTTAACTAGAAATCCAAATCTGGGCTCTTTGTGTGCTCATTGCTACTTGTATTACTGCATCTAAGCAATATCAGCAGAGGAAGGAAATATATGTACATAGTCTTTTTTATTATAATTGAATGAAAATGTACATTCCCATATAAATTTGCATGCTCACCTACATACAGCTTCCACTGCTTTCCCTGCACGGTGACAGTACATTCTTCCTCTCTGCTCCATACATGTCCTACCCTTCCAACAGTCTCCTATCGCCTACTCTCCACCCACTTCCCTTCCTCCAGTATGGGGTCAGCAGGATGACATCCCATAGACACCTAGAACCATAAAGTGCCCACAAAACATGGTCACTCTGCGTTGCCAAGTCCAATCCATTGCTGTCTGAAGAGTTGACCTCCATTATGATTTATGGACAGGCACAGCATCAGGGCTAGGGGCCATGCTCCCAGGGAAATCCTGAAGCCCCTGGACCATCAATTATGGTCTTTTAGTGGAGGTCTTAAGGTGCACCCCTATTTATTCTTGTGTTGCCAGTGAGACTCAACTTTGTGAGTTCCCTCGTGGCTATCACTGGTCACAAGTCAATGTAGACGCCCACTCACGTGGGTCTCTCTGTCTTCTGGGTTCTCTTTCCCCCATGTTGTTATGGACCTTGGTGGTCATCCATTCCTGCTGAGTTGGAACCATTTGCTATACCCTCAGATGGCACCAACTGATACATGCACACAAATGTTTACCGCAGCACAGTCCACAATAGCTAAAATATGGAATCAACCCAGATGCCCAACAGCAGAGGAATGGATGGGCAAATTATGGTATATACACTCAGTGCAACACTATGCAATGATAAAGAACAACGATGATTTTAGGAAACATCACATAACCTGGTTTCAACTGGAGGACATTATGTTGAGTGAAAGTAGTCAGTGACAGAAGGACAAATATTGTATGAGACCCCTACTATAAGAACTTAAAATCAGACTCATGCATGGAAGAAAAGACTCTTCGACAACTGCAAGGGTGGGGAGGGCGGGAAAGTAATGGGGAGAGTGTTTAGATTTGGTAGCTGTAAGAAATTTGGTTGGTTGAAATCGGTGACAGCACACATTAGTAAGATCAATATTAATTGGACTTCAACACAACTTGTGTACATTTTCTAACTGTGGAGTCCCTCAGCTGTGCAAATAATTAACAAACTTGGCTACTGACTTAACATTCGGAAGTCTGGCCTGGCAAACTTTGGGTGCACCTTGGAAGAAAGGCCTGGCAGTCTATTAAAAAGTCAGCCACACTGAAAGCCCTACAGAGCATAGCTCTACTCTACGGGATGAGATATCTCAGTGTCTACTTACCATTACTATATAGCGGTTAAGTGTTATGTCTGCTAACCAAGAGGTGAGCAATTTAAATCCACCAGGTACTCCTTGGAAACTCCACACTCTATTGGCTAATACTAGGTCCTTTTGTGTTGCTATCTATTAGAATCAACTCAGTAGCAACAGGCTTGTTTTTCTTTTTTTTCTTTTTTTCTTGGTCTACTCGCAATAAACCAGAGTTAGTTAACAACAACTAGTTTATTTTAACCTCTATAAATAAACACATCTTAAATTATTTCTGTATCTCTCCACCTGTCTGTATATTAAACTAAATGAGTTTATACTGATGTCTCCGATTCTAATCCAGCACCATGTTGTTCACTGAAGCCTCACCCTCTAGTTTATCAGAAATCTTCCTCTTCAACAGTAAGAAATCTGGCTTCTAACATCTACTACCTACATATTGGTCCATTGATCAATCCATTGTTTCTAGCCTATCGACCAGTCTCAGTATACAAGGAAAACAGGTTAGAGTTCTTAACCTTTATTAGCATGAAAAAGAACTTTACCAACTAGCACATAGTGTTTACATCTAGATCACCTTGTCTTTGTGTCTTGCAGCTTCCCATTAAAACATGGTTTCTCAAAATTTCCTTACACTGGTATCTTTTCTTTCTTTCTTTCTTTTTTTTTTTTTTTTTGGTGTCTGCTTCCTCCAGTGGGTTTCATCATACATTTGTAAAGTTGTAATCACTTTTTTTTGGTTTTTTTTTTTTGGTCGCACTCTGCATTCTGTCCCGGGATATCCAGACCTCCTAGCTGATTTATTTATTTGCATATTTTAAGGTTGATTTTTTGTGTGTGTGCTATAATTTTCGATGTAACTTGACAAATACACAGACATGTATCTACCATTACAGTACCATACAGGTAAGTTCTACCACCCCTAAAACAATCACCAAGTCATACTCTTGCACCTCCCCAAGTCAAATTTTCCCTAGTCCCCAACTCAAACCCTTCTCTGTTGAAGCTCTGGCAACCATTGTTCTGTTTTGTCTCTATAGTTTTGGTTTTTCCAGAATGTCATACAAATGGAGTTACATAATATTTAATATTATTGTTTCTTTTACTTAGCAAAATCTATTCAAGGTGAATGTAAGTTGTCCTCTGACTTAACAGTTCATTAGTTCATTCTTTTTACAATCATTGAATGGCATTCCAATGTATGATGTAGCTCAGTTTTTTGTTTTGTTTTTGATCCATCCACTACTTGGTGGGCATCTTGGTTGCTTCCAATTTTTGCTAGAAAATTTTTTTTATTTTTATTTTTAAAATTTTTTATTTAATATGACTGAGCAAAAATGTACATTCCCCTATAAATTTACATGCCCAAATTTTATATGAATAAATTCTGTGCAACTTTTCATGTAGACATAAATTTTTAAATCAGTTGGGTAAATTTCTTAGAGCTCAATAACAGTATCATGGATTGAATTGCTCTCCCATCCCCAAATATATGTCAATGTAGTTAGGTCATGACACTCAACATTGTGTGGTTGTCTTCTATTTTGTGACTGAAGTTATCTTCCTGTGCACTGTAAATCCTGGTCTCTGCCTGTGGTTAATGAGGCAGGATTAGTCTATGTTAAGAGGATTAGGGTGGGACATAATACCCTCACCCAATCTTCCCCCTGATACAATGTAAAGGGAGTCTCCCTAAGGTGCAGCCTGTATCACTTTTTATTGAGCAGGAGAGAGAAGCAAGCAGAGACAGGGACTTCACGTCACCAAGAAAGCAACTGTAGGAGCAGAGTGTGTCCTTTGGAGCTGTGGAGCCCTGGGCTGAGAAATTCTTGAAGCAGGGAATGACTGATGAGAAAGACCCTCCTCCAGAGCCAACAGAGAGAAGAAGCCTTCTCTTGGAGCTGAGTTTGAACTCAGATTTGTAACCTACTAGACTGAGAATAAATTTCTTTCTTAAAACCCATCCCCATGTGGTGTTTCTGCCATAACCACACTAGCTGATTAAGACTTTGCCCACAGGGTAATCTAGCTTCACAAGAAACTGTCAGATTAGCAATGTTACTCTACACCCTTGCCAACTGTGGTGTAATGGATTGCTTTTTGTGTGGCCTTTCTAGCCAGCGTTTTGTCATTCTACTTAGGTGAGTGGGTGGGACTGTGTGACCTAGCAATTGTGATCCATTGAGAGGGTTGGTCAATTTTGCCATTCTTCTGGGCTTGAAATGAACCTCTCCAGAGTCAAGGAGGGAAACCCTGGTGGTGTAGTGGGTTGAGTACTACATCTGCTAACCAAAAAGTCAGCAGCTGAAATCCTCCAGGTGCTCCTTGGAAGCTCTATGGGGCAGTTCTACTCTGACCTCTAGGGTCACCATGAGTAGGATCTGACTCGATGGCAGTGGGTTTTTTAAGTTAGGGAAACGAAGAGCCCACCAGCACTAAGGAAGGAGAGAATGGCAGGAGAGACCCATAGGAGAGACTCTCAGGAGACAGTGCAGTAGGTTTCCTGGCCCGCAGACAGAGAAAGCTGAATGCCTTCGGGTAGAGACTAAGGGCCAGAGATAGAACAGGCAGAGTAAAATAAGAGACTGCATCTCGAGCATAACCTGCAACATTTTGTTTCCTGATTCTCTTTTCAAGCATGAGTCCATTGTTTCCCTTAGTTTCTCTCAAGGTTAAGGACTAATCTGTGCTCCCTTTAGGTCTATGGAAAGACAAGTGAAAATCATAACAGAAAAACAAAGGAATTATATGATAGACAGACCAACAGCAGGCCCCAAACATCAATTAAGATGCCAACACATCTGAGATGCAACCATTGTGACTACCTAAAGGTTAACTTTCTACAAATTCCTAGGACTCATAAATCCTTATCCCTCCTCCTATAAAACCTCCAGGTAGTCTCACTTTTGAGTAGACAGATTTTGGAGGAATGATCCCTTCTCTCTTCGTGCCTACTTATACGCAATAAATGTCTTGCTTCTCATCTCACCCCTGTCTCATCGATTGGCTGTGGCAGGCAGCATGAACTGTGCTTAGTTTTGTGGTAACACAGAGAAATCTACACCTGACCCCCAAATTTCGGACTTGCCAGCCTCCACAATCACATGAGACAACTCCTTCACATGGTTTATGAGTTCTGTGAGATGATGCAGTGAATCAGGGAACCCAAAGACCAGAGCAAGAGCACTAAGGCAGAGGGAATAGTTGGTGTTAGAAATGACGGGGTAGTACAGCAGCTTGGAAAATGTGGACATCTGGGGCAGCTTTAACTTCTTTCTCACAGGAACCACCTTTGAGCTGATCCTTACAAAAGAAATTATTCCTTTACAAATGTTGAGGTTTTTTTTTTGGTTAGGTATTATTTTTTTCATTTTAGTCATTTTTACTGGTATGTGATGTCCATTTACATAATTTTGTTCCCAATCTTTCTCCTACATTTCTTTCAGTTTGCTCTAGAAAATTCTTCTCATTATTCAGCAATAAGTTGACCCAAATTACTTGTCCCTAGCCTATTTATTTTCCCAATGCCACTTGAGAAAGATGCCTCAGTGCTGCTCCTGTTGTGCTCTGTGACAACTTTGCTGCTGTGCCCAAGAAGCTGTCTTCCAGCACACTGGCAAATCCACATGGGCCCAATTACATTGTTTTCTTTTTAATCCTCAGGAAACTACATGCCGCCCTTCTCTTCAACTTTGTACTGTTCTTTCTTATCTAAGGCCTGAAACAGCACTGCTTATTCCGCAAGTTCAAGAGTATCTTATAAAATGACTTATATTCACAATTTTAAAGGACCCTTCTCTCTTTACAGATTAGACTTAAACTCTGGGATTGGGCCTTAGAAAAACATTTTTCCCTATTTTTTTTTAAAATATCTTTTTCATCACTGAGTACATATCCTTTCTTACAAAAAGTTCTCTTTCATGATAAAAGAAAAGCCATGCTTTACTTTGAAAATAAACATTAATTACAATCAAAGACATCAAATGACCAATGCCCTGCAATGGGTGTTGCTGGGACCACTTTAACTTACTTAGGTAAGTAGGTACATTACTGTCGTTGTGATGTGCTGTTAAGTTGGTTTTGACTCACAGTGACTGTCTTAGTCATCCAGTGCTGCTATAACAGAAGTATCACAAGTGAATGGCTTTGACAGGAGATTGTTAAGGGGATATGACATTTACAGAACAGAAAGGAGGAGTGTGTTGTCACTGGGCAACAAGAGCAGTAGGAGCTGCACATAGGCGGGCATGTGAATTTAAACTGGATTTTACACTTTCACTCAACCAAAACAAAAAAAGAGAGAGAGAGAGAAATTTTATTCTGTCACAGTCCAGCAGATCACAAGTCCAAATTCAGAGCATCAGCTCCAGGAGAAGGCTTCCTCTGTTGGCTCTGGAGGAAAGTCCTTGTGAAACTTTCCATGAACTAGGGGCTTCTGAGGCGTACGGACCCCAGGTCTACAGGAGATGCTCTGCCCCCAGCACTGCTTTGTGGGTGGTGTGAGCTCCCCCAATCTCTCTACTAGTTTCTTTATATCCCAAGAGATTACCTCAAGGCACAATATAGTCTTACACCTTGACTCCTGCCCCACCAACACAACCACAACACATCCTTCTACATTAATGCCATACATGTAGGATTTACAACACGGAGGAACATCACTCAATACCATGAATCACACCCCAGCAAAACTACTGCACATATTTTAGGTGGAACACAACTCAATCCATGACGGTGACCCCATGTACAATAGAACAAAGCACTGCCCAGTCCTGCACCCTCCTCACAACCAAGCTTAAGGCCACTGTTGCAGCTAATGTGCCAGTCCATCTCACTGAGGGTCTTCCAGTCTATGGCATAATCAATATCCTTCACTAACATTATAATTCAAGTGAAGCAATTCTTCATCTTCCTTATTCTTCGTTCAGCTTTTTCATACATGTCAGGCAACTGGAAATACCATGATTTAGAGCAGAGGCACCTTAATCCATAAGAGACACCCTGGCTTTTTAATACATTCAGAGTTAAAGAGGCCGCGCCTGTGGCCATGCATCGTTGGATTTCGTGACTGCCGCGTCCCCGGGTGTTAACTGCGGATCCAAGTAAAAAGAAAGCCTTGACTTCAATATTTTCTCCCTTTATCACGATGCTGCTTATTCGTTCAACTGTAAGGATTTTTTTTTTTTTATGTTGAGGCTCAATTCACACTGAAAGCTCGAGTCTTTGATCTTTATCACTAAGTGCTTCAAATCCTCTTCACTGTCAGCAAGCAAGGTTGTGTTATCTGCATAACACAGTTTGTTAATGACTGTTCTTCTATCCTGATGCCCCATTTTTCACATAGTCCAGTTTCTCAAATATTTGCTTCAGCATACAAACTGAATAAGTATGGTGAAAGGATAAAACCCTGATGCACACCTTTCCCGATTTTAAACTACACACGTACATATAATATATAAATGCCACCCAAGTGCTGTCATATTATATGTGAAATAATAACATTGATAACAAATTCTATTAAGTGGTAAGTGCCGTGCACTATATTGAGTATTTTATATCACCTTTTTTAAAACTTCAAAGTAGATACTTAGTGATAATACTTAAAAATAATCTTACTTTACAGAAAAAGAAATGGATGCAAAAACATATTTGGTAATTGCTCAAATGGAAGAGCTTGGGGTTTAAATCCCAGCCCTCTGATTTTAGTGCCCATGGCAAAATCAATCTCTTCATATTAGTGGGCTAATATTATATAGACAGCTTTGAGTCTTTATTTTTTCCCTAAACATTTTATTGTGCTTGTCTTCCTGTGTTATTAAATCCTCTTCCAAAACAGTTTCTACCGGCAGGATAGTGTTCCATAGAATAAGCATGCTAAAACTAATTCAGCATTTCCTTAGGATGTTAATTTGAGTTATTTTAATATTCCAAGCCCTTCTTCATGCCTGTCCAAACACATATGTATGCTTAGACAGGGAAATAGAATCATAAAATGACAGAATGCAAAGAACTAGTCTACTTTATTCTCTCTCTGGAAGATATTTTCTGCAGGAATATTGATCTGACAATTTTTCAAGGAATAGAGTCCTTCTTTGAAAAGCCGTTGACAAGCTATAGCGTTTAATATCGTCTACTTCCTGTGTTCTCTAGGAAAATCATGGGTTTTTGTTGCTCTTGTTATTATCAACACTTATGAAATCAACTCTAATCTTTATCTTCAACTTTGCAAATATGGTTTAAAGAAATTAAGTCCTTGAAAAGCCCTGAAAATAAACCAAACAAGAAAAACAGCAATTGGCTTTTCAAGGAGGACTTTAAGCAAAGCTTCTGTTAATACATCATACTCTATTGGCATATTAAACTACACATTGTATATCTTTTTCTTGTCTAATCAAGAGAAAATGATATACAATTATGCCAAGCTAAACTACACAGAATGTTGTGATTATTACTCTTGGCTTACAAGAGCTGCTACTTTGATAGATTCAATCATCAGCAGATTTTTTTAGTTTCAATTTTATCGACATTTTAAAGAAAGTGGAAATATAGAAAGACAACATGATGCTACCAAAAAAAGAACACAAGAATCAGTTACCTTGAGTGTTCACTGCCACAGAGAAATTAATTAATTGTGTGACCTTGGGAAAGTATCTTGTTTATTCATGTTTTGGGTTCTTAATTAGTAATATAAGGATATTAGGATATAAGTAGATAAATCTTTCTTTAGCCAACCCAAATCCATTAGCAAGGAGAATAGAAGGGCTATAAGCACATAAAATATGTTAAAGAACACGACTAATCTTTGTTAAATATGTTAAATGTCTTAAAATCTTGGAGTAAGGGAAGCTGTTCAGTACAGTGTTGTGCAGGCTCTGCAATAAGCACTTCCATACTCAGACACCAGCTTTGTCATTTGCCAGCAATGTAAACTATTACAGTTTATAATGGCAATTCCCATCTAATGTGGCAGAGTGGATTAAATGAGACAACTGTAAAGAGCATAGTCCTGGGAACAGAAACATTCCTCAATAAATGATGGTTATTCTGGTATTTTTTATTAAAATATACAGATATTTTAACAGAGAGCCAATGACTGATTGTTAACATGGTTGAGAACTATGACTCGAATCCAGTGCTAGTTCTTATCATGTATAGGTTTAGGCTCCTGAATGGCACACATGGGGTTGCCATGTGTCAGAATCAATTTACTGTCAACTGGGGTTTTTAAGTAGTTCTCATAATACTCTGAGGAGAATAATAGCTACTTAGAGGGTGGAAACATTCATTGGATTAGTCAACACAGTCTTTCAGTAACTCTGACCTGTAACTGACAAAGTGATTGAAGCACTCTAGCAGGCTTTTCCAAAAAGGATTCCACTGTAGCCAAAAATACAGTGAGCCCAAATACCTGGAAACAGACCCAGCAACAGACGAATAGGCTATAAACCAGGCCAAAAGTCCCGGAAACTGTTAGCTAGGGGGTAGCCGGTAAAGGATCACAAACCTATATGTAGGATACCAGACTGCTTTTGTGACATTTATGCATTTTGAAATTACATCTTTTTGTTATCTTTTAATGTTTAGTTTTTAGTGTTTAATTTTAGTTCTGTTAAACAATTTGGGACTCTTTGACCATGCTCAAAGGCCATAAGGTTAGGTGTTTCTTACTACTCTTGGCCCAAGTTTTGGTGATGGCAGCAGTACTGCAAATGAGACAACCCCAAGAGGGAGGTGAAATCTCAAGGGACAAAACTGAGATACATAGGCAGTCCTTCCCCACCAAGATGTTCTCTTACCACAGCAATTCTCTACTAAAATGTCATAAGGTTCTAGAGCTGTTTACAAAGAAAGATATTGGTTTACTCCAAAGTACTTATTTATTCTGAGATCAGTCATTGAACACATATTTATTGAATGACTACACCAGTCCAGTTGCCAACCAAGTTGACTTCAATCCATGGCAGCCCCATGTATGCCAGAGTAGAACTGGGCTAGAGAGGATTTTCAGTGGCTGATTTTGAAAGTAGATCACAAGGCCTTTCTTCTGAGGTGCTTCTGGGTGTACTCAAACCTCTAACATTTTTGTTAGCAGCTGAGAGCAATAACTGTTTGCACAACCCCAGGACTTCAGATAGCCTGTAGGCCCTGGGAATCCCACACAAAACTAAACGTGGCTTCTTCCCTCAATTCACTATGGGAAAATACAGTGAGGGAATTATAGAAATAAGACCTTCAACACATAGTTGAAAGTAAAAGACTAACTGAAAGTTCTTGTCGCTCATCAGAAATACAAAGGCTTTGGATATCTTTATGTCAATCCTATGTGACTCAGCTTTGAGCCAACACTGTTGCTTTTCTACTTCTGTGTTTGGAGCCTAGTTATAATTTACCATAAACTTTGGGCAAGTCCAGGGAAGCAGTCATGACTTTGGGGGATGAGCCCAGGTATTGGGAGCTACCTTCTCAGCATCCAAGTGCCTCGATGAACTGTGCTCAGTTCTTGCTCTGAAACCTGAACTCTGTGACAAGGCTGTAAATACCAGAAAACAGGACTGTCATGCTGTCAGATACTCATTTGCATCTGAAAATACTGACTGCTCCCATCTGACAGTCAGGTCACTCTCACTGCTTCCTGTTAGACATTCTGAAAGTGCTACTTCTCTGCGTGCCTTCTTGTCCTTTGTTTTCTTCAAGGGCCAAATTAAATCTAATTTCCCCCACAGTCACTTCCACGATTATGCAAATCCTTGAATACTCTGGGGGTCAGTTCTACCCGGGCCTCTAGGGTCGCCATGAGCCAGATCTGACTTGATGGCACCTGGCTTTGGCTTGGCTCAGTTAACATATCATTTAAAATTCCTATAGCATTCATGGTCAGTTTGAGATAATTTACTTCTTATTTACAAACTACCTGTTCTTATCTGATATTTATTATATTTATATGAATTTTGACTTGCTGCAATCTTTTGTGTGGTTCTTAGGAACTGTGTTGATGATGTATGTTTTCTCTATTCTCAGTTCTAGACCAACATGGAGTCTACTTTATCACCTTATTGAATGCTCACTCCAAGTACTGCTGTGAACTTAAGCAAGCAGACCATCGTAAAGACTGGTAGGGAGTGGAGGGGCAGGGCCAAGACGGCAGAATAGACACACGTCTTCTTGATTCTGTTTGAGAAGTAAGGCCTAGGAAAACAACTGAGTGGAGCACAGTGGATATTCCAGGAGCCCCAAGATCAGGTGTAGGGCTGTGAGATCAAACCAGGTGACAGAAAAGGGAAAATTACTTTCATCAGAGCCAAGGAGCAATGCAGAGTCCCATAGCTGCAGGCACAATGACTGAGAGGCTTGCAAATACAGATGCCATCCTTGTTAACAGGGAGACCGGGACTAGGACTGCTGAGCCTGAGAGCCTGGCAGGGGCTGGCTGCATGCTGAGCTGCAGCACCTCAGTAGACAGTGTCTTTTATAGCACAGGGGCTGAGCTTAAGGCAGTCACATCTGGAGAATCCAGCAGCAGATGGCAGCCAAGGGAACCAGTGCCCTTTCCCCATCTCTTCTCTGAGCTGCACCATAGATTGTGCTGGCTCAGCACAGGAGACGTGGCTCAGGCAGTACACTATCCTAGTCAGCTGAGAGGCAGAATCAGCCACATCTGGGGGCTCATCTAGGGCTGGCTGGCTGCCATGCTAAGCAGTAGCAACTTACTGGACAGTGCCTCTCCCAGCAGAAAAGCTGTTTTTAAGACAATCATATTCAGAGAATGTAGTGGCAGCTGGTGGCCATGTGGCAGTGCTTTTAGCCCTCCCTTCTTTGAGCCACATCAAAGCGTCTGCATACACAGCCCTTGAGAGATTCCACAAGTGGGTACCGTTTTGTCAGCTACAAGGCAGGGCCTCTTACTCCTGAGGCTCTGGCTGGTACCAGCTGCTTCTGCAGAGCACCACACTTAGCAGAAAAGCAAGCTCTCAAGAAAATTGCATCTAGAGAACAGAGCAATGGCTGGTAGCCAAGTGTGGTAGTGCCATTTACAACTCCCTTCACTGAGCCACATCACAGCATCTATTGACAGGCTCCCAAGAGACTCCATAAGTAGGGCACCATTTTTGTCAGCCAGGATGTGGGTCCTGACACACCTGAGGGCCCGGCTGCTACCAGCGGCCACTGGACAGCTCCTCTCTCAGCAGAAAAGGAGTTTTTATGACAATACTACCTAAAGAACACAGCTGTGGCTAGGGACTGAGTGTAGTGACACCCTTCTCTCCTACCACCTCTCAGCTATGGCACAGTGTTTCCTGGCATGACTCAGGAGAGTCAACACAACGGCCATCATTGTAAGCAAGGAGGTGGGGCCAGCCACCCTTGAGGGCCCAGCTTGGGTCAGCCACTCAGCTGAGCAACATCAAGAGGCTGGACAGTATCTCCATCACCAGGTAAGCTCTACTTAAGTCAGTTATACACAGAGAATGCAGTGGCAGTTGGTGACCAAGTCTAGCAGTGCCCTTGCTCATTCCCTTCTTAGAGCTATAACAGCTTCTGTTGGTGCAACACCAGAGAAGCTGAACAGCTTTCTGATAGTGCAAAGAAAACAATCAATATGGAACATTTAAAGAAGCAGACCTCCACAGCTCTAGAAAACTCCCAAAATAAAGAATCAAAGACCTTCCCAGATGAAGAAGCTTTCCTGAAATTATCAAAGGTAGAATACAAAAGAATTATGTATAGAACCCTTCTAGAGATTAAACAAACTGCAGCAGAACAAAATGAGAAGTTAAGCCAGCTATATGAACTGCTAGCACATCAATGAGCTGAAATTCACCAGGTCAGTAATAAAATTACAGAATTGGACAACTCAATGCAAAGCCAAAAGAGCAAAACTGAGGAAATGGAAGGCAGAATTAGCAAGACTGAAGACAAAGCAACTGACACCAGCATTTATGAGGAGAAATCAGATAAATGAAGCAAGAAAAATGAAAAAGCATTAAGAAGCATGCAGGATTCTGCCAAGAGGAATAATCTGTGAGTAACAGGAGATCCTGAACAGGGAGGAATGGCAGAAAATACAGAGAGAGTTGCTGAAAAGTTGCTGAAAGAGAACTTCCCTGACATCATGAAAGAAAGGAACATAGCTATTCATGATGCTTATCAAGCAAAAGGTAGACACCAAGAGAAAGATACAAAGACATAATCAAACTTAATAAAATGAAACATAAAGAGAGACTCTTAAAGGCGGCAAGGCTTGAATCAAAACTAATGTGCAAAGGGAAGCCTTGTAGGCTGTCTTCTGGAATTCTCAGCAGAAACTATATTGGCAAGAAAGCAGTAGGATGACATACAAAACCTTGAAGGAGAAAAATTTCTGAGCAAGAATTATATATCCTGCACAACTGTCTCTCAAATGTGACAGTGAAATTAAGAGAGGTTTAGATAAACAGAAGCTTAGAGACTTTGTAAAAATCAAACCAAAATTATAAGAAGTATTGAAAGAAGCACTTTGTTTAGAAAATCAGTAACATATGTGTATTCAAGGATGCAATGCATGACATAGCATTGAGAGTTCTACACAGGGAACTCATAAAGCTCAATCAAAGTTAAAATATTAAAATTAGGGAAACAGAGATCTTAACATGTAAACTATCATATCATCACACTACAAAGAGGGATATATTACACACTTATAGTGTAATATTCAGAAAGAGAGGAAATTAAGGAGATATATAGAAGTTAAAGATTGGTTTAAACTCAGAGTGTTAGGGGGAACAAAGGGATAACCACAAAGCAAACTAAAAGTACTACATATTAAAATACAAAACATAATACAGGTGTCTCAACAAATACAAAACCAACACTGAAAAAGATGAAAACAAAAAGACCATTAAAAAAAAAAAAAGACCCAGAAGACAATATTAAGTGGAACAGAGAAAATGTCAACAACACAAAAACAAAGGCACCAAACAGACAGAACTAAATACATATCTATCAGTAACACTGAATGTAAATGGACTGAATGTATCAATCGACAGAGAGTAACAGAGGGATTGAAGAACACAATCCATCTATATACTGCTTATAACAAATATACCTTACTCTCAAAGATATGAACAAACTGAAAATCAAAGGATGGAAAAATATATACCAACCTAAACAACATGCAAAGAGCAGGAGTGGCAATAGCGATGTCAGATAAAATAGACTTTAAGGTAAAATTCATCACCATGGACAAGGATGGTCACTATATATTACTTAAAGGTTCAATATATAAAGAAGATATAACAATAAATATTTATGGACCCAATATTAGAACATCTAAATACATCAAACAAATGCTGACAACATTGAAAAATGAGATAGATTACAACAACAATAGGATATCTCAACACTCTACTTTAAGTAATGGACAGATCATCCAGAAAAAAGCTCAATAAAGATACAGATCTTATTGTGACAATCAACCAACTCAATCTCATTGGCATATACAGAACTTGTTACCCAACAAGAGGTAAGTCAACTTCTTTTCAAATATACATAGACCACTCTGCAGAGTACATCACATACTAGACCATAAAGCAAGTCTCAACAAAATCCAATGCACTGAATTATTGCAAAGCATCTTTTCGGACCATAAAGCCATGAAAGTTGAAATCAACAGCGGAAAAAACATGAGTAAAAATTTGAACTCATGGAAACTGAACAACACTTTGCTCAAAAATTCATGGATCATAGAAAAAAATCAAAGATGCAATAAAGAAATTCATGGAATCAAATGAGATTGAAAACACATCCTACCAGAACCTACAGGATACAGCAACAGCAATGCTCACAGGTCAGTTTATTTCTATAAGCACACACATCCAGAAAGAAGAAAAGGCTGAAACCAAAGAATTAACTCCACAACTAGAACAAGTAGAAAGAGAACAACAGAAGAACTCCTTGGGCATCAGAAGAAAACAGATAATAAAAGTTAGAGCAGAAGTAAATGAACTAGAGAACAGAAAAACAAATGAAAGAATTAATGAAACCAAAAGTTAGTTTTTTGAAAAGATCAAAAAAATTAATAAACCACTGGCTAAACTCACAAAAGAAAAGCAGGAGAGGAAACAAATAACCTGATGAGAAATGAGATGGGAGGTGTCACAACAGACTCAACCAAATATTTAAAGTATCATAACAGAATACTACAAAAAATTGTACTCTGAGTTTAAAACCTAGAGTAAATGGACAAATTTCTAGATTCACATCACCTTCCAAAATTATCACAATGAGAAGTAGAACAACTTAATAAACTCATCACAAAGGAAGAGATTGAAAAAGTAATAATAAAAACAAAACTACCAACAAAAAAGAGTCCTGGACCAGACAGCGTCACTGGAAAATTCTACCAAACGTTTAAAAACCCAGTGCCATTGAGTCAGATCTGACTAATGTTGACTCTAGAGGAGTTAATTCCAATACTACTGAAGCTATTTCACAGCAAAGAAAAGGACAGAATATTCCCAAATTCGTTCTAACATCCTCCTGATACTAAAGCCAGGGAAAGATCCCACAAAAAAATAAAATTACAGATCAATATCACTCATCAACCTAAATGCAAAAATCTTCAACTAAATCCTAGCCAACAGAATTCAACAACATATCAAAAAAAAAAAAAAAAAAAATCATCATGACCAAGTTGGATTCATGCCAGGGTCGCGGGGCTGGTTCAACGTCTGAAAAATAATTAATGTGATCAACCACATAAATAACACAAAGGATGAGAATCAACTGATTTCATTAACTGATACAGAAAAGGCATTTGACAAAGTCCAACACCCATCCATGTTAAAAACTCTCAGCAAAATAGGAACAGAAGGGAAATTCCTCAATGCAATGAGGGGCATCTATGCAAAGCCAAACACCTACATCACCCTGAACAGACACAGACTTAAAGAATTCCCCCCAAGAATGGGAACCAGACAAGGACACTGACTCTCACCACTTTTATTTAACACTGCGCTAGAGTTTCTGCCAGAGCAATAAGACAAGACAAAGAAATAAAGGGCATCTTCACTGGTAAAGAAGCAGTAAAAAGTGTCCCTATTTGCACATGATATGATAGTATACACAGAGAACCGTAAAGAACCCATAAATAAATTACTAGAACTAATAGAAGAGTTCAGCAAACTATCAGGATATAAGATAAACATAAGTAAATCAGTAGGATTCCCTTACACCAACAAAGAGATCATCAAAGAGGAAATCACCAAATCAATACAATTTAGTATAGCCTCCAGGAAGATAAACTTCCTAGGAAGAAATTTCACCACAGAAGAAAGAGACCCATACAGACAAAATTAGAAGACTCTACTGCAAGAAACCAGAAGAGACTTACATAAACCTACCGTGCTCATGGAAAGGAAGCCTTAATGTTGTGACAATGTCTATTTTACCCAAAGCAATCTACATATTCAACGTAATTCCAATACATATTCCAGTGTCACTTTTTAATGAGATGGGAAAACAAATCATCAACTTTGTCTGGAAAGGGAAGAAACTCCAGACAACCAAAGCATTACTGAAGAAGGAGAACACAGTGGGAGGCCTCAGACTACCCAATCTTAGAAACCTACTACACTACCATGATATTCAAAACAGCCTATTACTGATACAAAAACAGATACATAGACCAGTGGAACAGAATAAAGAACCCAGAAATATCATCCTCCTAAGTGCCATTGATATTCGACAAAGGCCCAAAGGTTGTAAACTTGAGTAAGAAACAGTCTCTTTAAAAAATAGTGTTGACAAAATTGGATATCCATCTGAAAAAATCAAAACAAGACCCATATCTCACACTTTACACAAAAACTAATTTTAAACAGATCAAAGGCCTAAATATCAAACCTAAAACAATAAAGATCATGCAAGAAAAAACAAGGTCAACAATGGAAGTTCTAATATGTGGCTTAGACAGACTACAAAATCTGACTGACAATGCGCAAACAACAGACGAGAAAATAGACAAACGGGAACTACTAAAAATCAAACATTTATGCTCATCCAAAGACTTTATCAAGACAGTTAAAAGACTACCTACAGAATGGCAAAAAGTATTTGGCAACTGCATATTGGGTTGACATCTGATTTCCATCATCTACAAGATACTGTAAAATATCAACAAGAAAAGTAAATAACCCAATTAAACAATGGGCAAAGGAGATGGGCAGACACTTCCCTAAAGAAGACATTCAGGCAGCCAAAAAACATATGAAGGAATGCTTGTGATCGTTATGTATTAGAGAAATCCAAATCAAAACTACAGTGAGACACTATCTCATCCTAACAAAGTTAGCAATAATCAAAAAAACTCAAAACAACAAATGCTGGAGAGGCTGAGGAGAAATTGGAACTCTCCTGTACTGCTAGTGAGAATGCAAAATGGTACGACGTTTTTGGAAAGCAATTTGACCTTTTCTTAAAAAGCTAGAAATAGAAATACCATTTGATCCAGCAATCCCATTTCTTGGAATACAACATACAGAAATAAAGGTTGTCACACAAACAGATACATGCACATGAATGTTTATTGTAGCACTGTCCACAATAACAAAAGGATGGAATAGGCCAAGGGGCCCATCAACAGACAAACAGACAAAGTATGCTACATGTATACAATGGAATACTATGCAATAATAAAGAACAATGATGATTTTCAGAAGCATCTTAAAAACTGGATTCAACTAGAAGACATGCTGAATGAAATTAGTCAGCTGCAAAAGGATAAGCATTGCATGAAACCTATGCTATAAGGACTTAAAAATAGATTTATGTACAGAAGAAGACTCTTCGATGGCTACAAGAGTAGGAGGGAGGGAGAGAGTTGTTTATAGATTAGATAGTTGCTAGGAATTTTGTTAGGGGAAGGGAATGACAGCACGCTGTAGAGGGCAGATCAACATAACTAGACTACACCATAAACTTAAAGGTCGCCATGAGACGGATCCGACTTGATGGCATTTGGCTGGCTGGCTTTCTAAATTTCATCCAACATTTCAAAGGATAAAGTAGCAGGGATGGGGGTCTTGGGACCATGTTTTCAGGAGACATCGAGGTCAACTGGCACAACTAGTCTTCTGCACCCCATATTGGTGAGTGGCATCTGAGGTCTCAAAAGGTAGCAAGCTGCCATCTGAGGAACACCAATTGGCCCCAACCCATCTAGAACAGATGATGACTAAAAACATCAAAGACACTGGAAAAAATGATCCCAGGAGACAGAAGGATGCATATGAATGGGAGACTGCATCAGCATGAGACCAGAAGAACTAAATGGTGCCCAGCCACCACCAAAGGCAGTGGTAATGGGGGACACAATGTGCAGTCACTGATGCAGCACAAGAAAAAGAGGTGTGCAGTTCAATAACTCTACTAAAAGATCAGAAATGATGGTCTGAGAGCCTAGAGGTTCCCCTAGGCATGCTGCTGGGAACATGACTCCTAGACATGCTGTTGGCTCAGATCTGAAACCAGTACTGAAGTCAACTCTTCAGACAAGAATGGACTGGACTCAGAGACAGTATAAGCATGTGATACGTGTCCTTTATAGTTTTATACATTTATAGGAGGCTGTCCTATTGGTTTCTTTCTAGATGCAAGAGGATAGGGTGGAGAGGAGGGAACGAGGTTTCGTTAAAAGATACTAGAACAGTGAAGAGAAGGAGTGCGCTGTCACAGGGTGAGAAGAGCAGATGGAGTTAGAGATAGGACGTCACGCAAAATTGGTTAGGATTGTATACTTTCTCTTAATCATCATCATCATAATAAAGATTGGCAGAGAGCAACATTTTCTTTTAAAAAGTTCAGTGAACCAAACTGAAATGTATTGTCGTAAGACTTCTTTGATTCCTAAATACTTGTACCACCAGAAAAATTCACACTGTAACATGTGTTGTCTGTTTTTGTTTGGTGCTATTGAGTTGGTTCCATCAAGTTCTTTCCCACTTTATGTAAAAAGAACAAAATACTGCCTAGTTCAGTGCCGTCCTCACGGTCCTTGTTGTGTTTGAATCGATTGTTGCAGCCACTATCGCAGCCCATCTCATTGAGGGTCTTCTTCCTTTTTTCCTGACCCTCTACTACATCAAGCATGATTTTCTGCTACAGAGACTGACAACATGGCCAAAGTATATGAGACGAAGTCTTGCTATCTTCCCTTCTAAAGAACATTGTGGTTGTATTATTTCCAAGACACATTCATTCATTCTTCCGGCAGTCTATGTTACATTTAATATTTCTCATCAACACCATAATTCAAAGGAATCAATTCTTCTTGGTCTTCCTTATTCATTATCCAGTTTTCACATGCATATGAGGTGACTGAAAATACCATGCCTTGGGTCAGGCACCCTTTAGTCCTCAAGTGAGAACTTTGGTTTCTAACATATGAATAGTTAAAGACGTCTTTTGCAACTTATTTGCTCACTGCAATACAGCATTGGATTTTATGACTGCTGCTTCAGATTTGCCCAGTGCAACACAGCATTTGGTTTTATGACAGCTGCTCCCGCTGAATTTCACTGTGGATCCAAGTTAAGTGAAATCCATGACAACTTCGGTCTTTTCTCCATTTATCATGATGTTACATATTGATCCATTTGTGAGGATTTCTGTTTTCTTTATGTTGAGGTACAATTCATACTGAAGTCTTTGATTCTCATCAATAAGTGCTTCAAAGTCTCTTCACTGTCAGCAAGCAAAATTGTGTTATCTGCCTATCTCAGATTACTAATGAGCATTCCTTCAATCCTGGTGCCACATCCAGCTTCTTGGATTATTTGCTCAGCATATCAGTTGAGTAAATATAGTGAAAGTTTACAACCCTGAAACACACCTTTTTCAGTTTTACAGCACGCAACATCCCTTTATTCTATTCCAATGACTACCTCTTGATCTATGTACAGGTTCTGCATGAGTACAATTAAGCGTTCTGAAATGTCCATTCTTTGAAATGTTATCTATTATTTGTATATAGGTAAAAACTGTTCTTGTATTCTCCACTTTCACCGAAGATCCATTTGACATCAGCATTTCACACTCTCTTCTGAATTCGGCTTGAGTTTTTGGCAATTCCCTGTCAATGGACTGCTGCAACCACTTTTTAATAATCTTCAGTAAAATTTTACTTGTGATATTAATGAGATTGCTCAATCATTTCTACATTCAGTTGTATCACCCTTTTCTGGATTTCGCACAAATGCAGATCTCTTCCAAATGGTTGGCCAGGTCTTCAAAATCTCTTGGTCAGCACTGCATCCATTTGTTGGCACATCTTAATTGGTAATCCTTCGATTCCTGGAGCCTTGTTTTGCACCAATGCCTTAATTGCAGCATGGATTTCTTGATTGTATTCCACCTCCAGTAATAATCAAACATTGACCAATTGTTCTTGGTACAGTGACTGTGTATTCCTTCCATCTTCTTATGTCAGTCAACATTTTGCCCATAGAATCTTTCAGTATTACAACTCAAGGCTTGAATTTTTTTTCTATCAGTTGTTTTGGCTTGAGAAATTCAAAGTGTGTAATATTTTATTTTGTCTGCTCGAGCTGCCTTTTGAAATCTTCTGTTAAGCTAATCTTTTTACTTCTTCATTCATTCAATTTTCTTTAGCTATTATGCATTTCAAAGCAAGTTTCACAGTCTCTTCTGATATCCATTTTGGTCTTTTCTTTTTTTCCTGCCTTTTAAATGACCCTTAGCATTTTCATATGTGGTGTCCAATCATCTGGTTTTAGGTAGTTAGTCTGGAGTACATCAAATCTATTCTTGAGATGGCTTCTAAATTCAGGTTTTATGGGTTCAAGGTCATAATTCGGCTCTTGTGGACTTTCTAAGTTTCTTCAGCTTCAATCTGCATTCACGTAGGAGCTTTTGATAGTCTGATCCCTAGTTGGCCTCTGGCTTTGTTCTGACTGATGCATACTGAGCTTCTCTATTGTCTCTTTCTACACATACAGTAGATTTGATTTCTATGTATTTTATCTGGGGAGCTCCAAGTGCATAGATGCAATTTATGTTGTTAAAAAATGTATTGCAGTGAAGTAAGTCACTATTGCTATAAAATTCCATCATGTAATCTCTGGCATTATTTCTATCACCAAGGCTATATTTTCCAACTATCAATCCTTCCTCTTTGTTTCCAACTTTTGCATTTTAATCATCTGTAATTATCAATGTATCTTGACTGCATGCTTGGACAAATTTTAGATGGCAGAAGTTGGTAAAAATCTTCAGTTTCTTAATCTTTGGCATTAGTGGTTGGCTTGTAACTTTGAATATTACTTATATTAATTGGTCTTCTTTGTAGGTGCATAGATATCCTATCATTGACAACTTTTTACTTCAGTGTAGAGCTTTTGAAGACGAATATGATGTGATTCCTCCTCAATATGTCAGTCTTGGCACAGTAAATTAGAACATGTGATTGTCTGACTGAAAACGGCCCACACTGATCCACTGTCAGCTCACTAATGCCTAGGGCATCAATCAACATGTGTTTCAATTCATTTTTGACAACTTTCAGTTTTTCTAAATTTATTTACTTTGTACATTCCACACTCCAATTATCAATGGACATTTGTAGCTGTTTCTTCTAATTTTGAGTTGCACTAACTCAGCCAATAAAGGCACTGAAAGCTTGACTCCCATCGTGTCATAAAGGTCAACCATACTTTAAGGAGGCAACTCTTCACAGGTCACAATTTGAGTGCCTTCCATACTAAAGGGCTCATCTTCCAGCAGGATATCAGACATTGTTCCCTTGCTATGCTTCAGGTTTTGACTGGCTAGTTTTTTTTAGAAGTAAATCACCAGGTGCTTCTTCTAGTCTGCCTTTGTCTGGAAGCTGTGCTGAAACTGCCTACCATGCATGACCCTGCTGGTATTGGAAATAGTAGTGGCATAGATTCCATCATGACAGGCCACATAGAAGCTACCATAGTATGACAAACTGACAGACCTGTGGTAGATGTATTGTCCAGGACTCATGCAGTCTCAAAAGAATTCTAGTAAGTCTTAATCACTGAATGAAAATACTTCATTTCAGCACTTCTAAAAGATGGTGCATGCTGAAAATATTTTATCCAAACCTAGGATTTTGTTCTAGATTAGCCAAAGCCAAGTGCCGTCGAGTTGGATCATTAAGGAAGTCTAAAAAGACTTGACAAATAAATGTAACACATGTTTCTGTACTGAGAATCAGAAGAAAACAAACAAAAAAAACCCATCTTTATTATTCATGTCTTTTTTGCTATAAAGACATTGTTAAGATGATTGTAAGCTTTGTATAAGAACTGTAGGCTAAATTATATTAATGCTAATTTTCTGAGAATTTTGATAATTGAACAGTGGTTATGTGACAGGACATCCTTATTACGGGAAATGTAATCAAGTATTTATCTGCCTGAAAAGGACAAACCACAGTTCAATTAATAAAATCAGGAAATTACTATTGATAGAGTACCACTGTCTATTTATGTGGTGACAGAGAAAAAATTATAAAGCAATTTGGTAAAATGCTGTCATTTGAGGTATAGGGATGAAAAGTGTACAGAAATTACTTGTACTATTTTTCCTACTTTTCTGTAAGCTTGGAAAAGTTTGGACACTAAAAATCTTTAAAATAGAAACATTAACAGGACCGAGTAGAATTGCTGTATAGGGTTTTCAAGGAGCAGCTGGTGGACTCAAACTGTCACACTTCTGGTTGGCAGGTGTAGCTCTTAACTACTGCATCACCAGGGCTCCTAAAAACATTAAATGAGTAAGTAAAACCAGTAAGATATGGAAAGTAATATTTATGCTTGACAGGTTTCTTTATGTCATCCTACCTACTTCTAAATTTTCATAATAAATGCTTCAGTTTTATCTCTGGAGGCCTTGTTATGGATTAAATCGTGTCTCCCTAAAATATGGGTTGTAAATCCTAACCTCTGTGCCTGTGGTTACAATGACATTTGGGAATGGCCTGTCTTTGTTACATAAATGAAACCGGATTATCGTAGGCTGTACCTTAAGTCAATCTATTTTGGGATGTAAAAGAGATTAAAAGCAAGCTTGCAAACAGAGATGAGATAAGAGAGATGTAATTCCTCTTCAATTCGTCATTCTGAGTACAGCAGACCACATGATCATTTGACTGAAAATGGCAAATACCAATCCATTTCAGCTCACTAATGCATAGGATATCAATTTACATGCAAACTCTTGTGGACATCAGTCCACATGAAGACTGCCTATAACAGAAGCTCCAAAGAGACAAGATCCTTCCTTCAGAGCCTATAGAGAGAGAAAGCCTACCTCTCAAGCCAGCACCCTGAATTCAGATGTTAGCCATCTAATCAAAGATGTCACTTTGAAGAATAGTGTGCACCTGACCCAAGCCATGGGATTTTCAATCACTTCATATGCACGCAAAAGCTGGACAATGAACAAAGAAGACTGAAGAAGAACTAATGAATTTGAATTATGAAGATAAAGAACATTGAAATATTCATAGACACCCAGGAAAACAACCAAATTTGTCTCAGAAGTACAGCCAGAAGGTTTGATAGATGCCAGGATGGCAAGACTTCATTTCATGTAGTTTGGACACGTTATCCAACGAGAAGGACATTATGTTTGGTACAGCAGATTATCAGTAAGAGAGCATAAGGTCCTTACCAAAGTGGATTGACACAGTGGCTGCAATCATCAGCTGAAGGACAGCAGTGACTGAGGATGCCACGGGATCAGGCAGCATTTCATCTCGTTGTACACAGGATCGCCGTGAGTCAGAACTGACTGAACAGCACTAACAGTACTAACATAACAACCTCCTAAACTGTGAGAAAAACATTTCTGTTTATTTCTGTTGTTGTAGCACTAGATAACTAAGACAGTATTTGGCACTAGAAGAGTAGGTGACTCTCGGACAGATACGCAAAATGTGGAGGCAGTTTTAAAAATGGGGGGTAAGTAGAGGCTGGAAGAGTTTTAAGGTGTCTAATAGAAAGTCTACACTGCCTTGAAGAGACTGCTGGTAAAATTACGGATGTCAGAGTTAATTCTGGTGAGGGCTCAGAAGCAAATAAAGAGAGCTATAAGGTTTCTATCATCTTAGAGAACACATATAGCAACTTCAAGAGAATATTGTTAGAAATATGGTTCTACTGATTTTAAAAGATGATGAACATATAATTGGACATTGGGGTAAGGGCAGTGTTTTTTATGGTAGCAAAGGACTTATATGAATTATTTTCAAATATCTGGTGAAAGGTAGAACTTGTAAGTGATGATCTTGGATATCTGATGAGATTTATAAGCAAGATCTTAAAGGGTCCTCATAGTTTCTCCTTGATGCAAGGAAAGAGATGGACTTTACAAACTGTGCAAAAGGAAAACAGAACTTTAAAGATTTGATTTTCACCAAGGAGGTGGCTCCATAACCTTTTGTTAAAGAGATTAAGCCTATAACTAATAGGTCTAACCAACTACTACAGCAGAAAACTCATCAGCTGAAAGAGTCAGAGACAGGATAGAAGGAAAGAAAACTGTGTGCCTCTTAGAGTTCTACAGGCAAGAAACAGGCCAGGGGACCTACATCTGTTGTCTTACAACAAAAGGTAAAGTTGGTCCCTGGAGCAGCTCAGGGATCAGAACTGTCAGGAGCACGAGAAACAGGACCTTCCTGGTTTCAGAGTGGAGCCAAGGTTTCCCGGTTCTCAAAGAGTGGGACCATAGTCTTCTAGGTTTATAAGTCTAGGGTCTTCTTCACCAAGTTCTGAAATGTAGGGCTACTGTTAAGGTATCCTGGGGAATGGGGCCACCACCCAAAGTTTAGGGGGTAAGGCTGCCACTCCCAAGAGGCAGAAGAGCAGGGCCTGCACAGTCTGAGGGGGTAGGGACACCACTTGAATAGACAAGGAGATGGTGCTGCCCAAAGCTAAGAAAGAAGAGGAGTCACTCTCCCAGTGGGCCTGAGAGGTGGAGTTGAAGCTGGGGTCAACAGGTTTCCATCTAGAATCCAGAGAACTTGGCCAACATCCAGAGTCTCAACTACAGAGCCATTGCCCAGATGATGCTGGAGAATAGAGGGATATTTTCCAGCCTTGAGAGCTAACATAAATTGTTTTTGCTGGATTTTGGACTTGCTTGATACCTATTATCCCTACTTTCCTGTAATTTCTTCCATTTGTAATGGAAACATCTGTCTTGTGCCTGTTCCACCATTGTATCTTGGAAGCAGATAATTTGTATTCTAAATTTCACAGGTTCATTGATGAAGAAGATTTTGTCACCGAATGGAATATGCCTAAAGTCTCACCCATGTTTGATTCAGATGATCTAGAAGACGAGATTTTACACTTGGAGTTGATTCAAGATTTTGGTGATGATATCATAGCCAAGCCAAGTGCCAAAGCCAATGATATCATAGGGTGAATATATTTTACCTATGTAAGCAAAATGAATTTTGGGGCCAAAGGGTAGACAGCTATAGACTGAATTGTACCCTTCAAAAATAGGTGTTGTAAATCCCAAACTCTATGGCTATAATCTCATTTTGGAATAAGGTGTCTTTGTTATGTTAATGAGATAGGATTAGTGTAGGCTGTATCTTGAGTCAATCTCTTGAAATATGAAAGCGATGAAACAAGCTATTAAGCAGACATGGGGAAAGATGGACCCAAGCCACATGAATATTGCCCAGGAGCTTGGGAAAGATCAGACTTTCCTCCGTTGCGGACAGAGAAAGCCTTCCCAGAGAGATGGCAGTCTGAATTCAGACATTTAGTCTCCTAAACCGTGGGAAAATAATCTGATGGTTAAAGCCCCTGATTTGTGCTATTTCTGTGACAGCAGTGCTAGATGATCAAGACAGGCCTGCAAAACATATGTTGATGTGTTGTTTAGTTAGATCAGATACTTCTTCTCTCCCGCTACTTCCAATGGAAATGTAAACTCTTCATCCCATTTCCAAAACAGAGTTTTGTACTAAATTACAAGGGCTCCTCTCCAAAGTCAGAAGCCATTAAACTTTTTAAAAAATTTACAAAATGAAGAGAAGATATCATTCTAAAGTGTTATTCTGCTGCTAAATAAACACTTAAGAGGTTGTCTATATACCAGTACTAGCTGAAAATTTTGTTAAAACAATGTTTCTATTTAAGAAAATTATACATTTGGTCAATCAAGTATTCAAGACCAAGAGGGACACACCTGCACAAACACAAAGATGAGAAGGGAGGATGGTGTAAGAAGATCAGATGAATGGAAATGGGAAACCTCGAAAGGACAGGAGAAGAGTGTTGATACACTACGGGCATTGGAACCAAGGTCATGAAACAATTTGTGCATAAATTTTTGAGTGAGAAACTAAATTCTCTGTAAACTTTCATCTAAAGGACAATAAAATGTTAAAAGAAAAATGATACAATCCCTAATAGGTATATGAGAAAGAGTCACCTCATTTTCTGACTTAAAGAATGTCAAAAGAAAAGGACAAGATAGACTTTTTGCTTCTATGTCCCACCATGTAACAATCTGCCTCAATAAAAAGTTATCTGTCAGACGCACAAATGCAAGATTAACCTCCAAATAAAATTCTATTGGTTTGTGCATGTGAAACAGGTGATTTGAAGTCTTACAAAAGCTGAAATTCAGCATAACTGATGGTGAGAAACTACCGAAGTTCGTGGACTAGAACTGGAGCAGAGGTAAGACTGGGACTGGGAGGGGACAGAGCAAGGAGGCAGTGTTACGGCCCTTTCAAGAACCGTTATCTGAAGAGAACTGTAACATTGTACAGCCACTGATAATTGTTTCCTTCCTGTTAGACATCATTATTTATAATGCCTATATTTGCTTATTACATTATTGTCTGTCTTACGAGCAGTCTAAGTGGTAAGTTACGTGAGGACAAAAACTATGCCTGTTTTTTGTTCTGTTGTATTCCCAACAGTCAACAGTTACGAACATGAATGAATGAATGAGGCAAGTTCACATCTTGCTCTGATTGTGTAGAAAACCTTTGCCCACAGAAACAATTTGTCAATGGAAACATTGGTTGCAGTTTGGTTTCTCAAATGTGGGTCACTTATATGCTCCGTAACTCTAACTGGATTTAAAAACCTCTGTGAAAACAAACTCAGAGAATACCTCATCTGATCTGTGACACCCACCTACTAGTTTGTCAGAAAGCTTCCCAAGTTCAAAAATACGCATCAAAGCATTTTAACCTTCAATGTGGTCAACACATCCCTTCTTCTAAAGAGAGAAGGCTTCATAAAGGGAGCTCTGGTCCACAAGGGAAACTTAGAAAATGGCTATTCTGAAAATCAAGAACTGGCATTATGTAACTGGCACTGATGAGAGGAATTCACACTAGATCTGAGTGACAGTAGCAATCTGATTCCAGAAAGAGACTGCTCCTTGTTGGGGACTGTCGACGGCCATCAATTTGTCTTGAATAAGCCTCCCCCTGGACTCTCCATCTCCCTTCATTTCCATTCATGCCTCACCAAACAGATACTGATTCTCTGTCACTTTCATGTTAAATGAGTTGTCCTGTAGAGAACATCAGAGCATTAGTTACTAGGAAGTACAACCAGTAATTTTGGTTTGAAAAACAATTGGCTGTAAGTTTCCACCAGTGACTAAGGTGTCACAAAACTGAGTTTGTAAATCACAGGTCTCAGAACCAGATCTAAACCAAAGTGAATCATGGATATTAAACAATCACCTGCCCCTTAGTGACACCAAGACTGCAACATTCTCCCATCTGCAAAGAGCTAAGGACCAATTTGATTTGAATGACTTCAACAAGAGAAAGACAGCTATTCTGATTTGACAGTTGTCACCTGAGCAAAAAAATCTGATTTAAAATTTTTGGTTTTGTGATTAACTGAAAGTTTATAAATTCTTTTTTCTAATAGATTTTCCTCAAAGCACACAAAACTAAGATTTTTTTTTTTTAAGGAGGCTTTTATGCCAGCAAAAGACACTATTACAGCAGTATGTTACTTAACTGAGGCACGTGCATGGTGGTCACTTTGTAAATATTTGTAGGATGAAGATAAACACTTCAAAACATTCCACCAGAGCTTCCTAGAAGACATTAGGAAATAGCAAGGGTGAATATATCTGTGCTTCCTTACCAGTCATAAAACTTTTGCGAGTGAGCTGTACTTCTGGTCCACTAGAGACAGCAAATGGGGGCATGAATCGTGGGGAGAATGAAAAAAATTGGCAGATATGTCCCACAAAGCTGAAATGAATCAAACCACTAAACTCAGTTAACTGTTGTTCTTTCTCTTTCCTACAATTTATTCTTTTTGTCCTTAATTTGTGTACTTACACAGTTACATGTGAACACAGGGACCTTTAAAAACATGACCCATATTTCAGAAATGTAATAATTAAGAATGACTTAGGCCTCATGGCAAAAGGAAATATTTAATTCAACCAGCAAATTGAAGTTTGAAGAGGAATAATTGCATCCTATCAATAGCTGTCATAGAGAAAAACAACACAGTATTTCTGAGCCTTTATTAAAGGTCTTCCCCCCTCCCCAAAGATTCATACATCAAAGGATTGTTCTTGGGTTCAATATTGCTACTCCAGGTTTCAGCAGCCGAGATAAAGGCCATTAATAGGATGGTACTATGTAGGCAATTTAAGATCAGCTTGTCTAATTTGTTTTTCTTTAAATTTCACTGACCTTTAAAAATGAGAAAATGATCTCTAAGACAAAAATTTTCAGTGTCCATAGGCAGATCATGTTGCATCACTACAGTTATGCATTCCCCGGTACGTTAATAACCTTTCTAGCTGTAGGTAGAGCACATAATTGGGTCCAAAATGAGTTTTTTTTACAAAGTACTAAAGAGAAATATTCTTAAAAATCATTAAAAATATAGTAACTTGTAAGTCTTATAAGAATGCTTTTAGTTATTTTTTAAATCATTTTTTAAAAAGTCCTAAATCTCAAGAAATTTTTAGAAACAACTATCACAGAGTTTTTAAATCAACATAAATGTGTTTACTGCTGTCTGTTTTGTTAGCACTGTGTTAAGTCATTAGGGACAAAATAAGTGATACACTTTTGATCTCGAGTGACATGGTATAACAAAATATATAGGGGGCTTAGGCAGGCTTTAATTACCATTGTGACTTTCGTAATTACTTTAAGCTTTTTAAGCTATTTTATTTTAAGACCTCATGAATTATCTACATTTTATTTTCCAACTAAAAATTACAATTATACACATAGTAAAGTTTCATCAACCAATTTAAAGATGCTCTAAATAAATTCCCATGCAGTCAATAATTCTAAAAGAGTTCTTTGTTTTGAGCAAAAATAAATGTGCTCTGGACAAGACAAATCAATAAATAGCCAAGCCAGTGCATATATTGAACTTGATCGAGGAAGGGAATACTCACTTCTAAATATATATTCCTCCAATCTGTTCTCTCACTTTCTCTTTACAGTCAAAGTTACTGAAAGGGTTGGCTACATTCACTGCTTCCACCTCCTCCTCTCCTATTTATGCCTTGACCCAGCACAAGTCTGGCTTATGTTAGTGACACTCCAGAAAGCCATTCTTGCCAAAGTCACCAGCGACAGTCTTCTTAGAGTTCAATGTCACGGACACTACCTTTAACCTTATTTCATCTATTGTCTGCATTTGACTATCTCGACATATTTTCTTAGCATCTATAACACATACATGTCTAGTTTTTCCCTCTTTCATCTCATTCCTTCCCTATATCCTTTGTAAGTCCTTCTTCTGCCTGTTTTTAAATAACACAGACCCACAGGTTCTATCCTTGAAGATCTTTTCTTTTCACTCTATGGCTACCTCACATGCCTTAAAACACCATCCACAAGCATGTAATACAAACTAAAACATAAGTTTTAGTTTATAGTTCTAGCTCTGACCTTTTCCCTTTATAAAATAAAGGGTAATGCAGGCTCTAGATCCATATAATAAACTGTTTATTAGACATCTCTATAAGCCCATCAGAGTCCCCAGGTTAACGAGCTTGGCTGCTAACTGACTGGAGGTTCCACTTCACTAGAGGCTCCTGAGAAGAAAGGTCTAAAGATCTACTTCTGAAAAATCAGTCATTGACAGTCCTATGGAGCACAATTCTACTCTGACACACATGAGAGTCTCTATGAGTCAGAATTATGATGGCAACCTTTGTTATCTTTATAAAAAATAAAATTTGTATTATGCTAACCGTGCTCACCTGGTACAGCATCCCAGCACTCACACCTCTTTTTTCCCTGTATTTCTCATGGGACTAAAAAATATGCAATGATAGGTCTTGTTTTCTGTTTCAAAGTTAGATCCTAGTACCTAAAACAGTGCTGGTGACAAGAAACAGGAGTAATATTGTCACTTATAACAACTTTGTAACAACCAACATAAAATAGTAAGCAGTGAAAGTGGGTAGCTAGCTTGATAGCCTGTGCTCCAAAATACTAGTCCACAATGTACCCAGGACTTAATATGTATCTATTAAATAAGTTAACAAAAACATGATTTATTCATAATTCAGCAGATGTAAGTGCACAAGATTATTTTAATACTCAGACATAAACATATATATTTTTAAATTAATATCTCCATATACTATAACACACAGTAATACAATGGTAACTACCCATTCATTCAGAAGTAGGATACACATCTACAAGAAAACAAACTGAAGAGTTGAAGTATATGCTTGGAACTTCCTGCCTAGAAGAAGCCAGAGACAAATTGGAGCTTATTAGTGCTGTGTTCAGAGTTAAGGTAACTGATTTAGTTTGCACAGTTATCTGAATTGGACAAAAGGTTTTGTTTTTCCTTGAGGACATGGGCAGCTTTTAAACCAAGTGAGACAATTGCTTAAGGAGACAACTTGAGAATAGAAGAAAGACTAATGTTAAGAATAGAAAACTTAGGGGCAGAGTCAAGGTGTTTGACTAAACACACATCTCTCTAAATTCCTCTGGAAACCAAGACCTGATAACTAAATGGAGACTTCTGGACCGCTGGTGAGCCCTAGGACACAGCATAGGCCTCTTAATTTGGACTTCATACCACTCAATGGAAAGCTTCCTTTGTTTTGTTGATCCCCTCTCTTGGTGAGTACTGGCCTTCACAGACTGAAAGTAACTTGCCATTTTAACCTTTTTTCCTCTGTCTTAGCCAGCAGGAAGAGTTGGGACTTGACTAGCAGCTAATCGCAGACACACTGCTGGTGGGATTGGCAGGTGAAATTGCCGTATTTTGAGACCCCAGCTTTGGACTCTGTACATCTAGGCACCTTTGCCTTCTCTTTACACCTCTGACATTCAGTAGCCTGTACCAAAGCAGGTGGGGAGCTTGTGTGGGACACCATCTTGTTCCACAGAGAGGCAGATATACCCATATGGAGGCCTCAGTGGGACCTAATTCCTAGGCTGGGATGCAGGGCTGACCTGGAGGAGCGTGCTTTTCTAGCAGAAAAACAGTGTTCTACACAATATCATCTACAGCTAGGGCCTGACAGCAGAGATCAGCAGGGAAGTATCCTTTCTGTATTTTGAACTAGTTTATAACATCTCAGGTTGGATATAGAGGTGCTTACTTTGCCAGCTGGGAAGAGGGACTTGTACACCTGAAAACCTGACTGACTTTGGAAGTTGTCAGATACCTTTATCTTTCATTTTAAGACAGCCTAGAGAAACAACTGCAGCCCATCCTCATAGCATCTCTCTCAGCCTGTATTAACTCATATGATGCCAAAAAAGTGACAAACTCTGGAGAAAACCATAATGAAGAAATCACCCATGGCTTCAGAAGGCCCCCAAATGAAACAACCGAAGAACACCCTAGATGAAGAAACCTTTCTGAAACTATCGGAAGGTGAATACAAAAGGATTATGTAAAGAGCCCTCCTAGACCTTATACAAAATGCAGCAAAGCAAAATGAAAAATTAAGTAAGCTGTTTGATCTGATGGAACATCAGTATTCTGAAATCCAACAGATCAAGAACAAAATCAAAGAGATACAAACTTCAATTCAAAGCAAAGAAAACAGAATGGAACAAATGGAAAAGAGACTTTCTGACTTGGAAGACAGAGTTACTCACTCCAGCATCTATGAGGAGAAATCAGAAAAAAGAAACAAGAGAAATGAAGAAGCATTAAGAAGCATGTGGGACTCTATTAAGAGGAATGATCTATGATTAATTGGAGTTCCTGAACAGGGTGAGACACTTGAGAACACAGAGAGTATTGTTGCTGAGCTGCTGACTCTTAAAGGCTGCAAGACTCAAAGTAAAGCCAACATTCAGAGGGAAACCCTGTAGGCTTTTGTTGGATTTCTCAGCATAAACAATGTTGGCTTGGAGAAAGTGGCATGACACACTCAAAACCTAGAAACAAGAATTATATAACCTGCAAAACTATCTTTCAAATATGAAAATGAAATTAAGACATTCGCAGATAAATAGAAATTCAGAGAATTTGAAAAACCAAACCAAAGCTACAGGAAATACTGAAAGAATCTCTTGGCTTAGAAGAACAAAACCACTGACTTTATATTTTAGAAACAATTACAGGACACATCACCCAGAAACCTACTCAGTTAGGGAAGGCTCCAAACTCAATCAAAGCTATAATAGTGAAGGAAACAATCCAGTGATCACATCATAAAAACTATGATGTCATCATAATAAAAAGAGGGATGTACTACAGTTGTTATAGTCCTTATGGATGGAGAGAAAGTTAACAAGAATGGTAGTAATTAAAATTGGGTTTATACATAGTTTATTAAGGGGGATCATGGGTGCAGCTGTAAAGCACAATAAAGATGCAATACACCATATCGAGAAACATAATACAAGAGTCTCAACAACCACAAAATCAACCCTGAAAAAGCTGAAAAATCAACTCACAAAGAAGAATGTCCCAGAACAGATTAATAAGAACAACAGAGAAAATATCAACATAAAAATAAACATATCACAATGGCAGCACTAAACACATATTTATCAATAATCACATTGAATGTGAATGGACTGAATGCTCCAGTAAAGAGACATCGAGTGAAATGGTGCAACCTTTTTGGAAAGCAATCTGGCACCTCTTTAAAAAACTGGATCTAGATATACCATTTGACCCAGTAATTCCACTGCTCGGAATATATCCTACAGAATCAAGGCCACTCACAGCAACTGATACCTGCCCACGAATGTTATTGAAACACAGTCCACAATAGTAAAAAGATAGAATTAACCCAGATGACCAGCAACAGAGGAACAGATAGGTAAACTATGGTGTATATACTCAATGGAACACTATGCAATGATAAAGAACAACGATGATAGCAGGAAACATCTCATAATCTGGTTTCAGCTGGAGGACATTATGTTGAGTGAAAGTAGTCAGCGACAGAAGGATAAATATTGTATGAGCCCCTATGATAAGAACTTAAAATCAGACTCATGCATAGAAGAAAAGACTCTTTGACGGCTGCATTGGTGGGGAGGGAGGGAGAGCAAGAGGGGAGAGTTTAGATTAGATAATTGATAGATATTTGGTTGGGTGAAATCTGTGACAGCACACATGAGAAAGAAAATCAATATTAACTGGACTTCAACATAACATGATTACTCCTCCCATCTTAACCCAATATTGCAAGGACAGCATAGCTGGGGTGGGGGTTGGGGGACCATACTCTCAGGGGGAATAGAGGCCAATTGGCACAACTAGCATTTTGCTAAGAGAGCCTTCTGCAGCCCATATTGTTGAGTGGCATCTGGGGCCTTAAAAGCTGCCAAGTTGCCATCAGAGGGTATAGCAAACAGTCACAACTCAGCAGGAACGGATGATCACCAAGGACCGAAACAACATGGGGGAAAGAACCCAGAAGACAGAGAGACCCACTTGACTGGGTGACTACATTGACTTGTGACCAGAAGAACTGGATGGTGACCGGCCACCACCAGTGATAGCTGTGATGGAGCCCACCAAGTTGAGTGTCACTGGCAACACAAGAATAAAAAGGGATGCACCCTGAGATCTCCACTAATAGGCCACAATTGATGGTCCAGGGGCCTCAGAGTTCCCCTGGGAGGATGGCCCCTGGCCCTGATGCTGCCCCTGTCCATAAATCATAATGAGGTGAACTCTTCAGACAGCAAAGGATTGGACTTGATGACACAGAGTTACCACATCACGTGTGCACTTTATGGTTCTGTACATCTATAGGATGTTGTCCCGTGGACCTCTTGCTGGAAGCAGGGGAGTGGGTGGAGAGGAGGGGATAGGTGATTGTTGGGAGGATAAGACATGTATAGAGAGGAGAGGAAGAACGTGCTGTCACCAAGCAGGGAGAGCAGTGGGAGCTGCACATAGGTGAGCATGCAAGTTTATATGGGAATGTGCATTTTCATTCAATCATAAAAAAAGAAAAAGAATATAAAATTTATCAAGAGGAAAAATCTGGGCAAATATATTATTTGGGAGGTGAGGCAGAGAGTTTCACTTAATATGTACCCCAGGAGCTCTGCTATTTTCTGGTGTGCACACTTTGCTCATTATGATGATATAATCATATAGAACATAATTAAGTTATAATTTGTATCCTCTCTATTATGAAGCAAAAAGTATGGCATACTTTTTCTATTTGAAAATTCAGCCATAGAACCTTTAAACCTGATGACAATTTGGAAGTGATTTCTATTCTGTTCAATGTGAAAACTCTCCAGTAGTATCCCTGAAATGTTATCTAGACGTTGCAGGAACGCTTTGACTGATGGGAACTCAGGACTTCATTAGCAAGGCTCATTCAGCATCAGGAGGCTCACACTCTAAGGAAATACTGTCATACATGAAACAGAAGTTTGCTTTCATATAACTTACACTCATGGGTCCACATTCTGACCTCGGGAGCAAAGCAGAGCAGAATTGCTCCCTCTACAACATTTTGACCTTAAAATACAAAATCAAATTATAGACCTAGAAGGAACTAACAGAGTAACAACACACATTCTTTTGCAAAAAAGAAACTGGAAACTCAAAGTCATACAGATCACGCATTTAGATATTGGCAGAGCAATTACAAAAATCCATTCATCCTAATTTTCCTTAGGTCATTTTTTATTACTTTGAAGCATTTTTAATCATGATCATGTTACTTCCCCACACTGTCCTTTCTTTTTAATAATTTATTTTGTTGCTATTGTTGAGACTACATACAATAGGACATACACTAAATCAGCGACTTCTACATGTACAATTCAGGAATATTGATGACATTCTTTAAGTTGTGCAACCATTATCAACCTCCTTTTCTGAGTTATTTCCCCTCTATTAACATGGACTCACTGCCCTCTAAGGTTCCTATCTAGTTTTTCAACTTGCTGTTGTCAGTTTAATCCAATATTTTAAAAAAACAAATCCATTGCCATCGAATCAAGTCCAACTCATAGAGACTCTACAGGACAGAGAAGAACAACCCCCACAGAGTGTGAATCCTCATGGACCCAAACTGCCAGCCTTCTGGTTAGCAGACGTAGCCTTTACCACTATACCACCAGTTGCTGCTGTCAGTTTGACCCCATATAGGTAGTTCTTTTAAAAAAGCACAATGTTCCAGGTAGATGCTTTTTTACTAACAAATCTAAACTATTGTTCAGTTTTAGTAGCCCTGGTTGTGCAAAGGTTAAAGTGGTTGGCTGCCAACTGAAAGATCAGTGGTTTGAACCCCATAGCCGCTCTATGGGAGAAAGATGGAGCATTCTGCATCCCTAAAGATTTATAGCGTTGAAAGCCTTATGGGGCGATCCCACTCTGTCCTACAGGGTTGCTATGAGTCAGAACTGACTGAGAGCAACAGTCACTTTTTGGTTTAAAGAAGATTTCAGGTGATATTTTTAGTGTCAAGTTAAAAGTTTATCCCTGATTATTCTTAATATATATTAAGATAATAAAATTTTCTCTATTAGCTCTTCTCTGTTCAGAGTTAAACAATTAACTTCCTTTTGTCAGGCATTAATGACCGGGACATTAAAAGCAGGAAAGTATCGGCATCTACATTTATCTCCTAGTCAAGAATTAAGGTACAATCTCACGATCTAGGGAAACTCTGGTGGCACAGTGGTTAATTGCTATCGCTGCTAACCAGATAGTCGGCAGTTCAAATCTAGCAGACATTCCTTGGAAACTCTATGGGGCAGTTCTACTCTGCCTATAGGGTCACTATGAGTCAGAATCAACTAGATGGCAGAGTGTCGGCCATGCTCTAGAGATGCCTACCCAAACCATTATAACACTAGATAAAGTACTTTTTAAAACGTAAAAGATATTAAACCAAAACCAAACCCACTGCCATCATGTTGACTCTGACTCATAGCGACCCCACAGGATGGAGGTGAACTACCCCAAGGAGTTTTCAAGGAGCGCCTGGTGGATTCAAACTGCTAACCTTTGAGTCAGCGGCTGTAGCACTTAACCACTACAGCATGAGAGCTTATAAAAGAAACTGTTCAACCAAAAAAGGAAAAATAAAAGATAATCTTCTCTTCATATCAGAATAAAGAGCCCTAGTTTCCCACGGTTAAGAATCTCGGCTGCTAACCGAAGTCTATGTGATTCAAATCCCCTAGCTACTCAGTGGGAGAAAAGACCTGGCAATCTTCTCTAATAAAGATTACTGCCTAGAAGGCCCTAAGGGGCAACTCTACCCTGCTCTACACGAGTTGGAAAACACTCAACAGCACACAAAAGCAATGTGTACCAGAATGGGAAAGAGTGTACAATTCAACACAGATACATAGTGTTAACATAGTGATAACACTTGGTTTCCCAGCTTCTCCTGGAGCTTGCAAGTAATCAGGCAATAAACCCAAACAGAACAAACTTGCTACCATGGAGCAGATTCCAACTCATACTGACTCTATAGGCAAAGTAGAACTGACCCACAGGGTTTCCAAGGAATACCTGGCAGATTTGAACTGCCAACCTTTTGGTTAGCAGCTGTGGCACTTAACCACTACACTCCTGGGGCTAGTCTTTACCAAGTGCTGTCCACCGTGACAGCTGAAGTTCCATCTCTCCCAACTCCAGCTTCTTTGCTATTGGCTGCCCTGTTAGTAAGTCACATTTCAGCTTTTTGTTGCGGCAACATCCCAATTCTACAAAACTATTTCTGTAGAAGCCAGGATGAGGTAGCTTATGTTACATTATCAAACAACTTCAAATACCAGTGACTCAACATTGCAAAGGACTAGTTCTTACTTCTGCTAATGTCTACTGTACTGTTAAAGAGGCTTGATTTATCCTGGTCATTCAAGCAACCTGAATGATGGAAGTTCCACAGAGACATAAGACTCTACATTTACTGCCAAGAAGAAAACTCTCTGCTGTGCTTCTCAGTAACAACTAAATGCTTCTACCCAGATATGACACACCATTTTCATTCACATTTCTTTGGTCAAAACAAGTCACATCACCTTGCCAAACATCTGAGGGGGCAGAAAAAGACACTCATTTTATGTATCACTTAAGGCAAAGGACTGGAGTATAGGTGAAGTCCTAAGAGCCATCAGATTTCCAAGTTCCTTTTCCTCCAGGTTCCTCTATTAATTACAGAAGAATGTCTCCACTTATGTACAATAAGGCTTTGGCTTGGGTAAATGTCATCTCAAAATGCTTCCATCCAAACCATGACAACTGGGTCACTGGAGAATACAATGGGGAGATAGGAGTTAGCATAAACATCACTATACTACTTTTTTTTCATGTATCTTTCTTTTTTTAATTTCAAATTAGTGAAAGTGGTTTGGAGGAGCCTCTCTGAAAGACAGAACAATATTCAGCATTTACCTGATTTAGATCGTTAGTCTTTTTAATCATTAAAGAGCTACAGAAATACTTTGGAAAAGAAATTCCAACACATTCCTCTCTTTGCCATTTAGCATTTTCAAATATAGTCACATTTTAGCATCTTCCCTGATATAAATACCCAGATACTGTACAGCAGCCTCATGTTTACACAATTACAGAAAGAAATAGAAAGTCTTTCCTCCACTGTCTAGACCCAAACCAAACAAAAACCATTCAAATCCTCTGTCATCAAGTTGAATCCAATTCACGGTGACCGTTTATAGAGAAGAACTGTGACACAGGATTTCCTTGGCTATAAATCTTTACCTTTTAGAAGTCCTTACACACCCAAGAGAAGGCAGTGACACAGAGGTTAAGACCTGTTGCTAAGCAAAAGGTTTACGGTTCAAACCCACCAGCCACTCCATGGGAGAAAGTTAACAATAGTCTGCTTCAGTCAAGATTACAGTCTAGGAAATCCCACGGCGCAGTTCTACTTTGCCCTACAGGATCACTGTGAGTCAGAATGAACTCAAACGCAATGGATATAACCTTCACAAAAGCAGATATCCAGGCCTTTCTTCTACAGAGTGGCTGTGCAGACTCAAACACCCAACCTTTAGGTTAGCAGCTGATCACAAGCCATTTGCACCACCTAGGTTCCTACCTCACAGGCACCTACCATTGAAAGTCAATGAAAAACTCAGTCACAAAGTTGCAAACTAGCTTCTAGTAGGCCTATGTAAGTTACAGCAGCTACAAGTAGATATAAGGTAAGTCTACTAGGAAAAAAAATCACATGTTGCACTGTTTAAACTGCTGCAGATAATAATATCATGACTTATGAATGCATTCTGTGGCAAAATTTCTTTTCTCCCATAGACTTCTCATACTAATCCCTTTCCTCAAGTGGGGCAAAACTAAAAGAAATACCTATTTTTGAAGAGGTGATACACAGTGTGTGAATACCATCTTTATTTCATCAAGAACCTTGCCAGTGATTTCTCTATTTTATCTCCTAGAGCTAAAGGGAGAAAAGTGTCCTTTATACTTGCTAAATCCCTTTTATCTAAACACTACAAAGAAAAAAAAAAAAGAACTCTTTGCTTCCTACATAATTTCCATATTTAACTTTTTACACATGAATAGGACTGTTGTTAGTGCAGTCTAACTGTATGGAAATGAATAAAATGTGGAAAAATGTTAAAAAGGCATTATAGATTTTCCCCTGCTATTTTATACTTACTATGATTTAAAATAGATTTTTCAAATACAATGAAACTAATTTCTCAAATATATTATCTAGTTATCAATAACTTTACAAAAATACTTTAACAACTACAAGAATGAATGGGTTTTAGCTTGCCCTCCACTAAAAATTAGCATCTACATCCAGTGGGTAATAAATATTTTAAAACATTTAAGGTACACTCTCTTGATTACTTATCGGGCCTACATCACCATATATGCTAAAAAATAAACCCAGTCATAATAGGAGATTAATCAATACTCAAAACAAGAAGCTTCAGAAAAAAGCTGGTATGGATTTCTCTTCTCCGAAGCAGTGATTGTGATTAACACTAGCTAATGACAACGCTCTTGGGACCTTCAGATTACCATGTGCATGGTTTACCACTGCAAATAATATATGTGTGGCCTCATTAATTGGCAGTAAGTAATCATCAAGGGACTATACTTGAAGATACATTAAATAACATAAAATGTGAGTAAAAATACTAAGTGGATAATGTTGGAAGAGAGTCCATAAAAAGTTTTGATATTAGAGTCTGTGTCCTTATAAATTATGATTTCTAAAGCCCATCTAGCAAATTTTGTAGGACATGGAGTCCCCAGGATTTCACTGTTTTTATTTAGCAGCTTTATCTAAAGAAGGATTAAAGTGAAATACTTGGAAATTGGCACTCCTATTCTCCAGAAGGCCATCTAGTATGAAGATTAAAAACTGGAGGCTCAGAGTCAGACACCTATGCTGACAATAACAGCACCTGCCTTATAGCATTAGAAGGAAGTGCTGAGGACAGTGTCTAGGGTAAGATACAATCTAAACAACTACTATTATGGAATCCTAGTAGTGCAGTGGTTAAGAGCTTGGCTACTACCCACAAACTTGGCAGTCTGAATCCACCAGGCACTCCCTAGAAACTCTATGGAGCAGTTCTACTCCATCTTACATGATCTCTATAAATCAGAATCAACTTGATAGTGATGGTTTTGTTTGTTTTTCCTTTATCATTATTTAATTGTATATTTATATTTATTTATGGGAAGCCTAAAAATAAGAAAATACCTGGAGGTTAAATGACACTATAAAAATACGCTGTGCTACTCATAGATAAGGTGTGAATAAATATCTACAAAATCGTATTAACTTTTACAATATTTTTTTAAAAATCCACTTTTGTTTACCTGCCTAGAATTAAGTTCAAAAAGTCATATATCTAGCAACATTGAATATATTGCTATACACAAAGATACCTCAGAGTATAGAGAGCATATTTCTCCCCAAGTACTTAGTTATTATGGTCTTTGCAGCTTTTATATAGAAGAAAAAAAAAAAACCCTCTCATAATTGAATCTAAGAATAAACAATCTGTTTCAGAAGGCAGGGGAACAGGATGGAATTTACAAGGCACATGCCATCTCATCTATTATAACCGTACTGAGGATTAGTATACATAATTTCTCTGTGTCAGAGTTGAATCCTTTCCTTTGGCAGTGCCCAGAGCCAGATAAATGTCTCTTCTTGTCTTCAATTCCCATTTTTTTTTGTTTGGTTGTTTGTTTAAACTTGTTTGAATACACATAAAAATAGTAAAGTTGCAAAAAACTGAGTTCCATAAGATACGTATTTTTTTTTTTATTGTAACTGATTGAAGGGCTAAAGGAAGCTACATAAAGGAAACATGCCAATAAGTCAGATGAGACTGAGAAGGCATTCTTTCTCTTCCATAAATCCATCAGATCAAAATCACACCTCACCAAGGAGGGGCCAAGATGATGGGGTAGTTGGATGCTTTCTATGATCCCTCTAACAAAAACAAATGAATTGACTATACATGACATTCTAGGAGCCCTGAACTTCAAAATGAAAGTTGAAACAACGGACTGAACATCAGGGAAGGGAGAGCAGGTCCATAAACACCTAAGACCAGCCAGATCTGACTGAACAGGAATCAGTGGCCCGTGAGCTTGGGGAACAGAGTAGCGGCTTTCACAAAGTGTTTTTCTCAGCAGGAGAGATTGAGTGGCAGAGAGCCTCCAGAATCAATGAAAATTGGCATTCTATCATCAAAGGCTAAGTAGATTCCATCTAATCTACCATGAAAAGATCTGAATCATTCCTTTGGGATAAACCTCTCTCCCTTTTACTAATGCTTCCCCCTCCTTTGCCACACTACTCCCAGGTCCAGAGTCTGACACTTTTTCCTGGCCCCGGAGTAGGACTCCTTATGGGTGCCTTAAGTCAGTATCTTTAGAGAGGGAGCAGTTTAACAAATAAGGTAGATAAAATTAAAAACAACAACAAAAAAGCTGCCAGCTTCTCTAAGCCAAGAACGCAGGGCAAAAATGTTTCCTTTCCCTATGATTAGGCATAAAGGGACACCCTTTCCTCCCAGATACTCTTTGACAGCTGTTGGCCCCCCTCCCAGTGCATGCAACCAGATACCTGTGCCTACACCAATCACCTTTGCCCATCTGGGATTCTAGGAGAGGGAGACTGAACCACACACTTAGTGACCAACCACCTGGCCCCTGAGCCAAATACCATGAGAAAAGTAACCAGACATCTGGGCTGACCTGCCTAGTAATAGCTCTAACTATCTGTTCAGCCAGAGGTGCCAATAATCAAACTGGCTCACATGACCAGCCTATTTGGCATTTAAAAACAAAAATGAAACTAGACTACAGTAAGCAAACAACATAAATAAACGTAACAACTTACTGATGGTTCAGAAACAACACTCAATATACAGTCACTTAAAGAGGCAGAATATGCTGGCTTCAGAAAGCTCCCCAAACAAAGAATCAAGAAATTTTGCAGATGAAAAGAACTGCCTGGAATTACTGTAGGTAGACTATAAAAGATTAACATCTAGCACTCTTGAAAATGATCAGGAAGAAGATCAGGCAAAACCCAGCAGAACATAATGGGAAGCTGAACAGGCTGCAAGAACACAGAGAGAAACAGCATCCAGAAATTCAGAAGATTAATAATAAAATCACAGAATTAGACAACTCTGTGGAAACCCTAGTGGCACAGTGGTTAAGTGCTGCATCCACTAATCAAAAGGTCGGCAGCTCAAATCCACCAGGTGCTCCGTGGAAGCTCTATGGGACAGTTCTATTCTGACCTATAGGGTCACTACGAGCTGGAATAGACTCAACAGCAGTGAGTTTGGTTTGGTACTTTTTATAGAGAGTGAAAGAAGCAGAACTGAGGGCATGGAATCCAGAATTACTGAAATTGAAAATCAAACACTTGACACCAACATAGTTGAGGAAAAATCTCTATTTTCAGTGCTTTAGCTTCCATATTTTTTTTTTTTTTTTTTTTTTTTTGGTGATTTCCCTATCTGGGTTGGTATCTGATTTCTCTGTCCTGCATTCTAGCCTTAGGCTGTTATCTGATGTTATTCATTTTCTAGCTGACGGGAGCCCTTCAGCTAGAAAAGAAATGGAAACTAAAACACTGAAAATAGAGAAATAAAGCTATCATTATATAGAAGACGACAACATTATAACAGAAAGACGGACCAAAAAAATGCAGCCATAGAACTGTTACGTGGAGAGGAAGTCAAAGCAAACAAAATTAACGATGAGTTTAAATTTAGAAAAACAGGGATAAATACTGAGGTAACTACAAAGGAAACTAATAACCCTACAATCAAAATAAAAACAAGGAAAATAAGAAATACCAGCAAAACCAACAGCAATAAAAGAGAAAGAAAACAAAGTCATACTTTATCAAACACACTGGAAACTCAAAATTTTTCGGAGGTAGATTTTTACATCAAAATTCATACATGAAGGTGGAGTCAAGATGGCGGACTAAGCACACGTCTCCTTATATCCCTCTGGAAACCAAGACTTGAATTGATAATTAAACGGAGCCTTCTGGTGACCTAATCAGCCCCAGGACACGACACAGGGCTGTTACTTTGGACTTCATACTACTGAGCGAAAAACCTCCTCTCTTACACTGACTCCCATGCCTGGGTAGCCCTGGCTGTCACGGACTGAAGGTAAATGCACCATTTTGACTTTTTTTTTCCTCTGTCTTGGCCAGCAGGCGGAGCAGGGTCTTGCCTAGTGGCTAGACTCAGACACGCTTCTGGGGGGGCAAGCAGGCGAAATTCCCATATTTTGAGAGCCAGGCGTGGGACTCTGTTAATCTAGCCACTTTGAGCCTGTCGTTTTATATCTGCCTCAGCGGTGTTTGTACGGAGTTTCGCAGTCAATGTGCAGGACGCCATGTTGGATACGGAGATTCTAGGAGGACCTCATTCTTAGCCTGGGAGCCAGCACCTGCAAACAGGACAGCGCTTCTCCAATAGTAATTTACCTGGTGCCACCTGCTTTGGGGGTCCTGCAACAGAATCAGAGGAATCACTATCTTTCGGCACTTTTAGCCTTTCTGTCTGCTGCCTCTGTGGAGGGCGCCGTCTTGGATACGGTGGCTGCAGCTGCACCTAATTCTTAGCTTGGGAGCCAGAGCCTGCCCACAAGAGAGCGCTTTTCTATTAGAAAAGCAGTACTCCATGCAGTGTCATCTAAGGCTAGGCCCTGTCAGCAGAGGCCAACAGGGCAGTCACATTGCTATATTCTGAACTAGTTTGTTATCATCTGGGGTTGGATATAGTGGTGTTTACTTTGCCAGTTGAGAAGAGGGACCTCTACACCTGAAAACCTAACTGATTTGTGAAGTGGTCAGATATCTTTTGCTTTATATATTAAGACACCTAGAGAAACATCTGCAGTCAATCCTCACAATACCTCTTCCAGCCTCTACATGCTCACATGGGTCCCAAAAAGCAACAGACACTTGTGGCACACAAGAAATCAGCCATGGTTAAGGAAGACTCCCAAACAAAGCAACCAAGGAGTTTTTCAGATGAAGAAACTTTTATGAAAGCATCAGAAAGTGAATACAAAATGATTATATACAGAGCCCTTCTAGACCTTATACAAAATGCAGGAGAACAAAATGAAAAATTAAGCAAGATGTTCGATCTGATGGAACACCAGTACTCTGAAATCCAACAGATCAAGAACAAAATCAAAGACATAGAAACTTTCATGCAAAGCCAAGAAAACAGAATGGAACAAATAGAAAAAAGAATTTCTGACTTGGAAGACAGAACTACTGAGGCTAGCATCTATGAGCAGAAATCAGAAAAAAGAAACAAGAAAAATGAAGAAATATTAAGAAGCATGTAGGACTCTATTAAGAGGAACAACCTTCAATTAATTGGAGTCGGTGAACAGGGTGAGACATTTGAGAACACAGAGAGTATCGTTGCTGAGCTGCTGACAGAAAACTTCCCAGAAATCATGAAGGATAGAGAATATAGACATCTCAGATGCATATCATACGCCACCCAATATAGATCTCAAAAGAAAGACTCCAAGATATATTATAATCAAGCTCAACAAAATGAAACATAAGCAGCAACTCTTAAAGGCAGCAAGACTCAAGGCAAAGCTAACATTCAGAGGGAAACCCTGTAGGCTCTCTTCATATTTCTCAGCAGAAACCATGCTGGCACAGAGACAGTGACATGACACATTCAAAGCCTTGAAGGAGAACTTCCAACCAAGAATTCTATACCCTGCAAAACTATCTTTCAAATACGAAAATGAAATTAAGACATTCCCAGATAAACAGAAACTCAGAGACTTTGTAAAAACCAAACCAAAACTACAAGAAATATTGAAAGAAGTTCTTGGCTCTGGCTTAGAAGAACAAAACAATTAACTTTACATTTTAGAACGACTTTACTACTCAAAACTCTACTCAGTTAGGGAAGGCTCCAAAGCCAATCACAGCTTTGATAAGGAAAGAAGCAATCCAGTGATCATCATGAAAACTATGGTGTCATCATATTAAAAAGAGGGATGTACTACAGTTGTTATAGTCCTTCCAGATGGAGAGGAAGATGATAAGACTGGTAGTAATTAAAATTGGGTTTATATATAGTTTATTAAGGGGGGTTATAGGGGCACAACAAAGATGTATCATATTATTTCAAGAAATGTAACACAGGACTCTCAACAATCACAAAATCAGCTCTGAAAAAGGTGAAAAATCAACTCACAAGAAAGAACGTCCCAGAACAGACTAATAAGAACAACAGAGAAAACATCAACATAAAAATAAACACATCACAAGGGCAGCACTGAACATATACCTATCAATAATTACATTGAATGTGAATGGACTGAATGCTCCACTAAAGAGACATCGAGTGACATCTTGGATCAAAAGACATGACCCATCCATATGTTGTCTACAAGAAACTCACTTCAGATCTAAAGATAGGAACAAACTGAAAATTAAAGGTTGAAAGAATATATATCAAGCTAACAATGAACAAAGAAGAGCAGGGGTGGCAATTCTAATCTCAGACAAAATCAATTTTAATGTCAAATCCACCATCATGGACAAAGATGGACACTATGTATTGCTGAAAAGTTCAGTACACAAGCAAGACTTAACTATATTAAATATATATGCACCTAATATCAGAGCACCCAAATACATCGAAGAAACACTGATTACACTCAAAAGAGAGTTAGATGACTCCACCATAATACTGGGAGACTTCAACACTCCACTCTCAATACTAGACAGATCATCTAGAAAAAAAACTCAGTAAAGATATAGAAGACCTCATTGCCACAATTAACCAACTAAACCTCATTGAGAAATACAGAACTTTCCACCCATCAGCAGACAACTACACCTTCTTCTCCAGTGCACATGGAACATTCTCCAGAATTGACCACGTGATAGGCCATAATGCAATGCTCAACAAAATCCATACCAAAGCATCTTCTCAGATCATAAAGCCATCAAAGTTGAAATCAATAGCAGAAAAACTAGAGATAGAAAGTGGAACTCTTGGAAACTGAACAACATCTTGCTCAAAAAAACATGGGTTATAGAGGAAATCAAGGATGAATTAAAGAAATTTATGGATTCCAAAGACAACGAAAACACTTCCTACCAGAACCTATGGGATACAGCCAAAGCAGTGCTCAGAGGTCTGTTTATCTCCATAAATGCACACATCTGGAAGGAAGAAAGAAACCAAATCAAAGAACTAACCCTACAGCTTGAACAAGTAGAAACAGAACAACAGAGGAACCCCTCAGGCACCAGAAGAAATGAGATGATAAAGATTAGAGCAGAGCTAAATGAATAAAAGAATAGAAAAACAATTGAAAAAATTGAAAAGACCAAAAGCTGGTTTTTTGAGAAGATCAACAAAATTGACAAACCACTGGCTAAACTTACTAAAGAAAAGCAGGAAAGGAAACAAATAACCCAAATTAGAAATGAGAGGGGAGTTGTCACCACAGATGCAACAGAAATCAAAAATATCATAACAGAATACTATGAAAGACTATACTCTAACAAATTTGAAAACCTAGGGGAAATGGACCAATTCCTTGACTCATACCACCTACCCAAATTATCACAACGTGAAGCAGAACAACTTAATAAATCCATTACAAAGGAAGAGATTGAAAAGGTCATCAAAACACTGCCAACCAAAAAAAGTCCGGGTCCAGATGGCTTTACTGCAGAATTCTACCAAGCATTTAGAGAAGGGTTATCTCCAATACTACTGAGACTATTTCACAGTATAGAAAGGGATGGAGTACTCCCAAACTCATTCTATGAAACCAGCATAACCCTGATACCTAAGCCAGGGAAAGACCCAACAAAGAAAGAGAACTACAGACTGATATCACTCATGAATCTAGATGCAAAAATCTTCAACAAAATTCTTGCCAATAGAATACAACAACATATCAAGAAAATAATCTATCATGACCAAGTGGGATTCATACCAGGGATGCAAGGCTGGTTCAAGGGATGCAAGGCTGGTTCAATATCAGAAAAACAATTAATGTGTGATTAACCACATAAATAACACAAAAGACAAGAATCATCTGATTTTGTCCATTGAGGCAGAAAAGGCATTTGATAAAGTCCAACACCCATTCATGCTAAAAACTCTTAGCAAAATGGGTATAGACGGCAAATTCCTCAACACAATAAGGGCCATTTATACAAAGCCAATCGCCTACGTCATCCTGAATGGAGAGACTGAAAGACTTTCCCTTGAGATCAGGAACTAGATAAGGACGCCCACTCTCACCTCTTCTATTCAACACTGTGCTAGAAGTTTTAGCCAGAGTAATTAGACAAGACCAAGAAATAAAGGGCATCTGCACTGGCAAAGAGGAAGTTAAAATCTCCGTGTTTGCAGATGATATGACTGTATATGCAGAGAATCCCAAGGAATCTATAAGTAAACTACTCAAACTGATAGAAGAGTTCAGCAAACTCTCAGGATACAAGATAAACATAAGTAAATCAGTAGGATTCCTTTATACGAACAATGGGACTGTTAAGGAAGAAATTATCAAATCAATACCATTTACGATAGGTCCTAAGAAGATAAAGTACCTAGGAATTAATCTAACCAGAGAAATAACAGACCTTTACAAAGAGAACTACAAGCCCTTACTACAAGAAACTAAGAGAGACTTACATAAATGGAGAAACCTACCCTGCTCATGGATAGGAAGGCTTAACATTGTGAAAATCTCTATTTTATCCAAAGCAATCTATTTATATAATGCAATCCCAATACAAGTTCCAGTGACATTTTTTAATGAGATGGAGAAACAAATCACCAATTTTGTTTGGAAAGGGAAGAAGCCCTGGTTAAGCAAGATACTACTAAAGAAGAAGAACACACTGAGAGGCCTCTCATTACCTGATTGTAGAACATATTATCCAGCCACAGTGGTCAAAACAGCCTGGTACTGGTACAAGAACAGACAGATTGATCAGTGGAACAGAACTGAGACCCCAGAGATGACACCATCTGCCTATGAACAACTGATATTCGACAAAGGTCCTAAAACATTAAGCTGGGGTAAAAACAGTATCTTCACCAAATGGTGCTGGCAAAATTGGATATCCATCTGCAAGAAACTGAAACAAGATCCATATCTTACACCTTATACAAAAAACAACTCCAACTGGATAAAAGACCTAAAGATCAAACCTATAACAATAAAGCTCATCCAAGAAAAGGTAGGAACAACAATGGAAATTTTAATCCACAATATGGACAGACTCCAAAAACTGTCAAACAAACCACAATCATCAGAAGAGAAAATAGATAAATGGGATCTATTAAGAATTAAACACTTTTGCTCATCTGAAGACTTTATTAATAGAATTAAAAGAACACCTACAGAATGGGAAAAAATATTTGGCAACTCTGTGTCAGACCGACGCCTGATTTCCATAATCTATAAGATACTACAAAATATCAACAAGAAGAAGATAAATCATCCAATTAAGCAATGGGCAAAGGAGATGGACAGACATTCTGGTAAAGAAGAGATTCAGGCAGCCAAAAAACACATGCGGACATGTTCACGATCTTTATTGATTAAAGAAATTCAAATCAAGACGACAATGAGATAGCATTTCACTCCAACAAGGTTGACCCAAAAAACACAAAACAACAAATGCTGGAGAGGCTGTATAGAAAGTGGAACCCTCCTACACTGTTGGTGGGGTTGCAAAACGGTCCAGCCTCTTTGGAAAGCAATCTGGCACTACCTTAAAAAAATGGATATTGATATACCAATTGACCCAGTAATTTCACTACTTGGAATATATCCTACAGAATCAAGGCCTTTCATACCAAGGGACACATGCACCAGAATGTTTATCGCAGCACATCCACGATAGCAAAAATATGGAATCAACCCAGATGCCCAACAACAGAAGAATGGATAGGTAAACTATGGTATATATACTCTATGGAGCACTACGCAATGATAAAGAATAACGATGACTTCAGGAAACATCACATGACCTGGTTTAAACTGGAAGACATTATGTTGAGTGAAAGCAGTCAGCAACAAAAGGACAAATAGTGTATGAGACCTCTACGATAAGATCTCAAAAGCAGACTTGTGTATAGAAGAAAAGACTCTTTGACAGCTGCAAGGGAGGGTAGGGAGTGAGGGAAGAGGGGAGGGTTTAGATTAGATAGTTGCTAGGTATCTGGTTGGGTGAAATCAGTGATAGCACACATTAGAAACAAAAACAATGTCAAGTGGACTTAAACATAACATGAGTATTCCTTCCATCTTACCCCAATATTTCAAGGATAGAGTAGCTGGGGCAGGGGGTTGGGGACCATGCTCTTAGGTGAAAGCGAGGCCAATTGGCACAACTAGTGTTTTGCTAAGAGGGCTCTCTGCGCCCCACGTTGGTGAGTTGCATCTAGGGTTTTAAAAGCTGCCAAGCTGCCATCCGAGGACACAGCTAATGGTCCCAACTCAGCAGGAACGGATGCTCACCAAGGACCAAAATGACATGGAGGAAAGACAACCCAGAAGACAAAGTGACCAACATCAGTGGGTGCCTACATCGACTTGGGACTGGAAGAACCGGATGGTGCCCGGCCACCACCAGTGATAGCTGCGATGGAGCTCACTGAGTCTCACTGGCAACACAAGAATAAAAAGGGGTGCACCCTGAGGTCCCCACTAAAAGACCTCAATTTATGGTCCAGTGGTTTCGGGGTTCCCCTGGGAGCATGGCCCCTTGCCCTGATGTTGCCCTTGACCATAAATCATAACGAAGGTCCACGCTTTGAATAGGAATGGATTGGACCTGGTGATGCAGTGACCATATATTGGATGCACTTTATGGTTCTATACATCTATAGGATGTCATCCTGCTGACCTCTGGCTGGAGGAAGGAGAGTGGGTGGAGAGGAGGGGAAAGAGAGACTGTTGGGAGAATCAGACATGTATGGAGCAGAGAGGAATAGTGTGCTGTCACCGGACATGGAGTGCAGTGGAAGCTGCATATAGGTCGGTATGTAAATTTATACAGGAATGTAAATTTTCACTCAGTTATATTAAATAAAAAATTAAAAAAAAATTCATTGATGAAAATTATAGCTTCTTTTTGATGAGCCTCAAACTTACCTCTGGAAAAATTATTCTATTACCACACTAGTTGTTTGGAATTGTCTTGTAAATGTGCATACGTAACAGTACATGAACAGAAATTAATTCATATAATAATTAGGATAATTGTTTTAATCATTTTAATGAAGCATAGAATCAACTAAAAATGCTTGTCTAGAGAGAACCTCGTACATATAAGGAAAATCACATCCAACGCTAGCCAAGTCCTACAGTATAAGTAAATAAATGATGCCTTACCAGAATAAAATGATCCTAACCTTTCCTTTCTTCCAGAAAGCTCTTGCAGATTTTCCCCAGTCAGGATAAGGTTTGTCCTGAAGCATCATATCAGTGACCTACGGCAATGAAAAAAATTTAGTAAGCACTTTCAGGAATCTTAAATTTAGTTTCAGATATAAGCCTAAAACTTATGCTATATTGAGAATAAAATATATATGTGCTTTAATATTAGAATATATACACAGAAAAAAGGGAGGGTATACTCTAATTAAAAACTTCACTGTTTATTTGATATTACACACTGAACAAGCAAAGTTGAGGTCATTTAATATGTCAAGTATTCTTTTTTCAATATCAATTGAGATTATCATACATAAGGAGACCACTCTGATTAAATATTAACATCTCCACAAACATAAAATTATACAATGAATGAAACACTAGATTTTTTTAATTTGCCTAAGTTAGAAACTCTAAAATCCAAATACTTTCTTATGTGCCTAGATTTTTAGCTTTGTTACTAGTCGAAATATCATATTCTCCCCTTTCCCTTTTTCCTTTAACTATATATGACAATGAATAAGAAAGACAGAAGAAATGAAACCTCTGAACTGTGGTGCTGAAGAAGAATACTGAATATAGAGCATGTACTGCCAAAAGAATGAACATATCTATCTTGGAAGAAGTTCAACCAGAATGCTTCTTAGAAGCAAGGATGGCAAGACTAAGTCTTAGATACTTTGGACTTGTTACCATGTACCATCAGTTCTAGACAGGCACATCATGCTTGGTAAAATAGAGAGGCATTGAAAAAGAGGAAGACCTTCAACAAGACAGACTGACAAAGTGGCTATAATAATGAGCTCAAGCTTAAAAACAATTACGTTCATGTCGCAGTATCAGGCAATGTGTTGCTCTGTTGTGATGGGGTGACTATGAATCGAAACTGACTCAACAGCACCTAACAACAACAACAAATACAGGAATTATGGAACATATACCCAGTTTTATGTCGTATTTATTCTAAGCACCTGGTATCTTCTCACCTCCACACTATTAGCAATTCTACCTCTTCTCACAAATATGTTCTTCCTCTCTTTCCATGTGCACCCATTCTACCCATCTTGTGAAGCCTAGACAAAGTCAAGCTACCATCGTGATGTCTTCATTGTCCTCCAACTGCAGTCCTAGATCCATTCTTCTCACGTGATATATCACTTTTTACATTATACTGTACTTACTCATGTACATTTTTTTCTCCTCTCTAAGCCCTTGCCATCAAGTCAATTCTGACTCCTAGTGACACTATAGGACAGAGAACTGTCCCAGAGAGTTTTCAAGGAGCAGCTGGTAGATGGAAACTGGTGATGTTGGTCAGCAGCTGAGCTCTTCACTACCGCACCACCAGGGCTGCTTCTCCTCTGTATTAAGCTTTAAAATCCAAAAAGGGGAAGATTTACCTTTGTATCCTTTTGAGTCCTAAGATTTTTTCTTTAAATATTAAAGCCTTTAAAATGTTTGTTTGAAGAGCCAAGCCACAAAGAATGACAAAATAGGACACACATGCTTGTTTATAAAAATCTATTAAAAATTTCTCATTGACCACATCATGTGTTGATGGTCTTAACAAATATCCAAAGTGCCACAAACTGGTAACCTGTTATACAAATTGGGCCCTGGTGGCATAACAATTAACAGTTTAGGCTGCTAACCACTCCTTGAAAACTCTGTGGAGCAGTTCTTCTGTGCCCTAGGGTCACTATGCATTGAAATCAACTCAACAGCAAAAGGATTATGGGAAGCATTTTATAAATCAGATGGGGTAGGAAATTCATTTCCTTTTTTAAAAAATGGAAAATGTGTTTGCATATGCATATGCTCACACACACAACCATGGACACACTTTTTTTCCTTTTCCCCCCAAATCTACCCTTCTTCAAGAGAGAGAACACTATTTTGTTAATTATTTTAATAATGTTCAAATTCAAATAGAACACAATGCAATTTGGAAAAACTGAGATGGAATGTTGCTATTCTTGTTGTTATGTTATTATGTGCCATCAAATTGATTTTAACACATAATGACCATACAGGACAGAGAGGAACAGCTCATGGGGTTTCCAAGTAGCAGCTGGTGGGTTTGAAGGGCTGACCTTTCAGTTAGCAGCAGAGGTCTTAACTGCTGTACCACCAGGGTAAGGAAAAATTTCCATAATCTATTAAAATATTATCCTTTTCTCTTACCCTTAAATCTTGAACATTCCTTTTAAGTGAAATTTCAACAATGATGTGACTAATTGGGTGAGATTTAATCGTTTAAGATGAAAGATTCTGTTTCAGGGAGGACTTGTCCTGTCTCAGCTACCTATTTGACAGCACCCACCGTCCCGTGGAAGGGTGTCAGTTCTCACGGAAGCTCATCCTATTGTACACTCAGAGCCCAAGAAATGGTCTCTGACAACATTTACTGGCACACCAGTGCTCCCCATGATTACTAAGGTACAATCAAAACAGTGGGTAAGGACACCAGTATCCAGGAAAGATGTAATCTTAATTCTTCTTGATCTCTTCAGTTGTCTTTGAGTTAATGGTACACCAGATGCTCTTTATAGTTACGGTCTCAGAAGTAAGTTGTTATTAAGGTTCCACTGCATTTAGGATCTGGGGGAGGAGGGTCTCTTTTGAAACACGAGAAGCTCAGCAGACCAGAGTTGGAACCTCATTGTTAACACAGGTTGAACATTCTATTAGGTGATGTTTTCTGGATATATTAGTTTTATAAACTTTTGCCTTTTTTTCCCAGCACGTTTCTGTGGAATACATCTTACAAGAGTAATTATAGCTTTCCTGTGGGATAGTTAGGGAGCCCTGGGAAAACCAGAGGTTCTTCACATAACCTAATGAAAAAGCAGCTAGAGCGTATTATTCATATAGCTCTCACTGGCATATTGACGTATTACACATCAGTGGTGCTACAGCACCACTCCCTTCATTGGTGGCTTATATTACCAGTTCATATTTCTCAAAGTCCATATTAGCAGCTGAAAATTTAAAGACATTCATTTAGGAAGCATGCTTTCAAATACTGACAACAAATGCCATTAAAAATATATATTAAGGGGGTTGGAGTCAAGATGGCAGACTAAACGCACGTCTCCCTAAATCCCTCTGGAAACCAAGACCTAAAATGATAATTAAATAGAGCCTTCTGGACACCTAGTGAGCCCTGGGATGTGGCATAGGGCTGTTAATTTGGACTTCATATCACTGACTGCTAAATCTCCTCTCTTTTATTGACTCCACTCTCGGTGAGCACAAGATTGCACGGACCAAAGGTAACTCACCATTTTGATTTTTTTTTCCTCTGCCTTGGCCAGCAGGCAGAACTGAGACTTGACCAGCTGCTGGTATCAGGCACACTGCTGGTGGGACTGGCAAGCGTAACTGCCAGGTTCTGAAAGCCTGGCTTTGGACCCTATACACCTCGGCTCCTCTGGCCTATCTTTCTGTCTCCACCATGTGGTAGCTGTACAGATGCACTTGTGCTGGATGCCATCTTGATCCACTGGGAAACTGAGAAGCCCAGGCAGAGGCCCAGGCCAGACTTGGTTCTTAGGCTAGAAGGTCACGTCTGCCAGGGGGAGTGCCTTTGTAGCAGGGAGTTGGTGTTTTGCACAGTGTCACCTGGGGCTGGGGACCAGTGGCAGAGGCTGTGGACTCTGGGTATTTCAACACTCTTGGCCTCTCTTTCCGCTGGGAGCCTGGACAAACCCAAATTATCACAATGTGAAGCAGAGAAACTTAATAAACCCATCACAAAACAAAAGATTGAAAAAGTCATAAAAAAACTGCCAACCAAAAAAAGCCCAGGCCCAGATGGCTTCACTGCAGAATTGTACCAAGCTTTTGGAAACGAGTTATCTCCAATACTACTGAGACTATTTCACAGTACAGAAAGGGATGGAATACTCCCAAATTGCATAACCCTGATACCAAAGCCAGGGAAAGATCTAACCAAAAAGGAGAACTACAGACCGATATCACTCATGAATCTAGATGCAAACATCTTCAACAAAATTCTTGCCAATAGAATACAACAACATATCAAAAATAAAAAGAATCTATCATGACCAAGTAGGATTCATACCAAGGAAGCAAGGCCGGTTCAATATCAGAAAAACAACTAATGTAATCAACCACATAAATATCACAAAAGACAAGAATCACCTGATCTTGTCTATTGATGCACAAAAGGCATTTGATAAAGCCCAACACGATTCATGCTAAAAGCTCTCAGCAAAATAGGAATAGACAGCAAATTCCTCAATGTGATAAGGGCCATTTATACAAAGTCAACAGCCTACGTCATCCTGAATGGAGAGAGACTGAAATGGTTTCCTCTCAGAACAGGAACTAGACAAGGATGCCCACTCTCACCTCTCCTGTTCAACATTGTACTAGAAGTTCTAGCCAGAGCAATTAGACAAGACCAAGAAATAAAGGGCATCTGCATCGACTAAGAAACACTAGAAATCTCCCTATTTGCAGATGATATGATTGTATATGCAGAGAATCCCAAAGAATCCATAAGGAAACTACTCAAACTGATAGAAGAGTTTGGCAAAGTCTCAGGATACAAGATAAACATAAGTAAATCAGTAGGATTCCTTTATACCAACAACGAGACTGTTAAGGAAGAAATCACCAAGTCAATACCATTTACTACAGCCCCTAAGACGATAAAGTACCTAGTAATAAATCTAACCAGAGAAATAACAGACCTTTACAAAGAGAACTACAAGCCCTCACTTCAAGAAACTAAGAGAGAGTTATATAAATGGAGACATTTATCCTTTTCATGGATAGGAAGACTTAACATTGTGAAAATGTCTATTTTACCCAAAGCAATCTACTTATATAATGCAATCCCAATACAAGTTCCAGTGACATTTTTTAATGAGATGGAGGTAGAAATTACCAACTTTGTCTGGAAAGGGAAGAAGCCACGGATAAGTAAAGCGTTACTGAAGAAGAAGAACACACTGGGAGGCCTCTCATTATCCGACCTTAGAACCTTTTACACTGTCAGAGTAGTCAAAACATCCTGGTACTGGTACGAAAACAGACAGATCAGTGGAACAGAATTTAGACCCCAGAGATAACATCATCTGCCTCTGAACAACTGATATTCGACAAAGGCCCTAAGACATTAAACTGGGGTAAAAACAATCTCTTCAACAAATGTTGCTGGAAAAATTGGATATCCATCAGCAATAAAGTAAAACAAAACCCATATCTTACACCTTATACAAAAACCAACTGCAACTGGATAAAAGACCTAAATGTCAAATCTAAAACAATAAAGCTCATCCAAGAAAAAGTAGGAACAACAATGGAAGCTTTAATACACAATACAGACAGACTTCAGAATCTGTGAAACAAACCACAAACAACAGAAAATAGATAAATGGGAACTACTAAGAATCAATCACTTTTGTTCATCCAAAGACTCTATTAATAGAATTAAAAGGCCACCTACAGAATGGGAAAAACTATTTGGTAACTCTAAGTCAGACTGACACCTGATCTCCATACTCTACAAAGTACTACAAAATATCAATAAGAAAAAGATAAATCATCCAATTAAGCAACAGGCAAAGGAGATGGACAGACACTTCTCTGAAGAGGAGATACAAGCAGTGAAAAAACACATGTGGACATGCTCATGATCATTAGCTATTAAAGAAATTCAAATCAAAATGACAATGAGATACCATCTCACCCCAACAAGGTTGGCCATAGTCCAAAAAACGCAAAACACTAAATGCAGGAAAGGCTGTGGAGAGCTTGGAACTCTCCTATACTGTTGGTGGGATTGGAAAATGGTGTAATTTCCTTGGAAAGCAATTTGGCACTACCTTAAAATAAAAGATACAGATATACCAGTTGACCCAGTAATTCCACTGCTTGGAATATATCCTACAGAATCAAGGCCATTCACACCAACTGATACATGCCCACGAATGTTCATTGCAGCACAGTCCACAATACCAAAAAGGTGGAATCAAGCCAGATGCCCAACAACAGAAGAACAGATAGGTAACCTATGGTATATATACTCAATGGAACACTATGCAATGATAAAGAACAACGATGATAGCAGGCAAAATCTCTTAACCTGGTTTCAACTGGAGGACATTATGTTGAGTGAAAGTAGTCAGCGACAGAAGGACAAATATTATATGAGACCCCTACGACAAGGACTTAAAGGCAGACTCATGCATAACAGAAAAGATCCTTTGATGGCTGCAGGGATGGGGACGGCAGGAGGGCGAGGGGAGGTGGGTTTAGATTAGATAGCTATTAGAAATTTGGTTGGGTGAAACTGGTGACAGCACACAGTAAGAAGATCAGTAATTACTGGACTTCAACACAACTTGTATGCTCCTCTCATCTTAACCCAATATTGCAAGGATAGAGTAGGTGGGGTGGGGGGCCAGAGACCATGCTCTCAGAGGAAATTGAGGCCTTGGCACAACTAGGGTTTTGCGAATGAGGACTCTCCACACCCCACATTGGTGAGTGGTGTCTGGGGTCTTAAAAGCTGCCAAGCTGCCATCTGAGGGTACAGCAAATGGTCCCAACTTAGGGGAACAGATGATCATCAAGGTCCATAATGCCATGGGGGAAAGAGAATCCAGAAGACAGAGAGACCTATGTGAGTGGGTGTCCACATCGACTTGTGACTGGAAGAACCAGGTGGTGCCTGGCCACCACCAGTGATAGCCATGATGGAGCTCACCAAGTTGAGTCTCCCTGGCAACACTAGAATAAACAGGGGTGCACATGAGATCTCCACTAGAAGACCACAAATGATGGTCCAGGGGCTTCGGGGTTCCTCTGGGAGCATGGCCTCTGGCCCTGATGCTGCCCCTGTCTACAAATCATAATGAAGGTCAACTTTTCAGACAGCAATGAAATGGACTTGGTGACACAGAGTGACCACACTTTGCAGGCAATTTATGGTTCTAGGCATCTATAGGATGTCGTCCTGTTCACCGCATACTGGAGGATGGGGAGTGGGTGGAGAGCAGAATATAGGAGACTGTTGGGAGGATAAGACATGTATGGAGCAGGGAGGAAGAGAGTGTCGTCACCCTGTAGGGAGAGCAGTGGAAGCTGCATATAGGTGAGCACGCAAATTTATATGAGAACGTACATTTTCATTCAGTCATAATAAAATATATATACATAAAGAAGAAAACATGTAGTAATTAAAGGGTTATATTCTTTCACAACATCATTTCCACAAACAGTGTTCCCAAGCTTCTCTTCTTTTCGATGAGAACAAAAACTAGCTTATTGACATTCACTGAGGAACACAGAGGATTTACGCTGGGTCTGCCGAACTTAGGGTCTATCATAATCTTGTGTCCTAAGTCAAGAAACCACTAAAGATGCTCAGGAAAAAAAAGGACCATGCCTCCCCTATCACATCTCTTAGGAAACAAAAAACTAGCCTAAACGGCCCAGTGTTCAATCTAAAAAGAAAGTAAATGGTTTCATTATAAATTATCATTTGTTTTTTAAACTGCTAATTACTTTGATAAATGTAAATGCAGCTAATATTGAGACTTCCAAAAGGACACTCATTTTATGTATTTTTATTGGAAAATTTATGAAATGATAATTTTCTCATTTATTATTTTCTTCTCAACATTTTAAAATTACGGGATCTTTATTTGCTCATGCAGAATAATGTCTATGGATTATATTTTCAATGAAAGGGGATTTCTAGTATTTTTCTAAAATGAGCAAAAGTAAGATGATGGAATATAATTAATCTTGAAGGAAGTGAACTACATCATTACTAAAAGATGAAGAAAGGTGGAAGTAGAAAGGTTTAAATCCCACATATTCTCAGACATAAGTTTTCTATCATAACTTTTTGAGGAAAAAGCTACCAAGTACAACGACTTCAGGCACTGCTTCTTTGTAACTTTCTTGAAAAACAATTTTTGTGTCAAATTTTATTTTAACCAGACTTCAAGGTTAAGTAAATAAATACATAAATAAAAATTTCATGTTTCACTAGCTTTTTAAAAGATTTAATTAATCCTGCTCAGCAATATTTATCCTGTTCCAGAAACGTTATGCATGGTAATAAATATTTTTAAGGAACAGGATGATTACAGGGTGGGTTTTATTCAATTTCTCATGTTTTCTCCAGGGTACTTTCTGGGAAACACTTATTATAGAAGGAGGCAATCTGCTGCTCCATGACCAATTATTACAACAGCATGTTTTGTAACAATGGCATTCAAGGATAAAGTATTTTCTCAGAAAAGTGGCAAGATGAGAGAAGAAACATTCTTTCTGATGCCAGACGGCTGGTCTTTTTGACCCTTAGCTCCAGCTCTTTATTTCAACTCATATCATCAGATCAATGTCAGGTCACTTGCAGCTAAATTGGCAGTAGCAGAGATAGTCATTAAAGGGATGCATTCAATAAAGAAAAATCCAATTACCTTCTGCATTAGAGAAATCAAATTCATTTGTGGTGTTGGTCAAGGACAGTCTTTGTGGGAAAAGGTGCAGGAGGGGGCAGACTCAAGTTGGTGAAAACAAGGTTGCTTGCGTAGCATAAATACAATACAAACATGTTGATGCTTCTTCCATAGGAAGATTATCAGACTTTGAAATTGCAAGTCTTTCTTTCTGAGTGGAGGAAATCTGTTTAACTCTTTGAGTCTCACAATGCTTCCCTCTGTCTCCTCTCCAGTAGGCCTTTATAGAAAACTCTGAAGCTCTTTATACCATCTATCATATTATGTATTGCTGGCTAGTCTTCCTCAGTAGCGTACAAACTAGTTTAGAGCATGGGCATTGTTTAATCTGACCAAGCATGTGTATTTTGTGGCTGTTTGAACTTTCTTCTGTAATGAGTTCTTTAAGAAGTTTCATGAGACTATCTTGCCTACAACCAAATTGTTATTTTCTTTATGCTTGGCTGATAATTAAGCCTAATGTGAAAATTCTGGTCACACTGTTTCCTCAGGAATTGAAGGCACTGCTTCATTGTCTTAATAACGTTGAGTGATTTGAAAAAGCTGGAATCTTTATTTTATTTCTTCTTTACAGGTGATTTTATTGCTTAGATGTCCAAAGTATTGATTGTTTTAATTTTGAGTGTAAAAATTGTCCAAGTTTATCGATTGCTGCCTATCATTTTTCTAAGCACAATTTGCCGATTCAGTGAAGACTGGTCTTCTATACTGTTCAGTCTTTTTGGAATCCTATGTTTAACTATTATTTTTCTTATCCATAATTTTATTTCTGTTCTTTAGGAACAGGAAAGCCTGAAGATGTAATGGTTAAGAGCACAGCTGCTAAACAAAAGTTCAGTAGTTCAAATCCATCAAGGATTTCTTGTAAACTCTATTGTAGCAGCTCTACTCTGTAATGTAAGGTCATTATGAGCCAGAACCAATTCAAGGGCAGTGGGTTTTAGGGACAACATATGTAAATACTGTCTTTTCTGTCTATACATCTTTTAACATTTTACTTTACTCAGGGACGTGCCACACTGTGATTTTGTTATTAATGTTTGGGGACACTCTAACTTTGTAGTTTTCTGTAACTTATTTCCTTAATGTCCTGGATTGAGTTGTGTCCCCCCAAAAATGTATGTGTTGATTTGACTTGGCTATGAATGCCCATATAGCGCCATTCCTCCCATGTGTTGTGAATCCTGCTTCCACGATGCTGATGCGGGAGAATGGGCAGTAGTTGTGTTGGTGAGTCAGGACTGAAGCTACCAGCTTGTGGGATACAAGGGAGAGAAGTGAGCTGAGGAGGCTGGGAAACTCACACCACTGAGAGAGAAGCACCAAGCGCAGAGCATGTCCCTCAGACCTGAGGTTCCTCTGCTGAGATGCTCTCATTGAATTTGGACTCTTGGCCTACCAGACTGTGATGACTTCTCTTGCTGAATGGACTGGTAACTTATGAATGGGTTTGTGGTTTATTGGACTGTGACAGAAGGCCTCCACTCCTGGTATTTTCCGTTGGAGCAGTACCAGGTGACTGAAACACTATCTTACCCATTTCTTTTCCGAACTCTGTCAATTCTTGTTTCATCTTCTACTGTCTCATGCTGTCTCTTCTGAATTCTTGTGACTTTGCTTTGAATCCTTATTTTATAAAGATAATGACCATTCATTCTTCTTTAACTCACCAGGAGTCCTCTGGTCTGGGGGAGCACTTTTTCTAGCACAGGGTTTTTCACCTACTTTTGGATTTTCTTGTTATTTTCTTCCCTTTTTATTTTGAGTAACAACATTCTCCTGACTATTCCTTCGAGACTGATCACCATACACAAGTTGTGAGTTCTTCCTGGCCTAGCTCTCAGCACGGAGGTCATATGGAAGCCTGTCAGGGCTTGCTCACAGTCAGCAGACCTGATTGTTCCTGGCTTCTCGGGGTATGATGCCTACCTACCTCAGACGATTTTTTTTTTTGGCCAACTTTGCCTGAGATCAGCAGTCACCATGTCTCTTCTTAGCAGTGTCATGAAACACGGTTGACAGACATGGCATCTGGCTAGCCTTCATTTATTGTTGACTGTGCTTCAGGGCAAGAGATGTCATTTCATCTTACTTAAGACAAAGTCAGCATATACTAGGTCTGATAACTAATCTGCGAACTTTTTTTTTTATTTTTATTTAACGTAACTGAGTGAAAATGTACATTTACATGTAAATTTACATGCCCCCCTATATGCAGCTTCCACTGCTCTCCCTGTCCGGTGACTGCACATTATTCCTCTCTGCTCCATACATGTCTCATCCTTCCAACAGTCTCCTTTCCCCTCCTCTCCGTCCACTCCCCTTCCTCCAGTCAGAGGTCAGCAAGATGATATCCTATAGATGTATAGAACCATAAAGTGCTTCCAATATATGGTTACTCTGCATTGCCAAGTCCATTCCATTCCTGTCCAAAGAGTGGACCTTTGTTATAATTTATGGGAATGGGCAGCATCAGGGCCGGGGGCCATGCTCTCAGAGGAACCCCAAAACCGCTGGACCATCAATTGAGGTCTTTTAGTGGAGATCTCATGATGCACCTCTTTATATTCTTGTGTTGCCAGTGAGGCTCCTCTCTGTGAGCTCCGTCATGGCTATCACTGGTGGTGGCCGGGCACCATCCGGTTCTTCCAGTCCCAGGTCGATGTAGGCACCCACTCTTGTGGGTCTCTCTGTCTTCTCGGTTGTCTTTACCGCATGCCATTTTGGCCCTCGGTGAGCATCCGTTCCTGCTGAGTTGGGACCATTAGCTGTGTCCTCGGATGGCAGCTTGGCAGCTTTTAAGACCCCAGACGCCACTCACCAATGTGGGGTGCAGAGAGCTCTCTTAGCAAAACGCTAGTTGTGCCAATTGGCCTGGAATTCGCCTAAGAGCATGGTCCCCCGCCCCCCGCCCCAGCTACTCTATCCTTACAGTATTGAGTTAAGATGGAAGGAGTACTCAAGTTATGCTGAAGTCCACTTAATGTTGTTCTTGTTCCTAATGTGTGCTGTCACCGCTTTCTCCCAACTAGATTTCTAGTAACTACCTAAACTAAGCCCTCCCCCCCTCGCCCTCCTTCCCTCCCTCCCCTCCCTTGCAGCTGTCAAAGAGTCTTTTCTTCTATACACAAGTCTGTTTTTGAGATCTTATCGTAGAGGTCTCATACAGTATTTGTCCTTTTGTCGCTGACTACTCTCACTCAACATAATGTCTTCCAGTTGAAACCAGGTTAGGAGATGTTTCCTGGAATCATCGTTATTCTTTATCATTGTGTAGTGCTCCATTGAGTATATGTACCACAGTTTACCTATCCATTCTTCTATTGTTGGGCATCTGGGTTGATTCCACCTTTTTGCTATTGTGGACTGTGCCGCGATAAACATTCTGGTGCATGTGTCCGTTGGTATGAAAGGCCTTGAATCTGTAGGATATATTCCAAGTAGTGGAATTACTGGGTCAAATGGTATATCAATATCCATTTTTTTAAGGAAGCGCCAGATTGCCTTCCAAAGAGGCTGGACCATTTTGCAACCCCACCAACAGTGTAGGAGGGTTCCACTTTCTCCACAGCCTCTCCAGCATTTGTTGTTTTGTGTTTTCTGGATCATGGCCAATCTTGTTGGGGTAATCTGCAAACTTAATTGTTCTAAGTGCTACATACCTCACTTTTTAATCCCAATAGTGGCTTACTCATAGGTAGACTGAGAAGTTATTGAAGTTCCTTCATTTTTAAAAGCAGACTTCATGTCTGAGAACTTCTGCTGCCTAAAGAATTATGCTTCAGGATGTATTCATTAGCCAGTAGTCAAAGCCAACATCAAAGCAAGAGCATCCTCATCTACTCTGGCCAAAGGAGCGACTGCTTATTATCACAAATAACATCAGCACTGATTTATGAGTTTTTGGTCACAAAACCAGGAAACATCAATACTTAAAGTGGTGAGGAAAGGGAGGTGGAGAGCGAGGCTTCAGTACTTTTTTTAACTTGTTCCTTTTTACTTCTCTGCATCTATGAAGATGGATCTAAAAATCTTCCAGTGCATTCGTATATCCCCAAATTATTCACAGCATCACTGTACCTATAACAAAGATTCTGACCTCAGTTTTTAATGTTTGAGCATTGAAAGCATTTAAGGCACACCTCATATTCCAGTTTTGCTTTACACTGGGGGAAACTAACAAGAAATTCCAGGGCTTTCTCCTCAGTCATTTCAGGCAGTTTCAACAATGCATGGCAATCCTCACCCTATTCACTGACCACAAACCAAACCCACTGGCGTTGAGTCAATTCCAACTCACAGTGACCCTACAGACAAGAGTAGAACTACCCTATACAGTTTCCAAGGAGCACCTGGAGGATTTGAATTGTGACCTTGTGGTTAACAGACGTAGCACTTAACCATTAGACCACCAAGATTTCCACCAGCCACTCTAAAAATAAACAAATAAAGTAAATCAGTCTCCTTTCCTGGCCCTCTCCAGTCATTTTCAGACCTATTTAAAAGCCAGCCTCCTCGCCTCAGAGAGCCTGATTATGTGAGTAGCAGCCCTTTTCACATCTCCTTCGTGCGTGTGTGGCACCCTCAGTCTCAACATTCAAATCAGATTTTGCGTGGAGGGAATCCATATTTGAGTGCAGGTGGCCATAACAATAAGAAACTCAGTATCATCGATGTTAACAAGCAGGGAGGATCTTATGATTTCTTTTCATGTCTTATTTGGAGATCTTGATTTTTCTTATGGAAACATAGTATTTTATGATTCCCAGTATCATCAAACTACAGAGAAAAGGGCCTCACATGAATCAAGATTCTCCTCAGAGATTCTGTCAAGGAAACAGTAATCTTCTCTTGAAACTCCATCTCAATGCATCAAAGGCAGACAAAGGCTGAGATTATATAAATCCTTCATGTAAAATAGGAGCAAAGTAAAAGATCTGAATTCAAACCATAAATACAAAACAATCTATAGTGACTGAAATGATCTGCAGAGGCACTGCTCACCAGAACATTAGATTCATGAATACATGAGTTTTATCTGTTTTGGTAACACTTTGTCCCCATTGCCCAGCATAGTATTGTTATATGGTGGGTTCTCAGTAAATATTTCTTGAATGAATGACTAGATAAATGGATATATAACAGGGAACTGAGAGGAGCATGGCATGCCAAACAGACCACAGGGGTAGCCTGGCATAAACAGCATGCTCCAAGTGGCTCTTTCGGTAGCCTCCGTTAGAGGCTTTTAAGTATTCCTCCCACTTAGTGATGATGAGAGTGCCACCAGAGGCGGGGAAGTAGTGGTGGTGGTGGTGGCAGTGTATGCAGATGCTGGAGTATTCCTGGTCCTCCTAGCTTTGTCCTTTCCCTGCCTGGAAACGCAGAATGAAGACAGATTCCAAAAGGGAGTCTTTATTAACTCCTGGTAAAATAATCAAACATGATTTCAAGTAAGACTATCATTAAGACTAAGACATATGCTTATTCCCATTATCTGTGTGCACAATAGAGGGATGCCTAGCTACTATACTGCAAATGAATTTATGGATGAAATAAATAAGTACACATATTAATCACAGATTTAAAAAGCTGAATTGTAACATGCTTTCACACCCCTTATTTGCAATGTTGATACCCATGCAGGAGTTGACTTTAAATGTACAACTTGGGAGAAGGGGCAGTGAGTAGCGGCCTCTGGAGTTGGACAGCACCCAGCTTGTGCACTCTTTCGTGGCAGCCCTGTTTTGTGGTATATTTGCATCCATCATAGCATAGCATTATTTTCTTCTTCCCCTTCCTCCCCACTTACTTAACCCTACATGAGAAACTCTAAATTGCGTATCTCGACACTATAGAGAACGATGCACACAGCCTTCTCTCTCCTTGCTACCCATTCTTGCCACCACACACATCACACTGCATACACGGATACCCACATACAACTCATCTTACACAGCAACTCTTCCAGCTGAGGAAAAAAAGGCCCAACGTCCAACCAGAAAGGATTAGCATGCCTGCCGAGGAACACTGGCCAAGTATACATTTAAGTGAATGGAAACCATGGATGAACGTTTCCTAAATTACCTAGCGATGCCTTGAACGAACTGCTACAAGAAATATCTAAAAAATTACTGGTGAACATGGAACCTGGAATGTATTCCACAGCTTTTTAGAAGCACAACCAGGGTTTCATAAAGCATGAATATTAATACACCTGCTTATTATCTCCAATGATAGCCTGTACTGCTTTTGTGATGCATTGCAACTTATTGCTGGATCCCTACTGATTTACAGTGAGTCATAGACTGTTTTATTATTAAGTAAGGAGATTGCACATGCCTCAGAATATAGAAGCACTTAGAGAAAGACACCTGAATGCAGAAATATATACAATCAAAAAGTACCTTCTCAGGCAAGTTCTGCAAAGTTCAAATAGTGCATTAACGAATGCAAAATAAATGTGATGAGCATCAGTTCAATTTGCTTGCTACCACACTGAATTATAATTTAGGATAAATAGGAAGAAGAAGAATTATTACTGGCTTTCCAGAGCAAGTAGCTAGCAGATAAATATTGGAGACATCTGACATGATACTTTTTAATGGGTAGCTAAATTATCAAACTATGTTAGCCCAATATCACATGGCTGTGCATTTATTTTTGGTTTTCCTTGAAAAACACGAGTAGCTGTAAGTAATCATAGCTTCCCTATTGTTAATATAGAAGAGTTATCTTTACTATAAAACTTAATTATACAAAATAGACCTTAATATGACAGGTTTGTGACTGCATGTATGAATGCAGGGTCAATATGAGGAGAAATAAAGATTGTTTCTAAAAATGTGATCACAGGAATAGTTAGCCACCAAGGAGCCACTGGAAGAACAAACATTCCTTCAAAGGGAAAACTCATCTCATTTCATGGTATCCCAGAGCTCTAGCTTTCTAAATTAAATGCCTCCTGCAAGCTAATGCCAATGATGCAGCCAAACAAGTTGCCATCCCCTTCCAGGCTCTCCACATTGTTTGTATTATAACGGTTACCAGAACATTCCAGCTGACTCCGTAAGGCAGCATCTGTGGGCCGGTGAGGGCCAACAAAGCTGTGGGCCAATGAGGCAAAAGAAGTTCAGCTGGTGTATATTCTTACAGTAAACATTGATGAGCCCGGAAAAATGCTGGTAAGTCAACCATCTAAGGTCACCAGGTTTGTTGCATTTTCAGAATTTGAGATTATGAAGTAAAGCGACTGTCAATTAACCCGGCATATAAATCTAAGTGAGCCTTTGTGTGTTCTTATTGTTGCCTAAAGACAGATACTATGCTACCAACTAATTGTATGACTGGTGTTCACATTGACAAGCTTAGAAATTGGAAATTGGTAATCTAATGTGTGTCTTTACACTGAGAAATCCTGTTTATGAGCATTCAGTCTCTAAAAACAAAACTAAATATTTTTATCTCAAATAGGAATGAAATACAAGTTTTAGTAAACTTCTAAAATCGTACTTAGTTTATAAAGGTGCATCAGTTGAACTGTTTCTGTTGTTTTGGTGTCATCAGATGTAGTTTCTGATTTATGCTTTTAAAAATTATATTACTTAAATATATACATATATAAATACACATAAAATTTTAAGTCCTCTGTGTATTGCTTACCAAATTACCTCACACCACCTGTATCCTGTAAAGGAACAATTATAAACTTGTTTGCATCATATAAAATAGCATCAAAATTTGTAAAAGAGAAATTAACACCAATAGTAAGCATTAGGCTGTCTTTTATTTATCACTCTCATTCTCTCGTTTTTCTGGGTGGACCTATAAATAAAATTTTGTTAAGTTTTCTGTATTTTGTGCATTTAGTGTTAAACAGAATCATATGGTATTATTACTATTATTATTATTATTTGTCCTGCCTTTTCTTTTCCTGCTCAATATTATTTTTCACAAATTTATACATACTGAAGATGATAGCCATGGTTCCTCTCTTAGGACAATTTCTCCTTTTGACATCATTTCAACATTCATATCGTTTATTTGTACCTTTTTCTTGATTAATCTTATAGAAGATTTGTCAATTGTATGTCTTCTCTGTGCTACTTTTCCTTTCTCTACAGTCATGACATGGTCAGAGTCGGCTCTGACACACTGGTGACCTTGCGTAGAACAGAACACAGCCCTTCTAGGCCTGTATCATCCTCAGAATTGCTGGTATGTTGGTGTCCATTCTTCCACAGCATCTTGACTATATAATTTGTCATATTAAGAAAATATTTTTTTTTGTTTTATAATAGTTTGTTATAGGAATAAATTTGCTATTGTTATAATGTAATTATGTTAGTTTTTATTATATTAATTTCTTCTCATATCTTCATTTTCTTTTTTTTTCTGATTCCACTGTTCTTAATGCTGAATGCTTCCACACTCATTTTCCGTGTGTCTTCTTTTCTACATAAGCACTACAATGGAGGTGTCAGCGACCCTAAGTACAAAGAATGAAACATTTCCTGGTCCTGGGCCGTCCTCACACTGGTGCTACGTTTGAGCCCGCTGCTGCAGCCACCACACAAGTCCATCTCACTGAAGATCTTTTTTCACTGACCCTCTATTTTATCAAGCAGAATGTCCTTTTCCAGGAAGTGGTGCCTCCTCATAACAGGTCTGTTTTAGTCATACAACAATACAACAAGTGGGTGACTTTAATAATCAGAAATTTATTCTCTTACAGTTTAGGAGGCTAGAAGTCCAAATCCAGGATGCCAGCTCCGGGAGAAGACATTCTCTCTCTGTTACCTCTTGGGGAAAGTCCCACACATCAATCATACCATGGATCTAGGCAGTTTTCAGTGCAGAGACCTCAGGTCTGAAGGACGTGCTCTGCTCCTGGCTCTTCTTGCTTGGTAGTAAGGAGAATTTCCCCACCTGCCACTTCTCTACTCACTTCTCTTTTTCATATCTTAAAAGAGATTGACTCAAAGTACAACCTAATTCTGTAGCTTGTGTGCTGTCTCATTAACGTAATTGTCTATAATCCTGCCTCATTACCATCATAGAGACTAGAATTTATAATACATAGAATAATTATATCAAATTACAAAAGAAAGGACAAACACACAAATCTGGTAATCATGGGTGAACCAAGTGGGCACATATTTGGGAGAAATAATATTCAATCCACAACAATGCTCAAGATCTGTAAAACGATATGTAAGCATTCTGGCTGTGCTTCTTCCAAGGCAGATGTGTTCATTTCTCTGGAAGTCCATGGTATAGTTAGTATTTTTCACCAATACTATGACTCAAATATATAAATTTTCTTTGGTCTTTCTTATTCATTGTCTACCTTTCACATGTATATGAGGTGATGAAAAGCACTATGGCTTGGGTCAGACATACCTCAAGTTCTCAAAGTGATGTCTTTGCTTTTTAGCAGTTTAAGAGATCTTTTGCAGCAGACTTGTCCAATGAAGCATGTCTTTTCACTTCTTGTCTACTGTTCCCTGGGGCATTGATTATGACTCAAAATAAAATGAAATCCTTGATAACTTCAATCTTTTCTCCATTGATTATGATATTGCTTATTAGTTCAGTTGTGCTAATTTCTGTTTTGTGTTGAGATATAATCCATACCAAAGGCTCTAGTCTTTGATCTTCATCAGTCATCTTCGCTTGCAGCAAGCAAGGTTGTATCATCAGCACACGCAGGTTGTTAATTCTACCAAATCTGATGTCATGTTCTTCTTCACATAGTCCAGCTTTTTGGATTATTTCTGAGCATAAAGACTGAATAATTATGGTGAAAGGATACAACCTTAATGCACACCTTTCTTGTCTTTAAACCACATAGAATCCCCTTTTCTGTTTGAATGGTTACTTCGTGGTCTATGCATAGGTTCTCTTCATGAGCATAATTGAGTGTTCTGAAATGTCCTTTTTTGTAATGTTATCCATAATTTATTATGATCCACATAGTCCAATGCCTTTGTGTAGTCAACAAAACACAGCTAATCATCCTTCTGGTATTCTCTACTTTTGACCAACGATGTCATCAGCAGTGACATCCCTCATTCCACATCTTCTTCTGTCTGAAACATGTTTGAATTTCTGAAAGTTCCCTGTCAATGTACTGCTACAACTGTTTTAAAATTATCTCCAACAAAACTTTACTTGTGTGTAATATTAATGATACTATTCAATAATCTCGCATTTTGTGGATCACCCTTTTTGGAATGGGCCCACATACAGATCCCTTGTAGTCAGCTCACCAGGCAGGTGACTTCTAAATTTCTTGGCATAGACAAGTGAGCTCTTTCAGTGTAGCATCTGTTTGGTGAAATACTGCAGTCGGTATTCCATCAATTCCTGGAACCTTGGTTTTTGTGAATACCTTCAGAGCAGCTTGAACTTCTTCTTCTGTGCCACTAGTTCTTGTTCATATGCCTCTTCCTGAAGTAGCTGAATATCAACCAGTTCTCTTTGGTACAGTGGTGCCACGTATTTCTATGACGGTAGATGTAATTACTGAATTATGTCCATCTATTCTTTATAAATTTTGAAGCTATGTTATTGGACATATATTGCTGCTGTTGTACTGTGACAGTGAGTCAATTCTGACTCATCCTCATGGTAGCAAATCACCAGGTCTTTTTCCTGCAGAACCACTGTGTAGATTCAAATAGTTAACCTTTCAGTCGGCAGCCAAGTGCTTAAGCGTTTGCACCTCCAGAGCTTGTTCTAGGACATCTACAATTTTTTGTGTGTCTATGTGTGATTTTCTTTCTTTTTTAATTTTATTTTTTTTATTAATTACAGTAAAAGAATAAAATTTTTAGCATCTATCAACTATTTCATCTATGATAAACCCTCAGCCCCCCACCCACTCATGTAGCCAACACAGTCATTTTCTTCTATGGAAAATTCTCTTGTCAAGTCCTTATAACAGGGGTCTCATACAAAATTTGTCTTTTTGACACTGATTGATTTCATTCAGCATGATCTCTTCCCAATGAGACCATGTTATGAGATGTTTTCTAAAATTGTCATTGTTTTTTATCATAGCATAGTGTTCCATTGAGTATATGTACCATAGTTTGCTTATCCATTCACCTGTTGATGGGCATCAGTTGATTCTAACTTTTTGCTATTGTGGACTGTGCTGCAACAAACTTTCATGTACATGTGCCTGTTTGTGTGACAACTTTGGTTCTGAAGGATAAATTCTAAGCAGTGGAATTACAGGATCAAATGGTATACCTATTTCCAGCTTTTTAAGGAAGCACTAGATTGTTTTCCAAAGAGGTTATACCATTTTGCAATCCCACCAACAGTATAGGAGAGTTCCAATTTCTCCACAGCCTCTCCAGCATTTGCTGTTTTCCATTATTCAGATCATGGCCAACCTTGTTGGAGTGAGATGGCATCTCATTGTAGCTTTGATTTGAGTTTCTTTAATAGCTAATGATCATGAGTAATTCTGCGTCTGTTTTTTGGCTGCCTAGATCTCTTTTTTAGAGAAATGTCTGTCTGTCTCCTTCACCCATCACCTAATTCAATTATCCTTTTCTTGTTGATATTTTGTAATACCTTATAGATTATGAAGATCAGACGTAGGTCTGACATATAGTTACCAAATATATTTTCCCACTCTGTAGGTGGTCTTCTAATTCTTTTGATGAAGTGTTTGGATGAGCAGAAGTGTTTGATTCTCAGTAGTTCCCATTTCTCTATTTTCTCTTCTGTTTATCGTGCTTTGTCAGATTTTGAAGTGTGCCTACATTGTGTATTAAAATTTCTATTGTTGATCTTATTTTATCTTGGATGAGCTTATTATTTTAGATTTTAGACTTAGGTCTTTTATCCAATTTGAGTTGGTTTTTGTACAAGGTGTGAGATATGGGTCTTTAAATTTTTTGCAGGTGGATATCCAATTTTGCCAGCACCATTTGTTAAAGAGATCATTCTTACCCCAGTTTAAAATCTTGAAGCCTTTGTCAAATATCAATTGTTCATAGGAGGATGGCATCTCTGGGGTCTCAACTCTGCTCCATTGGTCTATATATCTCTTTTTGTACCAGTACCGGATCCTACTCGACGGCACTTGGCTGGCCGGGCTGTTTTGACAACTGTGGCAATGTAATAGGTTCTAAAGTCAGGTGGTGAGAGGTCTCCCAGTGTGTTCTTTTTCAGTAGTGCTTTACTTATCTAAGGTTTCTTCCCTTTCTAAACAAAGTTGATGATTTGTTTCTCTAGCTCATTAAAAAAGAGGTTGCTAGAATTTGTATTGGGATTGCATTATATAAGTAGATTGTTTTGGGTAAAATTGACATTTTCACAATGTTGAGTCTTCCTACCCATGAGCAGGGTAGATTACTCCATTTATGTAAGTTTCTCTTACTTTCTTATAGTAAGGTCTTGTATTTCTCTTTATAAAGATCTCTTATTTCTCTAGTTAGATTTATTCCTAGGTATTTTATCTTCTTGGGGGCTATAGTAAATGGAATTGATTTAGTGATTTCTTCTTTAATAATCTCACTGTTGGTATAAAGGAATCCTATCGATTTACCTATGTTTATCTTGTATCCCCATACTTTGCTGAATTCCTCTATTAGTTCCAACAGTTTACTTACCTTTGGATTCTCTGTATACATATAATATCATCTGCAAATAGGGAGATTTTTACTTCTTTATTGCTGATATGGATGCCCTTTATTTCTTTGTCTTGTCTAATTCCTCTGGCTAGAACGTCTAGCCCAATGTTGAATAAAAGTGATGAGAGTGGGCATCCTTGTCTAGTTCCCATTCTCAGAGGGAGTTCTTTCAGTCTTTCACCATTCAGGATGATGAAGAAAGATGGCTTTGCATAGATGCCACTAATTCCATTGAGGGATTTCCCCTCTATTCCTATTTTTCTAAGAGTTTTAAGCATGAATCGGTATTGAACTTTGTCAAATGCCTTTTCTGCATCAATTGACAAAAATCAGGTGATTTTTATCTTTTGTGTTATTAATGTGGTTGATTACAGTAATTGTTTTTCTGATGCTGAACCATCCTTGCCTTCCTGGAAGGAAACCAATTTGATCATGATGAATTATTTTTTTTATACGCTGTTGAATTCTGTTGGCTAGAATTTTGTGGAAGATTTTTGCATTTAGGTTCATGAGTGATTATTGGTCTGTAATTTTCTTTCTTTGTGGGATCTTTCCCTGGCTTTGGTATCAGGGCCATGCTTGCTTCATAGAATGAATTTGGGAGTATTTCATCCTTTTCTATGGTGTGAAATAACCTCGATAGTATTGGAGCTAACTCTTCTCTAAAAAGTCCTGGGCCAGATGGCTTCACCAGAGAATTCTACCAAACTTTTAGAGGACATCTACAATTTTAAAATGATTACACTGTCAGGGCAACCAAAGTGATCATCATTGTGCAGTAATCTTTTTTTAACCATACAAATAATTTTCCCCTTGCAAATCTATTTTGTTTGATATCAATGTAGCTACATCACCTTTGTTCAGGATGTTTTTCTTGCATGGTTTCCCATGCCTTTACTTTTAAATGATGTTTCCTTATGTTTAGGACATGACTTCTGAGAACAGTACATAGAATTCAAAGAATGACCTCAAAGAACCTCTCCTTGTATAATTTTCTTCCCTTTCAGTGTGGGTAGAATCTGTGAATATGTGAACATAACCCAGAGTTATGTTATGTCCTGTTATACAGCAAAAGGAACATTATCTCATCAATGAGCCTAATTTAATAACATGAGCCCTTTGAAAAACAGAGGAAGCCAGAGACACTTAAATATTGAGGGGGATTTTAATGCAAGGGAGCATCTCCCATTTTGAAATAGAAGAGGCCATTTAAAAAAGGCTAGAAAACAAACCCTGCTAATAGTTAGCAAGAAAATAGGTATCTCAGCCCTACAAGTATATAAGGAACAACTTGCCAACAACTTTAGTGACATCTGAAGTGGATTATCCCCCTCGACCATCCAGATAACAGCCCAGAAGATCTGAGTTCTGTTTGTCAGAAACAGAATCTAAGTTTATGTAATTTTTCCAAAGTCCTATAAATTATTTGCTACATACACATCACTAACAACCATGGATTCATGAACCAGTGTGCTAAAATATGTTTGTTTTATATTTATGTTGCTTAATAGCACTTTTAAAAATCAACAAATAAGCCTAATTCATGTGAAATTACTAATTCCCAAATCCAAAGGTATATTATTCAAATCTTTTTTGAATGTCCTATTTTTTAAAGTATTAGAATATCATAAAAGTGAGTTGTGTATTCTCATTAAATTCTTTACTTGGAGTTGTCATTTCCACTACTATCAGTATTTTCTCAAGACGGACACTTCCAAAGTCTGAACCCACACTGTGTACACAGCTGATGTGGGGCCACTCTTGGTCTGCAGCTGGTCCTGTTTGTCATCTATGCATACTTAATTAAGCAACTGAATCAGTTCTTGGCATAGGTCTGTGAACTGTCCAAAAATCACACTTGGTTGTTATTCACTTAAAAAACAAGTCACCCTAAGATTTTGTATAATTTGATAGCAATTCCATCTAATACATAATTTGTAGGTATTTAGAAGGAATGATTTAAACTCTAGATATTTGTATAAAATAAAACTAATATTCTAAAACCATTTCTACAACCCATATTAGTGACATATAGATAAATTAATTTTAATAGTGCTTCTAAGTGTTGAAGAACAGTAACATGTTACTGCTTTTCTCTGGCCATTTAAAGTTTCTGAACCCTTTTCCCTTTCACATTGATACAAAGGCCTTTAAAGTATCACAGGTTACTAAGATTTGCATTTTATTCTGGAGGAGTAGCAAGACAATATTTTCTCTTTCAGCTCTAGCATGCTGTCATTTCCTTTTGTGCATTACAAACAAGTTAATAAAATTCATGTTCATGGTAACAGGGCCCTAAAGTAAATACCTTCATTTCCCAGAGTATCCTACTTTACAGAAGCAGATCTAACATTCTTCACACATCTCTACCTTATCAAAGATATTCTAGGAAATCTTTACTTATTTTTAACTGTGATCAGTACTCTTCTTACACAGCAGAGAAACACTATTTTCTGCAATAAACCATGATTTAAAAAAAGATTCTCAACAAATATTTAAAATAAGTATTCAGAAAGCAAAATGAATCTGTTACTGGTAATAATAATGATGTAGACACAGGAATTATTCATTCATTTATGTAATATTTATTTGTTATTTGCTAAATAATGATTCTATATTCTAGGGCTACATTAATGAAAACAAAACTAAAATTATGGAGTTTAAGTTCTTGTATGTGAATCAAAAATTAAACAATGTATATAATGGAAACTTTGGTAGGGGTTAAGTGCTGTGGTTGTTAACCAAAAGGTCAGCTGTTCAAATCTATCAGACACTATTTGGAAATATATGGGGGGCAATTCTACTCTGACCTATAAGTTCACTATGAGTCAGAATCAACTTGACAGCAATGGGTTTGGTTTTTGGTATAATGATAAGTTATATAGAAGGTTAGAAGGTGGTAAGAGACATGGGGGAAAAAAAGTTGAGCACGGAATGGTAGTGAAGACTGGTAAGATCAGTGAGAGACAGTGGCAAGATAGGAGATGGTCGGTATTGTACATAAGGTTGTTGGATAGGTTTCACTGATAAAGTGATGTTATCATGAAATAAACAGCAGGTGGGATATGCTATGTACAGAACAGAGTAGTAGGAGAAAGGGAACTTGTAACTAAAGTCTAGTGGCCTCCTTTATCAATCCACTGACCTCTGAAAACAAGAGTCAAAAAGAAACTGACTAAATATAGAATTACCATATGACCCAGAAATTCATCTCCTAGATATATACCTCATAGAGTTGAAAACAGGAATTCAGATAGTGGTACACCAGTGTTCACAGCAGCATTATTCAGAACAGCCAAAAGGTGCGAACAATCTTAAGAGCCCATAAAAAAATAAATGAATAAAAAAAAGTGGTATATATGTACAATGGAATATTACTCCACCATAAAAAGGCACAAAAAATTCTACTATATTCCATAGCATAGATGAACTCTGAAAACATTTTGCTGAGTGAAATAGGCCAGGCACAAAAAGACAAATATCATATCACCCATTTTCCATGAAATATGTGGGGTGAACAAACGCATACAGACAGGAAGCAGATTAGTGTTTAGCAGGGGCTTGGAGAGAGAAGTTAGTAAATGGATACAGAGTTTCTCCTCGGGATGATTAAAGGTGTTGAAAGCAAACAGTTATGATGGTTGCCCAATGCTGTGTGATTAATGCCACTAGACTGTACACTCAAAAATGTTTAGAAAGGAAAATTTTATGTTGTGTCAATTTTACTACAACAAAAATACAGAGGCAGAAGTTAATTACTGATGCCTAATGAGCAGCAAGTTGACCTCTGGGAGCCAAGACTTCCAAAGTTTGGGCTGAGTTGCTCTAGAAACCATCATAAGCTTCCACTACTCTTAGATTCAGCCTCTTAGGAAAGTTAAAGGGTCTTTAAATCAGTTCAGTAGTAAGATGCTGCAAGACTCTAAACAAATATCAGAAAAAAACAATAAGGAAAAACTGACTGTTAGCAGCAAAGGTTAAACAGAACAACAAAGTCAAAATCACTGACTGGATATTCAAATGAAAGATGACCAGAATCTTTAGAAGAGGAAATGTAAGCACAGGTTTAAGAGAGGAATCCAAATCAGGAAACGGCAAAATCAGAATATAGACATGTAAGTAGCAAACGTTAGCCAGCTAATATAATGCGTGCCTTCCTGCCTCTTAAAGTATCCCCAACTGTTTTACAATAGCCCTCTTTCAAGTTTGTTCTGGAAGAGCCTCTGTGTGCATCTTCTCCAAATACCAGATTAGATTCTTTTATCCACCTAAACTACCACCTAGCAAAGAATTTAATTTCATCATCTGCTTCTTGAAACAGAAAGTGAGCCATCTCTAGTCTTCTTGGACCAGCAATTTTAGACCCAGCAGGTGGACAGATTAACACCAACCATCGGTTTAGGGCTCTGTACGAGTCAGAATCTCACAGAGGGAATCTGCTCAACACACTTGTACTGTAATTCTTATATAAAGCATCCATCTAAAAACACAAATATTGCTGGTCAGATGGAGTTATTAGGGGCAGCAACGACTGGCCCCAATTTCATAGTATTCCATCTGGTATGGTCTATGTTTATAGCCACCGTTTATGTTGGTGAGAAAAGATATTTGGAATGAAGAAAGCATTGACCTTGCAAAATTCTGTCAAGTGATCTCCTATGTTCCTTCTATCACCAACGCTGTATATTCCAACTACTGATCCTTCTTGGTTTCCAATTTCTGCATATCAGTCACTAGAAATCAATGTACTTTGATTGAATGTTTGATCAATTTCAGACTACATAATTTTATGTAAAAATCTTTCATTTCTTCATCTTTGGCATTAGTGGTTGGTGTATAAATTTGAGTAATAATCATATTAATTCATCTTCCTTGCAGGTGAATGGGTATTATCCAATGACACTGAAAACATTTTGCTTCAGGGTAGATCTTGAAATGTTCTTTTTGATTATGAATGTGATGCCATTCCTCTTTAACTTGCCATTCCTGGCATAGTAGATCATATGACTGCACAATTCAAAGTGGCCTATACCAGTCCATTCAGTTCACTAATGCCTCGAATGTCAATCTTTAAGTGTTGCATTTCATTTTTTTATGACTTCCAATTTTCCTGTATTCATAATTGTACATTCCATGTTCTGATTATTAAAGGATGTTTACAGATGTTTCTCCTCATTTTGAGTCATGCCACATCAGTAATCAAAGGTCCTGAAAGGTTAACTCCATCCACATCACTAAGGCTGACTCTAATTTAAGAAGGCAACTCTCCCTTAGTCTTATTTTGAGTGCTTCCAACCTGAGGGTCTCATCTTCCAGCACGATACCAATGTTCCAAAGCTATTCATATGGTTTTCACCGGCCAGTATTTTCTGAAGTAGGCAACCAGGTACTTCTCCACCTATCTTAACCTGGAAGCTCAGCTGAAACCTGTCTAACACAGGTGACCCTACTGATATTTGAAATCCTAGTGGGATAGCTTCCAGCATCACAGTGACACATGAGACACTACAGCACAAGAAGCTGACAGATCTCATCTAATCCAGCCTTAACACTTCTGTACCTTCCTTGGCAAATAATACTACTTCAAAGCATACTACTGAGTACCAAGCATTAAAAATCTATGGTACTTGCCCTTCAGAGGCAAGTATTTGATAAATGATTGAATAAATCGATAAATATTACCAGTACAGCATTAGCTCTGATGGGTACACTGTGAGGAAGTTCTGAAGGGCATAACTATGTATAGCAAAGCCACTTTTACAGGCTGTAACATAAATATCATTTTAAAAATAGAAAAACAGGAATGCTGCTTTAAGAAAATTAAGATGAAGGAACAATTTAAAATATTAAAGACCATGATGACCTTCATTCTGTTCCCATTTACTTTTATCCATGTGGATTAGACTGATATGGAGGAAATAAGTATGCAACTATGAAAGTATAGATGCAGTTAGAAAGCACATCTGTATTAAATAGTTTTAAGAAGCCTCTCTGGTGAGAACCCACCTGTTCAAGAAGCTAATATGTACTAGAAAAGTTGAATGCTTTGAGAATTAAATAAGGACATCAATGCATAAAATTACTGCTGGATTTAGGATAAAATTATTTTGTAAGTACTCCTAGGTTCTCCCACTGTGCAAATCACCCCTGAGGAGTGAGGCATTGTTTAAAATTGAGAACCACAACCAAGTAGTAGTAGTTTCATGAAGTGAATTTGTAATGCACTTCCAAGACACTGAGGTCACAAAGGGAGAGTAAAGACACTTGGGGGAGAGTGGAGATGAAACTGATTTTGCTTTTCTAGTGCCACTATTGTTTATTTTTTTAAAAAAGAACAAATTTATATATCTTTTCTTCACTTTCTTGTCCTCTTACACAGGATTATTACAAAAGGATGCTAAATAAACAAACAAACAAAAAAGGAATTTGTTCCCTTTGAGTCAATTTCAACTCATAGTGACCCTACAGGACAAACAGAGATGTTCCATAGTGTTTCTAAGAAGCAGCAGCTGGGGAATATGAACTGCTGACCGTTTTTCAGGTTAAGACCCCAGTTCCTAACCACTGTGCAATGAGGGCTCCAAGAAAAGGATGCTGAGGTAACCCTTTTACTAGGCAAAATAAAATTAGTCCTTCTGGATATACAATGTGGCAACTCAAAATTATGTTAAATTGAGAGCAGTTCTGAACATTACTATACTTTTTAAAACATATGCTCCTTACAAAAATAAGCCATTGTGGTAATAAATCATCCTCATTTTCACATACCCCTTTCTATAAGAAAACTGGTTAAGTGTGCTACAACATATGGAGATGTTTGGCAGCACGCAATTGACACAAGCATGCCTCCCTCTCTGCATCTTTCCATGTGCATTTAACAGCTCAAAGAGAATTTGCAGAGTTGGCTATCAATTAAATAAACAAGTTGTAGAGGGAAGGATACTGGTCTCACTAGAGTAATCTCTCTTGCTTTGCCAGCCCTAGATCTCTGGAGGGTAAAATGTTCTGATTACTTCCATCAAAGCCTAAGGTTTGGGGAGAAGGCAAGGCAGCAGGGTTTCCCTTACTCAGCTGTCAGTGTTGGTACTGGAAGAGTCCGGGCTTCCCATGATCTTTAAGAGCAGATGTCAAAATCCTAACTGTGCCTCATTATCAGCACTCCCAATGGCCCTTTTCACAACAGTGGACATTTTGGCAGAGATTCTAGCCAAACCTCCCGCTGATTATTCATTCTGCATTCTGCCTGCTGAAACGTCCTCAGGAGTCCCTAGTGGGTATGTATTACTTTCTACGTGAGATCGCTGCAGCCATTCTGGTGACCTGTTTAAAGGTGCTGCTTTGTGTTAAAATGGGTGACAGGTCAGCTATGAGAAAAGTTACTAATGGTAACACTGTAAGAGAGCGTTAGTTTATATGCAGAGCAGAGATGTCTGAGAATGAGCAGAGCCATTATAAGCAGCTTTATCGCAAATACTAATTGGATTATTTTTAGCTCACAATCCTGTTAAAAAGAATTGGGCATTCATTAAACAAACAACTCCAACTCCATGATTTCATAAAGCAGACAACCTCGACCTGACGCAGGGAATAAAACAGAAGGAACTCAGTGCACTATTTATAGCACATGACAAAATCCTGAGCTACCTGAATCACATGAACTAATTTGTCGTTAATGTTGTTGTTGGGAGACTTCGAGTCCATTTCCCACTCAGAGCGACCCCACGTAGCAGAGTGGAACCTTATAGGGTTTTCTTGGCTAGAATCTTTACCAGATCTTTCTCCCAGGGAGTCTCTGAGTGAGTTCGACCTGCCAGCCTTTGAGTTAGAAGCCGAGTGCTTAACCATTGTATCACCAACTAGTAAAACATGCTGAAATTATATGGGTACAATATAAACTCACAACCATAAACAGGAGTTTATGAAAAACAACAAAGGATTTTTTTTTTTTTTTAGAATCAGTGTCTTTTCCTGAAGGTTCCCACCCACCCTACATCCCGTGTTAAAACTTAACTGTTTTCTTCTTGTTTATGGACTAGGTGTTCCTGGAAGACAAGCATCATCAGGGAGCAAAAGCCTGAAAAAATAACTTATATGATGAAACTGAAATTTGGAAAACTTTAATCACTGTTTTTTTTTCCGTAAGTCAGTAAAAAAGAAAAATCATCATTATCTAATTTTTGTGATTGAACATTTTGATCCAGCTCACTGATCTTAGTCTGGGAGTTATTGTTAATTTAGTAATTGTTCTAACAATCATATTTTGCACGACTGCCAGTTGCAGGTACCGTATTAATCACTAGAGAGTAAAAGCCATTAGAGCACAGCAAAGGATGAGACACTCCCAAACCAGTTCTATGAAGGCAGCATAACCCTGATACCAACACCAGGTAAAATCAGGACAAAAAGGAAGTTACAGACCAACATCTCTCATGAACTTAAATGTACAAACCCTCAGCAAAAATCTAGCCAATAGAATTCAACAACATGTCAAAAAGATAATTCACTATGACCAGGTGGGACTCATACAAGTTATGCAGAGGTGGTTCAACATTAGAAAAACAATCAATGTAAACAACCACATAAATTAAAAAAAAAAAGGCCAAGAACCACCTGATTTTATCAATTGATGCAGAAAAGGCATTTGACAAAGTCCAACACCCATTCATGTTAAAAACTCTCAGAAAAACAGGAAAAGAAGGAAAATCCCTCAACATAATAAATGGCATTTATACAAAGTTAACAACCAACATCATCCCAAATGGAGACAGTCTGAAAGAATTCCCTGTGACAACAGGAACCTGACAAAGATGTCGATTGTTACTGCTCTTGTTCAATACTGGCCCAGAGGCTCTAGCCAGAGCAATGAGGCAAGCAGGAGAAATTAAGGACATCCAAATTAGTGCAGAAAAAGTAGAAGTACCTCTGTTTGCAGGTAATATAATCTTATATACAGAAAACCCTAAAGGATCCACAAAAAAATGTAGTAGAACTAATAGAGTTTGGCAAACTATCAGGATACAAGATAAATGTACAAAAATCAGTTAGATGCCTCTACACTGAAAAAATGAATGTCAAATAGGAAATCACCAAATCAGTACCATTTACAATAGCCCCTCAAAAGATAAAATACTTATGAATGAATTTAAGGGAGACATAAAAGACCTATACAATGAAAACTACAAGAAGCTACTGCAAGAAACTGAAAGAGACCTACATAATAGGAGAAGCCTACCTTGCTCATGGATAGGAAGACTCAACATTGTTAAAATGACTATTCTGACTAAAGCGATCTACAGATAGAATGCAATCACTGTCCAAATCCCAATGGCATTTGTTAATAAGATGGGGAAAAAAATTACTAACTTCATATGTAAAGGGAAAAAGCCTCAAATAAGCAAAATTGTTCCCGAAGAAGGACAAAGTAGGAACCCCTACACTACCCTACTTTAGAATCTACTATACTGCTACTCTAGTCAAAACAGACTAGTACCGGTACAACACTAGATACATAGACCAATGGAACAGAATTGAGAATCCAGACATAAAATCATCTCCCTATGAGCAGCTGATATTTGACAAAGGCCCAAAGTCACAAACTGGGGAAAAGACAGTCTCTTTAACAAAGAGTATTGGCATAACTGGATATCCATCTGTCAAAAGGTGAAACAAGACCATATCTCACACCATGTCCAAAAACTAACTAAAAATGGATCAAAAACCTAAATATAAAATCTAAAATGATAAATACCACAGAAGGAAAAATAGGAACAATGCTGAGAGCCATAATACATGATATAAACAGAGTATAACATTATTAACAATGCACAAAAGCCGGAAGAGAAAATAGACAACTGAGAACTCCTAAAAATCAAACACACTCATCCAAAGACTTCACAAAAAGAGTAAAAAGACACCTACAGACTGGGAAAAAAATTTCAGCTATGATAAATTGAATCAGCATCTTCTCTAAAATCTACAAGATACTGCAAAACCTCACTATCAAAAAACAAATAACCCAACTGAAAAATGGACAAAGGATATAATGGACACTTCACCAAAGAAAACATTCAGATGGCTAAGAAATGCTTCAGGAAATATTCATGATTATTAGCCATTAGAGAAATGCAAATCAAAACTACAACGAGATACCATCTCAGCCCAACAAGGCTGGTGTTAATCCAAAATACATGCAATAATAAAAGTTGAAGGGGCTGTGGAGAGACTAGAACACTTACACACTGCTGGTGAGGATGTAAAAAGGTATGGCTACTTTGGAAATTGATTTGGTACTTCCCTAAAAAAGAAATAGAAATACATATGATCCAGCAATTCTGCTTCTTGGAATATATCCTAGAAAAATAAGCATGCCATACAAATAGATACATGCACACCAATGTTCATGGCAGCACTGTTCTCGGCAGCAAAAGTTGGAATAAACCTAGCTGCCCATTGATGGAAGAATAGATTAACAAACTATGGTATATTCATACAATGGAGTATTATGCAATGATAAAGAATAACAATGAATTTGGGAAACATTTCACAACATGGAGGAATCTAGAAGGCATTATGCTGTGTGAAATTAGTCACAAAAGGATAATACCGTATGTGACCACTTTGAAAAGGACTCAAGAGAAGGTTTAAATAGAAGAAAACAGTTTTTGATAGTTATAAGAGGAGGAAGGGAGATAGAGGGGTGTTTACTAATTTGATACTAGACAATAATTATTTTTAAGTGAAGGGAGGAACAACATACTGTAGAGGAGAAATCAGCACAACTGGACTAAACCAAAAGCTAAGAAGTTTTCCAAATACAATTAAACACTTTGAGGGGCAGAGAAGCAAGGCCAAGAGTCTACAGACCATGGTTTCAGGAGATACCTAGGTCAACTACCATAACTGTTTATTAAAAAAATGTTCTCCATTCCACTTTGTTGAGTGGTCTGGGGTTTTAAAAGCTAGCAAGCTGCTACTGAAGGAGCATCAATTGGTCTCAACTCACCTGGAGCCAAAGATAATGAAGAACATCAAAAACAGTGAAAATTTGAGCCCAATAGACAAAAAGAGTTGCATAAACTATGTAAGATCAGAGTAACTAGATGGTCTCTGTCTACCACCAATGACTGCCCTTACAGGGAACTCAACAAAGAATCCCTAATAGAGCAGGAGAAATACGTGGTGCAGGACTTGAACTCTAGTTAAAAAAGACCAGACTTGATAGTCTGACAGACTAGAGGGTCCATGGAAGTCTAGGCTTAAGTGGATAGGGGAGACTAACTGAGTAGCTCTGTCTGGAGATGAGAAGACAGAAACGGATGGGAGCTGGCTGAACGGGGAAAGGCAGGGTGGAGGGTGCTGTCGTAGCACGGGGAGAATAGCTAGGGACCCATAACAAAGCGTATATGCATTTTTGCATGAGAAACTGACTCAAATTGTTAATTTCACTTAAAACACAATTTTAAAAAAAGAATTGAAGTCAAACAAGATATGAACCCTGATCAAAAGACATTAAAAAGGAAGGTAGGCCAAGTAAATCAGTGATTGGCAGTGTGTACATTCACTAATAGAGGTATCAATGTGTTGGCACTGCTGCGATCCTTTCTGGAAGCTCTGAGGAAAATCTACTGCCAAACTCATTCAGGAGTTGGCAGAATTCGCATGCATGCAGCTGTAGGACTAAGGCTCTTGTTTTCTGGCAGGTTGTAGACTGGGGTCACTCCTACCATCTATAAGCTGCTTGCTTTCCTGGGTCCCTTCTTCTGTCTTCAAAACCACTAACGATGGGACCAGTTCTTCTCATGCTCTGCCTCTCTCTGACCTCCCCTTCTGTGTTGTCTCTTGTGCTACATATCCACAGCTCTGCTGTCTTCTTTTGTTTAACTTTTCAGGGCCCATAAGATGATACTGGAGCCACCCAGATAAGGCAGGATTGTCTTCCAATTTTAAGGTCAGTTAATTAGTAGTAGGGAAATCCTGGTGAAGAGCTACAGCTGCTCACCCAAAAGTCAGCAGTTTGAATCTACCAGACGCTTCTTAGAAGCTATATGGGGCAGTTCAAATCTGTCTTATATGGTTGCTGTGAGTCAGAGTCAACTCAATAGCAATGTTGATGTTTTTGGTTTTGTTTTTTTTAAAAAAATGGTACTATTAGTTCCATCTACAAAATTCATTCACAGCAGTACCAGGATTAGTACTGAATAACCAGGGATGGGAATTGGCAGGGGAGGAATGAGAGGCATCTTTAGAATTTCATCTACTGAAAGAATGCATGTTCCAAGACATGCTGACTATAAAAAGGAACTAAACAGGCCACAACCACGTGGCAAAAGATGAGAATCTGTCACGTGGAGCTGTTCGCTTCCTGCTCCCTCACTTCCTCATCCGCAGGCACCAAGGCAAACCTATGGGCCTGCCCCATCTCCCTGCCCCTTCTCTTACCACACTACTCAGCTGTGTGGTAATTCTCAGTAACCTTCTTCATCCAGTCTGCCTCTGATCCTATTTTTAGCCAATTTTTATTTGCACAAAACTATTCTGGATATTTGCCAAATACAAAGAACTTACTCTGGTTCTTTAAAGTAAGTTCTCCCACCAGAGCACAGCCTTCTGCACTGGTAAGTTCAAGTTTACATCAAAATAGTAGAGTCATGACATTTAGCAGGGAGGTCCTTGTGCTGCAGTGGTTAAGTGCTTAAGTGTTTAAGTACTAACTAAAAGGAGGGGGAGTTCAAACATACTAGCTGATACACAAGAGAAAATGTGGCTGTCTGCTTCTGTTGACACTTAAAAAACCTAAGGACCATTGTTGTGGAGCTGGTTCCAACTGACAGCAACAGCATACAGTCTTGGAAACTGGATGGGGCAGTTCTACTCTGTCCTACAGAGTGGCTGTGAGCCAGAACTGACTCAACGGCAATGCGTTGTTGAATGTCTGGGCAGCAGGAACCAAACACATGTTGAGCACATGTTTAATATAGCTAAGTACAATATAATTAATCCTGCCCAGTTTCATGTGACCTGAAAATAGTGCTCCAGTTAGTAACTCTACAAATTAAATTTACAAAACTCAAAGCCCACTGAGCTCAGCATGATTCGTTGTGCTCAGATACTTGCAGCAACAATCACACGGACAGGCACCAATGACAGAGAAAGTCTAAATAAAAAATGCTGCATTTATACACTTACCCAATAATGTAACACAGCCATGATTGGCTGGCTATGAATGGAAAGATATCAGAAATCACAAAAAATTCATTGTAATTGTCCCTAGCTGTGCATTATTGGCAATGTTTTGCTTTCCTCTTTATGCATTTCTGAATTTTCTAAGTCCTATGACTATGTAGTTATCTATGAACATATGTTTACCTATCCTTAAGTATATTTGAAAAAAAGTGTTTAAAAAACAGCCGATGGTTATAATTACAGGATGAACGTACAGGAAAAGTGATTTGGGGGTCACTATAATCAAAAGTTTCCATTAGTTAGATTTGTCAAGAGCTAAGATAGACTGTCTCCTGAGCTAATGAGATCTCCGCCACTAAAGACATGCAACCCGAGTCTAAACAATTGATTGGCAAGGATGGTGCAGATCATAGACATTAACAAGATAACCGTTACAATCTCCTCCAAAACTGAAAAACTATAATTAAATGGATGATCTGTAACTGTGAGGTTTTCTCAATTCATACCCCAATCACTCTCAACTTACTAAGATGTAAAGACTGAATTATTAATAACTTTCCTGAGGCCTGGTGGACAAGGTGAGCCAAAGATCTAAGAAGAGGAAAATTGTGAAGGGTTTCAGCCTGAGTATACCCACCTCAGCACCATTAATTAAATTTGCAACAATCTGCTCCGTTCCACCCCCATAGACACAGCCACAGGCAAATGCAGAACACAAACAAGCTACAAATAAATAAATATTTCAATTGCAAGCCAAGCTCATGATTACGTGTGCAGACAGGCTAAACTGTTTGAAAGAGTTGGCTCATTTTGCATGGAACTTCTGCAAGGTGTAACAATGCACCTTTTTGGTAAAGAAGCAAAATAGATGATCAATATTTTGCCCAGAACATACTTTCTTCATCTAGTAAAATCTACAGAGTTAGAAATCTGGATACTTAGCTCCAAATAGTCATGTATCTTTCTCTTCTAAATAAATGTCTCCTTCCTGAAATGGCACATATTGCATTGTGAATTCAATGTCCCTACTAGAAACCAGTAAATAAGAGCTCTGGGCTTTTTTTTTTATTTTTATTTTTTTGCTGGAAATGCCAATTGTGTCTCTTTGGTAGCTTAATTTCTGTTCCTTTGAGACATAAGGACACTCTGGTGGTGTAGTGGTTAAGTGCTATGACTGCTAACCAAAAGTTCAGCAGTTCAAATCCACCAGACACTCTTTGCAAACTCTATAGAGACTGCTGTACTCTGTCTTATAGGGTCACTATGAGTTGGAATGGACTTGATGGCAGTGGGTTTGGTTTTCTTCTTTGAGTTTTGAGATACGAAGTTGAGACACTAGACTGTCAGCATGAGTTGCCTGACAGTGTCGGTATTTTCTAAGCCACCCCCAACTTTACCCCATTGCCCCCGAGCCAGCCCTTCCTTATACTGCATCATCCCCAGTTGCTACTTTTTTAATATTTCTTAAATTTATTAACACTCTTTTCCTGTGTTTTTAATAAAATTCCTTGAGGAAAGTTTAATTATCTTGAGATCATTATACAGCATTCTTTCCATCAACAGCTGGAATTTCCCAGTATTGAGGACATTTTGCAATGTACTGAGAATGAGATGGCCCCCAGTTAAGGGAAGACAACCAGATCAAGATTTTTTTAAAAGGTAATATTTTATATACTAAAGAATTGAAAGCAGGAAATAAAGCCAATGCCTGTACACCAGCGTGGACTGCAGGATTACTCACAATAGCAAAAGAAAAAAAAATGAAAATGGACCGAATGTCCATCAACAGGTAAATAGATTTTAAAAAGTTTGTTGTTGTTAGGTGTCACTAAGTTAGTTCTAACTCATAGCGACCCTATGAACAGCAGAACAAAACACTGCCCAGAACTCCAACATGCCCGCAATCGTTATCACACTTAAGCCCGTTGTTGCAGCCATTGTGTTAATTCATCTCCTTGGGGGTCTTTCTCTTTTTTTCCTCACTCTCTACCAAGCAAAGAAAAAAATAAGTTTATCTATGCATATATGTACATATGGAAACACTGGCGGTGTTCTGGTGAAGTGCTATGGCTGCTAACCGAGAAGTCAGTAGATCAAATCCACCAAATGCTCTTTGGAAACTCTGTGGGGTAGTTCTACTCCAATATACAGGGTCACTAGTGGTGATGAACTGGCACCAACTCGGCAGCACCCAACAACAGCAACATATCTTCACGTACATATATATATATACACACACACACACACACACAGCGGCCTGTCAGTGACGTGGTTAGGAGTCGCACCACTAAAAAAAAAGTCAACAGTCCAAAGTCACCAGCCACTCTTTGGAAACCCTCTGGGGCACTTCTACTCTGTCCTATTATAGGGTTTCTGTAAGTTGGAATCAACTAAATGGCAATGGGTGTGTTTATTCTTGTTTTGTTTTGGTATATATATATATGGCTGGAATATTAATTCAGCCATACATATCATAGCATTCTTTCCATCAACAGCTGGAATTTCCCAGTACTGAGGACATTTCACAATGTACTGAGAATGAGATGGCCCCCAGTTAAGGGAAGACAACCAGATTTTAGTCTCTACAGAAGATTATGTTAAAAGCACATGTGATACAACATGGATAAGCCTTGGAAACATTGAGCTAAGTAAAATGAGCCAGACATAAAAGTATAAATACTGTATGATCCAAATTATATGTAATATCTAGAATAGGCATACACAGAGACAGTACGTAGATCAGTGGTTAGCCTGGGCTGGAGGTGGGAAATGGGGAATTGCTGCTTAATGGGCACGGTGTCTGTTTTGGGTGACGAAAAGTTTGAGAACGAAATAGTGATGATGTTTGCACAACACTGTGAGTGTAATTACTGTTACTGGATCTTACAGTTAAAATGGCTAAAATGGCAAATTGTGTGTTGCATATATTTTACTATATAATCATCAAGGGAAAGATATGGCTAAAATAAGCTATAGCACAAAGTCTGAAACAAAGTTTCTGGACTAATTTGCCCTTGAGCTCTCTTTGTGTCTACCACATGCAAGGCAGAAAATCAGTTTGATAGCTATTGCTGTATAGCCTATTACTTGCTAACCTCTGCAGTATGACAGGGATCCATGGATAAACAATCATGGCACTTTCCTTTGAAAATTTTGCAGTTGAATGGGGATTACTGTGCAACACATTACTTTACTTATTAAGAAACACTTGAACCCTCAGGCAATAATCATGCCATTTGCCAAGCCAAGCCAAGTGCCGTCGAGTCGGGTCATTTATATATCTCAAATTAACAAAGATCTTCAAATGGTTATTTAGTGAACACCGACTACATATCAAGTGCTATTCTAGGTACTGGGTGTCCAGCATAAAACAAGGAGAAAAAAATTCCTAACCTAGCCAAGTGCCAAGTGCCGTCGAGTCAGATTTAGAAGAGCTTAAATTCTACTATAGATAATAAGATGAAAAACTATTAAACTACAAACTTAGCACAAAGCAAAGAAAGCACTGTCATATACTATGTGTAGAGACCATAAACTAGTGTAACTTTTCAGGAGAAATTTTGAAATATGTACAACATCAGAGTTCTTTCTTAAAAAATCAATCTAATAAAACCCTCTCTGGGTCACATGTCTCCCGTCAGTTTCTATCACACCTCTCTTTTTCCTTCACAGACAAATGTCTTACATGAATCATCTACACCTGCTGTTCTTTATGTTCACCACAAATTTAATACAACCATCGCAAATAATTTTTACATTGTAACTCTATGGAAACTGACTTCATACATATCTCCAAAGACTATCCATTTCCATTGAACCAGCAATCATCTTTCCAGGGTTTAGCTTACACGACTTCTCAGTGGCATTTGTCATTGCTGGCCAGCCTTTTTTTTAAATTATTTCTTTCTTTTGATTCATGATGCTGGTATTCTGATTTTGTTCACCATCAGTGTTGTCAGCCTTTACTGATGTCTGATTTCCACCTCGACCTCCTTTACCTGATCAAAGATGGTGATGTTCTTGGCCCTTTATCCTAGGTGCTCATGTCACCTGGCTTTGTAATCTCTGCTCAGGTAAACTGATTAATTGCCGTGATTCCTGTACTCATTTGTCAGCCAACGATGTCTCAACGTGTATTTCCAACACTGCATTCCCACCTGACTTCTAGATGCTCTGGTTTGGTCTGGGCTATCTCACTTCCTCGCTAGACATTGCCTCTTGCATCAGCCATCGCAAACTCGACACGCTGGTTGCCCTACCAGTTCCAACAAACTCCTCCTCTTCTGCTGCACCTCCTCTCAGTGACACTAAAGTCTATTCAACTTCACAGACCAGACACCTGGGGGCTCCCCTTGTTTCCACTCCCTTCTCTGCTCTCACGATGTGGTGTCACAAAATATTGCCAATTCAACCTCCAAAATATCTCTCAAACTGTTCCTTTATTTCTGTCTTCACAGTCATTACTCTGATAAAACTCCATCTGGCACAAACTTCTAACTGATGTCTCTGCACCAACTCTTTATCCCCCCTGAAATATTCTCTAACTTTTCAGCCAAAATAGAGAGCAAATCTGCTTCAGTAGTTTCTTACACCCTTAGAATTCAAAATACTTAGTCTAGCTTACAAAAAAAAAATCTTTCAAAACCTAGTCTTTGTGCCTCTTCAGCTTTCTGTCCCTCTCCCTCCCACTGCTGCTGCAAGAACTGTGTGACTCCAAGATTCTTGGAGCTCTCCGAGTCTCCAGACATTCTGTTCCCTCTCGCCGACACTTCATGCTGCTCCTGCCTGCCGTTCTTCAACCTGCTGACAGATTTTGATTCAAGGACCATCACTTTTTCATAGAGGCCTTCTGGATGTGCTCCATTTAGGTCAGGATTTTCTGACGTGTGGTCCCGTTGTGCTTCTCTTAGTCATCTAGTACTGCTCTAACAGAAATACCATAAACAGATAGCTTCAAAAAGAGATTTTATTTTCACAGTCTGGTAAGCTACAAATCCAATTGTAAGTTACAAGGCCATTCAGTGTAAGAAATTACCACAGTCTGGTAGGCAGAGTCCCAATTCAAGAGTATCTCGGAGCAGGAACCTCAGGTCTGAAGGATGCACTCCGTGCTGCCTTCTTGGTGGTATGAGTTTCCCTATCCTCTGATCAATTCCTTTTCCTTCTGTCTCTCAAGAGATTAATTTACCATAACCCAAACTTATAGATTGAGTCCCACTTCATTAACACAGGAAATTCTGGTGGCTTAGTGGTTAAGTGCTATGTTTGCTAACCGAGAGGTCAGCAGTTCAAATCCCCCAGGTGCTTCTTGGAAACTCAGTGGGGCAGTTCCACTCTGACCTATAGTGTTACTACAAGTCTGAACCAGTTTGAGGGCAGTGGGCTTGTCTTTTTCAGATTTCGCTAACATAGCTGCCACCCATCTCCCTCAATAACATCATAGAGGTGGTATTTACAACACACGGGAAAAATCACACATACTGGGACTCATGGGTGACCCAAAGTGATACACACACTTTGGGGGGGGCGACACAATTCAATCCATAAACATCAAAATGTTTAATTTGTGTTGTTATCTGTTTTCCTTGCTAAATTATAAACTGTTTGAAGTCAAGAAATATGCATATGTCGTTTAATGCATATTGCCAAAGACTAATGATAATCAAAAATAGTTATTCAATAAAATTTTTTAAAATAAAAGAAGAAACATTTGAATGAATGACTTTATTATGGATGTTAAAAATTCTAATCTAATAAGCCAGAAATTAAGAAAAAACAGGTAATAGATAAAATGTCATTGCCATGTTCTATATTAAACCAAAACTAAAATACCAAAACCCATACATCTGGTGCTAAGTCCATCCAGTGGCGAAAAACAGTCTTTTTAATAAGCAACGCTGGGACAGCTGGATCTCCCCATGCAAAAGAACGAAGTGGAACCTCACAACACATACAAAAATCAGCTTCAATGGACAAACACCGTAATACGGCAACTAAAACTACTAGAACAAAACACAGGACTAACACTTCAGGACTTAGCTTTCGACAATGGATTCACAGATACGACACGAAGAGCAAGATCAACAAAACACAAAATAAATAACTTGGACTTCGCCCAAATTTAAGATTTCTATGCACCAAAGAGTTTCATCAACAAAGTGAAGAGGCAATCTAAAGAATAGGAGGAAATATTTGGGAAACATATATCACATACGTGTTTTATTCCCAAAATATATAAAAAAGTACAACTCAACAATGATAAGACAACACAATCAAAATTGGGTAAAAGACTTGTATAGAAGTTTTATCAAAGATGATATATAAATGGCCAATAAGTGTATGAAAAGATGCTCAAAGTGATTAGTCATTAAGAAATGTAAACTAAAACCACAATGAAATATTACTTTACCTCTACTAAAAAGAAGCCTGTTGCCAACAAATCAATTCCAATTCATAGCAATCCTATAGGACAGAGACCTGCCCCATAGGGTTTCCAAGGAGCACCCGGTAGATTCAAACTGCAGACCTCCTGGCTAGACCCTAAAGCTCTTTGCTATACCAGCAGGGCACAGTAAGATGGATATTATCAGAAAAAAAAAGTATTGGGAAGGATGTGGAGGAACTGTAAAAAGTTGAAACTACTCTGGAAAACAACTTGACAATTCTCAGTAAGTACAACACAGAACTACCACATGACCAAGCAATTCCACTCCTAAGTCTATACACAAAAGACTTGAAAGTAAGGATTCAAATAAATACTTCTACAAATATATTCACTGCAGCATGATTCACAATAGCTAATAGGTGGACACAACTTCTGTCCATTGACAGAGAAAATGAAGAAACAAAATGTGGTACATACATGCAGAGAAATAGTATTCATCCATAACAAGAAGTTCTGATATACCCTATACACTATGCTGATTTAAGTAAGTTAGATACAAAAAGATAAATACTATATGATATCATTTATATAAAGTCGCCATTATTCGGATCCGACTCAGCGGCCCTTGGCTTTGGCATATAAAGTAACCAGAACAGGCAAAAGCACAGAAGCCAAAGTGTATTAGTGGTTACTAGAGACAGGTGAGAGCAGTAAGTGGTGAGCTATTCTTAAGGAATAAAGAGTTTTAGTGATGAGTGATAGAAAAACTTGGAAATGGATAGTGGTGATGGTTGTAAAACATGATAAAAATAACCTCACTGGATTATAGACATAAAAATGGATGAAATGGCAAATGTGTTTACATGTCCTTTAGTAAAATATTTCATCCACAGTAAGCTACCTAAAAGTAGCAAGCTCAAGAACCAGTTAATTAGATAGAGCACTGACAAACGTACTTTGTAAAAGGTTTGACAGTATATATTTTAGGCTCTCTGGGCTGTATGTCCTCTGTCACAATTTCTCCATTCTGCCATTGAAGCACAAAAGCAGCCATAGACAAGGTGTAAATGTGTGTGGCTTGTGCTCCAATAAAACTTTAAGTACAAAAACTGACCACGGACTGGATTTGGCCTGTGACCATAGTTCTCTGAGTCTTAATTGAACACATCCATAAGCAAGGCAGTAGGGGAGAAAGGGTACACCAGCGTGAAAGGCAATCTCGTCTAGAACCAATGTGTTTGAGTACTGAACTTTGGGTCACACTGAGTTTTTCCCAGCAACAGTATTCAAATACATAATTACCCCGCTCTTCATGTGGTAGTGGTAGAGCAAAGAGTGTGTCCTTTGTATTTATTTTCCAGGTTTCCCATTTACTGTTCTCCAAGGGGAATGACTGGGCAAGTTTTATTCCACCACACTACAAATAAGCTACTCTTGGCTTCAGGAAGCTTTTAAATTCCTTTCCTTTTAACTCTTTTTAATCTTCTCTTCCTTTTTTTTTGTTGTTACTGTCTTTGTTGCTGTCTTTTTTTTTTTTTTTTTCATTTTGAGGTCAGTCAAGAGGTTACTAGGTAGGGCTACTGGGGCAGTTCTACTATGTCCTATAGGTCACTACAAGTAGGAATCAATTCAACAGCAACAGGTATTGGAGTCTAGGAAGTTTACATGACTGGTTCCAAGACTCACTGTATAAGGTTAGTCCCCATTTTTCTAGAGATCTGAATACTATGGTCAGTTTTGGCTACATGTAAGTTTAGGGCCTATGCATATCATGACAGAGGACTGGTGATATGCCCAAATCTACCCACTTCTCTCCCCTTCACAGCTGCCCTTTTAAACTAGGAAAATTCTGAGACTGGCTGATGGACAACAAAGTTGAAAACACCTTTCAATAACATGTTGCTAAAAGGACAGGCATAGTTCTCTTATCATTTAGGTCCCAAGGAGACACCTTCACTGATGTTAAGAAAATGAGAAGCACTGATGAGAAGAAGTGAAAGCAAAGTACATAGTACAGGTGGACCTTTGCAGAAACAGAGATTCTTCCACAGGGCCTGCAAGTCAGATGATAAAATTGCACCTCCTGCATTTAAGCTCATTACAGCTAGGTTCTGACAGCTACTTCTCCAAAGGAGCCCTGCTGGTGCTATGGTTAAGTGCTGGAGTGCTAACCCGAAGACCAGCAACTTGAATCTACCAGCCGCTCCATAGGAAAAGGACCTGCTGACCTGCTCCTATAAAGATTACAGCCCAGGAAACTCAACAGGGCAGCTCCCTCTTTTATAGGATCCCTACAAGTTGGAATCAACTCAATGGCACAACAAAATCTGTTTCTCCAGGATTCATCCCTCTGTAGTCTGAGATCTTGCAATTATTACCATGTGTTGAATTGTAGTATCTTTCTCACTGCCACTGTGCCTTTAATTTCTGAATGCCTAACACCTAAAGCAAGAGGTGGCATTTTATGGCACTCCAATAATTACAGGTTATTCAACAGCTGCCCCTAGAACCTGTATTCCCCTACAGGTTTTTTGGCCTGCAAAATTAAATAAGTCATTGTATTAGTTTTCAGTTGCTATGCAACAGATTATTATACACTTTAAAGCTTCAAATAAGCAACATGGTTTATCTCACAGTCTGCATGAGTCAGAGGTCCAGGTATAGCTTGCCTGTGTCCTTTGTTCAAGGAATTACCATGCTGCAAACCCTAGTGGAATAGTGGTTATGCAGTACAGCTGCTAACCAAAAGGTCAGCAGTCTGAATCTGCCAGGCGCTGCTTGGAAACTCCATGGAGCTGTTCCACTCTGTCCTACAGGGTCACTGTGAGTTGAAATTGACACAATAGCAGTGGGTTTAGTTTGGTTGGTTTGAATCAAGGTGTCAGCTGGGCTGTGTTGTTTCCATTTGGAGAATTCACTGGGGAAGAATCCACTTCCAAGCTCATTCAAGTCGTTGGCAGAATTTGGTGTCTCACCAGCTTGCCCCGTATGACTGAGCTGTCTATTGGCTGAAGATTAGCTGCAGTTCCTTGCCAAGTGGCTTCTCCAGTGTTGCCACGTGCTTCACCAAGCCCTCAAGTAAACTGTCTCACAGGCCCAAACAATCACCATCCTTTCCTTTTAGATTCACTTGAAATCAGCCAATTTAGGGCCTGTCATGGATTGAATTGTGTCCTCCCCAAAAATGTGTGTAGCCATTTGGCTTGGCAATGAATCCCGGTATAGGGTAATGTTTCAATGTGCTATAGACCCTGCCTCTATGACGTTAATGAGGGAGGATGGAAGCAGCTGGGCTGGCGGGGTAGGACTCAGTCTCCAACACAGCCTTGTGCCTTGAGGCAGTCTCTCGGGATAGCAAGGAAACAGAAGCTAGCAGTGAGCTGGAGACCTCATACCACCAAGAATCAGTGCCAGGAGCACAGTACATCCTTTGGAAAAGACCAGCTCTGACAGTCATTCCAGAAACAGAATTCCCAAATTGTTTTGAAGGGTGGACCAGGTGCTGGCATTGGTGCACAGCTTCCCAAGAGGAGCACTTCGAAGGTGACTGCAGTGATATTCAGCAATGAGGTATGTAGCACTTTTCCTAGAGGAGTTTGTGAACTTAGCTGGCAGTTCTCATAAATAAATAGAGAAGAAATATTTCTTCCTTCCAAAAGAAATCCAATCAATGAATGCAGAAGGAGGGAGAGATACAAAAATCACCACACAACACAACAGTCATAATTGTTTCAGGCTGAAAAAAGGCTATATGATAGATACATTTACAAAAAAAAAAATGAAGAGCAGCTGGTGAGCCTGCTTGTGTGCAAGCAAACACTGTAGAGGATCTAGTGCCTTAGCTTAGATACCGGGGCCATGGTTTCTTGGAACCCAAGTTAACTGGTGTAGTAACAGCAGTTTGGAGCCTCAGTTCTATCTCCCAGTTCCTTGTTTCACTCCTGGGGTCTTAAAAGCTTGCAAGCAGCCATCCAAGGTGTGACAATCGGTCTCTGTTAGCATGGAGGAACAGAGGAAGAAGAGGTGGCAGGAATAGGAGGCGGCTACAGACGACGTGTCTGATTGCTTCCTGGCACAGCTGCCTCCTTTACCTTGAGACCAGAAGAACCGTCTATCATTACTGGGCATTTTCATCAAAGATTGTACAGAAGACTCCTGACAATGCAGATGAGAATTTCAAATTCTCATGAACTCCAGACTTTCCTGAGCCATGTCAGTGAGATGAAACCTTGAAACTATTAATCTTTATAACTTAATAATCTTTATAACTTAACTCCAAATGTCCCTTGAAGCCTTCCTAAAACCAAACAACACCAAAACAAAACCAAAGCCGGTGCTGTCGAGTCAACGCTTACTCATAGCAACCCTATAGTTGAGCTTAACTAGTGAAAAAAGGTCTGCCTTGAACATTATGCTCTTTTAAGAACTATTTATATGAATCAGAGTAGTAACAATGACTCGAAAGATTAGATGGGAGCTCTAAGAGGCAGTGAGTTGATACTAAGGCAGAGGAAAAACTCAGAAAAGGAAGGTGAGAATGCCCTAGGATGTAATAATCACTGTCACCAAAACCGTACACACAGAAACGGTTAAATTGGTATATGTTTTGCTGTGTGTATTCTCAACAACAACAAAACAAAATTTTATTTGGGGTATGACACTTCAATGGGTATGAAAAATCAGTGGTCAAAAGTCTGAGGATAAACAGGTGTTTTAGTAGTTTCAAATTTATCTCCCCTCAGAGTATTTATTACTTAAAACCCATTGCTGCTGAGTCAATTCCAACTCCTAGTGACATGACAAGACAGAGTGGAACTGATCCATAAGGTTTCCAAGGGTGTAATTGTACAGACACACACTGTCATGACTTTGTCCTTCAGAGCAGCTGGCAGGTTTGCATCACAAGCTTGTGGTTAGCAGCTGACCACTTAACCAGTATGCCACCAGAGATCCTTACCTATTGATTACAAAAAGAAAAACAAATACTAACTTGACGGTGGAAAACCCAGCAGACACTACCTTAAGCAAGTGAGCAAGTTTACTAATGTCTTCCATAACAAAACTCGTTGACATCCCGCATCCCCGACATGATACATCGCAAAGGCTACAGGATCACAGTTGTGTTTCTTGTCAAATATGCATAAACACAAACCAGTCATGAAAAAAAAATTGGACAAACTCAAAGTAAGTCACTAACCTGTGTTCATCAAAAGAGACAAAGTCATGAAGCCCAACAAAAGACTGAAAACTGTCACAGATTGGAAGGGACGAAGGGCCACTAAATGCAACTGGGGATTCTGGACTGGCTTTTAGAACAGAAAAAGATGGTGAAAATAAACAGTGAAATTCTAATAATTTCTATAGTGTAGTTAATGGTATTATACCAACATCAACTTCCTGGTTTGTGTAATTTAATTACAGTTATGTCAGATGGGAACTACCACCATCTGGTCAGCTGTATTGTGGTAGGCTGCATGTTGCTGTGTTGCCAGAAGCTATGTCATAGATATTTTCAAATACCAGCAGGGTCATCTGTAGTGGACAGCTTTCAGCAGAGCTTCTAGACTCAGACAGACTAGGAAGAAAGGTCTGGCAACTTATTTCTAAAAATTAGCCAGTGAAGAAGTTATGCATCACAGTCATGAAGATGGCACAGGGCTGGGCCATGTTTCACTCTGTTATACAAAAGGAAACCCTGGTAGCATGGTGGTTAAGTGCTATGGCTGCTAACCAAAAAGGTCAGCAGCTCGGATCCACCAGACACTGCTTGGAAACTCTATGGGGCAGCTCTACTCTATCCTGTAGGGTCATTATGAGTCAGAATTGACTTGACCGCAACAGGTTTGTTCTGGGGGGAGGGGCAAAGGGGTTTACACACAAGACTGTCATGAGACAGAGCCAACTCAACAGCAACTAACAACAGGCTATTAACACCCTAGAAGTTAGGTGAAGATGCCAGGTGTACTGTTCTTGCAACTCTTTTGTCAGTTTAAAATTATTGGAAAGTAAAAAAAGTTAAGAACACTTTTTAAACTAATATTAAAAAGTCACAAGAAAGGCACAAGAAAGGGTGAGTACTGATATATAAGGATATAACATTCATTGGTTCTCTCTCTAAAAAAGGAAACTTCCTTGATTGTTGAAACGTCACTTGGCCCAACGTCAGCATTTATCTATTGGTAAAAAAAAATAAAAAAGTCTTTTTTTTTTTTAAGTACACCGTCTTAGCTTAGAAGTTCCAGTTTTTCTTGGTCAAGAAAATAGCATGAAAAATTGAGAAAGCTTCATCCACAACATGCATCAATACTTCTAACAGCACAGTATTACAAAGAACCCAAATGCCCAACAGTGAAAGAATGGATGACTGAACTTTGTTATGACTGTGCGGGATTATGATGCTGCTGTTAAAAATATTTTAATAACAATGAGTAAATGGTCATGTTACTATGCTAAGTAATAGAATTCACAATATAACATGGTGATGTAATTATACTAACACAAAGATTATCAAAAAATGAAAACAAAATGAATCAAGATGTTCACCTTGTCTCCCCCACTCCCCAGGATGCTAAGAATATGAGTGGAGTCCCTGGGTGGTGTAAATAGTTAATGTACTTGGCTACTAACCAAAGTGCTGGCAGTTGGAGTCCTCTCAGAGGTACCTTGGAAGAAAGACCTGGTAACCTATTTCTGAAAACTCAGACACTGAGAATCCTGCAGAGCACAGTTCTGCTCTGATAGACACGTGGTCACCATGAGCTGGAATCAACTTCATGGCAACTGGTGGTGGTAGAGAAATTCTACGAGTGAATTTTTTTCTTCTATGTTATTTTCCATTGTTTCAATAATACACATATAGTTCTTACACAAAATAAACATTCTGAGGGGAAATTAGTCATAGCAGTAGTTTCTCAAGGGCAAACCATCACTCTGAGCAAGATCAAAAGAACCAGTGTTTTTCTATCTGGCATAATGGAATGCAGGCACTCAGGAAATAAAAGGACTTAGAGAAATTTCAAGAGAAAGGTGTAAAACTTTCCTTTTGGTTGGGACTGTGCTGGCCATAGAACGAAGTCCTTGACAGATTACATCACGTAAACCTCAGATTATCTATATGCACACCTCATTTCCTCTGCTCTTCACTGGAACAAATTAAAACTCAAAAATGTTAAGGAACTTACTCAACATTGCACAGCCTGCAAGAATATGAAAAATTCTCAGGAGTTTCAATGTCTCTGAGGGACACACAATACAAGGCAAGCTATGACGTACAACGGGGCTGCAATACATTCAACATAGTAATGCTCAGAATTTGAGAACGGAACCATTTATGGAGACAGTCACTGTGGGAGGTGTACAACCGAGTAATCTCCAGTAACACATGGCTCGCTTTACTGCATGTGATTTCAGGGGGACTGCGGAGGAGGAATACACTTTGGTGCAATAGGAGTCATCCTATTTCCTGGATGCCAAATTTCTACATAATTCAAGTAGAGGAAAGTTGTAATTATCTTACAAGAGACTGTAGCAATCTTTACCAGAAGCGGAAATTTTGAAAAATTGTTGCAAAATCAGTTCACTCACTCAGCAAATATTTATTAATGGCTGCTAACTGAAAGACTGGTGATTCAAATCCTTCCAAAGCCTCTACAGAAGACAGACCTGGTAATCTATTCCTGTAAAGATTCCAAATCAAACCAAGACCACTGCCATCACGTCGATTCTGACTCACAGAGACCCTATAGACAGAATAAAACTGCCCCATAGAGTTTTCAAGGAGTGTCTGGCAGATTTGAACCTTCTGGTTAGCAATGGTAGCACTTAACCACTAGGCCACCAGGGGAAAATACCACGGGGCAATTCTGCTGTCACATGGCATCCTATAAGTCAAAATCAACTAGATTACTCCTAACAATAAGAACAACAGGTCGGATTAGGCACAATACTCAGAGGAAACCAAACGTTATAGGCTTTAAATTTTGACAGCCTTTGGTTATATTTTATTTTCCTATTTGATAAGAAGCCTTGTAAAGTCAGGTAGGGGGCTAATTTCAAAGGCAGACATAGCTGGAGAATTTTAAAGTCTGTGCCAGAACTGCCTTTTGTCTGTACAAGAAGGAAGAAAACATTGCAGGATGTATAAATTTGCATGACTATTAGGAGTCTGACTATAGGGCTAATAAATATGATCTTTTAACTGCAAGGCTTGTAGCAGCATGACCACTTAAGTTGTAAAACACGTTTATTTTAGAAAATTTTATGTGTTCAACTTAGAAACACACGAGTCTTGTGTAATTCACCCCATAAAGCCTGTGAATTTGTTGCTGAACTGCAAGCATTTTCAACGCCTGTTTCCCCAAGGCTGTTTATATTAAGACGCTGCAGACACACTGTGAAATTTCATTTCTCCCATAGCAATTATTAGTAATGCCAAAAAAAATTTTTATAAATTCACATATTTTTACTCCATGGAAGATGCTAGAGCTGCTAACCATAGTTAAATGATACCATCCAGACCATGAATTAAGCGAGTCTCAGAGAACAGCCAGGTACACGTGTTCACAGTTTCTGCCACAACTGCCCACCCTACCAAGGCAAAGACTGCCAGTTGTTTACTTCAGAAATCCTCTTATTTTGCCCCAGAGCTCAAAGAGTCATCATAGAATATTGCTTCTATCTCTTGTTTCTATAGTCTCATACTGTTTGTTTTACAAGAGACTTTTTCCAACAGCCCGTCCAAATGCTATGGTTCTCTGGTTTTGGTTTATGTTTTATCCCATGGATGCTGCCTCTCAGTTCTCTCTTATTCCATTCCCAAACCTTTGGGGATGAGGGATTATGTCCAATTCCACCTGAGCCTCAGCCCCATGCTCTCAGTATCACTGGGAGCCAATTCAATCATCTTGGGATCACTCTCATTAGAGGAGACAGAAGCAAGAGGTTGTTTCCACCTGTGCCTCAATGCTAAATGAAAACAAAAAAAATACCTGAGAAAAATCCAGTTCCCTTGGCCTTGGCTTATTCGGAATGGCTCTAACAATTTTAAATGCTTTTAGAAGATGATACATTCTTATTAAAAGTAACCAGGATGCTACCAAGAATGCTATGCTTTAGAGATCACATTTCTAACCACTGGCTAAATAAATGGCCAACTCAACAATGCTATTGAAATTACTACATTGGGGTGATGTTCTCTCTTTTATTCCGGTGGGAATCAGTGAAATAATTTTCTTAATCACCACTCCGACTTATGGAAAACAAGGCCAGTTTTTCTCTTTTCATGTCCTAATGTTATAAATCCCCATTTAAAAAAAAAAACTGATGATGATCAAAAAAACTTTATCATCATAGAGCTTTCAGAAGTGTCACCTGTTTAGCTATTGCTTCTAAGGTTTGCCAAGATAAGAATTCATTTATTTCCTGAGTCTATTATCTTTTTGTCCCTTCAGTGAAAGATCATTGCAGAAATGCAGACTTAGCTAGAGACAGAAATTCTACACTATTGCTAGATAAATATAGTGCTCATCCTTAATAAAAAAAAAAAAATTAAACAGAAAAATGTTTTAAAGCATTTCTAAGCTCTCTATGTCACTAAATGTTATGTCATGGAATCAACATGTGGAAAAACTATATTAAGAATGTATGAGAAGTTTGGGTGAACAATTTATAAAATGATGAATTCACAACTGGAGAATTTTACATCTTGTTTTTTAAATGTGGCTGACACCTAGACTTCTGTTAAAATTCAAACAGTGCGGATTTGCTGAATTGTTCTCTTTCTTCCAGAGAAGAACGTGTAAGCTTCAAAGTAAACCATCCCGGAGTTTCCCACTTCTTTGAATGGCAAATCCATTCTTTAAGACTTTTCCACAAATATATAAGTGAGCCAGAGAACAGAGCGGAGGCTGACCAGAAGATATCTACCCACTGGCTGATGCTGAAAGAATGAAACTGCTAACCTATGAAAATGCACTGATAGTGTCACCAAGGGTTTATCTAGTGAGGCAAGAACACTCGGAAGAAGCAGTGTTTTAGCCTGTTCAAAACTAACTATTGATTCAATAATTAGTTTTGAGAACGGTAATCATGCTATGCCTACCCAGAAAGTCACATGAGCCTTGTTAGTTGCCACTGGGTCAACTCTTACTCATGATGTGCAATGTAACAGACTGTCGTTGGGTCCTGCACCACCTTCGTGATCTTTGGTTGTGTTTAAGTCCATTGCTGCAGCTATTGTATAGGGTCCTCCAACCTAGGTGGCTCATCTTCAAATACCATATCAGACTATGACAGATTCTATGGACTCTGCCCATGATGGCTGACCCTGCAGGTATTTGAAATGCAGCTAGCATAACTTCCATCACCATGGCAACACACAAGCCACTCCAGTATGTTAATCTCACAGAAGGAAGGTGTGTTAGCCCACCACTAGGAGATGGAGGCAAGGTGGTATCAGGGCTATGTTCAATGAAACAATTGCAAGGGCTACTGCTATGATCAGCAGCCATTCAACTGGACAACTATCCCAACCTTTTTAATTTATCCACTCATTCATTCTTACAGCTACAATAAACAGATATATCTGGAAGGAAGATGTGGGAAAAAAGGACAAAATACAATAGCTTCTTGTGAAAGTGGTAAGGTTTTAGCCACATAAAGTGCACCTCAAGCAGCCAGTTAATGGATATGGATTAGGTGACGAGGACCTAAGAAACAAGGTCAGTGACATGCGTGGAAGTGCTTCTGACAGGAAGTTCAAAGAGTGTTCCTTTGAACCAAGCCTAGTGACAAACTGCTGCTCCTGGAGAGAATCCAGAACACTGCATTCAGAGGAGTCTCAAGAAAGTTGGAGGAGGGAGACCCAGATGCAGCACACATTTCAAAATTTGTACTTAGGCCCAGAGACAGAACAGTGTGCCAGCTGTTGAAGAACAGGTGAATGGACATTTAAAGCCAAAGTGACCCACAACTGCTCGGTCCACATGCAATATCCAAAGTTCCAGTGATCCACCTCTGAACATTTGCTGTTTTATCTCTCTGTATTGCTCTGTTGCTTGGATCTTCAATCAAGTCCTCTCCCTTTCTTTTTCTCCACCTGACTTTGTCGTTGTTGTTAGGGGCCATCAAGTCAGTTCCTACTCATAGTGACCCTGTGTACAACAAAAGGAAATATCACCCAGTCCGCACCATCCTCATAATCACTGTTATGCTTGAGCCCATGTTGCAGCCACTGTGTCAATCCATCTCAATGAAGATCTTCTCTTTTTCAGTGACCCTCTACCTTATCCAGCATGTTCTTCTCCATGGACTGATCCCTCCTGGTAATAGAGCCAAAGTCTCACCACTGTTGCTTCTAAGGAACATTCTGATTGTATGTTTTTCCAAGACAGGTTTATTTATCCTTGTGGCACTCCATAGTATATTCTATATTCTTCTCCAACACCATAATTCAAAGGCATCAATTCTTTTTCAGTCTTCTTGATTCACAGCCCAGATTTTGCATGCATATGAGGCAACTTAAAATACCATGACTTAGGTCAGGTGTACCTTAGTCTTCGAGGTGACATCTTTGCTTTTTAACACTTTAAAGAGGTCTCTTGCAGGAGATTTGCCTAACACAATGCAGCTTTTGATTTCTTCACTGCTGCTTTCCACGGACGTTGTTTACGGCTCCAAGTAAAATGAAATCCTTGGCAGCTTCAATCTTTTCTCCGTTTATCATGATGCTGGGCTTATTGGTCCAGTTGTGAGGATTTTCATTTTCTTTATGTTGAGGTACGATCCATACCGAAGGCTGTGCTCTTTGATCTTCAGCAGCATTTCAAATTTTCTTCACTTTCAGCAAGGTTGTGTCACTTGCATAATGTACACAAATGAGTCTTCTTCTAATCCTGATGCCCCATTTTTCTTCATATAGTCCAGCTTCTTAGGCTGAATAGTATGACAAGATCAAACAGACAAATTGTGATGATTTCCAAAAGGATGCCTGTTGTGTGCCCTGAAATCAATTCTAACTTATAGTGACCACATAGAACAGAGTAGGACTTAAATATAAGGTTTCCTAGGCCAAAAGACCACCAGATCTTTTCACCCTCACAGTCAATGGTGGGTCAAATCACCAACACTTTGATTAGCAGCTAAGCTCCTAACCATTGTGTAACCTGGGTTCCATAAATGAATGCTTAGAGCCCATTTTGACTTCTATAAGCAACAGGTAACTGGACTCCTCTGTGCTCACATTCCATAAATGGCTTAAACCAGCAGAGACAGTTGATCTCACCACCTCCCTTTCCTTCTCCCTCACCTTCCTGAATTATGGAGCTTAGAGATTCAGCCTAATTCGTTATCCAGTATACTTAGATATTCAATACAAGTTTCTCACTGAATTAATCTACCATAACCACAAATCAATAAGACTAAAAACAAGAGGGCAAACTGATGAACAGAAAATACATGATAATATAATAATAAAAGCAGCTAATATGTACAGAGTGCTTCCTATGTGCCAGGCAATTTTCTGAGGGCTCTGTCTGCATTAACTCATTTCATTTCTATATTTAGTGAGTGGTAAGAACTATGCACTGCATTACGGAGTGTGACACATGCATATGCATACATAAATGAGAATATATATAACCCTACTCATTTAATTATCACAAGACTCTCTATATTGGCCATTATTCTCACTTTCCTTTTAACAAAATGGGAGCAAAAATAAATAATAAATAGCTAACATTTTTTGAAACTACCACAAGCCAAGTCCTGTGCTAAGTGCTTAACAAGGATGTAGTTATCAGTTCAATTTACTAATAAGGAAATAACATGGCTTAGGCCATAAAATTAACCAGTAAGAGGATTGAGGCTTGGAAGCTCTAGGCAAAGTCGGTATTTGTTCTGCTCTAAATACTAAAAAGTTCGCTTACATCGATCGCTTTCTGTTTAATAAAATAGAGACGTATGCAATACCTCTGAAAAAGAACTCCATCAAAGTATAATTACAATCACAAATGGGATGGCTTCTTACAAACGTTTAAGATCCCAGGCAATGAACTAGGAAATAAACGGAAACTCAAAACACAGTATTGGACCAACTAACAGGGATGTTCCATGAAACTCTGGCCCTAAACCTCCAAACCAGGGAACCAAATCCCTCGAGGTACTTGCTTGTATACAAACAGCCTCAGTAGCTACTCTTTTTTCTCTGCCATTGTTGTCAATATATCTCTCTTACAATTTTTGCCAGTTCAACTTTTTACAAGGTGTACAATGTATTGACAGTAATGTCAATAATCAGCTGTGAAACCCTACCCTTAATTAATCAATAAATTTTATATGTTATTGCTCCTATGGCAGCCACTTTAATGCTTTCAAATCACCAGCGTGAATCAGGGCAGCGAAAGAGTATTTTTAAAAACATTATAGCGAAACGCCCAGGGTCGCCATGGGTCGGATCCGACTCAGCGGCGCTTGGCTGGCTCGCTACAACAAAAGGCAACCTTATTCAATACTTGTATTCCTGAAAAATTATGTAAAAAACAATATATTTTGTTATTGTTGTTAGGGGTCATCAAGTTGACTGTGATCCATAGTCATCCAATGTAGCACAGAACAACGCAGTGCCCAGCCCCGGCCATCCTCACCATCTGTGTCTGTGCCCACTACTGCAGCTACTGCGCCGTTCCCTCTCATCAAGGATTTCCGTGTTTTGCACAGACCCTCTGGCTTACCAAAGATGACTTCCTTCTCCAGGGACTGACAGGTCCCTCCCGATACTGTGTCCAAAGTATCTGAGGTGAAGTCTTGCCGTCCTCCCTTCTAAGGAGCATCCTGGCTGTCCTTCTTTTAAACAGTATTAGTTCCTCAAAGACGTTCTATATGACTTCACTGGAGAATTATTTTGTAATGTAACCAATGTGTACTTCTATCATTTATTTTTTAAAACAAGTTTTTTTAAAAAAAAGAAAGTGGGAAGACTTGGATTTTTATGTTAACTTTTTTGTAAATGAAGTATCTAAACATACCTACTGACATTCATATGTAAACACAGAAAAAGTATTTCACAACAACTCATTATTTCAAAACTTAAATCTAAAAAATTAATACATAACAAAATCATTTAGATGCTCAATAAAATACCATTCAACTGACGTGGTGATTTCAAAAAGCTAATGTGTTTTCCAGATCCGTGAGACTGACACCACGGCATGGCTTGGACATCCTCACATTCTTCCCTGTTTATTTTTATCTTTGGAACACCTTCAGAAAATGTCATGTTGCTTTCCAGGTTAGCAGCAGGGTCCTGCTAATTTACAATCTGCCACTTCTCTCGAAACCTTCTTTTGGCCTGGGCTTTTCTGCTTTCATTCGCTCTCTGATTTCAAACTAGGATCCTGGGTGGAAATAAGCATTATCCTAAATTGCCAACATTTGTTTCTGTGCCTTCTCTGTCTTTTCCACACCAGCACTTTTGTTTCTCACCAGGCATCTGGTGGCTTGGGTGTTACTTTTTAGTATCCTCAGGAACCATCCCAATTAAATTCACTCTGTCGATGTTTTCGACAAAGTCACAAAGTAATTAATAATAATTTTGTCAGCATTTTTACTTTTAATGGCATGTTTAGGGAGAACAGTAGAGTATCAAGTGCTAATTCACAGGCATGCAGAAATTATATGCCAGCCCCACAGTTTGACACCACATCTTGTGATTATCTGGCCGCACATTATACTCATAAATTTCAAGCACGAATGGGCAAAACCTTCGTTAGGAATTATGGACCCAGTGTTCAAGGGGAAAAAAAAAAAAAACATGCTAACATCAAAAGTGAAGTCGGCAGTTGGTGAGCTTTCAGAAGCACAGCTCTGCAATTGTTTCAGCCTGATTAACCATCCACACCTTAGTGTTTGTTTTAGAAAACTAAACCATCTGCAGTTTCGGGTTAAAATAAAAGCGGGGAGGGAGATGTGCTTAAAGAATAAATAATACAATTGGACACCGTAGTCTCTTGTTCTGAAAGGTGAACAGCCGCTTGAAAGAGCCTGAGAACCTGGCAAACAATGTTTTTCAAAGAAAGGGAAAGGAAAGAAGAAAGCAGGGATTTAAGACCGTAACATGCATTGCATTTGAAGAGACAGACTGAACATTTTGACTCTCTACAGGTACCAGCGACCAAGGTTGTTACGTTTGGTAATTCACAATGGTCGCCACTTACGTCCCCGCTGTTGAGATGCTGTTCCAGGATCTATACCTATCCCTCCAATTTCCTCTCCATTAAATACCTCTCACACCCCCATACTCCCCAAATCATCTCAATTTTACTGAACATCCCAGAAGATCCCTTCTGACAGCACTGGCTGTCACACACGCATCACCCCAGTCTCTTAGGCTGTTGGCATCTCCTCTCATGCAACCCTTGCTCCTCCTCACCACCTCTCCTCTCCACTTGCACATGAGCTACAATCTGTCCACCAGCTGTACCACCACCACGGTGCCAAAGAGCAGAGCAGACACGGAAGGCTGTCGACAGCAGAGGCAAGAATCACTTTTCCTATTGTGTGGAATCTCTGTAATTGACTTTTTCAGGGCTTGCTAATTTTTTTCAAGTTCTCCAATGCAATTTAATGTTTACAATAACATATCTAAGGTGTATTGTTTTCCACCTGTACTAAAACACCCTATGCCCAACATTTAAAATGCAACATGTGATTTTTTTAAGATGCCATGGCAACCAAAGATTGAATTTGAATAAAAGAACTCAGTCTCCCTTAAAAATCTTCTCTTAGCTGGAAAGAATACTAATATAATTTTATGTGGAATCTTGTCAAGTGCATTCAGGAAATGTCAAACTATATTTTTAGCCATGGAGTTTGCTTAATCCCATAAGATTCTATCTTGCCTTTATGTTGACAAATGAACAGGATGGAAATATCAGGGATCTGAGCATCTGTCAAGATCGACTTCGCATCAAAAGCTGTTGTTCTCATGCAGCTAGTTTCTCAAAACTTCCGAATTAAAAACTACACTTACTGTACTTTCCAGTTCCCCTGGGTTTGCTACTGAACTCCTTTGGTGTCACACCTTAATCGTCTCTGAGATTTACTTTTACAGACAAATGAGTGAACTGTTGTGGAAACCTAGCACAGCACGAAAATCCTCTGATAATCATCATCGACTACGAAAATGTCACCTTTCCTCATCTGCTTCCTAAGTAAGCTTCCTGAACGGCAGCTCTGGCCCAAACTCCCTCCTGTTTGTGTTTTCCTCCATAGCATCCATCGCAGAGAATATACAACTAGAATTTTAGTAAGAAAATCTATACCTTGAGTCTGCTAACATAAACAGGGCTAGGAGTGTACAGCAAGGAAATTTTTTAGGTAGATGCCTCATTTTTGCCCTAAATACTCATGGATATTAGTTAGAACTCATAGCCCATCATGGTGGGAAGATTATGAATGAGACAAACCTTTACAGCAATGAAAGTTACATATTCAAATTATCTACCTTGCATCAGGATTTCAGGGGTTCAGGTGTCATAATCGTTACAGCAGCTTAGCCTGTAGCCAAAAAGCCAGAGCTTCCAACCCACAAATTTCTCCTGCTTCTGTAAAGATTTACAGCCTTGGAAACCTGATGGGGCAGTTCTACTGGGTCCTGCAGGGTCACTATGAGTCAGAATCGACCTCCCAGCAATAGGTGAACAGGATTTTATTTTGAAAATTCAGTATTTCTCCAACAAAACATTTTAAGGGGCAGAGTAGACGGACATCCGGGTCAATTGGCATATCTAGTTTTTTTCCTAAGAAACTGTTTGGCATCCCATATTGGTGAGTGACACCCGGGTCCTTAAAGGCAGGCAAGATGCCATCTAAGGGACATCAGTTGGTTCCAATCTACCAGAAAAAAACCAAGAACATCAAAGACATGAGGAAAATATGAGCCCAGGAGACAGAAGGGTCCATGTGATTGCGAAAGCACATCAGCATTAGACGGGAAGAACTAGCTGGTGCCCAGCCACCACCAAAGACAACTTTGTCAGGGAACTCAACGTGTAGTTCCTGATCTACACAAGAAAAAAGGGGTGCACAGATCAAGAATTCTATTAAAAGACCAGACGTGATGGTCCCACAGCCTGGAGGATCCCCTGAGAACACGGCCCCTGGACTTGCTGCTAGCCCAGAGCTGAGATCAGTACTGAAGCCAACACTCAGACAAAGATTGGACTGGACTAAAGAGAAGAGAGTGATGCAGATGGTATGTGTACTTTACAGTTTAATATATATGTGAGCCTGTCCAACTGGTCTCTTTGGAGAGGGGAGAAGAGAACTTGGAGAGGAGAGGACAGGTGCTGAGTGAATACTGGAGGAGTGGAGGTGACGAGTGTGCTGTCACAGGGTGAGGAGAGCAGATGGAGCTGCAAGGAGGCAGGTGCTCAGGGGTTTATATAGCAAATAGACTTGGGTTGTAAACTTTCACTTAATCAAAATAAAATGTTTTTTTTTTAAATGCACTCATTTTCAACCCTATTTCTTAGTCTCTGACTTTAGCACACAGGTACTATTATTTATCCCCTCGACACTGTCCTGTCACCTTTTGAGAAGCAGGCCTTACAGGTATTCCTTAGAGAATATAAACTTCCATTGTGAGTTTTCATCACTACACGTAATTCATATAACTCCTATCTCAATGCCTATAAATAAGGAAAATTCTGGTAAATTATGTAATATTACATCAGATATATTTATAATTTAGAGTGGCCTACTTAAAGCTGACCTCATTTATAAAAAAATGAAAAGAAAATGGGACTCTCAATTAAATAGTTCACTGTGTAACAAAGTGAATACAGAACCTTGTTATCACCCTCTTATTTTGACTGAGCGGTGGGAGTCCCTACTACTGTGACAATCAAAGGATGTTAAAATTAGCAAAATGCCTTCATTCAGAAAATGCAAATTGTAAGCTATATTTTAAGATGTACTCATTTATGAAACACTGTAATTTTAAAAATTAAGTAACACTAAGAATATTAAGTCATAATTCCCCATGCTTTATCTTTTATCTCAGCAGCTCATAGCCCTATTGTCTAAGTTATAATTAGTAAAAATAAGCCACTCCCTGAGCAATTGGCAACAATACTTATTAACACTGAATGAGAGGTAAAGAATCTAATTAAAGCACACAGAGAACTGGGGAGCAGGTCATTTGCTGCTGGAAGGATGGATAGACAGGAAAGTTATGTAGATATACTTTATTAGAACAGATGAAATTATGAAATGACTAGTCCTGATATCTGGAGAGAATATTCTTGAGTAATTGGAGCCAAAGCACAGCACAGTGACGTTTGTCAGTTTCTCAGCAAGGCTGGTGTACATGTGGGATACACTGCTGTGACTATCAGAAAGAATCCGCAGTCAAAGTTGCTCGGTAGGAAGCCCAAAACAACTTCTCGATTTAGCATTGTTTACCAAAAACAAACAAACAAACAAACCCACTGCCATCAAGTCAATTCTGATTCACAGTGACCCCATTAGGCAGTGGAAAACTGCCCCATCGAGTTTCCAAAACAGCTGGCAGATCTGAAGTGACATCCTCTTGGGTAACAGACGTAACACTTAACCGCTACAGCACCAGTTTAGGTGACGTTTGTTGTGTATTGCCCTGGTGGCAATGTGTGGGCCTTTGGCATGCTGCTACTTGAAGAGCGAGCCAGCTGCCCTCGCAGCGATCATCCCCCTGCACAAGTGCTTCTCCACTCTGTAGACAGTCTCCCAACACCAGATTCCTTCCCTTGGTTTCCCTTCAGTCTCAACACCTATCTGGAGACTATGACTTCATTGTTGTTAGCTGCGATCAAGTTGATCCCTGACTCACAGTGACCCCATGAACAACAGAAGAAAACATTGCTTGGTCTTGTGCCATCCCGCAGTTAGTTGTAGACTGGACTGTTTGTGATCCAAGAAGAGTTTTCATCGGCTGATTTTCAGAGCTCAGATCACCAGGCCTTCCCTTCTCATATCTTAGTCTGGAAGTTCTGCTAAAGTCTGTTCAGCATTACAGCAACAATACGAGGCATTCACTGAGACGGGTGATGGCTGTGCGTGAGATGCATTGATCGAGAACCAAACCTTTGAGTCCTGCATAGAAACTGAAAACTCTACCACCAATCCTCCAATGCCTTGTTATGAATGCATAGCATGGATCACGATGGTCCCATGCCCAAATTCCTGGAATCACCTTAGAAAAATTACTTCCAAGCTTGTCTACATATGAGAATCTCTGAGACTCTTTTTTTCAGAATTCTGATACCCGAGCTACACCAAGACAAATTAAATTACTATCTCTGGGAATGCAATACAGACATCAGGACGTTTTGAAACTCTGCAGGTAATTCCAGTTTATTTACAGATAAACTTGGAAGCCATTGCTTTATGGAATTCCAGGAAAGCTGCCCGGGGACACCAACTAAATAATAGACATGTACCTCTACAGAAACTGCCTAAGAGCTTTGTGAATACTGACACTGAAATAATATTTGCATTCATTCACCATTTCCACAATGTCTATTCATGCATACCCATCTGCACACTGTTTTCCTATTACAAACCAAGGCTCGTTAGTCAGTCAACAAGCACAGCCTGAGCTTCGGGTCTCAGTGCTCCCGAGCAGGTAACAGCCAACCTGACTGCAATAATAAGCATTTCATTAACACTTCAGAAGGAGTGTTATTAGGAAAATGTTTTTGCCCACTTGAGCCCTAAATGTTTGGGTGGAATAAATGCTAAGTAGTACAAGAATTCTGATTGTACTTACTAGCTGTGATTAGAGCTCAGGGAGTTTTTAATCTCCTCTGCATTTTAGGGGCAAAGGGTCGGAATTGACTCAATGGCAATGGGGTTTCAATGGGCTTTTTAGGGGTCGTCACAAAACAGGAAGGACAAAGCCTGTAGAGGATGCATACATCTACATGGCGTCATATGGTGCCAGTCTGTGCAATGCATTTTTAAAAGAGAGATGTTCCAAAGTGCCACCTGTCCCCAATTCATTCCCCACACTGATCTTTCAACATCTATATCCTGCATCTGCTTCTAGGTTAATTTTTGTTTTAAAAGCATAAAACAGGAGTCCCTACCAGGTGACCAGGGGGCAGAATTTGAGCTGAAGTTCTAGCGCCCTTCACATCCGTGGCACTTTGTATTAAAACGAATTTTAATGCCTCTTTGCAGGGAACATAGCCTCTGTTTCAACACAGCTGGGCTTTCCCTTCCCAGCCTGGCCCACCTCACATCCTAGTTTTCACACCAGATGTTTCACACTTTTACTTGATCAGCCTGGGCCTCAGGGCATTTGAGTCTGCAACTCTGATATTTATTATTTATGCAAGTTTGACACAGAAAGCCGCTGTCACTCATTAAAACCTCACCATAAATTGATGACCCATGTTAATGAAAGAAGGTTGGTAAGCTGCAAATAGACCAAAAGGAATTATAAGAAGACAACTCTTTCCACACAGCGTGAGCCCTAGCAAACTCAGCAAGTCTTGTGAGGGTCTAGCATAAGAGTCTTAGGAAATTCATGTCATAAGATGAAGTCAACTTTAAATGCTTTGTTACTATGATGCTATTTCCTCCATATTTAATACATTCTAAAGTTTACTCTGTCACTCGTTATTAATCTCTCTATATTTTGTATATACTCGGTAAATGAATAAATTAATGAAAAAGTGAATGAGAACCCTGGAAGAGTGTTGGATTACTGGCATGAGAGCTGAGGTTACTTTTCAACATTTTAGACGTTTTGAAATAAACTACATTATTGATAAACCTCAAATCATTATACAAGGCTCCTTTTTTTCAAAAGTGAGGAAGGATGAGTCTATGTTCTTAAAATACTGAGCTAATTTTAAATTATGGAATGCATTTGTAAAAGTAACCTCAGAAGCACTCATTCCTAGAAACAGTGAGATTATATAAGTGAATCATAGCTAACGCATTGTTTCTCAACATTCCCCCCTCCAAAAATAGATGTGAGAATAACTTAACCAATCTCACTCAGTAGACCAAACTCTTCTAATGTCACACAGCCTTATGTCCAACTTTGTATATATACGCTCCTATCCCGAATGTCATTTATCCAGAAGAATGTTTCAGGTTCCAAGACAAAGCTTTTGAGTAGACACTAACAGGCATGTACTTTTTTTTCTTAATTTCATTTTAAGTGAGTTTACAGTTCGAGTCAGTTTTTCATACAAAACTTATACACACTTTGTTACGTGAACTAGGTGCAGTCCCCACACTGTGACAGTACACTCCTCCCCTCTACTCTGTAGTTCCCAAGTCCATTCAATCAGCTCCTGTCCCCTTCTGTCTTCTTATCTTGTCTCTGAACACAAGCTGCCCAGTCCAGTGTCTACTTAAACCAAGAAGCACATTCTCTTCACCAGTATCATTTTACATCTTACAGGCCAGTTCAGTATTTGTTTGAAGAGTCGGCTTCTGCAATGATTTCAGTTCTGGGCTAACAGTTTGGGGACCATGTCTTCCAGGGACTCTCCAGTCTATCAGAGCATCGAGTCTGGTGTTTTTTACTAGAGTTCAAGTTCTGCACCCTGCACTTCTCCTGCTCCATCAGGAATCTCTTTGTTGAGTTTCCTGTAAGGGCAGTCGGTGGTGGTATCCAGGCACCACCTAGTTCCTCCCGTCTGATGTTTGAGGGAGTCTCTGGCTGATGCAGCCCTTTCTGTCTCTTGGGCTTTCTATGTCTTTGACATTCATTCTCTTTCACTCCAGGGGGGTTGAGACCAATTGAAGCTTCTTAGGTGGCTGTTTTCTAGCTTTTACAATCCCAGACAGCACTCACCAAAGTAGAATGCGGAACATTTTCTTAATAAACTTTGTTATGCCAGTTGACCTAGGCATGCCCCTGAAAACATGGTCCCCAGGCCCCTGTCCCTGCTATCTGTCCTTCAAAGTGTTTGGCTGCACTTAGAAAACCTACTAGCTTTTGTTTTAGTCAAGTTATCATGACTTCTGTAGCGCTTCTTGTCCTTCCCTTAACCTACAATCATTCTTGTCTATTATGAAATTAGTGAAATCCCCTTCCCACATTTGTAACCATCAAAATCTGTTTTATTCTGCATTTAAACCTTTTCCTGAATCCTTATAATAGTGGTCTCATATACTATTTGTTCCTTTACAGCTAATTTCTCTCAGCTCAATGCCTTCTGGAGTCCTCCATGTTGTGAGATGTTTCCGAAACTCATCATTGTTCTTTATCACTGTAAAATATTCCATTGTGACAATGTATCATAGTTTATCTATTCATCCACTGATGGGCACTACGTTGATTCTGTCTTTTTGCTACTATGGACAGAAGGGGCACCCACTCTTAAGAAGCTAGTGATTGCCTTTCTGTAAAATTAAATTCCCTGTATAACAGCCCTGGGTTTGGGCTCCCTCCCTCCAAGTTACAGTTACTTCCCCTCACTGACTTTTTTGTCCAATTATGGCTCTTTTGAGCTAAGGCTGGATGCTATTAAGAAACTTTATAATCTTCAACAAGTGGTGCTGGCAAAATTGTTTATCCATCTGCAATAAACTGAATCAAGATCCATATCTTACACCTTATACAAAAACCAACTCCAACTGGATAAAAGACCTAAATATCAAACCTAAAACGATAAAGCTCATCCAAGAAAAGGTAGAAACAACAATGGAAGTTTTAATACACAATGAGGACAGACTCCAAAATCTGTCAAAGAAACCTCAATCAACAGAAGAGAAAGTAGATAAATGGGAACTATTAAGAATCAAACACTTTTGCTCATCCAAAGACTCTATTAATAGAATTAAAAGAACACCCACAGAGTGGGAAAAAATATTTGGCAACTCTATGTCAGATCGACGCCTGATCTCCATAATCTATAAGATACTACAAAATATCAATAAGAAGAAGATAAACCATCCAATTAAGCGATGGGCAAAGGAGATGGACAGATACTTCACTAAAGAGGAGATCCAGGCAGCCAAAAAACACATGCGGACATGTTCACGATCCTTAGCTATTAAAGAAATTCAAATCAAGACAACAATGAGATACCATCTCACCCCAACAAGATTGGCCATGATCCAGAAAACACAAAACAACAAATGCTGGAGAGGCTGTGGAGAAAGTGGAACCCTCCTACACTGTTGGTGGGGTCGCAAAATGGTCCAGCCTCTTTGGAAGGCAATCTGGCGCCTCCTTAAAAAAATGGATATCGATATACCATTTGACCCAGTAATTCCACTACTTGGAATATATCCTACAGATTCAAGGCCTTTCGCACCAACGGACACATGCACCAGAATGTTTATCACGGCACAATCCACAATAGCGAAAAGGTGGAATCAACCCAGATGCCCAACAATAGAAGAATGGATAGGTAAACTGTGGTACATATACTCAACGGAGCACTACGCAATGATAAAGAATAACAATGATTCCAGGAAACATCTCCTAACCTGGTTTCAACTGGAAGACATTATGTTGAGTGAGAGTAGTCAGCGACAAAAGGACAAATACTGTATGAGACCTCTACGATAAGATCTCAAAAACAGACTTGTGTATAGAAGAAAAGACTCTTTGACAGCTGCAAGGGAGGGGAGGGAGGGAGGGAGGGCGAGGGAGGGAAGGTTTAGTTTAGATAGTTACTAGAAATCTAGTTGGGAGAAAGCGGTGACAGCACACATTGGGAACAAGAACAACATTAAGTGGACTTCAGCATAACTTGAGCACTCCTTCCATCTTAACTCAATACTGCAAGGATAGAGTAGCTGGGGCAGGGGGCGGGGGACCATGCTCTTAGGCGAATTCCAGGCCAATTGGCACAACTAGCATTTTGTCAAGAGAGCTCTCTGCACCCACATTGGTGAGTGGCGTCTGGGGTCTTAAAAGCTGCCAAGCTGCCATCCGAGGACACAGCTAATGGTCCCAACTCAGCAGGAACGGATGCTCACCGAGGGCCAAAATGGCATGCGGTAAAGACAACCAAGAAGACAGAGAGACCCACAAGAGTGGGTGCCTACATCGACCTGGGACCGAAAGAACCAGATGGCGCCCGGCCACCACCAGTGATAGCCATGACGGAGCTCACAGAGAGGAGCCTCACTGGCAACACAAGAATAAAAAGAGGTGCATCATGAGATCTCCACTAAAAGACCTCAATTGATGGTCCAGCGGTTTTGGGGTTCCTCTGAGAGCATGGCCCCCGGCCCTGATGCTGCCCTTTCCCATAAATTATAACAAAGGTCCACTCTTTGGACAGGAATGGAATGGACTTGGCAATGCAGAGTAACCATATATTGGAAGCACTTTATGGTTCTATACATCTATAGGATATCATCTTGCTGACCTCTGGCTGGAGGAAGGAGAGTGGATGGAGAGGAGGGGAAAGGAGACTGTTGGGAGGATGAGACATGTATGGAGCAGAGAGGAATAGTGTGCTGTCACCAGACAGGGAGAACAGTGGAAGCTGCATATAGGGGGGCATGTAAATTTACATGTGAATGTACATTTTCACTCAGTTATGTTAAATAAAAATAAAAGAAACTCTACATTCGTCTTAAATAAGTCCTAGATCCTTTTTCCTCACTGTACACTTAGTCTCTGCAAGAAGCCCAGATTCCTGTACCTGGGAGCAGCCAACGGTGATTTACTGTTATTAGAAACAATAAGAGCTTGATCAATAGTAATAAGGCTATCAATGCAGTTCAATCACATGGAGATCTTGGAATGTCTTCATCTGTATTTCTGCCACGTGAAATTCAGGCACATACAGTCACATAGGACAATCAAACTAAAACTTATGAAATTTAGTATTATGACTGTAAACTGTTCTAAACTGACATATATGAACTGGTAACAAAGCTTACAGGTCAATTATTTTAACATGTGAAAACTAAACTCTGGTTAATAAAATACACTACATTTTAAGACATAAAGAAATGACTAGCAAACGTTGCTTATTTAACTCAGAGTACATCAGAAAACACTTTATAAGTGTCATGAAGATAGAAAAATTTCTAAAGAAATGTTACTGAGCAAGTTTATATTTTTCTTAAATAAGCCATAGGCAATTTTTTTTTTCACTGCATTTCCAGCCTCTGGCATACTGCCTGTTACACAGAAGGTTCAAGGTACATGTTCACTGAAGCTAGGCTGAATGAATAAATTTGTCTAAAACTTTTATAACTTGACATCACTTTCTTGCTGTATTATTGCTGAGTAAAATACTGTAATGCTCTGGAGACTTAGAATCTTGCTATGACTTTCATTCATTCCTTGGAGTATCAGTTCTCACTCTACAATATTGTAGAGGCATCAGGAAAAAGTAGCAGTGATTATGCTGACTATATTTGGATTCCACAGAATTTCTTATGTTGCTACTTGTTCTTCATGTTTTTAACAGCGACCTGACATAGGCTTAAGTTGTCTTGACTTACCAATTTCTTCTGAAGTTAGAATGACATTAAAAATACTAGTCCATGGATGATTTCAAATAATTTGACTTTGTGAGACCAGGGTTTCACTTAATTGAGTCTTATGTTATAAAAATACATATAAAATTAAATTATTATGCCTCAGCAATTATATAACATTTGGCTGTTTCCTTTCGACTTCCATGCTGCCACAACTTTCCCATATTCCTTAATTTTTTGAGTCTAACTGTTGCTCAAATATGAATATTTTCCAGGCTTCTCTCCTCAGTGCATTCTTATTGGTCACTGAGATGTCATGGATCCATCTTCTGATAAAATACCTTGCTGGACTCCTTCAACAGTGTATGTCTAAGTCATGACTTCTCCCTCGCACCTCCAGGATCTACTGTCCCTTCCCTGGGTTTCTTATCACAGCGCACAGTGCTGCCGTCTATCCAGCTGTGGAAGCCAGCAGTCTTGGCGTCTTCCTTGAGCCTGTACTCCATCGCCAACTCCTGACAAGTTAACACCTTAGTATTATTCAGTCTATCCAGTTTCTCTCCTTCTCAGCGACACTAACTGGCCTGAACTGTTGAAGGAGACAGTGATTGGGGTTTCTTTCTGGTCATGCCCCTCTCTACTGTGGTGTAATTGGTTACTTTTATTTGGTCTTTATCACCACGGTCTTTTAACTCTCACCCAAGTGGTTGGGTGTGACCATACCAACAATGCGACTGTGCACTCCTCCCTACAAAGGGATTGAATAGCTTGCTAATAATGCAAATAAAGTTCAAGACATCTGTGTGGAGCAGGGACCTTGCAAATGAGGTCTATGGTCTCTAACAGAGAAACTGGACAGTTTTGCTATCCTTGCTTAGCTTAAAATGATCCATTCCAGAGGCAGGAAGAATATGACCTCGCCACTACCAAGCAAGAAGAGCCAATAGCAAAGCATGTCCTTTGAACCTGAGATTCCAGGCTGAGAAGTGTCTGCAACCAGGAGAGAGAGGCAAGGAGAGAGGAAGAGAGAAGCGGGGAGGGGGGAGCATATAACACTGAAGACAGTGAGAAGCTTCAGCAGAGAAACACTGACAGTAGAGACTGGTGGGAGATGGCCTGGCCCACACATCAAGAAAGGTGAGTGCCACAGGGCAGGCTGGCTGGAAGAGTAGCGTGCCTCCATGTACTTGGCAGAGCTAGGTTTGGCAAGACAAGGAGCTCAAGCCGAGCGCTCGTGGGCTGAGGCGTGTTGGTGCAGTGGGAAGCCTCAGGGCACTTACCAGCGAGCTAAAAGTGCTTTGTAACACTCGCCTGAGCAGGCAGAGGCCCAAGGGCCAGAGAGAGGCGTGCCTGCTGGCCTGGCTGAGAAGAGGCTGTCCTGATGGAAGAGCTGGATCCTGAGCACCCCTGAACCTGAATCGTCACCTGTTCACTTCCCCCTATAAACTAGAAAATCATGAGTATCGTCTGAGGTTCTGTGTGGTCACTGCAGTGAATTACTGAACCCAGCAGAGATGTAGAGAGTGCCACGGGAGGGCCGGATGGTATCAGAAGTGGCAAAGATGGCAGAGCGAGGAGGCATGTCTCACTTGCGTTTCACAGGAAACAGACTGGGACTGTTGACCTCAATGTTCCTTCTTCCTTTTGGAGTTAGAAGTCAGATGCTGCCCCACCTCATTCACAGTGTCTAGTCTTCTCCTGCTGTGGAAACTGGTGGCATGACAGTTAAGTGCTAGAGCTGCTAACCAAAAAGCCAGGAGTTTGAATCCACCAGCTGCTTCTTGCAGAGTCCATGGGATCATTCTATTCTGTCCTGTATGGTCACTGTAAGTCAGAATTATCTCAGTGAATGTGGGTTTGTCCTCCTCTATGACATTTCTGCATCTATCTAAAATAGACCCTAAGTTTCTAGACCTACAAAGCCCCTGCATGTATGGCTTATAATAGATACTTGATGCTCTGACAGCACATCCCAGTTTGTCCAAGACCACTTTGGTTTATGCTTCTTTCTTGTTTTTTTTTGTTTGTTTGTTTTCTTTTAGTAGCAATACTAATTTAGTAAGGAACCCTAGTGGCATAACAGTAAAGCATCTGGCTGCTTACTGAAAGGTCAGTGGTTTGAACCCTCTATCCACTCCACAGGAGAAGGCCTGGTGAACTGCTCCCATAAATATTATAGCCTATAAAGCCCTATGTGTCAATTCTACTCTGTCCTATATGGTCACTATGAGTTGGAATCGACTCAGCAGCATACGACAACAACGGCTGTAATTCAGTAGTGTTATTTACTACTACTATTACTAAGTGGACCCTGGTGGTGAAGTGGCGAAGTGCTACTTCTGCTAATCAAAAGGTCAGCAGTTCAAACTTGCCTGGTGCTCCTTTGAAACTCTATGGAGAGCATCTACTGTGTCCTATAAGGTCATTCTGAGTTAGAATCAACTGGACAGCAGTGGGATTTTGTTTTGCTTTTTAAATGATATTTAGTATTATTATTAATAGTGGACTTAAAATAAGCCAGGATGGATTTTGTGGCTGTCTACGTTGTCCCTCAGGCATCCTCCATGGTCTCATCTAATAGTATATTTTAGACGTAGTCACAGGAAAAAATATTCTCATTTTAAAGGGGTCTAAATCTGAAAGACAAAATGCAGTAACCCATCTATCTTCTCCTAACCCTTTGAATTTAATAAGCAGCTCTTTCAAGGACAACATACAGGGTGCTTCCTGATAAAATGAAGTGTACCCAGGCACAAGCTGCTAGGAAGAGCTCCCTCCTTAGAAGCTATACCAGGTAGGATTGAGGGAAGTGCCCTGCAAGCCACTTGTCCACGGGCCACAACTGCATAGAGCTGCCAGATCTCAAATGGGCAGCTTCAGTGAGAAAAACTTGAAATTTTGGAAACAGAGGGTAAACTGCTCAGTCTCTGGAATATACAGCATACTCCAAATGCACCTGGTTAAAGGATTTGTTTAAATTAATGGTTGTGTAAGTCCACAACTATCAATTTATATATTTGCCAAATTCCTTTACTTTGCAAGAATTTCTTGTGAAGGAAACAAAAATAAGTACAAGCTTCATGAAAGTAAAATCCTGAATTTCTGTTTCTATGATAGCTGATAATAAATATGGAACTTGAAAAAATATTTACTGACATTTAGTATCAACAGCAAGAGCTATAGTATTAATTAGTAGCTGTTTTAAATGCACAGTCCTCAAAGCCTGTAATCTTCACAGGCATCTGCAGATGTGTTTACAAATCACTCCATGAAGTATTTTTCACTTAGATCAAACAATTTTTCTTTAAATTAGTTTCTTTCATTTTTTAATCTATATTTTCTTAATCATGCAGAAAAACTGAAGAACTACTTCTGATGTGTTGGCCTTTCTAACAGAAGAATCCCACTAAATTTTTAAACACTTCTTTATATCAACATGATTCAGATGCTTCAAATACAAAATTGGTTAAACTAATTCTAATAATGGAACTATTGAGTTCAACATTTTCATTTAATTTCTGGAATAAAAGTAAAGCTCTTGGTAGATCATCTATCAAAGGCGATAAGGTTATATTATTGTAGACACTACTATAAATTAACCTGAGAGGTTTCATGACAAAATAATTTTCACTTTGGGGGAGAGTAAAAACGCAAATTTTGGTGAGGTATCATGAAAGAAATAGTGTGCGTAACAAATTCCAAAATTCATGAGACAATAATACTTGGTGCGTATCTCTCATAACTGCATCAAACTGAAATTTTACTGATCAAAATAGGAATTGTCAAATTCTCAAATATTTTTATACATAATCAGAACTACAAATACTTGTGATAAGGCTGAAACTGGACACAGAAAAAATATTTATTATGTCAGTAGGCATTTTCTGTCTCTACAACTTACTCTGATTTTACAAGTGTTTGAGTCTTTGGAGAATTACTTTGTGTAAGTGTCCTGAAACAGCAATAAACTCTTTTTTTTGTAAACCAGTCCTTTGAATAACCAAACCCATTGCCATCAAGTCAATTCTGACTCATAGTGACCCTACAGGACAGAGTCGAACTGCCCCGTAGTTTCCAAGGAGTGCCCAGTGGATTTGATCTGCCGACCTTTTGTATAGCAGCTGTAGCTGTTAACCACTATCCCACCAGAGTTGTCATCCTTTGAATACTGCTTGCATTTTGCTCAAAATTAACTGGAAATGTTTAATCAGTTAGCAACTAATTCATCATTATCTTTAAGGCTTTAAAACTTTTGGAAACTTGCAACTATTGATGGGGGGAAAGTTTATACGCAGAAAAACACTAACATTCATCCCAACTAAAAACTAAAAATGAAAAAGGGGAAGAATTAGCCAATTAAATAATGATAGCTCACATTGTGGGCAAGATTCAATTCTGAATTTTATGATTATGCTCCAAAACAGCTCCGGTAGGAAAAATATTTGAAAGGGCATATATTTTAATATTTTAAAGAATGGAATAAAACTGAAAATTCCTATAATTTTACAACACCAAAATTTGACAAAACTTAGGAGTTTTGTCTTGTAAAAGTATTTATGGGGAAGAAGAGCAGTTAATATCTGCGGGAGGAAGGCAGTTTGAAAGGTAATAGAAAATAAAGATGATATTTGAGAAAATACGTGGATTAAAATAGATATCTAAGGAAATATTGGGGCTAAAATAGCACCCACAATAAATCTGGACTATCTTCCATCTGGTGGAATTTGCTCTGAGCTTAACAGTTCCCTTGATGCTAGAGAAAGTATTTTCTCAAAAATATTATGATCTATACAGACAGTCAATTGGGAGTGTCAACAATTTCAGATAAGATATTAATAGCTGTGTATTAGAGACTTCCAAGGTTACAGAAGTAACCAGAGTATGTCAATAAGCACCAATGTTAATCATTCTGCCAGCTTTTAAAGTGTTCAGATAATCAATATAAAGATTTTTTTTTTAAATATTTGCCTTAGCAGAGAGGACTATGCATTATTTTTATTAATATATATAAATTAGCTTCAGAGGAGTCTCTGAAAAGATACTTCTAGCTCTGCCGATACAGTAAAAGCAAGTTACTGGTCAATAAATAGATATTGCAAAAATTATATCATTTTAATGATAAATTATGCCACTGCTGTCGACTGTTGAGTCTATTACGATTCATGGTAACTCTCTATGGCAGAGTAGAACTGTCCCATAGGGTTTCCTAGGCTGTAATCTTTGCAGGAGCAGGTAGTCAAGTGTTTTCTCCTGCAGAGCTGCCAGTCAGTCTGAAACAGCAGCACTTTGGCTAACAGCCAAATAAATGCTCAGCCATTGTGCCACTGTGGCTCCTTAAATGTTATATGGACATTACATGAATACATATTTATTCAATGAACAAAGGAGTTTAGATGTAGTCTCCATCGCATTGGACATAGAATTGTTTCATTTTGCTACTTTTTTCACGTAAACTGAAAATGCATTTTTTAAATTTTAAAGTCAATGTTTTTAACAAAAATCTTTCTGTCAGCTCTATTTGAAATTGAAAATGCCAAATAAAAAAAAAAAGAGTAATTACAAGAAAAGGAAAAGGTACTTATTCTGGAAAATTATTTAGCTTTCATTTTTCTTCAACAGCTACAGGTTCACAGTATCTTTTACGATGTATTTTACAAACCACTATGAGAGGAATGTTTTCAATGAAAACAGATGCCTTCTCTCTGGGTTTCCTGTTTTCTCGGAAGCACTTCACTGCCACTTAGGCACTCTTTCTCATATATCCTCTGGTTAGTAGTCAAGAACAATTTGGAATGTTTTAAACTGACACTTGTAGTTTTCTAACTTTCAGTGAGTTCTGGTCTATAGCATTAAGGAAACCATTGATGTGAACTTTGTCTTCTGTTTTAATCGATGTATTTGGAAGTAGCAAAGATGTCTGTTTGATCTTATGTTTAATCAGTAAGTTCAATTATCAGCACAGTGCCGTTGAGTTGATTCTCAACTCCTAGCGAACCAATAGGCCAGAGTAGAACTGCCCCACAGAGTTTCCAAGGCCAAGTGGCCAAGTGCTGTCGAGTCAGAGTTTCCAAGGAGCACCTAGCAAATCTGAACTGCTGACCTTTGGGTTAGCAGACAGAGCATTCAACTACTCCACCATCGGAGTTTCCAAGTTCAGTTACTGCTGTGTGCTTAACTGACTCCTTTATCTGTTCAGAATCGTCTTTGCAAAACTGCACTAGAATCTTTCACTGACCTGTGCAGTAGAACGGTAATGGATGTAGGGTCAAGGCCAGGTCAGGCAAAAATGTGAGCTTACTTTGTCTTCAAGATGTTCATTTCATGTATAAAAACAGATACGCATATACCAAATATGTGAGTTTTAAGAAATCTTGAAATCACTCATTGTAAAACTATTCCCTCTGTTCCCTCAAATACTTCAATATCCTAAAACACAGTGCAATGGCTTTTGTAAAGCAATAACAACAAAACAAGGTATTTCAAGGTACTCCATGGCTGTAAGTTTCTTTTTGGTGTTTATCGAGCATTTAACTACAAATGCAACATACACAATGAAAATAAAAATCTTCACTCCCTTAAAAATCCTTTGGGCAAACAACTGCTAAAAGATAGCAAACTTCATAAAAACAAAACACTTAGCACTTAAACAACCAGGTACTGCCGTATCTACCTTAAACAATGATAGCATAATATAAAGCTACTGTTTCATGATTTTCCAGTCCTAGAAATAAGATGCTTTTATCCACCTTTCTTTCTCAAAACAAACTAGGACTAAATAGTTGAATTTTCTGAAGTTGAAATATAATAGATTGGGTAAGACGTGATGTAGGGTCACTTGGCAGCTAAAGAGGTATGCATTCTGCTCTCCCCAGCCAATGGCAAAACTCAATAGATTTAATTGACACACTGGTGGAAAAAAAATATCAAACCAAATTCTCTGGCATATTCTATACCTTATTAAGAACTCTAATGAAACAGTCCCAGAAAATCACTTCGTCTGGCAGAATAGTAATATAAGAGTTCACAGAACAGATTCTGGAACCAGAGTTGTTGTCATCAGGGTCTCCTGGCTTTTATTCCAACTTCTTCAAGCCAGTGATTGATAAATAGAGCTTTAAAAGGTATAGAACACTATGTTAGGAAAATCATAAAGAATGCATGGACAAAGCAGACAGCATCCTTCGAAAAAGTAGAAACCAAGTAAAAAAGAGAAACAATAACGGAAAGGAAAGAACCTAACACTGTGTTGGGAGTGGAAGAGAGGAAAGTCAGCATTTCCTGCCTCCAGTAGGTACTCTCTTCTCGATTTCTCTACTATCTTTTATAACCTAATGTAGTTCAATTCAATACTTGTTCCTAGGCTATTTTCATACTCTTAGTATAATATATTCCATTAATTGTTAATTAATAAATACAGATTACATGTAACATACCTACTACATACAATAGAGTTTTTTGTCATTTTTTTTGATAGACAGGTTAGGAAGGTTTTAGCACTAGCCTGAATTGGTGCTTCTTCTCTTAAATATCTATATGCTATATTACAACTTTCTTGACTCAGAAATCCTTTTGTATTCCATATCATATTCTGTTGATACTTTTAAGAGACCCTTGATCACCATATGTGATGCTATCTGAAGAGAAGAGGTTAGACTCTCCTGTCTCGTTAATTTTTTAGTGAAAACTTATTATTTTGAAGGGACATGAAAACACACAGCTAAAATATTTATAGAGACATTAAAATATTTATACATACCAAAGCAAAATGGCCACATTTGGTTGCCTATGAGTATCTTAATGAACAAAAAAGAAATGCAATAAGCAATCACTCTCATATTCTTCATTTCAGTCAAACAGTTAAATAAACTGGTATTCTTTTTTGACAATTATAGGTGCTATTACATCTACTTTCTTTGGATTTTGTACAGCAGTCGTAGACACTGCTGATGCCCCACCAAGATCTTCTTCACCTGCCGGTTCACCACATCCCCCAAGAGTGAACACCTGCTCATCCGGTGGATCAGGCCTTCTGCTTCCCTCTCCTGCTTCTCTCATTTCCTTGCAGGTTTCTCCAGAAGATCCCTTCTTCAATAAATCACATGTCCCCAAGCCCCTGATGTGTGCTCTTTTCCTAGGGAACCTTACTTAAGACAGCATCTTTATAGAAAGATAGTATTCTACCTAATTAAACTCTAGATCCAGTTTCCATTTTCACTTTAGAAAATACAGAGATGCAACATACAAATCTACCAAACAAGGAGTTAACTGATCAGTAAGCAGGCTGAAGTCATGAACCAGTGCCAATAAACAGACAGAAAGAGAGACCAAAGGGGAAACAGAAACTCTGGGTCCTTGGGTTCAGTTCCAGTGGTGAAATGCCTGGTTTGCATCTCTTTCACTTGTCAAATACACTCAGTCTGTGAGCTTTCTGACTCTGATCCTTCTATTCTACATTCCTTACTTTTAATTCTTTTCCATTTGGAAGTTCAGCAAAGTTATTAGTTCCACTATATTTCAGATACAACATCAAATTAAATTATGCTTTTTATTGTGTCATTTTGAAATATCAGCAGAAGGGAAATAATTGTAAAACTGGCATTGATCACAACATGAATTGTCAAGCCCCATTCCAGACAGAATAACAAGCTCAATGTGACATTAGTTATTGCTCACTGACAAACTTAGCATTTGCAGAACAGTGTATAAAATAGTGACATGAATATAAAAGAAAAATCTGAACGAAGTGAACTATTTTTAGTTTGGTGAAAGGAAAAAAAGACACAGACAGTGAAACCCTCTCTTAGCAAACATGCAGTAAGCAGTGACTGGTACGATAAAAAAATTCACTACATTGTCAGTTTGCATGTAGAGCAGTCTCCCCTTATCTCTGGGGAGATAAGGCCCCCCTGGAGGCCTAAAACTGTGAGTAATACCCAATCCTACATATACGATGTTTTGGCCTATACATACATACCTATGATAGTTGAATTCATAGATTAGGCACTGTGAGAAATTAAGAATTATTAATAACAAAATAGAACAATTGTAACAATGCACTGTAATAAAAAATACATGAATGTAGTCCTTGGAAGGCATGGACAAGAAGATGTGAGATTTCATCATGCTACTTACTGAAACTTTTCTGACCAATGAGGACCTTAGGTAACTGAAACTGAGAAAGCAACATAAAGGATAAGGGGCTATTGTAGTTATAAAATGTATTTCATATTTTCTATACTTAAACTTCAAGAAATAGTTTACTATCAAATACTACAGAAATATTACCACCTCAGAACCCTGGTGGCACACTGGTTAAGAGTTCACTACTAACCAAAAGGTTGGCAGTTAGAATCCACCCACCGCTCCTTGGAGACCCCATGAGGTACTTCTACTCTGTCCTATAGGGTTGCTATAAGGGTTGCAAGGAGCACCTGGCACATTTGAACTGCTGACTTTTTGGCTAGCAGCCACAGCAGTTGGCCTATGCCATCAGAGTTTCCTCCAAGGACAAAAGCTGTGTTTTATTCATCACAATCCATTTGCATATGAAGATATAGTGCAAACTTGTCTGGCTGTCATGAAGCCCCAAGTTTCAAGAAAAAGGGAAGCCTACGATAAATCACACAGTTTAAAAATGGATGGCCCACTATAACCAACAGAAGTAAAGCCAGAATCACGTCAGTAAAGAATTAAATTGTGTGCATCCATGACATCACTCTGTGGTGAAACTGTCACTAATACATACCCATATACAATCCCGAAATTATGTCAAAGCCAAACAATGGTTTATGATTAGCAGAAGCTGATACATACAGTACCTAGTATGTATAAGGAAGGGTGCTTCCATGACAACAGTGGCATTTATCACTAGGATTTTCTCCTTAGGTCCTAGTTCAATCTCACCTTATTTGTTAAACTTCTTCAGACAAGTGATTGATAACAACGATCCCCAACTCTGAGTCTGATGTCCCTGGGACTTTCATACACCGGACCACTTAATGCTGTAAGGGCACAGCAACTAGACTGGGAGGAAGCAGGATCTGAGGAAAGACAATGGTTAGGTAGAGATAAACAGGAAGCAGTTTTTCCCACTAGCACTAAATGAGGGGCAGAAGCAAACCCTATCTGGATGCCCAGGGTCTTCTGCCGCTTGAGACTTCATCGGAGGCTGTGAGCTCTGCCCTCTGAAGGGGCAGAGTAAAACTGTGCAGGCTGCTGTGGGACCAGCAGAGGCTTCCCCCGTTCCTCACAGAATGGTACAGAGCCTCTGCTAATGTGCGGATGCATGAAAATGCTATTGCGGCGGACACTCAGTGACTTTGTAGTATGAATGTCCCCATGACAAAAGTCCTCTCCGCTGCTGTCAGCTGCAGAGGGCAGCTCAATGCTGGACCGCATCACTCATCTCTTTGTATGAATTTTTCAAAATAAACTGATCAAAAAAATTAGTAGTTGTTATGGATTGAGTTGTGTCCCTCCAAATGTATGTTAGAATCTGTCATGGATTGAATTGTGTCCCACCTCCACCCCAAAAATATGTGTAGCAGTTGGCTAGGCCGTGATTCCTGATACCATGTGAAGTCCCTGTGTGTTGTAAACCCTGCCTCTGTGATGTTAATGAGGGAGGATGGATAGCAGCTGTGTTGGTGGAGCAGGACTGGTATTTAAGACTACATTGGGCCTTGAGGCAATCTCTTGAGATCTAACGGAAAGAAGTCTGCAGATAGATTTGGGGGACTTCCTACTGCCAAGAAAGCAGTGCCAGGAGCACAGCTTGGAAAGGACTCAGGGTCTCTGTGTCTCAGAAGCTCCCCAGCCAGGGTAAGATGGACAACAAAGACTTTCCTCCAGATCCAACAGGGAAAGCCTTCCCCTGGAGCTGACACCCTAAATTTGGACTTATAGCCTACCGGAATGTGACAAAATAAGTTTCTCTTTTTAAAGCCATCCACTTGTGGTATTTCTGTTATAGCAAAACTAGATGACTAAAATAGAATTCTAACTCCATTATAATCTCATTTGGGAATAGGGATTTCTTTGTTACATTAATGAGGCATATCAGTGTAAGGTTGTCTAAAATCTAGTCACTTTTGAAATATTAAAAAAAAGAAAAACACATGAGACACAGACGTAAGCAAGTATAAATGGAGGAAAGATGCCACCTGGAGATGCCAAAAGATCTCCAGAATGTCAGGGTTGGAGAAGCTAAGACAGGATTTTCCTTCAGCGTGAACAGAGACAGCCTTCTCCCATAGCCAGTGCCTTGAATTCAGACTTCCTGGGCTTCTGAACTGTGAGAAAGTAAATTTCTGTTCATTAGAGTCATCTACTTGTGGTTATTTCTGTTACAGCAGCACTCGATAACTAAGACAGTAATTTCAACCTCATCTTATATACCTTTTGATTTCTGCATGACACACAATGCAAAATGAGCCCGAGCCAGCGTGGCTTGGGAGTCCGACCTAGCATGGTGTGATGTGTAGGACAGGGCTCAAGGATATTTGTTAGATTGATTGACACAAGTCTTGCCTTTGGATGACATCAGTCCTTGATGTATCTTTTAAAACAATGGAAAGTTTGAAAATTATATCCATAGGTGAAAAACCCTCTATTTCAGAAATCCATTAAAAGGCATACTTTCATTGGAAATGTAAATATCCACTTTCATGACTGTCACCTTCATCAGTGATATTCCTTTCATGATGAGAATTCTATAGACAAGTGAAGGTCAAGGCTACCTTAGACTCCTCTCATGAGGAAAACTATTATTTTTTAAATGTTGTCAATGCACACACATGTAGACATATAAATATTTATACGGCAACTCACCGCCTAGTCAGGGAATAGAAATGAGAACAGAAATGATGTGCCCTGGGAATCCTCCTGGTGTGACTGTACTTTCAAATCAGGAGGGCACCGAGCTTCATTTTCTACTTCTATCACTGTGCTTAAGGAAGACATGTCAATATTTCATATGGAAACAGAAAGGGACTCTGTAGCCTCCCTCTGTTTACGGAACCGAAAAGTTGAGAAGCCCTGGAGGGTTAAGTGGCCTAATAGCACATTGCTAGGGTAAGTCTAAAACACAGTCCTCTTTACACCCAGCAAAGTCGCAGGCGCTGCCGTTGAGCTGATTCTCACCCATAGTGTCCTGACAGGACAAAGTAGAACTGCTCCATAGAGTTCCCAAGGACTGCCTGGAAAATTTGAACTGCTGGTCTTTTGGTGAGCAGACACAGCACTTACCCACTACGCCACCCGGGTTTCCCTTTACACTCAAGGGGGTCTTATTTCTGGAAGCGTGGATTAGAGCAATCACTCCGTGGTACAAGAAAAGGTAAGAAGTTATATGTCTACTAGAAACATCAACTAATGCAGCACTCATTCTGACTCATGGGGACCCTTCGTATGTCGGTGTAGAGCTGTGCTCTATAAAATTTTCAATGGCTAATTGTTGAGAAGCAGATCACCAGACCTTTCTTTGAACCGCCAACCCTTCCATTAGTAGCCAGGTGCACTAACCATTTCACCATCAAGAGACTCCACGAGTAGAAAGGGAAGGCATTAAGACAGTAGGAAGACTAGACGGTCAGCCAGACATTGAAGAGAAAGACTACAGACACAACTATGGAGCACTCTGCATTCCCTTAACCACAAAAGTAGGGCAGACAGGAACACGATAGAAATCCAAGTTAAAGGTCGTTGGTTCAAGCTGCACTATGCATTTGCCTCTAAAGGGAACCACAGCAAATGGACCCCAATTGCTAAATAAAATAGAAAAGCCTTAATAAGTAACAATACAAACAACAAATAGGAGAAGAACTGTATACCCCTGGGAAATGCAAAAGAAATTCTGGGAAGAAGCTGTATGAAATTGGGTCACAAACAAATAGTGATGTTTTAATCAGAGAGAAAATGATTTATTTATCAAATGGCAGCTGTAGGTCTGCATATTCCAGAGTGAGTGCCCAGGTCCTATCATTATCTATGATAGATAAAAATCAGGAAGAATTATAACCAGGCTTTCTTAGTCTATTCTAGTGTTGGTGATTGGAAGGAAACTCCCTCTAGACCCCCAGTGTGGATAAAATGGGGCGCTCACAGTCTTGGCCTCCATATAAGGATCAAACAATACAGGCAGCCTGAGGCTTGGATTGATCCTCTGCCTTTGCCATCACATTCAGGGACTACGCCTTAAGGGTTTGTTGTGGTCAGGTGTCATCGAGGTGATTTCAACTAACAGCAACTTCATATGATAGAGTAGAGCTACCTGATAGCGTTTTCTAAGCTGTAATCTTTGAGGTGACTTTAGTGGCTAAGAGTTTGGTTGCTAAGCTAAAAATCAGCAGTTTCAATCTATCAGCCACCCCTTGGAAACCATATGGGACAGTTCTACTCTGTCCTATAGGGTTACTATGAGTTGGAATCAACTTGATGGCAATGGATTTTGGGGCCTTTAATCTCTGAAGAAGCAGAATGACAGGTCTTTTCTCCCAGGAAGCCACTGGGTGGGTTCAAACATCCAGGCTGTCAGTTAGTAACCTAGTACCTAGCAGCTGCGCCACCCTGGATCCTTTCCAAGGAAATGAAACCCACTGCTGTTGAGTTGGGTGCTACTCATAGCGACCCTACAGGTCAGAGTAGAACTGCCCCATAGAGCCTCCAAGGGGCTCCTGGCAGATTTGAATTGCCGACTTTCTGGTTAGCAGACATAGCACTTAACCCACAATGCTACCAGGGTTTCCCCCAAGGGCATGGGCGCCCAAAAGTATGAACAATAGTAACAATAAAGCTCTTATATCTACTTTACACTTTTATCATTTAAAGAAATGTTACACTATATTTTTATCAAACCTATATATGTATGGAAGGAAACCCTGGTGGCATAGTGGGTTATGTGCTACATCTGCTAACCAAAAGGTCAGCAGTTCAAATCCACCAGGTGCTCCTGGGAAACTCTATGGGACAGTTCTACTCTGACGTCTAGGGTCACTATGAGTTGGATCCTACTCAATGGCAGTGGTATGTACAGAAACCCTGACGGCACAGTGAAGAGCTACAGCTATAAACCAAAAGGTTGTCAGTTGAAATCCAGCAGCCACTCCTTGGAAACTGTATGGGGTAGTTCTACTCTGTCCTATAGGGTCACTGTGACTTGGAATCAACTCAGCAGCAGTGGATGGCTATGTATGACATATGCCAAAACCAGAAAACCCATAGCCATTCAGTCAGTTCTGACTTACAGTGACCCTTATAGGACACAGTAAAACAGACTCATAGGGTTTCCAAAGAGAGGATGGTGCATTCAAATTACTGACCTTTTGGGCCAGCAGGCTCAGTTCTTAAACACTGTGCCACCAAGGTTCCGTAATGCAGTAAGAAGTATCATCCATCTCATTTAAGGAAAATGTAGGCTGAGGCTTGGGGTATTAAAAATCATTTGTGGAATGACAGATCATTGAAAACAAAGTCAGCAATAGAATTCAGATTACTAAACTCTTGATTGAATTCTCTTTTTCATTTTTACTTTACTTCACCATAAAATGACATCAAAGTCAAAATCTACATCTATATGACACCAAATGGTCAAAAATTACTTTAAAACAAAGACAAGAATATAAGGAGGCAGGGAAACTAGATTAATTGAAATGGAACAACCAGAACACAAATAACGAGATCGTTGATGCTTAGTGAGGAAGGTCTCCAATGTCACTGTCTTGGATTGAATTGTGCTCTGCCCTCCCCACCAAAAAATTGTGTGTAGCCCCACAGAGTGGGAAAAAATATTTGGCAACTCTATGTCAGATCGACGCCTGATCTCCATAATCTATAAGATACTACAAAATATCAATAAGAAGAAGATAAACCATCCAATTAAGCGATGGGCAAAGGAGATGGACAGATACTTCACTAAAGAGGAGATCCAGGCAGCCAAAAAACACATGCGGACATGTTCACGATCCTTAGCTATTAAAGAAATTCAAATCAAGACAACAATGAGATACCATCTCACCCCAACAAGATTGGCCATGATCCAGAAAACACAAAACAACAAATGCTGGAGAGGCTGTGGAGAAAGTGGAACCCTCCTACACTGTTGGTGGGGTTGCAAAATGGTCCAGCCTCTTTGGAAGGCAATCTGGCGCTTCCTTAAAAAAATGGATATTGATATACCATTTGACCCAGTAATTCTACTACTTGGAATATATCCTACAGATTCAAGGCCTTTCACACCAACGGACACATGCACCAGAATGTTTATCACGGCACAGTCCACAATAGCAAAAAGGTGGAATCAACCCAGATGCCCAACAATAGAAGAACGGATAGGTATACTGTGGTACATATACTCAATGGAGCACTACGCAATGATAAAGAATAACGATGATTCCAGGAAACATCTCCTAACCTGGTTTCAACTGGAAGACATTATGTTGAGTGAGAGTAGTCAGCGACAAAAGGATAAATACTGTATGAGACCTCTACGATAAGATCTCAAAAACAGACTTGTGTATAGAAGAAAAGACTCTTTGACAGCTGCAAGGGAGGGGAGGGAGGGAGGGAGGCTAAGGGGGGGAGGGTTTAGTTTAGGTAGTTACTAGAAATCTAGTTGGGAGAAAGCGGTGACAGCACACATTAGGAACAAGAACAACATTAAGTGGACTTCAGCATAACTTGAGTACTCCTTCCATCTTAACTCAATACTGCAAGGATAGAGTAGCTGGGGCGGGGGGGCAGGAGACCATGCTCTTAGGCGAATTCCAGGCCAATTGGCACAACTAGCGTTTTGCTAAGAGAGCTCTCTGCACCCTACATTGGTGAGTGGCGTCTGGGGTCTTAAAAGCTGCCAAGCTGCCATCCGAGGACACAGCAAATGGTCCCAACTCAGCAGGAATGGATGCTCACCGAGGGCCAAAATGGCATGCGGTAAAGACAACCGAGAAGACAGAGAGACCCACAAGAGTGCGTGCCTACATCGACCTGGAACCGGAAGAACCGGATGGTGCCCGGCCACCACCAGTGATAGCCATGACGGAGCTCACAGAGAGGAGCCTCACTGGCAACACAAGAATAAAAAGAGGTGCATCATGAGATCTCCACTAAAAGACCTCAATTGATGGTCCAGCGGTTTTGGGGTTCTTCTGAGAGCATGGCACCCGGCCCTGATGCTGCCCGTTCCCATAAATTATAACAAAGGTCCACTCTTTGGACAGGAATGGAATGGACTTGGCAATGTAGAGTAACCATATGTTGGAAGCACTTTATGGTTCTATACATCTATAGGATATCATCTTGCTGACCTCTGGCTGGAGGAAGGGGAGTGGACGGAGAGGAGGGGAAAGGAGACTGTTGGGAGGATGAGACATGTATGGAGCAGAGAGGAATAGTGTGCAGTCACCGGACAGGGAGAGCAGTGGAAGCTGTATATAGGGGGGCATGTAAATTTACATGTGAATGTACATTTTCACTCAGTTATGTTAAATAAAAAAAAAAAAAAATTGTGTGTAGCAACTTGACTGGACCATAATTCCCAGTATTGTGTGATTGCCCTCCATATTGCAATTTTCCTATGCAGTAAACACTAACGTTTGCCTGCGGTTCATAAATAGGATTATGTTAAAGGAGCAGTTAGGGTAGGACAGCAACATCCTTACTAAGGGAGTTTCCCTGGAGTGTAGCTTGCCTACCTTTCACCCTACAAAAAATAAAAGGAAAGGGAAGCAAGTAGTGAGTTTGGGACCTCATACCACCAAGAAAGCAGCACCAAGGGCAGAGAGCTTCCTCCAGACCTGAGGTTTCTGCACCAAGATGCTCTCCCAGCAAAGAAACACTGATGCAGCACAAGGACCTTCCTCCAGAGCCAACAGGGACAGTGTATTCCCCTGGAACCAGCACTTTGAATTCAGACTTTCAGGCTACCAGACTGTGTTAGAATAAACTTTTCTGTGTTACAGTCTTCTTATATCCAATCATGGTATCTCTGTTAGAGCAGTACCAGATAACTACCTAAGACAGTCACTGAGCAGCTTGTGTAGAAACTGTTGAACGGGAACCCTGTTGCTGTTGTTGTTGTCAGGTGCCATCGAGTCAGTTTCAATGCACAGGGCCCCTATGCACGACAGAACGAAACACTGCCTGGTCTGGAGCCACGTCCACAGTGCTCTGTATGCTGAAGCCCAACACTGTGGCCACTGGGTCAATCGATCTCATTGAGGGTCGTTTGCTTTTTCGGTGACCCTCCACCCAATCAAGCATGATGTTCCTCTCCAGGGACCGATTCCCTCCTGACAACATGCCCAAAGTATGTAAGACTCAATCTTACCATCTTTGCTTCCAAGAAATCCAGTTGTTATACTTCTTTTAGATCTGTTTGTTCTTTTGACAGACCATGGTACACTCAATATGCTTCTCTAATGCCATAATTCAAAGGCATCGACTCTTCTTCTGTCTTCCTTTTTCACTGTCCAATTTTCACTTGCATATGATGTGAATCACAATACTATGGCTTGGGTCAGGTGCACTTTAGTGTTCAGTGACATCCTTTCTTTTCAATACTTTAAGAGACCCTTTGCAGCAGATTTTCCCAATGCAATGCATCTTTTGATTTCTTGACCACTGCTTCCATGGGCGTTGATTGTAGACCTAAGTAAAATGAAATCTTTGACAACCTCAGTCCTTTCTCTATTTATGACAATGTTGCTTATTCGTCCAGGTATGAGGATTTTTGTTTTCTTGATACTGATGGGAGCACTAGCTGTTACATAAACCTTCACTGAAAACACTTTAAAATATGATTTTTAAACAAATGAGAATCTACAGTTAATGTAAAAATTCCTCAAAGGCATCACATCAATTTTCAAGGGAAGCTCACTTTGCAAATTGTATATATTTCTTTCTAAACAATTTCTTCCTACCCCTCTATCATGGAAAATGGAAAAATTTGACACAAAGCAGCCCAGTCTCAATGTCTGGCTCAAGTCTAATTCTTATTTCCAATGATTCCAAATAAAATAATCATTTTTTATTCAGATTTTAAACTTTATGAGATGGGCTACATCTGGTAATTTGTTCTGTTAACATTCTAAAAATGAACAGAGGTAGGAGGAAGCTCAAAGACAGATTGTACAAACCCTTTTCTGGTTACTTGAGACTCTTCCAGGATGATCACAGTAGTAGCAGTCAAGATAAAACTTCTTCCTGTTCCTTAAAAACACCTGTGCTAGATAAGAAATAAAGCTGGCAGTAGAAATAGCAGTAACTGTACTGTGACAATCTACCCACTGTATCTGGGACACATCATCTGTAGAGACATGTTTAGATCAAGCATCTTTCCTTTGGCAAGTTTTTTGATCACTTTATCCTCATTTTCAAGCAAATGGAAGGATAAAGTTAATTAGGACTAAGTGCACTCATAAAAGTTACCAAGGAAGGTTAGAGTTTTCAGTCTATAGGAATTATACTCCTGCCACTCTGAGGCTCCCTTACAAATTCAGTAGCCCTGGAACTTTTTACACCATGTATTTTAGTTTAATTAATGGATAACTGAGACAGAAGTTACTTCCTAGACAGCTGAGTTCAGCATAATATATGGTGTATAATCTATTTGCAGGCTTATAAGAATAGAAATGCCAGAAGAGATTACCACAGGCAGCTATTAGAATTCTTAGCTACTGCTGAGTGAATAGGTCCAATGAGGAAAACAAATATAGAAAGTTATTTTAAAATTCATTAGTTTCCTATGATCTTTGAGAGAACCCAAACAACATTCCTTACCTGAAAATTGGACATGTCAAAAATAATCTTCATAGAATTATTCAGTTCTTCACGGGAAGACTTTTCTATTAATTTTGCAATGTGTATTGTTTGTATGACCATACATACTTGTGATTATACATGCATATAAGTAAATACATTCCTGTAACGAATCATTATTAATATTCTATTTGCATTGATTTTTTTTCCTAAGGTCCACAGATATTTTATATAACCCCTGAATTTGTCTATACTCATAAAGTTGTTTCACTAGAAAGAATAATATTTTACTCTGAGCCAACAAAATCAGTGTCTGTCCCACATTATGAAAACATCTTCCATTTGTCTGAAATGGGTAAAGTTAAAATTTTCTTACCATCCAAGCTGTGACAAAGTCCCCCATCCAGGTCCCTACTGCAGCTAATTTCATGAAACTTTCATTTCGGATGCCCATATAGTCTGTAATGATATATGCTCTGTGGAAACAAACACACAAGACATTGTCTGGACTCAGAGAGCCATAGAGTCAAAGCCTTCAGATTCAGCAACATGCAAAGGGACTTCTCCTCTTCTCAGCAAGCTTTTTCACTTTGGTCTCATCACATATTGCTTAGAAGTCTGAACAGCTCAGAAGAGTTCTGAGGGTGTCTGGGTCTGTTCCAATTAGATGTGAAAACTGGATGTGGCTACACCAGTTACCATTTGCATTTCATTTTTGAGCCACAAGACTGACAACAGCTTTCGGAAAATCAGACAGAAATACTCAGCAAGGGCTTTATTTCATGCTCATTCAAGTGTGAGCAGAGGAAAATATTTCTTGAATTAGAGTAACTTGAAAGGGAAGAGAAAAGCTAACTTTCTTTCAGCTTTGTCAAAACCACTGGAAAGGCATTGGGACTAGGTTTTGGATGTAATATCATCTAAATATTGTTTGGAATAATGTCAACATTTGAGAAAAAAATTTCCACACAATAAGGCAACGCAAAATTTGACTCATGTATATGTGGTATAAATTATTACTTAAATGACAATAACCGGAAGATTTAACTTTATCACTTGCTTTTTGCATAGCTAATTCCTGTGTGCTTACTAAAATACCAATATATATTCTTCACAGTTCAGAATGAGATTCAGAAATTTCAGTTGTAGCTGTATGACTGTTCATTAAAAGCAAGAACAAAGCCAGGCTTATGTTATTGATCATTTTTATTTTCTCAATTGATACTCAAGAAAACCATAAGTATTATTTTTCCCATCTGAAATTTTTCTGCAAAAACTTGATCTCAGATCATGTAATTTACCCAGCACCATAAAACTAATGAATGGTGCTTCTCTCTTACTCTTAACTGTAATTTTTTATTCAGATTTTTTTAGTCTATATTTTGCTGCTTCTCTTATACATAATGATGGCTATACAATTTACAATATTAGTTAAACTTAATTCTTCCCAGACGAACTTTAAGAAACATAAAGTAGATATCAATGTTTTGTTATTTGTCTACTATAATTACAAAGAAGTACATTTATGAAGTCACTGAGACATAAACTATCTTCAGTGTTTGTCTAAAAATTTTTCAGATAGATTGCTAGCCATAAAACAAACACATATTTAAATAGTTTCATTTAGCAACAAATGCAAATTTAGGAACTTGTTAAACAACTCTTTCTCCACATGCTCATCCACCTACCTGGGGTTTCTATCTAAATATCTTGAAGTTCTCACCCCAAAATTCTGGGTCGCCAATTTCACAGGCTTCCATAATAGCTTAAAAGTTTGTAGCTAGTGTGTATTTCACACCAATAATGTGGTCAGAAATCATGATTAGCACTTTAAGAACAGTGTTTCCACCAATTCCCATACGAACACAGTGAAATGTATTATTATCCATGTTCTATGAATATAAAACTGTGTGTTTAGGGAGTATAAACAACCTGCATGAGGTCAAGCATCCAGGAAATGGACAGGATTTGAATCCAGATCTGACTGACCCCCAAATCAGGCACTTAGTCATTATTCTTTATTTTCTTCTATAAGTGTCAGTAGAGATACAAAAATTACAATCTCAACATTGTCCTCCAATATTTTACTGGACAAGGAAGACAGAGACTGAATTCTTTTGAGGATAAGTCATAATAAGTCAACAGTAGCATCAAAGCTATAGCTCACTAGACTTACCTTCACAAGTCATCCTCCCAGTCACATTGATGGCTAACCAATCTAATCAGTAGCTTACCTAAAAATCACCAGGTTAGCTTGATGGACAGCTTGTGTTGCTCCCTTCAGTACCACTATCACTGAACAGCTCCTAAGCAAGGAATGCTGGGTATTATAGCATATTAGCTACGGCAATTGTATAGTTCTTTCAATGACACCTATTTTGAAGTCCTACTTTATCATTTTCTCAATTAGTTATAAAACACACGAAGGCAGAGTAGCAATGTCCAAGATTGTATAGATGTGTGTGAGAGAAAACATCAGACTTTTATTTCAGTACCTGTACTTAAAAACAAAGGTGGGATAGATAACTGTACACACCAGTGATCCAGCCAAAATGGTATATATATAACGAAAAAAGAATGTTTACAGACATCAGAGAGCTGATGAAACAGTGAGAACTAGAGAGGCCAAGACTCCAAACAGGAGAAAATTATGGAAAGGTTAGCTGCTTTTTCTCTGGGGACACTGCAAGGCAAGAGGATGAGAGTCATAGCTTTGCCTGGGCAGAGGTCAGTCTTAGTGGGCTAGAAAGATAACACTGGAGATTTAAGGAGATAAAATCCTTATGAGAAAGGAGGGACTCAGAAGAGAGCATGACACACAGTTGGTTTTTTCCTCAAGACATTTGCCAAACTCTGATCTTACACAAGAGGGATGACAAAAGACTAAGCAGAAAGTCTCTGAAAGGCAGAGTAGAGGTTTGGCAGCTTTCTCACGCTGAGAAGACTCCTACAGTTGAGAACTTATCAGATGTGGACCAACAGAATACACAGAGCAATGCAAGGAAAGGCCCCAAGAGCGCAACAAACCAGAAATGGGTAACAGAGGAAAGGCTGAACCTTTTCTGGAAAGAGTTATGTCATTATCATCCGGATTCTCCATTGTTTTTTATATATCACATTCCACATTCACTCAAAAATGACTAAGATATCGAGAGACAGGGCCATACTACTGAAAACTGACAGAAAACACATGACCTAAAACTACATAACAAGTTGCATGAGGGGAGGGAGCTACTTTGGCTGATTTGTTTACTACTGAATCCTCAGAATTCTTTCTGTATATAAGTGATCAATAAGCATTTGTGTAAATGATAAATGAATAAAATGTCACAAGTTATTTATACTCATTCCCATGTGACATAAGTAGGTCTGCATAATAAAACCCTAGAAACAGCAATAACATAAGATTGAATTAGTAAGAATCTTACCACAGAGGAAGACAAAAACAATATTTTAAATTGCTTTGTGTGTTTGCTTTCTTTCTCCAAAAGACATCTCTATTACTTTGACTGCACCATACCAAAAATTAAAAAAAAAACAAAAAACATTGCCACAGAGTTGATTCTGACTCATTGTAATCCTTTAGGGCATAGTAGAACTGCCACATAGGGTTTCCAAGGAGTGGCTGGTAAATTCGAACTGCCAGCCTTTTGGCTAGTAGCTAAGCAGTTGACTACAATGCCCACCAGGACCCCATAGCTGCCCTTTATTCACAGTAACATGTATCAGTGTATATAAAAAAACTCTCCATCTTCCCCCACGGTTGTGGACACATAGAGAGTACTGAGGTGATAACAGTGCAGATAAGGTAGCACACGTGATTTATGAAATGCCTAATACATCTAAAAGGGATTTACAAGGTGACCGGTGGTATATAACGTTAGTAGATACTGTTGCTACTTTGGATCAATAGGAGACAACATTACAAACAGGCAGAATACTCAAACACTTCTAGTAACTAATTCATTAATTTCCATTTCCATTAACATTTCAGTACTTCTTGATTGTATTATAAAGGACAAAATATGCATACATTTATATTAGTAACTTTACCCAGTTTAAACACCACATTAAGCTACAAAAACTGAAATAGTGAGGGGCTTCATATCCAATACTTTTGAGGGGTAGTTCCGAATTAAATTCTATTTGCCAGGAGACATGATTAGTATGTTTATTTCAACCATTCATCGGTCATTGGTTTATCTGATTCGAGTTTTAGCTGGGTATTTCCACTACGCATAGTTCTAGCAGTCTTCCAGGTAAGTATCAATCATTGACACACCCTGTCTTTAAAGATTCTAAATGAATTTCTTTTTTTAGGCTATAACTTCAATTTTTATTTTTTCTTGATGTTTCAAACTTAACCTCCAAATCTGTAACAAATGTGTGGAAAATTCAATATACCAGATTTGGAAAAGGTCCCCAGTTAGCATAACAGGCCAGAAAACATGAGCTATCAAGATTCTCATACCTCATAAAATCTCTATGTCAAATGACTATGACCTAAACAGACTTTAACATAGACTAAACAGTCAATAAAACTATAATATAATGAACCAACTAACAGTTAGGAGTCTCGATCACTAACAAGAAAAGTTCCCGCTTTCTTGAGTCTGTTATTTGTAAATAAGTAGAAGCAGCCAAAAACAAATAATTTAGGGGTTTGGCCTTTCTGCAAGTTGAAACAAGAGTCATAAGCATAGATCACTAAACCAATATGGATGCACGCTTCAGTGACAATCCATCTGTGGCCAGCTGGATCTGTAGTGTCACAGCTGTCTCTCCCAGCCATGCATGGCCAAAATAAACAAGACTGGGGGCTTTATGCACAAGTAAATCACGGATAAAGAGTTGACTTACATGAGTACCAGAGACCATTAAATTAAAGCAAAAAAATTTAATCATTCTTAAGATACTGAAGTGAGAAACTGTCATTGTGAAATGCCAGGAGTTAAACCTAGATTCATTACATTAGCTTTTCCCAATTTGTGTCCATAATTAAATAATTAACTGCTTGTAATCTATTTACTTAGCAATCCAAGTAGCCGTATTTTACTGTTTTGCTTAAAATTCCTATTTTTTGACTATGAAAGACATTGATGGTGCTGAACACACATATAAGGATCTTTCAGGCAAGACCTAGGCTATGAAGTTGTGGAGAAAGATCCATTGAAACGTCAGACATGCTGCAGACAATTGTTATAAATAGGATGGGACAATTAAAATTGCATCCAGACTTCGCAATGCTCATTGATAAGATACTAACTAAAGCTTCCCACCTTTAGCCACTCAGCACTTACATTTTCTATAGGATTATATGTAAGACTATAGACGAATTCCTGGTGGCATAGTGGTTAAGAGTTTGGCTGCTAACCAAAAGGTTGGCAGTGTGAATCCACCAGGCACTCCCTGGACGCCCTATGGGTAAGTTCTACTCCACCCTATCAGGCTGTTATGAGTCAGAATCAACTACACAGCTACAGGTTTGGTTTTTGGTAGATGGAATTAAGTTCTTCAAAACAGCAGATATATTTAATTCACTTACACAGATGAAATTAAGTTGTAATAGGAATAAATATTTGAATTAAGCATTCATTTGATTAATAAAAGAATATTATTTATATCAGCTGATGACCAGTGCAAAACTAGGAAGTAGATAAAAGAATAAAAGGTAAAATAAGGCTTTCCAATAAGAGTAACTGTCATTCATTAGTTACCCAAAACAGGTTTGCCTCTCCTACTAAAGGAGCCCTGGTGGTATACGGGTTAAGAACTCAGCCGCTAACCAAAAGGTCAGGAGTTCAGATATACCAGCCATTCATTCAAAACCCAACAGGGCAGTTCTACTCTGTCTTATTGGGTTGCAATAGGTTGAAATCAACTGGACTGTAGGGGTGTTGGGTTTTTGGCTACTAAAAAATGAATAAACAAACACAGTGAAGACACTTCATGTTTCTTTAATTAACAAAATAATATAGAGGAAAAAATCTTAAAATCATGTGCTTATTGCTAGAAGAAGCTCAATAAACCCTCAAAGGAATCTATAGAGTCAAATTACCTAAAAGGAATTTCACAGTAATTTAGGAACATTTTAATATTACATAGCTTTCAATGTGTTTATAAGTATTCAGATAAAATGTATATAGTAAACTGCCACCATTTGTATTATTGTAAAAGTGAATTGCAAGCTTAGCCAGATGGACATTAATTAACTTACCCTACATAAGGTTGCCTCTTTCCAAATTAATTAAAAGACAATAAAACAATCCATAGGTTATGGTAAGCATCTGCTGTCACCCAAAATAGGACAAAAAGCAATCCTAATTTTAACGGGTATGAGTCAGAATTGACTCAATAGCACCTGGTTCATTTTTGGTTTGTTTGTTTTCTTTTCTTTTCGGTGTATCAATAAAGGTACATGTTTACAGCTATTAAAAGGTCCAAAGGATAAAAAATAATGAAATGAAAGCACTAGGACAAAAGTACAATAATCAACTTTTGCCAGAAACTACATTTTGTCAGCTGCATATAATAAAACTTAAAAACCTCAAAAGTGAGACTGCCTTTCTAGTCCTACAAAATTTTCAAATCCAAGGCATTTGTGAAAATTATTCTTTATCTTAAGAAAAAATCTATTTTCTTCTCTCCCTCCTCCCACTTGCACTTTTCTATCTTGTTTTGTATATGAATTCATCAATCTCTTACTTTCTTCTTCAGGACTACTCAATACAAACCTTTAAGTTTAATTTTTTATAACTAATGAATATATTCAGAAACTTTAAATCTCACTTTAGAAAGATTGCATTATCAGTTGTTTATACATTAGCATTATCATGTTACTTTTGGCAAGTGTTCAAACTCTCAATCTATTGAAATTTGAGGCCCCAGTGATGTGAGGAAGAGGGAAGAAGATGATTTTTTTCAATCAGTCCTGTAACATGAGATTTACATTAGATAAGCATCTACCCTATTTCAAATTCATTTATTCATTAAACAAGTATTTATTGATTTCTCACTATATCCTAGACATTGGGCCAGTTATTAATAAATTCACAAGCTTCCAGGGAAAATTAATAACACCCCAGAGTGGTCTTTTCCTGGATTCTCACCCAGCACGTCTTGCCACAAAGAGTGGTAGAGGAACATGAACATGCCTGAAGTGTGGTCTTGCCTGTGTGTTGGGAGCCATGACTTAGGGACATATCCCAGCTAGATCAAGGACAATGTAAAGGAATGATAAAAGGTGAAGCTGAAAGTTAATGATGTAGTGAAGGGCACTGAGTATCTGCAATGTAATTTAGTCCTTACTTAAAAGCCTATTGATGATTCATGTTTGTAATTCAGAAGTTGGAGTTTCTTCGATGAGGCACTGCAATTTTAGACATCTTTCTACTTTTTAACTGGTCATGTTTCTAGTTATCTCTTAAAGGAAAAGTGACAAGAATCGTTGCATGCAAGGGATACACTTTTATATCCAGAATGTCTGATAAGGTAAAGATTAATGAAAGTGTCCCAGAAAGAGCCCATAAAAATTTCTGTTTTATTTATTTCAAGGAAAAACCAAAACCAAACCCAATGCCGTTGAGTCCACTTTGACTCATTGCGAGCCTATAGGGCAGGGTAGAACTGCTCCATAGAGTTTCCAGAGAGTGCCTGGCAGATGTGACCTCCTGACATTTGGTTAGCAGATGTAGCACTTAACCACTACACCACCAAGGTCTCCTTATTTCAAGCGGTAAAGTCAAAAGTCACCTTGAAACAAATGTTCCTTCAGTTCCTTGATGAATCATTTGGGTAATTTCCTAAAAGCTTCCTGGTTAAAGAAAAAAAGTTACTGGGATGGGGAGACAGGGAAAGCTGTAATTAACACCTGTGATTCAAGCAGAGTTCTCTGCTCCTAGTGAGTCAGCCTCAGCCTAGGGCAACAACCTTCATAGCAGAACAAAACACTGGCCACTCCTGTGCTGTCCCATGATGCGTGCATCTGCTGGTGTGGCCATTGGGTCACTCTGTCTCACTGAGGATTTCCCTTGCTTTCACTGGCCCTCCACTTCACCAAACATCCATCTCCAGAAACCTGTCCCTCCAATAACATGTTTGAAATAAGTCAGTCAAAGCCTCAGACAGTAATAAAGTTCTCTAAGAACTCCTAGAAGCTGGTACCCAAGGAGGAAATGGGCCATCTGATCCTCAAGGTGGGAAGTACAGAAGACTTGTAGAGGAGAAACTGGTTAAGGTCAGTGGTACAGAAGGATGACGATACGTCTCCAGAGAAAAACTATGAGGAATGTGGATGTCCAAGTGGCTGACCTCACACTGAGGGTTATGGGCCTGGGTGAGAAAGCTTTTTAGTACCTGGCATGATTGATGGCAGTGCCTCTGAACCCAGCCATTCTAGGGCAAGAGACATCATCAAGAACTATGCGAGGACTGGGTTGCCAGGGCACCAGTATTGCGTGGACAGGAAGCCATGCAACTTTGCAAGACAAAGCTACACTAATGATCCCATATGGCAGCAAGACAGATGAAAAGTGAGCTAACAATCAGATGGCACAGCTTTCTCTATGGGTGATATTTGAGAAAGGACTGATCCCAGTGACTCTACTTTGGACTAGGTAAGATGTCAAGTTCTAAGGTCAGCTAGGTGGGTAAAGTCTCACAAGTGAGTATACATTCTTTGCTAATGAGTACAGATGGGACCTCAAGTCATTAATTAGCTGAAGGTTAAAATAAATCAGTCCAAGTTTGTACTCTGAATCTGTAAAGCATTCATGCCACCAACATGGGAGTCCACAGATTTCTGCATCATCAGCTACAGTCATCTCGGTAGACATAAAATCTCCTACAAATACTGACAGCAGAGGACACCGGTCAACACTAAAGGTCTGTTTGCTTGAAGCCTTCTCATCCAGTATCTCAGGTATAAGGAGCCTTGGAGCACACACAGTCCTGCAACAACATCCACATAGGCCTCATAGTCATCTGAAACTTAACTAAAGGCAGCTGCCTGTCTGCAAAGGAGAGGATCAGCTCTTTATTCATTCTTTCAACAACAGTGATTGAACACCTTCTGTGTGTCAGGAACTGCTAGGTGCTGGGAATGCAAAGATGAATAAAGACACGGTTATTACCATCTAGCAAATGAAAAAAGACACACAGACAAATCAACACAGCCTTATGTGGAAATCGCTATAAGGAAGAAGAGAAGAAGAGAGGCAAGGCACTGACTTTTCTGATGTGCAGGGGAATGAATAGGGAGAAGAGGCTTCACAGAGCAGGGCCAGTATGTTTGACGCAGAAGGACACAGATGTACAAAGGCCAACAGGGAAGAAGGCAGTGAGGCGTGGTAGAGAGAACAGCAAAGACAGCTCAAGGCTGCTGCTGGATGCGCAGTGGAAGGGAAAGGAGGCTGGAGAAGACACACAGGCAGCATCCCACCACTTTGCTCAGCCTTAAAAAGCTGTACTTTATGGAACACTCGTGGGAACACAGAATGAACTTGCCACTTCCTTATCCCAACTTCCACCTGGATATCTTGTACTTCTTGTCTTTAAATTGGGAGTCCTAGTGGCCCAGTGATTAGCAGAGCTACATCTGCTAACCAAAAAAGGTGGACAGTTCAAATCCACCAGGTGCTCCTTCAAAATTCTATAGGACAGTTCTACTCTTCTCTAGGGTAACTGTGAGTTGGAATCGACTCAACGGCAATGGGTTTTATCTTTAAAATGCTTTCCATATAAGAAGCCATGCCACCAATTTGCATTTAAAGACGTGTATTTTGTATTAAAAAATACAAACCCCATCAATATCTGATTCAATATTTAAAAATTCCTATGATCCAAATTTTAGAATTCAATGCAGAAATCTTGTAATATTGCCCTCACTTGCCCTAAGAGACACACACACATGTACACATGTGTGTACATATACACAAAAAATGGTACACAAAAAATGGTACTTTACCAAAAAGAGATGAAACTCCTCATTAAGGACTACAACTGGAGTAAATATGGATTTTGTCAGAACTTAATATTTTATAATTCAAACTGCAAGATTTCACAATATTTCTGAAATTAACTCAGTTTCCATGAATCCACTACCTATGCCTTAATCTGGAATTAATTTCTTGTCTCACCATGAGTCGGATCCGACTCGATGGCACTGGGCTGGCATTTTAAAATAAGACTATTTAAGCTTTCTTATTCTTCTGGCTCTTTTGTGGAGTTCTTTCTTACACTGGAGTTATTTTTGCTGTCAAGCATCAGCTTGCTGATGTGATGTTAACAGCTGCAAGTTAGCAGAAAAACTACTCACATCTGCGCCCAACTTAAAAAGCATTCTTTTGAAACTCTAAGGTATTCATTTTTAGTTCCTCTTAGACACAATGGCTCAAGCTTAAGTTGAGTATTTTTATCAAATGACTTTTTTTTTAAAAAAAAAAAGAAAAGAAAAGACTGCTCTTCTAGGTCAATTAGCATAACTAAGATTCTTTTTTTTTTTTAAGAAAATTTTCTTCATCCAATTGTGGTGAGTGGCATCTGGGGTCTTAAAAGCTAGCAAGCTGCCATCTAAGGGGTATCAATTGGTCCTCATCTACCCGGATCAGGGGAGAACAAAGGACATCAAAGACATGAGGAGCAGCTGACAGAATCAAACTTTCAACTTTCTGGTTAGCAGCCAGAGTTCACTGCAGCTCTTAACCGTTGCAACATCAGGACTCCATATATCTGCTGTTAGGCATCTTCATAAAGTCCTTAATGGACATGTCCCATTACTTGTGAAAAGGTGGCTTGCAGGGCTGGAGAAGAAGATAGGAATACACTGCCAGGCCTTTAACCCACGGCTGTCATGTATGCATCCCAACAACCACCAACCAGGAGGGGTCCCAAATCTAAACAGATATTTCAGGCCATGTTAGAGCTGCTTCACCTGAGCCCACTGAAAAATTTAGATCACCAAATCCATAATTTTTAAAAATGCAGAACCTTAAGGTATAAAATCAGGCAGTATCCATAGGCAGGCACAAGGGAAACTTGCCGTAGCTCCTGAGCTGAAAATCACATGCTCTAGTTACATCCCTGATCAGCCTTTTTCCCAGTTCCTGCCTTTGTGAGCAAGAGCATGCTAGAAGTGCTTAAAATGGGCAGCAGAACAGGCCTAAGGGATGCCTGCAGATACATAGCCATGTCTGAACCTGGTAAACCTTATCTGATTATTACAGTCAAGATACAAGTGTGTAACGCAGCAAAGCCAGGGGGCAGCCCTTTTTATTTAACACTGTTTTGATACAGTTTTCCAGTGGACTTAGTTCAGCTAACAATCTACATGCAAATCTATATAACAGACAAAAGATAGCAAATAGGAAACTGATAATGTCTACTAACCTGATGTAAATTTTTGTACATTTAATGGGTTCATCCCTTTGTCTCTCCCCTTTTCTCTTTACAAGGAACCCTCATGGCATGGGGGTTAAGGTGACTGACCGCTAACCGGAAGGCCAGCAGTTGGAAACCACCAGTGTCTCCATGGGAGAGATGTGGCACTCTGTCTCTGCAGAGATTTACAGGCTTAGAAACCTTAGGGGGTTGCTCTGAGTCAGGATTGACTTCATGGCAGTAGGGTTTAGTTTTCTCTTCACAATATGCCTTTACCCACTCCAGGTGCACAACTGCCTGCCTTCACGGGCACAGCAGCTATTCTAGATTTCAACTCCAATCATCTGCTCTGAGGGCTCTCTCTCTCTCCATATTCTCCAGTCACATTTGAATGACTCCTCTTAACTCTTCCTCTCCCTGCCCAGGTAGCTACTTCCATAAAGACTGTCTTCTCATCTGTCACTTCCCCAAAATGTAATTCCTAGACTTCTCACTACGCTCACCACTACCTAAATGTCAATATGCCCAGCCCACACTTAAGGCCTGATACATTCTTGCTGTCCAGCAAATTGTAATACACAGCAACTCCATATGTGTCAGAGGAAACTAGAAATCCACAAGACTGTGACCTTTTTTGGAAGCAGATCACCAGGACTTTCTTCCAAGGCACTTCCAGATGGATTTGAACTGACAAACTTTTGGTTAGTAGCCAAATATTTAACCATTTCTACCACTCAGAGACTCCAAGACAGCTGAGCTATCATTGATCCTGAATATATATTAGACTCATCTGGGGAGTTTTGAAGACCCACTATGCCTGGGCCCCTTCCCAAGGGATTCCGATTCAGTTGAGCTGGTATGGAGCACCATCAGCAATATTTTTTAAGCCTCCTGGTGATGCCAACACACAGCCAGATTTGAGAACCACTGCTGTAGCTGAAGCTTGCTGCCCTCAAGAAACTGGGAAGTCATTTTAGGCAAAATTGACATATTCAGCTACAAAGGGCCTCAGAAATCACTACAAAGGAACATTGAAAAGCAGCATACACATCAGTGTCGTGAACTACAGCATCATTCTAAAGTCCCAAAACGACACAATTAACTACATTTGGATAGACCAGGAATGATCAAAGCTGGGGCTCATGAAAAGGAAACACTTAAGATCTAACTTCCAACAAAGAGTCCGCATGTACTCATTACACTAGGTGTTCACCAGATTAACAGTTTGAATCAGAAAAAAAGTCTTGAAATCCAGCCATTAAGAAGAAATCTAGAGTCTGCACAGGGTGCTCAGCTTTGAGCTACCCAAATTCCCTCTGCAAGCTCATGAAAAAAGGAGGGCAATGTCAAAGAGCAAGCTACCTCAGGAGCACTGGTTTAACAGAACACATCTTATGATGACATAAATGCATCTTTGGTGATTAACGAAACCAGAATTTATTTAAGTTCAAGATCTTCTGGTGGAAAAGAGCTTCCATCATAAACATGATGAGCCCAGTAACCCAGAGTACACCCTACATTTGAAGTGGAGCATCACAAGAAAATTTTTCCTCACCAAAACTGCCCTCGGAATCACTTTCCCAGGAAAAAAAGAAAAAAACTAGGAAGAACAAGCTATAAGAGGGTCTGAAATGCAGCTTATGTTATTTAATATTGTTATATTATTTGGAAATTAGAGATTATCTTTGCTGATGGCTGCATTATATTCACAAATGTTGTCAGAGAATTGGAAAGCAAAATACAACAATTGAAATGACTTTTAAAACCAGAGATGAAACTGTTTACGACCAAACCAAAGTTTAATAAATTTTGTCCAACAGGTGTTATACAAATCAACTACATTTAAAGAAATGAAAAAAAATATTTATCACAGCACAGTCCACAGTAGCAAAAAGATGGAATCAACCCAGATGCCCAGCAACAGAGGAATGGATAGGTAAACTATGGTAGATATACTCAATGGAACACTACACAATGGTAAAGAACAATAATGATTTCAGGAAACATCTCATAACCTGGTTTCAATGGGAGGACATTATGTTGAGTGAAAGTAGTCAGTGACAAACGGACAAATATTGTGTGAGACCCCTACAATAAGAACTCAAAAAAAGACTGATGCATAAAAGAAAAGACTTTTTGATGGCTGCAAGAGAGGGGCAGGAAGGAGGGCGGGGGAAGGGAAGGAGAGTTGGGGGCAGGGTTTAGATTAGATAGTTGATAGAAATTTGGTTGGGTGAAATCAGTGACAGTACACATTAGAAAGAAAAACAATATTAAGTGGACTTCAACATAACTTAAGCACTCCTTCCATCTTAACCTGATATTGCAAGGACAGAGTAGCTGGGGCGGGGGGTGGGGACCACACTGTCAGGCGAAATCGAGGCCAGTTGGCACAACTAGCATTTTGCTAAGCGGGCTCTCTGCACCCCACACTGGTGAGTGGCGTCTGGGGTCTTAAAAGCTGCCAAGCTGCCCTCTGAGGGTACAGCAGATGGTCCCGACTCAACAGGAACAGATGATCACCGAGAACCAAAACAACATGGGAGAAAGAGAACCCAGAGGACAGAGAGACCCACGTGAGTGGGTGTCTACATCAACTTGTGACTGCAAGAACTGGATGGTACCCGGCCACCACCAGTGATAGACATAATGGAGCTCACAAATTTGAGTCTCACTGGCAACACAAGAATAAAAAGGGGTGCACCCTGAGATCTCCATCAAAAGACTGCAATTGATGGTCCAGGAGCTTCGTTGTTCCCCTGGGAGCATGGTCCCTGGCCTTGATGCTGCCCCTGCCCATAAACCATAATGAAGGTCCACTCTTTGGACAGGAATGGATGGGTCTTGGCAAGGCAAAGTGACCATATCTTGGGTGCACTTTATGGTTCTATGCATCCATAGGATATCATCCTGCTGACCTCTTACTGGAGGAAGGGGAGTGTGTGGAGAGGAGGTGAAAGGAGATTGCTGGGAGGATGGGACACATATGGAGCAGAGAGGAAGAATTTGTGTCACTGGGCAGGGAGAGCAGTGGAAGCTACATATAGGTGGCCATGCAAATTTATATGGGAATGTACATTTTCCTTCAATCATAATAAAAAAAATTCTATTTTGGAGGTGAAGGCTGAAGGAAAAAGGCAGAGTGCATTACTTTTAATAAAATCAGATATTATGTAATACTAGAAGAGCTCATTAAGAAGGGGGAAGAAATTTTTTTTCTTTCACTAAGTCCTACAAATGGGAGCATTCTGGTTTCAGTGATAGAATTCTTGCCTTTCATATGGAACACCGCGTCCCAACTAATGCGCCCAGGCGCAGCTGCCGCCTGCCTCTCAGGGGGGCTCCCGTGTGACTATGCCGCTCAGCAGACCTTGGCAGAGCTTCCAAACTAAAGTGGACTAGGAAGAGACGCCTGGAAATGGATTTCTGAAAATCAGTTTCTGAGAACCCTGTGAATCATGACAGTCCACCCCCAACTGATCACACGGATGGCACAGGGCTGGAAAGCATTTCGTCGTGTCGTGCATGCTGTCACTATGCATGCGGGCCAACTTGACTCTTGCTAATAGCACCAGTCCCTAAACAAATCTCCTGTGTGACAAGATAACATCATCATCTCCTATCACCTCCAGCCCTTCTCAGGCTGTCTTGTTTTTTCATGTCTCTGATGTCTTGTACAGCACTGCTTCTTAGCCTGGGATACGTTTCTCCACATTGCTCAGCAGCTGACTATCGCCTGCAGTTTGAAAAACAGCTCCAATCTCACTTTCTCTTGCTTCTTCTTTTCCCTTTCCTCTAAGGCAGACTTAGGTTCTCCTACTTCTTCATCAGGGTTTTTTTTCCCCTGCCTAATATAGGCATCTAATAAACTTTTGTTGGATAATTAATGGCATTCTCTTAAAAATAAATTCAAGTCATTACTCATTCTTCTTTTTAAAAGGTTTAATCATAAAGGTAAGAAAAGCTCATTATTAAAATATGAAAAAGCATTACATATTAGAAGAAAAGCATTATCTGATATTTCACCCCTCTGAACAGCTACAATCTCATTCTAATGTATTTTTGTATGTCATTTTTCAATCAAGAAATCAGAAAATATACAAGGATAAACTGTCATAAGATAAGCAACATAATGTATTATTACATGCATAGATGATTATCTACATAAATGAATTTTAAAAACAGCTACAAATAAGAGAATTGAGAATCCATACATGCATCCAATAAATCCATAACACCAAGGGTATAGTAAGGAATCTCACTGTTAAAATCTCTTCATTCTAAAGAGCAGGAAAGTGAATCAAATAGTATTATTTTGACTTATATTGTGGTAAAAAGAACATTAATGGCTGACCACAAAGATTAAGTATAGACAGCATGCCTAACATAAATGATATTAAAATGCTGCTCTAAAATAGGTTATTTCAGTTTCTCTTGCCTCTTTCTCCCTCACTAGTTAAAAAGAAAGCACAAGCTAGCTTCAGCTAAAAACCTCTGATGACTTTAGGAACAAGACATTGCAAACTGTTCACCATTTGCCAGCATCTTTACAAACCATTGCAGAGCAACTGTAACAAGGGCATGCCCAGGAGATCCAGACAAATGCTGGCAGAAACTGGGGGCAGGACCAATCATGGTTCAACCAATTCAACTGCTGTGTGCCATGAATAGAGAACAGCAGTGAGGATAAAAAGCTAAAGACAAAAGAGGACAATTTCAATGCCAGGCAGAAAATGCAACAATAAAGAAAAAACAGTATGCTATGGATCAGGGAAGGCTTTCATGTGGAAATGCCATCAGAGCTGAACTGCCAACCTTTTGGTTAGCAGACTAGCACTTAATCACTACACCATCAGGGTTTCTAAGGGGCTCAAAGTATCCTGAAATTGAAACCAAATCTAAGGAGTTAATTGATGGAGACAGTGTAGAGTGGCAAGGGCCAAAGCTGGAAATGCAGGTAGGGGTCAGTTCTTCAAGGGCCTTGCACACCAATGGAAAGAGTCAATCTTGAAGGCTAAGAGAAGCTCTCAGATAATGCTCAGCTTCAATGTCAGGTGATACAGTTTGTGTTTTATTAAGACGAAGCCGACAGTAGCAGGGAGGATGGATCGAGCGAGCTACAGTGAGATGAAATTAGACCAGTTAGGAGGTATTCCGTGAAAGATAAGGGCTTCATTAAGAAAACAGAATAGAGGATGAGGAGGTGGTGACAAAGTTGAAAGCTACTGAGGAATAAGAACCAACAGAACTTCATCACTCTAGGGCGAGGTCAACATGAAAAGAGAATGGTATTACAAGCGACTCTGCTACAGCAAGTGAGTGTGCGATGGTGCTACTCATCAAGTTAGGAAATATAGCAAGAGAAACCGATTTAAAGATGAGATAATTTCAACCATTAGCCTATTGCTAACAGAGTCCTGTACATTCCATACCAGTGAGTAGTGTCTGGGTCTTAAAAGCTAGCCAGCTGCCACCTGACACACATCAGATGGTTCCAACTCAGCCGGAACAGATGATCACCAAGAACACCAAAGACACAAGGAAAACAGAGTGCAGGAGACAGAAGGACCCATATAATGCAAGAGTGTACCAACATGTGACCAGAAGAACCAAGTGAAGGACAGCTGCGATGGGACACACCATGTTGAGTCCCTGTGGCAACAAGAGAAAGAGGGGTTCAGCTGAAGAACTCTACTAAAAGACCACAATTGATGGTCCGACAGCCCGGGGGATCTCCTGGGAGCATGGTCCCTAGACCTGCTGCTGCCCCTGCCCAGAAAACACTACTGAGGGCAACTCTTTGGACCCAAATGGACTAGACTTTGGGACAAAATGTAACCATTTGGTGGGTGTACTTTATGGTGCTATGTATTTATAGAAGGCTATCTTGCTGGTCTCTTTCCAGATGGGAGAGAAGAAGGTGGAGAGGAGGGGGCAGGGGCTTGTTAAGAGGATATGAGAAGTATAAAATGAAAAGGAGGAGTGTGTTGTCACAGGGCAAGGAGAGCAGAAGAGCTGTAGATAGGAGGGCATGCAAAACTGATGTGGATTGTATACTTTCACTTAATCACGATGATAATAACAATAAAAAGATGAGATAAATCTAGTTTGGAAAAGTTGAATTGTATATGCCTGTGGAACATCAGAGATATATCGAAAAGCAGTAGAATATATGACTAGTCTGTGCCTCCAGGGGTGGGCCGCAGAGAAAGATGCGGGCAATCATACTAGAGGCCGAACTTGTTGCTGTAGAAGTGAGTAAAGTTTCACATGAAGAAGAGTGGGAATGGAAGTCAGAATCCCACAAGGACAAAGCTCAAAGGAATTGGGAGAGGAAAAGGAAGGAATACACACTGGTAACACCGAAGACTATAGAAAAAAACATCAGAATAGTGTATGAAACGTAATGGAGAAAGGGAAATCAGGAAAGAAGAAATGACTGACCATATGAAATGCTTACGTAAAGTGAACATTTAGATTATTGTTGATCACAGCCGTGGTTAAGAAGAGGTAGATACTAGAGTGCAGTGACTTGGTCACGTACGACAGGAGCAAAATGGTAACAATGAACGTAGGCGTTTATTTTGATCCTAGAAACTGCTGTTCAGGGAGAGAAAGATACGCAAATAATTAACATGAGTTTCAAAAATGGGAGATACGACCATGTTTCTAAATGAAAAGAACTGAACCAAGATGTGCTTGATCTTGTATTTTTGCTCTTTGTACATGACTCACTTTCCCTATCTAGCTGTATGCTGCTTGAGTAGACACTACCCCTAGCATAGCACAGACAGTAGCCACCCAATAAATGCTAACGAATGAATGAATGGGTCAACCAATCAGAAATCCACCTTTGAAGACTATGATGAATGAAGTCAGACTCATAAAAACTGATGAATGAAGTGAGACTTATAAAAACTGCCTTGTGTCACTGAATACAACTGGAATGGGAACATGTACACTCAGGGTTTAGTTAAAACACTGCCAAACAGCAAGTTTCATGACTGTGTAAAACTGTTATGATATTTGGTGCCTTAAATAGGAAACCCTGGTGGCATAGTGGATAAGTGCTACAGCTGCTGACCACAAGGTCAGCAGTTCAAATCTGCCAGGTGCTCCTTGGAAACTCTATGAAGCAGTTCTACTGTGTCTGCATGGTCGATATGAGTCAGAATTGACTTCATAGCAACAAGTTTGATTTTTTGTTTTTTTATCTGTAAACAAGAAAGTTATAATTGATTGGGAATGACAAAAAAAGAAAAAAATGTTTTAGTGCATCCCCAACTCTAAATGCTCGGTTGTAACTGCCTAGAACAGAATTAGGCAGAAAATTCTGAGGTTCTGTCTTTCCTCCTGAGTCCCTGGGTGATACAAATGGTTAATAAGCACAACTGCCAAGTGAAAGGTTGGAGTTTCAAAGTCCACCCAGCCAACCATTAAAATTATCTGGAGCACAGTCAGTTCTGCGCCCACGTATGAGAGGTCACCAGGAGTACTAGTTAGCTGAACAGCACCTGGTCTTTAGTCACGGAAGGTTATTATTGCTGCTGTTAGGGGCTGTCACACTGATCCCAACTAACTGTGGTGTCACATGACAGAGCAGAACTGCCCCATGATGTTTTTCTAGACTGTAAACTTTATAGAAAAGATCACCAAAGTCCATTCTGCAAGAGTGGCTGGTGGATTTGAACAACCAGGCTTTTGGTTAGCAGCCAAGTGCCTAACCACTGCACCACCAGGAAACAGAGAGTTTTAATGGATCAGCAATGTCTGCCTTGTGGGCAGAAGAAGGAATGATGACGTACATTCTGCATATTTGCCGACCCTGAAATGGTTCGTGTATACAGCACGAAACAACAAAAATACGTGGTACATGGTCTTTGTTTGAAAATTCATTTGGAATAGTTTAAAGTCGTAAAACAAAAAAAATTCTAGAGTGAACTGGACTTAAGACTAGCGAATAGTTTTATCCATGGCTTGACTCGGATTTTTTATAAGACCCAAGCCACCATGAGTCGGATCCAACTCGACAGCACTTGGCTTAAGCTACCACAGAATGTGGCTCCCGCAAGCAGGGAATTTGGGAGTGGGATTTTTGTAGGAAATGGTGATGTTTGTTTTATGATCTAAATACACACAGCAATGTGCTCCCCCACCTCCAAAGACTTTGATTGACACTTAGGTGTTTGTAGTGACTTTTCAGCTTCCAGGATAATCAGGGGACATTCTTTTATTAATCTCAGAAAACAACCGCAACAGAGGTCAGTGGTAAGTATGATTAGCTTCACTGACCAGATGGGAAAAACCAAACACGAGGAATCACTAAATTTTCAGCTTACTGAACAAAGCAGGAGTGGATGTGGGATGGCTTCTTTGATTAAGCAGATGCAGGGCCTGGCTTAGGTCTTTGTCAGCTCTGTCAGGACTATAGAAAAGGGTTTCCCTCAAGCTCTGAGTTTGATATCCCTGACTTCTACTCTGCACCAGCTCTAAACTGCAATACAGCCCTAAATCGAAGGTGAATCCCTTATCTTCAGTCTTACGTGTAGCTATAGAGAAGCACAATATCTAGCGCTACCCACACGTGTAGGCACCAGCAGCGACCTTATTCCTGGCTGCTGTCACGGAGAAACAAGCACAAGAAAGAGATGGAGGTGTGCATAAAGAGCTAAAACAGCCCTTTTAAACTCACTTTGGGAGATATGTTGCCCACAGGTCAACAGATCTGTGAAAGAAGATTTTGTCTATTTAAAAATGATGAGAAGATTTTACTTATTTTACTGCAAACAAGTGACAGATAGATCTCTTTTGCATGGCCTTTCTCATCAGAGTCTTGTAACTCCCACCCGAGTGATAGGGCAGGACCGTGTAAATGCGATAATTGTGGCCCATCGAAAACAGGGATTGACCAGTTTGCTGTCTCACTGGGCTTGAAATGAGCCACCCCAGACACAGGAAAGAGAATTCTACCACCAATAACAAAGAATAGCCAGAAGCCAGCACATCCTTTAGACCTAGAATCCTTGTGCTGAAAAGCTGACACTAGGGGAGTCAGATGTAACCCCGAAGACAGTGAGAAGCGGCGGCAGGAGAGACCCTGCAGCAGGAGGCAGAGTGGTGGGCTTCCCAGCCCATGAAGAAGAGCTGAGTGCCTTTGGAGAGCAGCCTAGAGGCAGACTTTGAGCACAGCTGGGGAGAGGCTATCTCTACGGAAGCACTGTATCCTGAGTGTTCCTAAGCTGGAGTTGTAACCTGACACTCCCCAGTAAATCCCATGATCGTTGACTACAGTCTGTGAGTTCTGCGTGACCACTGCAGGGAGTTACCCCATGCAGTAGTTACAGAGTGCTGTGCAAAGGGACAGTTGGTGTCAAAACTGGTAAGGACAGTGAAAAGAGAAGGCATGTTTGAGCCCCACCTCATAGGAATCAGCCTTGGGCTATTGATCCTGATTCTCCTTCTGCCTTGTGAAGATAGAGGTGGTCAGATACAACCCCTACGCTGTTGGTACAAGCATCAGAATAAAAATGAATAATCAATGTTGTAGATCAAAGTAAAAAATACCAACTAGGTCTATCTGACCTGAAGAAGCCAGGTCAGACACAGATAAGTCTTTTGAGGATTTGAGGAAAGTTCATTTAACTTCTTTTGATCTCAAATTTCTTATTTTTACAGTGGAAATTGATGCTAGTTTCTACTTAAGGTAATTTTATGAACTAAATGTCTAATTCTTGCGAAGCACCAAGTACTGTCCTGTTGCTATATTATTTCAATTATGCCATCATCAACTTCACTGACAGGTAGTCAAATAATTATTTATCTTGGCTGTCTTCTGAAGAAAGTCCCCTTAGATGCCACATGCAATAGCATTAAAATATTAGGAGTAAAACAGCATTAAAAGAGGAAGGGGCTTTAAGAAAAACAAAGTGCTATGTAGGTTCTATCTCACATAGGGAAGCCTATACTTCTATCAAAGGGATAAAGTGCTGTCCCAGGGTGGTTGAAATGGCCAAGCACTACACTTCTAACCCAAAGGCTGGCAGTCTAGACCCTCCCAGAAGTACTTTGGGAATAAGGCCTGACAATCTGCTTCCAGAAAGTCACAGTCTTGAAAACCCTATAAGGAGGTTCTCTTCTGCACATATGAGGTTGCTATGAGTCAGAATGAGTGCAACAGCAACTAACAACAAAGGTAACAAACATTCAGTGCACACTTAATTAAAAATCATCTTTTTATTCTACATGCAAAATGCACAATATCTATTAATTTATGGCGGTAGTCGTTAACATGTATTTAATTATGTAATCTGTGGAAGAAATATTCTATGGTGATGACAACATACAATTGTCATCCAAAGAAACCGATCAACTGGGACAGCTAATGTATAATAAAAATAAAATTCTAATTCACTTTTTAAAAACTCTTAGGTTCTGTCATGTATAGCTGTGTTTGATTTCAGGCAGGTTATTTAGCATCTTTGAATGCCTCAGTCTGCTTCTGTATATTTTAAATAGAGGCAATAATACCAATCACAGGGCTTTGTTGGCTTAAATGAGCTAATAAATAAGGTTAGTTATTAATTAATCTAGCAAATGGTAGGTGCTCGATACTTATGATATTAAAAAAAACCTTGAACACTACTTAATTGAAAACATTTACACGCAATTTTGATTAAACTCACTTTTATACTTGGAGATAATTTGTTGAAAAAATAAAGAAGGGTAACAACCCAGCTATAATTTAAGTTGACCTATTTTACTATTACAGTAATAAACAAACTCATAATTCTACTTTAAAGTAACATTATTTACTCTCAGCTTCAAATATGTTTCCAGAGTAGCTTCTTCCACTTTTGGCACCCTCTGAAACGGTAGTAAAGAGCTGTCATTTGTAAACTGGTAACTCCTTACATTCCTTATATAGTTACCACTGATGCTTGCTCCTATTTTGAATCCTTCTCTCACCCTCTAAGAGAAATGCCAACTTCACCCTTCTTTCCAGAGTTCAGATTGTAAAGTTAGTTCTGGGATCTGCTGAGTTACACTGACCTTGTGATAATGGACCACTCTATTCAACTATGACATGAAACTTAGTGAAAAGAAGACAGCCAAAATTAAATTACCTTTACCTTCTAAAGGGCTTGAGGGAAAAATCTAGTAAACACCAGATAAAAGAGTCAAAGACGAGACATTGTACCTGTTCAGGAGAAAAGAAAAATGGTTGTATCGATTCAGCCACATGACTTTTCCACAAATGAAACAAGCTTTAACATCTGTCACTTCCTTGCTGAGCAGACTGTAGGAGCGGGCACTGGGTTATGCCTGCATGCCAAGTGTTAGGACACTATGCTAGGTGGCATCTATGAAAAGTCAGTCTTGGAAAAAGATATGAAATCCTCTGAGAAGACTAAAAATTAAAAAAGAGAGAAAGAGAGAAAGAAAAAGATACATTAGACAAAGTTAATGAAAGACAGAGAAGACTTTGGCTTTGGCCAAGATCGACAAAAGAATGAGGGAAAGCACACATATGTGAGACAGTATAGGAAACAATTAACAATCACTAGATGCAATGTTTAAAAGACAGGACCTTCAAAAATATAGCTCAAAGGTGAGCAGGATATTCAGAGGTGTTTGTTGCCCCTCAGAACAGTGGTGCTGATTAATGGCCTCTCATCTTGGACTTCTAATGTCATGTAATGAAGAGCATTGTGGTTCTCTAGAAAAATGAGCTGTCCAAAAGTTACAAGAAAAATATTCCTCAAAAGGAGAAGATATGAAGCTGTACTGAAGAAAGTATATTACAGGAAGGAGACTTGAAAAAATAATACTGTTCAACAAAATGATCATTAAAAACGTTTCTTTCCTCAACTCTTTTTACAAAAATAGAAATCTTCTTCTAATACAAAATGTTTCTAATGCCAATCAAAGAAAAAAAAAAAAAAAACACAATGAACTATAAATAAGAAAGTAGCACAGCAGTGTGTCTGGACCATTTCTGAAAGTTTTTTACACGGTCCAAAGGGGCTGTGAGAACAGGGATGAATACACACTGTGGAGTGTGGGAGACAAAGAAGAAAGAAAAAAAAAACAGAGAGACAAACAGAAACAGCAAAACAAAGGAACAAGTAAGGAAGAGACAGGCAGAGACAGGCAGAAATAGACAGAAACCACCTTGCTGAGGAAATGAAGAATTATAACAAACCATTAGTTTACTTCTCTATGTTCAGGCTTCTTCATATCTAACTTGTGATAGAAAGAAGAAAACCTATCTTTTCAAATCTATGGATCAAATTTTCATTCTTTTTTTTTCTCTCAGCATTAATGGAGGGCAGTCTGAGTTTATCCTCCAGGAAATCATTTTTCTTTATTACATTTTCCCTTAGGCTTTTGCTTCTCTTGGCTGAATGATCTTTTCTTCACCTGCTCTTCATGATTCTAATTTTCCAAACTTTTAATTATCTTTATTGGTTTTCTGAGTGTCCTCCACAAATCCCCTCAAATCTATCTCAGAATAATCTAATAATAAGAGTCATAACTAATGTGTTACAGATGACATCATGGTGCTTGGAGGAAATTACGTAAAGTGGTTACACTGGTCTTGTTTCTTTGACCATCACAATTTTCCTCGAATACAGACACTACAATTGCTCTATTGTGGTATGAGAAAAAATCACAAAGGGATTAAACATCTTACAGATTGCCAGACAGAAAATGGGAGGACAGACACATGCACAGCAACACAGGTTTGGAGGCAACAGCCAGTCTCTTTGGTGTAGAGAGATGACAGGAGGTGTCAGGCAGGACTGGAAGGCCGGAGGCAAGCTCTCAGGGAACTTGTCTGCCATGGTGAGGACTTCTTTATTTTATACACCGGATAATGGATATTTTAAGCTACTGAGTGCAGCATCTGGCTTGTTTTGGCAGAGGACTCTTCTGGACACAGTTTGCAGTAAGATTTGGAGCTGGTGTGAGAGAATTATGCCCAGTTCATCCACAACGGGGGTGGCAGTAGTGGTTTAATTGCAGAATTCCTGCCTTCTGTGCTGAAGAACCAGTTTGAAGGCACCTCAAGCGTGGCCACCACTCATTTGTCAGTGAAGGCTTGTGTGAGGATATCATGCTCAGCAGGTTTCTGTGGCACTTCCAAACCAGAAGAAAGCCTGGTAATCTACTTCTGAAAAGCAACCAGTGAAAACCCTGTGATTCCCAAGGTAGATCCCACTCACTATGAGTGTGGGGTTAGCAACAATGTACAGTGGGACAGGTAAGAGCCAATTAGTTCCAAACTAAGGCAAAAGTTATACAAATTGGAGATGTAGATTCATATTCCAGGAATATTAACATACACAGGAAGAAGAATCTATCAAAGAGACCAAAAAAAAAAAAGCCAAAGAACAAGGACGAGCAGGCAGGGAAAGTGGCACCCAAGGGAAACAGCACAGAACTTCTGCGAACAATGAGGCAGCCACGCCGATGCTGCAAAGAAGCCCCTGAGTTAGGGTTCTGTCGTCGGTACGTCACTAATGACTCTAATGAGGTCATTCATACTAAGCAATGAGAGCAGATGACAAACTTCAGTGATCTAGGAAGTAAATACTGAAAGAGAACAGCTATTCTTTTTAGAAGTTTTAAGGTGATGCTAAGAAATGAGATAAAGCCGTATCTTCAGTGAATCTAAGAAGCAGAGTAAGAGTTCTGCTTTAAGGGATGCTTATACAAAAGAGAATAAACAGAATATGAGCAAATATCATCGAGTATTACACATTTTTGGATGAAAACACATCATCACTTGGCAAAGAGTGAACCTAAGCCAAAAATAGAATCAACGCGGCATTAAACATTCCCAGGATATAAAGAATCTTAACACAAATGTATGTAGTAATCTGAGAAAATAAAGGCATTTAAATGAAATTTATCACTCTCTGCATGACAAACCCACCTCAATCAAGTCAATTCTGACTCACTGTGACCCTATAAAACTAAACAGAATTCTCCACAGTTTATAAGAATACTTGGAGGATTTAAACCACAGACATTTTCTTAGCAGCCATAGCATTTAACCACTATGACATTGAGGTTTTATGTATATGCAAGTAGATGTATGTCTGTATGTATATATTTATATATATATGTATGTGTGTATATGATCCAACAGAATGCAGAAAATATCAAACAATATCATTAATATCACAAACAAGTAAAATTCTGCTGAATCATTCAAAATTGATTGCATTGACAGAATTATTAGAAATTCAAGCCAGATTTAGAAGAGGATGTGGAACAACGGATATATCATTGCTGATGTCACATGGATCTTGGCTGAGAGCAGAGAATGCAAGAAAGCTGTTTACTTGTGTTTTATTGACTGTAAAACAGCATTTGACTGTGTGAACCGTGACAAATTATGGATAACACTGCAAAGATGGGAATTCCAGAACACTTCATCGTACTCAGAGGAACCCGTATATAGACAAAGAAGCAGTCTTTCAAACAGAACAAAGGGACACTTCATGGTTTAAAATAAAAATGGTGTGCATCAGGATTATATCCTTTCTCCATACTTATTCAACCTGTATGCTGAGCAAAAAATCTGAGAAAGTGGACTATATGAAGAACACAGCATTAGGACTGGAGGAAGACTCATTAACAACCTGTGATAACAAATGACACAACCTTGCCTGCTGAAAGTAAAGAGGACTTGAAGCACTTACTGATGAAGATAAAGGACTACAGGCTTCAGTGTGGATTACTCCTCAACATAAAGAAAACTGGGCCAATAAGCAACACGACAATAAATGGAGAAAACACTGACTGCAAAGATTTCATTTTGCTTTGATTCACGATCAACACCCATGGAAGCAGAAGTCAAGAAATCAAATGATGAATTACACTGGGCAAATCTGCTGCAAAAGATCTCTTTAAAATGTTAAAAAGCAAAGATGTCACTTTCAGGACTAAGGTGTGCCAGACCCAAGCCATGGAATTTTTTTCAACCATCTCATATGCATGAGAAATGCATATGAATAAGACCAAAGGATTGAAATCTTTAAACTTTGGCATAAGAGAAGAATACTGAATATACCATAGACTGCCAGAAGGATGAACAAGTCCGTCCTCAAAGAAATACAGCCGGAGTGTTTCTTGGAAGCAAGGACAGTGAGACTTCATCTTAACGCACTTTGAATCTATTATCAGGCAGGACCAGCTGCCAGGAAAGAACATCAGTCTTGGTAAGGCAGAGGAGGGTGAGCAAAAAAGAAGACTCTGAGGGAGAAGAATTGACACAGCGGTTGCAACAATGGGCTCAAACACAGCAACGCCTGTGAGTGACACAGGACCGGGCAGTGATCGGGCCTGTTGTACATAGAATCGCTAGGAGTTGGAAACCACTCGACAGCACCTAATAACAATGTTTATGTATGTATTCCATACTCTCTACTAGCACTGCCCTTAGAAAAAAATGACAAGTACACAAAATAAAAGGTATAAATCTCAATTCTAACACTATCAGTCACTCTACTTACTTACTGCCCCGTGTATTAGAAGGTAGTAGAATGTCAGTGATTTTGATCTAGTATGTTTGCGTGGCATTAAAAAAAAAAAAGAAGAAAACTGTGTTTTTACTTTTGCATTGTTCATAGTATGCCACATATTATAAAAGTACCTAGCACTGTATCAGGCCTATAATGCCGGAAAAATGAATTAAATGTTTACAGTATCTTTGGAGTTCAATCTAATTCCTCTGCTCAAAAAGAAACATTCCTTTTTTAAAATAAAGTTTGGATCACCCCATGAAAACTTTTTCAGTCTGATTTTGATGTTCCATTGACCCACTGTTAGATCATTGTTCTTCAACTCTCCCGCACCCCACTATCATACCTTACTGAGCTCACAAATTACTATGGCCCCTGGGTCTAGTAGCGAGTTTGTCCAGTGGACTTTTCAAAGTGCTCTTCCATAGACATACAGCAAAATAGTTCTCTGTATCTTTCTCTTGCTCCTCTTCATTGACGTGAATGTTTGACACTGAAGTCCTTAATTGTAGATTTTGAAATTCTATTTTATGTTGTTCTAAGCTAGAAATTCACAAGCTCACCTGCCTATCCAGGCTTCAGTTATCTATATTTGATCAGTTATCTATATCAGGCTTCCTCACATTTTATCTGAAAACAAGATTGCATTACTAAAGTTTAAAGAAGAATTAAAAAATAAATAAAACCCTGGGCCCCCCCCCCATTGTACTTTAGATGCAGCTTTACAGAACAAACTAGTTTCTCATTAAACTGTAAATACACATATTGTTCCCTGACACTAGTTAACAATCCCACAACAGGTCAGCATTCCCTCTTCTCAACTTTGGCTTCCCTGTTACCAGCTTTTCTGCCCTCTCCTGCCCTCTAGCCATGGCCCCCAGCAGGTGTGACTCCTTCAGTCACACAAAACTCAGGGTTTAAAAGTTCTAGGCATTCTACTATTTTATTGTGTTTTCTATAAACTTAAGTAATGGCAAAATAACCAAACAACAACATGTCCTGGTACTTTCACCCTCCTAAGGAAAACTGTTCACTACATGATTTCCCCATTCAGCTCTGAATGGAAAGAGCACAGTGCTAATACTAATCCTTTCAACCAAGTCCACTGTGAATTAGAAAACCATTTGGGGCATGAAAAGCAAAATAGCACTTAGATCTGTACAGGACAGCGTTAAAAATAGACCATTAGTCACCAGTTAAAAATCTATTTAAGTATCTTGTGCCAAAGGATTGAAAAGAAGAAGAAGAAAAGGAAATTGCTGATACCTAGAAAATACTGATTTTGTGAAAGGATAATTAGCTACTGCTCTACTTAATAGGTTTTTAGAAAAGTAGAAGGAATTTCAGGCTGACATTTTTCAAGATAGCCTGAGGATGGTTTTGCCAATAACCAAATAATAACAACAGACTGCTAAGCAGATGGACAAGAACCAGATGTCAGAAGGAAATTAACACATCATGAGGCTGCTCCATCCCCTGAACAGTTGAAAGACACCCTAAAGATGGCAAGCTGGCCCTTTGCCAGCTATACCTGAGGCAGGAGAGGTCTGGATGAGATCAAGGAATGGCTCAAGGGAACAACTGTGAGGGAGCAAGAAGAGTTTATCTTAGATCCATGCACAGTATTATTCATAAAAACTGAATATCCTGTAGAAATTTTAAAACAAAATAAGAACAGATAATAGAGATAAGGCATATTGACTATCACCATGACACCAGCTGGCTATTTCTCATGGTATAGGATATGATTTAAAATCTGCTGCCAGTATTCTGAGAAGGGATCCTTTCCTTAGAGATGGATTCACATTGTTATTTTTAGCTTCTGTACTGTCATCTGTATCTCATGGCAACCCCACACACAATGGGACATGACCATCTACAGGGTTTTCACTGGCTAATTTTTGCAAGTAGACCACTAGACCTTTCTTCCTAGTTTGTCCTAGTTGAGAAGTTCTGTGGAAACTGGTTCAGTATCATGAAAAGATGCAAAACTTCACTGACACAAAGTGATGATAGCGCTTTTCAGGGGTGTTGGCCAGGAATCAAATCCATGGAAGGCAAAAATACTACTATCAAACCGCCACTATCATCAGACTCACTTAGAGTGTTGTAAAGCCCAGAATGCCAATGGCCATATTTAAAATAAGGAATAGAAACATTTCAGGGACCACAGTCTTCATATTTGAATAAATAGAATATCCATTCCCAATACAGATATACTTGGCAATTCTCACTAATCAGATATTTGATTGGTTAGCATGAAATAGGAAAAGGGGATGCTCGATAATGCAGTTCTTTAATCTCATCGAACAAAATTGTCTGAAACATCTGTTTTCAAAGCACAGGTGCTCTGGACAATAGAGAATGGTGTCACTGGTACCCTCTCTCTGGGAAAATGCTGAGCCACACACATCCTGCTGACACAGGATGTGATTGAAAGATCTCTAAATGATCAGTGACTTATTTGTCTTATGTATCACTACCTCCAGCATCTGGCACCTGGAAGGCATTCAACATATACAAGGTCTGACAATTAAGCCCACAAACTTAATTGTTCTAAGTGCTCCATACCTCATTGCTGAATATCACTACAGTCACCTTCGAAGTACTCTCCTTGAGAAGCTATGCACCAATGGCAGCACCTAGGTTAGCCTTCAAAGCAATTTTGAATCTCTTTCTGGAATGGCAATTGCTCACGGCTGACATGGTGGCAAGTTTGCAAACTTAATCATAGGGTTGTCTGTGAAGGAATTTTTAGCCAATAAACAAATAACTGTATTGGAATATCCTCCCTACGTACATGATCTGGCCCCCAATGACTTTTTTCTTTACCCGGAGATAAAGGAAATATTGAAAGGAAGACATTTTGATGACATTCAGGACATCAGTAGTAATATTACAGCAGCTCTGATGGCCATTACAGAAAAAGAATTCCAAAATTGCTTTGAAGGGTAGACTAGGCACTGGCATTGGCGCATAGCTTCCCAGGGGGAGTACTTCAAAGGTGACTGTAGTGATATTCAGCAACGAGGTATGGAGCACTTAGAACAATTAAGTTTGTGGGCAACGAAGTATGTAGTATTTTTTCTAGGATGAGTTCATGAACTAAATGGTCAGACCTTCTATTAATTGTCGACTGAATTAATGCCAATCAGTTTACCTTTACTGTATCTCCAATACTGACCAATGCATACTCTACTTTCAAATTTGTTCATTTTCAGTCAGATTATTATAGAACCTTGTTGACCCAGGGGTCCTTTAATTTTCTAAACCTGAGTTTACCCACCTAGTTCTTATTAATTAAACAGTAGTTTCCAAGAAGGCCAGATATATCCTTTAAAATTCATTATAGATGCATATCTGAACCAGCCCCAAGGATTAGCAACACTCATTTTGACCTACTTCAGATTATTTTAGTCTTCTTCATGCGCTTGGGTGTCATCAGCTGATTCCAACTCATAGTGAGCCCAAGAGTGGATCCTCCTCGTAGGGTTTTTCTTCATCTCTCCTGTGCCACTCCAATGTGTTTTCTCCCCAGTTTTCTTTCAATCTATAGGCCTAACTCACATTCAATTTCCCAGCCTCCAATTAATTCCACCTCCAGTTAATAATTTCTGTTTCTTCCCCAATTTTCTTACTTATTTCCAAGTGATCCCCACTTAAGTTCTATCTGCAAACCACCTAACTTTTCATCCAAAACCATTTTCTACAAAAACCTCATGCAAGAAAACTTCATAATCCTAGTCATCAAACAAGTTTATACATACCTTCCTCAATGTTTTCCCAAAGGCACTGTTGCTTTGAACATTTCACATACAAAAAGTCAAGAGACTTTGAGAATATGACATAGAGTAAAGCAAATAAAAGCATTAATCTTCAAGAACCAGACTGTCACTTCATTTGTTGTACTTGGTCTATATAGGTGTATACCAGACCCAAACCCATTACTGTCAAGTTGATTCCAGCTCACAGAGACCCTATAGACCAGAACAGAACTACCTCCATAGAATTTCCAAGAAGTGCATGGTGGATTTGAACTTCTGACCTTTGGGTTAGCAGCTGTAGCACTTAACTACTCTGTCACCAGGATTTCCTATAGGTGTATAGCATGAACAAATGCCCTATGTCTTTCCCTGCATCACACTTTAGAAGCAGCAATAACACACTGTAGTGATGTAGTGAGTCCTTTTACTATCCAAAACAATATGATTTCCCTAGCTTGTAGCCCTAAAAGAAAAGTTGACCAGCATGATAATTGCTTAACTAGTTATTTAAAAAGACTCAGGAAGATGATACTGCTTACAGAAAAAATGTGAGAGTATGTAAATATAAAACAGTGTTTTATACATTCAAGCAAACAGAATTGTGTATTTATAAATTAGGTAAAATGCTTAACAGAGGCCCTAGCACACAAAAAGATATTACAAAATTTTCCTTCCTCTGCCCCTTACCCGGTAGCTGAGAGCCCCTGCGCGCATCCACGCACGCAGGCAGCATGTGCTTTTTCTCTAACACGTTCTGTTCATTAATTACCAGTCAGTGAATTTTGAGAAAGATCCACATGGACACCCAAAAGATGGAGTTTTTGAGTACTAATGGAATTTCTGATGCATCTTCATAATAGGAAGAGCAAAAATTAAATATTGAACATGAAAGAAACAATTAAATGAGGATACCTTTATTGATTTATGCTCCTTTATCAACCACCCAAAGTAGATCCTGTGGTAGACATGTCAGAAATAATTTTTTAATACTTTTTATGAATGCATTTTCCACATCAATTCTTCTGGGGCTTTCTATTTAAGCAGCAAAATGGCCAAAATAAAAATTTAGGAACCATTACTATTAATAAATGCAGCCTCTTGGGTAAGGTGTCAAAACATTTCCAAAGGGCCAGACGTTAACCTCCACTTCATTCCTCTGACTTATGTCCAATTACGAAATGCAGGCCATTGTGACCAAAGGGCACATTTTTAAAGTCTGACACTGACATGCACCACACAGAGATCAGACCTGGGCACAGGCCCATGACTTAGTATGATTTATATTCTGTCATTGGAGCAAATGCATACTGAATGATTCAAAATCCTCTCCTCTTTCTCCAGCCCTTTAAATAGAATCAAGCACAGGCACAATATTAATTTTAAAGTTAACTTACTCTAATTGAATGGCAATGCTTTATTACAGTCATGTATCAAACAAGAACCATAATATATCATAAGTGACACAGCTGAAGTAGATCCTTTTGTGCTTTGCTTGCCACTTTGCTCGATTTTTTTAATCTACAAACTCTTTAAACGCCACTGTTAGTATACAAATACACACTGTTAGTAAATTAATGTACCAAATCAGCCTCATTCTAGCAGCACTATCCTTGAATCATGCACACTAATATGCAAACCATTTCTTACTTTTTTAGACTGAGGTATGCCTATAGAAACACTTAGCTGAAGGGAACCTCAAGTAGTCATCCAGTCTGCATGCTTTCCTCCAACAAGAAGTGATTTTCTCACAGGTATTTCACTCCTAGCAGCACCCAAGAAAAAGTAGTCAGTTATAAAAATGTTTCCTCAAGGGATCTAAGCAACAGCATTCAATGAAAAAAAATTATTTTCGATGATATGGTTGATTTATAACTTCTAAGGAAAAAAGAACTTGCTGTCGCTGGAAACCCTGGTGGCATAGTGCTTAAGTGCCACAGCTGCTAACCAGAAACTTGACAGCTCAGATCCATCAGGCACTCTTCTGAAACTCTATGGGACAGCTCTACTCTGTCCTATAGAATCACTAGGAGTTGGAATTGACCCAGCAGCAACGGGTTTTTCAGTTTGGGCTTCATATTGTGAGGAGCTGGGGATAAATAATTTAACTTGAATAATGTGAGAAATTTCATTACATTATTCATTCTTCAGAAATCAAATAAAACTTCACCTAAACAAGCTCCAAGCAGAATTCAACCACACTCATCTCAAACATTCATAGTTCCCCTTTTCACGGAACACTGACCATCTCCCCTCACCTTCTGCTCGGTCTACAATCATCCTTCCAACGGCACCTTAAATACCACTGATTCAAGGGATCTTTTCTGTCCCAAACCCGACTCCAAACCAGGTCTGGTCAATTCCCTTTTGTGCAAGTGCTCGACTAGTAAGTGAAAGGTCAGCAGTCTGCTTCCTAAAAGATTTACAGTCTTGGGAACCCAACGGAGCAGTTCTACTCTGTACTACAGACTTGCTTTGAATCACAATTGACCGCAACAGCTCTAGATCTTCAAAGCACTTCTTGCCCTTTTGTAGCACTTAAGAAAACCACAATCACATGGTTCTTTGGTTGTAACAGTGATTAAGCATTTGGCTGCTAACCCAAAAGTTGACAGTTCGAATCCACCACTTGCCTCTTGGAAACCCTGTGGTTCAGTTCTCCTTTGTCCAGTTCCTTTTAGGCAGCAGTTAAATCTGTCTTGTTCATGTTTTTTTCCCGTAGCACAGAGTTGCAGTTGGATCAATAACTATTCACAGAAAGTGAATAACCAGTATTTGGCCTCTGGGTCTCCACATAAAAACTACTGCAGCTCTTCCATACAGCTTGAATTGTCTGGGAGAGCGACTGGTTTTCTATAGTGTGTGCCTACTTTTGACTAATTTCAATATTTCTGTTCCTGTGAGTTGGCTTTAGCAGTCCCTTTGTTGGCTGTGTCATACTCTCATGGCAAGGGGATCTGCCATCTCAATGTCATTAAATGTTCCCTGGTTAGTAAGAAGTGTATGGCCTCTACGTAAGGTAACAGTAAGTACTTCAACTTGCACTTCTGAAGCAAGCTGATCTACTGCACTTCAATCAGGAAATGCCTCATCCTAGGTTTGAGGCACTGCTTGGTACCTGGCCCTCTGAGGTGAGTTCATCTGCTCAGTGGTTTGCTTTGTGAAAGGAATTTTTAAAATTATGTCAGGTGGTATGAATAAGAAATATACCTTTAGACATTCTGTGACTGTGTCAACACACAGGACATTTAGAATGTAAAAAATGCCTATACAAAGCTGAGCACTTCATCCTACATATTGGTAAGGGAATGACTCATTTCTGTGCTTAACTCACTGTTATTTTATTATAAAGAAAAGTAAATGACACATATCAGATTCTTCACTGTGATGAGTACAACCATTCTTTGCTACCAGTGAACTACACTAATTGATGTTCTAAGGTAAGGAGTCTGTGCTGAATATCTCCTTCGGTACCTTGGGACAAGTATGTGCCCTTTATCCCCATTGTCATTTCCACAGATCTTATGGTTTATAATAAGCCTTCTTTAAGACCCCATTGATGTCACCAGAAGATGTGTGTGTTATACTTGCAAAGATCAGCTAACATATATAAATAGGTAGTTAACAACACAACGTGAATCAAAAACTGTTGACAGTTATCAGCATTTTTCCAGGATAACAAAAAAAGAAAAGAGCTCAAAACACACAACTTTCAATTGCTTTGGTTTTTATACTCCAGCTTCTCTGGGCTAAATATAACATCTAGACTTCAGTCTTTTACAAAGACTTGACTTTTGTAAAGAATGCAAAGTTGATTGGATTCTGCCCTCTATTGTACTAACTGTGCAGCACTGAGAATAGAGCCATCTCCCTTTCTGACCTTAATATCAATCAGTGGACACTGTCAAACTTGACATTTTATTGTCCCTTCCTTAATGGTATGCTATAAATAGAAACATTATTGTTATAAATTGTTCTTTGAAGTCTGACATTGTACAAATTACACTGTGTTCTCTATTTTACTAAATGGTAAAGCTCAGCAGGCTTTCTATCAGGAGGCCAACCCAAAGTATTTTGTTCTCCTGAGGAATGAGTGCTGTGCTGGCAGATTAAGCAAAAGGTCTCATCATAACCATTCTGTCAGTAAATAAGTCATAAAATTCTGTTCTTCTGATACACATCAAAGCATTTACCCTGATCTGTTTTAATGTGTACCTAAGATGAGAGGTGACATCCAACATCTCAGCATGAGCACTAAGCAAAGAAATTACATGCAGGAAACAACCACCACATACATAACAGATCAAAAAATTAGTATATTACAAAAAGGCAGACAAGGAAAGTAAAGAGAGACCAATGTTTCTCCCTTTTAAAATGTATTTAAGTCCATCACAAATACCTGAATGTCTGAATACATACATGTCACAAATAGTTAATACATTCAGCAGCTAATAAAAAGTTAGAAGTTCAAGTCCACCTAGAGGCAATGCAGAAGAAAGGCCTAGGCTCTGCAAAATCAGCCAGTGAAACCACATGGTGCACAGTTCTATTCTAACACACATGAGGTCATCATGAGTCTGAGCTGACGCAACAGAAATTAATTTATTACATACTGAGACTGACATTGTGTAGAACAGAAAGAATCGTACGACTGTCCTCAGGGGCTTATAGTCTAGCTGGGTAAATAAGAATTGGATAAACCCGTGAGACAGTAAGAAGAGACATTACCTAAGTGACTGCTAGTCACAGTAGATATTCTAGAACAAAGATCGGCAAAAACCATGGCCCTACAAGTAATTTATAAATAGCTTTATGGTAACACATTTACTCTCACCTGTGTATTATCCATGGCTGCTTTTACATTAGAACAGCAGAACTGAGTAGCCGTGATGGAGACTTAGAGGAAAAGTTTGCCTGCCAACCACGATCTAGAAGGTTAGGTGAAGAAAAGCTTTCTACGCATTGTCAGACTCAAAAGGTGGAGATGAACAGTAGTAAGGGAAGGAAATGAACGCGGAGCGTGCTATCCTGTGGGAGCCACAGGAGCAGAAGAAGAGAGGTGGGAAGCTGGGTGGCTGAGGCAGTAAGTAGGTCAACCCAGCTTCAGTTGGCGAGGAGATTATTTGGAAAGGTAGCAACATTGTTGAAAATGTTGTAGAGAGTTTGGCAAATGCTATCAGAGCATTAAATGTCAAGTGAAGGATTATAGGGTTTCTTAACAGTTACCAGAACAAAGAAAGCTTTGTTGTGGCACTTGTTTTGTTTGATTTGTTTTGTTTTTAACAAATAAATAAATAACATAGTTTAGAAAACCAGCACTATTTTTCTTTTCAGTAAGGCAACTGTTCTATCTCATCTAGCAAGTCAGTTTGCTGGAGAGCAAATAAAACAGTCAAGGAGCTACTTATACCACCTCTATAAATTCATCCTTCCTTTTAATTCACTTCAAAGAAAATTTAACATGGTTATTTATAGTTTCTCACCCTGCACATATTTGTGTCCCTTACATCTGTGCTCCATATTTTCTTCATGTTTAATACTTGACAAATCAAAGCCCTAAACAGCAACAGAGATAAAGGACGGCCTTTGACCCTGTCCTTTTTGATTTACAGGCTGTACAGGTGCTGTCATTTTGATTCGCCCAAAGGTTAAATCTTGAAGACAGTACAGAAAGTGCAGCCCTCCGAAAGAGAGAAATACACCGGGGCCAGCTCCCAGGAAAATGGTATTTGATTTTCTGGCTCCTGGCTCTCGCCCGTTTTAAGCCTACTGCTGGGGGCCCTGGTTCAGCCTAGAAAGAGCTTGACAAGTCTGTCCAGGTCTCTAGTGACCCTGAGCAGGGGAGCCCAGCTGTAAACCATCTGTACCTATCAGATCTCTCCAGAGAGCCTGGGTAAATTCCAAGGCCAAACTAGAGATGCATGATAGGTGTATTCCCAGAACTTCCTAGGGTTCATTTTAAAAAGATACCCAAATCCTCAGGTTACCACTAACCTTCAACCAAATTCACCTTTCAGCTGTCACCCAGAACCAAATCTGACCTCACTCGAAAGTTAAATGGAGACTTCAGTCTCATTCTTATCAGTCCCCCAGTCTGGAGGTTGCAGTGGGACTAGGTATACCTGAATGAATCCAGTTTTATGAACAATTTATAAACTGTCCAAGTACGAGGCAAAATATGTTGTAATGGAAAAAAAAGCCACAGGACCTGGAATTAGAAGATTTGAGTTTAGTTTTACTAATTGAGTTCTCTGGAGCTAATCACTTGAACTTCCCTAAACTTAATTTTGTCCTACCCTAGTGGCACGTTGGTTAACAGCTCCAGGTGCTCTTAACGGATTGGCAGTTTGAACCTACCAGCTGCTCCCCGGAAACTCTATGGGGCATTTCTACTCTGTCCTACATAGGGTCACTATGAGTCAGAAGGAAAGGCTTATGTAAATGTATCATCATAATCTCACAGTGTTATTGGGTAAAATAAACAAGAAAATATTTGTGGAATTACATTGTAAATTTCCAACTACTATGAAACTATTTCTTAATATTATAACTTGCTCACATCATGTAGTGTTTTATACAGCAGTTTTCAAAGTGTTGTATGGGGGCCATGGAGGTCCTAATACACTTTCAGAGGAACTGGAAGGGCAAACTATTTTCATAATAAAACAGCTATGATTTTCTCTTTTTACTCTGATTATCTCAAGTGTACAGAGGAGTTTGACAGAGGCTAAGTGATGTATGATAGCATCAGCACTCTATCTGCTGGTAGAATGGTATGCTTGGCTACTCCTGCATTTTCTAGAAATTTCTAAGTAAATGTTTGGGTTCCTCAATAATTCTTAAGTGTAAAGCCATTCTGAGACCAAAAAGTTTCAGAAATAATGTTTTATAATACACATGTTGCACTGAATTCAAATTTGCTGTTGAGTCAATTCCAATTCACCGTGACCCTATAAGACCGGGTAGAATTGCCCCATAGGGTTTCCCAGCTGTGCCTGGTGGATTCACACGGTTGGCCTTTTGGTTAGCAGCTGAGCTCTTAGCCACTACACCAATATTTACATCTCCTTGAGAGAAGCATATGGAAAGATCTTTAACTGTTACACATTTATGAATTTACTAAGTTAAAAGTAAGAATGAAAAGGAAAATATTGCAATGTCTGTTATCTCAACTGATGAGCTTACTGAGGACTGTTTAGCATGTTGCTCTATGGCACACACTAGAAAAATCCAACACAGTTTATAAATATCTTCGTAAAACTCTGAGGGAGCTAAATTATTTTTGTAAACTGCTCTGATTGTGTGGTTAAAAAGTAGTGGTAAAAAGAAAAAAGTAGTAACAAGAATTAGGAGAGGAATATATCTACATCAGCAGTATAAGAAAAAAGGTTTCATGATCTGCTTGGTTCTGCAGTCAACATTACATATAAAGCTGTAACACAAATAAATGAATATTGACTTAATTAAAAATGAGATAAAAATTGCTTTCTCTGGACCTTGGTTGTTGTCATCAAAAACAATAGGTATGATCTGACCTTATAAACCATGCTAATTCATTATAGTGATAAAAGTGCAGAATATATTTTTAAAATGGGCTATTACAACATTTTGTTTGATATTCTAAGAATTCACTGAAATCACAAATGTGCAACACATATGCTTGCAAGTGGCCCTCCCCCATGTGAATCTCTGGTTTTTCCAGGCAGATTTTTGTTTGGGATTTGAGCCAGAAGCAGAGTCAGGCAGGTCTGGATCTGAATAGAAACTGAGTCTAAAGCCAGCACGGAGGACAAATCCAGCTGCCAGGGCAGAAAAACTACCAAAGTAAGATGTAGGAAGAAATCAGGAATTGGAAGCAATATCCCAGACTTACTTAGCAAAAATATCTAAAACATTCCACATCCACTGAAATAAAAGCCATGGCGGATACTGGTACGCTCCACCGCTCTTAGCTTTCCATAGCACGTGTCTCTGTTAAAACCGATCATTGGAAACCAGTTGTCTTTGAACGTCTTATAGCAGCAAATATCGGTAAAAGAAAAAAACTCACTCAATGTAAAACCTCACACTGCAGAACAGTTTGAGAGATTATCTTAAGATTCATAGAAAAGACTAGAATAAAAGTTTCACTTAGCAAAATTAGGTCTGGCAAAGACTGGATCAAGAAACCCACCAACTGAAATTGGGCACGCTGTAACACTTCTGGGAACACTTTCTCTCTCTCTCCCCCAAAACTGTGGCTCCAGAAGTTACGGTTTTACAGAAATGCTGCTTTGTTTTTTGTTTTTTTTTCTTTCTTTCTTTATTCTCTCTGGAAAAGAAAGCTACAGGGAGGAGGCCAAAAGGAAAATGTTTATATATATTTTATAGTTGTTACGTACAGGAATGATCAGGCAAGGGAATGAAGAAGAACGCTTCTGTCTCCTAGGGAAAAAAGACGTTATAAAATTTCAAGGTAATACAGATTTAATGAGGTAACTTACAAAGGCTGGCATGCTATTAGCAACTGCTCTTCATAGGGAAGAAAGTACCATTCTGCTTTCTGTAAATGTATCTTTTTCAATCTACTTGGACTCATGAAACTCTGAAGGAAGAAACTGATGGTGAGCAGATTTTAAATACATGGTCAAATCCAGCTCCCAGCAGATGATTTGGTGATGGTCAAAATGGCTATACCAGAGTCCCCAGATTCCCTTAGTGTTGTGTGCCATCCAGAGGATTCTGATTCTTAGTAGAATTGCCTACGGGGTTTCCCACAAAGTAATCTTTATGGGAGCAGACCTCCTGTGGAATAGCTGGTGGGTTCAAACTGCCAGCCTTTCAGATAGCGGCCAAGCACTTTAACCACCACACCACAAGGGTCCCTTGAGAACAACTAAACACATTGTCTTCGAGTCAATTCCAATTCATAGCCACCCTGTAGGAGGAAGTAGAACTGTCCCATAAGATTTCCAAGGCTATAAATCTTCACTGAAGCCGGCTGCCGAATCTTTCTCCAGTGCAGCAGCTGTGGTTTCAAACCACTGATCTCTCAGCTAACAGCCAAGAGCTTTAACCACTGCATCACCAGGCTGCCTTCCAGATCCACTAGCCACCTTGAAATTATAATGGCTTTATAATTAGGATTCTGATTTAATATCTCAAAGGGATATATGTTATGTTTCTATTGACCAACTATGTTTCTTAAATCTGTGGTTATGCTATAAATATTCCCTGGTTCATTTACTGATTCAGTCAAAACAATATTCATTGAGCACATATGATACATAAGGCACTTTCATAAGGCACAGGAACTACTGTAAAGAAATGAGACAAAGCCCTTGTCTACTTTTTGTTTCAGCTGATTATGAGAAATGAAACAAATAGAAAAGCGGCCCCCAAAAACTATAAAATAAGAGATGCCTTAAAGTTCAAAGTAAAGAGCTAATAAGACAGTCTTCTCATCAATAGCAAAACATGCCACATGCTAATGTTGTTAAAGGTAGAACAGAAAGGAGGAGTGTGCTGTCACCGGGCACGGAGAGCAGGAGGGGCTGCGCAGAGACGGGCACGGGCGTTTAAACCTGATTGTACGCTTTCACTCAAGCGCAATAAAACAGAGGGAGAGAAAAAAAAGATATAACCATAGATACAAAATCACAAAAAATTAGCACTACTTTCTTTGGTAGCATTTAACGAACACTCACCATACGCGAGGTGGAAACCCTGGTGGTGTAGTGCTGTGGCTGATAACTAAAAGGTCAGCGGTTCAAATCTGCCAGGCACTCTTTAGAAAGCAGAGGGCAGTTTTACACTGCCCTACAAGGTCTCTATGAGTTGCAATTGACTGGACACCAGTGGGTGTATATGAGGCACTGTTATCATTTAATCCCCACAGCAACCTTACCAGTATGTAAATTTTCAAGAATCCTGCTTACACCGGATGGTGCAGAAAAGCAAAGGTCAGGGGGAACTCCTCCCACATAAAGTTTCCTTACTCTTCAGAAACTGGATTTATGGTCAACTTTCACTCCTCCCAGGGGGAATCAGTTTAAATGTCTGATGATACCGGCAGGGTAGAGCGCTCTTTTGTACAGGACGCAACAGCATGAGGATATATTCAGCACAGAATCCAGCACGGTCATTGTTATGCCACTGTAAACATATGAAATCACCAAGTAAATCAGACTTAGCATGAGGGCCTGAGATCCAGTGAGCAGTGCTGAAAGGAAAGGGTCTCGTGCATTCAAGTCATCTCGCCAGGTAGAACAGGTCAAGCGACTCATTATTCCCAGACAGTGACCTTTTCTGACACAGATGAAGCAAACAACAAAAGACAACTGCCAGAGGAAGCTCACGTTCAAATGATACACACTCCTTTAGAAATATCACATGAGTGAACAACTGGCTTTTATAATTATAGCAATTAGTACAATGGTGTTTAAGTACCTTATAAATTGATATTATTTTATATTGACAATGGTGTAATACATTACTGGCAAGAAACTTGTTTTTAAAACTACAAAGGTGATAGTAATGGCCTAAGGAGTTCTGCTGAACTTCATTTCATAGATGTTGACAGCCTTTTCAAATTTCAAAGTGCTATAGAAATGAGTAATGTAAAATAAAACTGAGAGTCCGTTTTTGTATTCCATTTGTCCCACTAACAAATAAAAGCCAGTAAAACCGGCTGTGGTCAAGTCCATTCCAACTCATGGTGACCCTCTGGCTGTCAGAGTCTAACTGCTCCGCAGGGAATTCCTGTGTTGCAAGGCTGAATTTCTGGAAGTGGATCACCAGGACTTTCTTCAAGGCGACTGTCAGTGGACTCCAACCAACAAACTTGTGGTTAGCAGCTGAGTGCTTTCAGTGTTTGCACCACCCAGAAGCTCAACACAGATACTCTAGAATCTAATAGGTTTTGCATAAAGGATCAGTCTTAGTTGTGGCTTTAAAAAACATAAATGTACTTCAAGCTACCCACATATATGGTTTTGTCTGTCATCTACTTATGAACACAATATTTAGCTAGTGTTAATTGGACACTGTCGTGTTGAAGACCCTCATAAATAATTAAAATTTGACTCTATTTTAGGGAATTCCTGTGTTACAAAAAATATGGATGCAGTTTTCGTTTTAGATCATGCACTGTAAATTAAAATTAATGTGGTATCAACTGTATTTTAATAAAAGACTTATTTTACAAACAAGCAAATAGTTACCATCTGTTGTTGTTCAAATAATCTTACATCAAAAATGAAAAGCTTAAAATTTCAGAAAATAAATTACGTAATATTTTTACATTCTTTACCTAGTGAAGTTTTTTCTCTGATATACTTGTCTATTCTAAGATGTTTTAAAACATTCTGGCTCTGAAATGCCAATGTTGAACATGTGACTTTTTACTTTATGCTAATGGGAGTTCATTAATAGAATTGTGAAACACTATGTTTCTAATCTGTAAGCCTCCAGTAAAGAAATTGGTTGAAAAGATTAGAGATTTATTTGTTTACTAAGGAAGTCAGAAGTTTTGCATTTTGAACTTACTGTTGCCTCAGAAGAAGCCCCAGGGGAATCATTTGTTTTAAAAATAATTATAATCAATAATCTTAGAAGCCTCAAACTCATAACCTAAAGAAGAATCAACCAGAAGAAAGCTGTTCCCTGGCAGAAATTTCAGATTTATATTCCAAGCCATCTAGTTATTCATTCTCTACATATCAATTTCTTTATATACAAATGGATGATTACAGATCACAGAATCTTCATCCTCTGTGTGAATAATTATAGAGATTTGCATATATTTTTAATACCACATGGTACCATAAAAAAGAACTTGGAACAGGAAAAGTTGGAATAGCACACATCTAATTAGCACTACATTCAGCTGAGTTAAATCAGACACAAATACAGTTTGTGATTCTACAAATGTATCATTCTCAAATTTATGGCAATTAATTACTTCAGGGACATGACAAATAATACTACATTAAACAAGTCTTCAAAACTACAGTATACACTAAATCAGAAGAAAAGCAGTTTGTTCTTTTGGTACTGATGTTTTTCAACTTTATGTGTTGTGTTAATTTCTTCATCCACTACTTCAGCAAATATTTGTTAGGAACCTACTACTTCCCATGCAAGAGCTAACGCAAAATAATAATATTATCCAGTCAAACCTGCTATGACTATGTGTTCATGATACCAGCTACCATCCGTTCTGGCTTATGGTGACCCTGAGTGTGTCCGAGTAGTACTGTGCTTCATAGAGTTTTCAACGGCTGCTGTTTGAAGTACATCTCCAGGACTTTCTGCTGAGTTGCTTATCAGTAAACCCTAATGGCCAAACATTTGGTCAGATGCTGAAGACTTTAACCATTTTTATCACCCACAGATTCCATGTGTCCATAACATTAGCCCATAAATAATCATGGCAAAAGGAAAGATTAACTACTTTTAAAAAACTACTTAGTTTTTCCTTATGCAATTGTAACTTTATCTCAAAATCAGAAATTCAATAATTTAGAAAAGAAGCTGGAGAGTTTCTTCTGCAAAGGGCCAGATGGTAAATATTTCAGGCTTTTTAGGCTAGATGATCCACGTTGCAACTGCTCACATCCGGCTTTGTAGCTCAAAAGAATCCATAATACAGACAATACATAAATGACTGAGTGCGGCTGCATTAACATGAAAACATATTTACAGACACAGGAATTTAAATTTCATATAATTTTCAGGTGTCATAAAATACTATTATGATTTTGATTTTTTTTCAACCATTTAAAAATGTGAAAATCACTCTTTGCATGTGGACTGTACCAAAACATATGGGATGTGGGATTTGGCCCATGGGTCACAGAGCTTGATGAATGCTAATTTAACACAAAGTTATTCTCTTTTATAAAAGTCACTTTCTAAAAAATAGGTTATCTGTTTGCATGACAAGGAGAAATAATTTTGTGTTTCTCATATGGTTTTAAACTTCCTAAGAAGGCACTTTAAACAGTATTATCAAACTTTAGTATACTTAAAGATTCAATTATTTAATCTGAATTCATTGTAAAAAGCACCTCCCTTTGGATGAAGAATTTTGTAGTATGTTTTCCCCTCAGTGTCATGAAAACTTTTGTTGCATTCATCTGATCTGGCATGTCCAAAGTATCTAGACACATTTTTAAACTGGAATTTAAATGAACAAGAGCAAAATACATCTACATGTAAATAACTGAGCTGAAAGGTCTTCCCTGAGGTTCATCCAATCACACAAACACTCCTGAGTTGCCCACAGAGCACATTCTCTGCTGCAAATGACCCACCACTGGCAAACCAGCCATCTGTACACAAGTGGTGTTAAAAAAGCAGATCCAGCCGAGGTGGGTTGCATTTTGCACAATGTTGAAGAGCTATGTCACGTGTGTTCCATGACATGTATTTTGAGCCACCTCATCTGACTTAAATATTTTGAAATGCTTTTCTCGCTAAAACAAGAAACCAGGCCATTTTAAATATCTATGAGATTGTGGATCATTGGCATCTCTCTGTGTTCCAAAGATTCTGCAAAGCATTAGTTCAAAAAAAAAAAAAATGCCAATAATACGAAAATGTCTTCAACATCTTTGTCTCATTTCTCAAAATGAAATATTTTGGGTAATTGTATTTCATTTTTATGAGTTTTTAGCCATCGATACAGAAGTTATGATTATTTAACTTCTGTAATTTTTCTTTCTGAATTCTGTCTCTTGGTTTTGCATTTCCTTTGAATTTTTTGATTGCAGGGAATGTCAAGAAAATACGGTGAGGTGGGCTCGCCCTTGAATTTCTCTTTCAGTCTGTATAATGTAAATACAACAAAATATTTCAGTATCAGAGAATTTCTAATGTGTTCAAGAGGAAAAAGATATTCTATGAATTAAAAAAAAATGCAAGACATGAAATGAGAGCCTGGAACTGTCAGCAAATGGAATAATAAAATTATGCGCCTGGAATCATTTCTTTAGTCTGAAAGACTGCCAAAATCTTGAGGTGTTAAGATTTTGTATCTTTCTCAAGGTCATAACTGCAAGTGAAATTATCTTAATGCCTCTAACTTGTACTTAGTAGAAAATAACCCTTCGTTTAAAATTAAAAAAAAAAAAAAAAAAAGCTTAGCACACAATTTAGCAATTTAGCAGATGGTATTTAAAATGAGAGCAAGATCTTGGAGTCATTCGCTTCAGATAAAGGTGCAGTGAATTAATCAAACTCAAGACTGAAAGGTGGCATCATGTCTGTTTGGTCCCGGAAGTAGATGGAAAATGGGTCAGTTCAAGCCATTGTTTACATTCCTAAGCAATGTATTTATATCATTCAAACAGTAAGCAAAAAAAAAAGCCTCTTTTTGACAAATATTCATTCTCACATAGGCTATAAATGAAAACGGTTCAACATGAAATGATAATTAAGCTCTCTGAATTCTGCAAGACTTCAGAGCAGAGTTCTTGACACCTCAGCAGGAAGTTTTACCTGTGGAAATGCTAGCTTCAGAGCAACATCTAGTAAAGAAGCACAAGTCGGGAAGGCAGGAGAAACGTGGCTCATTTCAGCACCTCTTCTAATGAACACTTCTCACTGCCTTCAGCGGGTAAAGAATATTAAAGTTTCTTTCCTGCTGAGCATGCCCGGTAGTTTCTATTTGTTAACTCCCCAGGAACTTGTCATAATGTCTCCTGGTGAGTATAAGATGGTACTATGTTCTGTATTTGCCAGCTGGTAGGAGCAAAAACACCTGAGCAAGGTACTTGTCTAATGGCATATTTCTTCTGTGGCAGGCACTACAGACTGAGAAATCTGCTTGTTAGTTTGACTTTTTCTTTTTTTTTAATTTCCAAAAGTGTCAGTTTAATAGTTTAACTCCTGTCTTTATATCCACTACTCCAAGAAATGATGGTGGTATTTTCCTCTTCCCATCTCCCATTGGGCTATCCATTTCACGAACTGCTGCAATGAATCTACTATTATTTCTTTGTCTCTGGTCTCAAAAGGGGTATGTTTATTATACTAAAGTTAAGCTGCCAAGGGGACAACTATTTTTATCCAGGCATAATCAGAAATTAACATATTGTTGTGGACGTTGATTACTCACAAATATAATAGCATTGACTAATTAGGGATATGTGCTGATTTGCTACCCATATTTAACACTATAGTATAAATGTAGGATCATGAACAGAATGTTTCATTACATACTAAATAGCCTTCCACTTCACATACTAAGATGTGAGGAAGAAACGAAAACCTTTGTAACTACTACAGTAATAATCCACTATTATTTCTTATTAAAAAAATGAAATGGAAACATTATTATTTAGCATTTTTCCCTTGCCTTTGGTATGCTAATTACAATTTGCATGAACGTTGTTGTTACTGGGTGCTGTTGAGTCAATTCCAACTTACAGTGATTCTGTGGAACACAGTAGAACTGCCCCACAGGACTTTCTTGGCTTTAACCTTTAAGGACGAAGATCACCAGGTCATTCCCCCACAGTGACACCAAGTGGATTCAAACCACAAACTTTCTGGTTTGTAACCAACAGCTTAACTGTTGCAACACTAGGGGCTTAAATGTTATGCTGCTTTCAATATCATTCTCCCCATAATTATTTAATAGAAGGAAACAGGCACTTATATCAAGGTAACATGTATGTCATAGGTAACACATTCTTAAAATCCAAGTTGTATCTAGCATCTGCAGTTTGCTTCCCGTTTCTCCCACAACAGTGTCAGGTTTTCAGCAGTGGTAGAGATGGAGGTTATGGTGATGGTGGTTGTGTCTGTCACTGGATCTCAGTCCTTGGAAACCTAAGAGGGAAACTTACCACCACTGTCACTGCTGCCACCGGTGCTCAAAGAATAGTCACACCATGCCAACCTACCAGAGCTCTGTCTATGGTGCTGATGCTGGGTTTAGCATGGCGGTGCCTAAACTAAGCTTCATGGAAGTAGCATGAAAGAAAACCTTTCACTAATTTTCCTTCTGTACTACAAAGTCATGGTTCCCAAACAAGACTACCTAGATAGTCTCATTTTAAAAAGCACTTTAATTCTGCCCCTTCATACCCCATAGCAAAATTCCACTTTATGCTATGGCAAAAACCAGTGTTATAGACAGACACCATGCTATATATAGTCATATTCAACTTTATTTTTTAATGAATTAAACACTTTGGATTAAGCTCACTGTCAACTCTACCTTCCTTCCTGGCATATACTTTCCTGTGAAGATCCTATGAACCTAGCAACGAAGGAACTATCACTCCCTCTGTTTTACAAATGAGATTAAACCATGGAAAGAAGACTAGCTTGCAGAATCCTTCATTCAAAGACTATTACGAATTTCAAGATGGGGACAGCAGAACACTAAACCAAGCACAGAGCCCTTCTGAAATCAGAGCCCAGTACAACCACACAGGCTGTAGAAGTGAAGTGCTTGCTCAAGGCCACACAGCTACTGCATGCCTGAACCAAGATTTGAACAGAGACTGGACTTCATTCAGCACTCTGCTCCTAGATTTGAGGCCACAAGCTCGTAGCGTCCTCATGCAACCACTCATCGTTCTTCAGAGGTGCCCAGCCTTAGCTGAAATCTAAACACAGCTCAAGTTCAAGTTGGGTATCACAAAATAATCCTGATCTTTAGTTGTCAGCTGCCATCAGTCTGGACTCCAACTCATGTTGAGCCTATATGTTACAGAGTAGAACTTCTCCGCAGGGTTTTCTTGGCTGTCCTCTTTACTGGAGCAGACACCAGGTCTTTCTTCGTGAAAGCCACTGTGTCTAGTCTTATATAGACAAGATTACTGCTGAACCAGTCTGTAAATGAGCATTTATCACAACAGAAGAAACATAATACAAGGGCAACTCAACTTTTGAGAAGGCTGAATGGGGCTTTGGAGTGAATAAAGAAAGATTACAAAAAATAATACTAACATACATAAGACAACAGTTTGTATCTCTTTTCCAGTTTTGTCTAATTAGAGGATGTTCTAACATTCTTAAGGAGTCTCATGTGAAACCTCTTCAAGGTCTAGTCTACTACTTCCTCTCTAGAATTCTCTTGCTCTGTTTCTGAGACAGTACGAACTTTTACAAGAATCACAAATTTTTACTCAAACACAGTTTTTAAATAGCTTTTGTCTTTAAACAAGAACTTTCAATGCATATTCTAATACAGTTCAAAGTCAGAAAGATCAGGAATTTATATGAACCTACATATATTTCTGAGCTTTATATCTATCACCATGGGATAGAATGCCCAGCAAACACGCATTTGATAAATATTAACCATCATCTTTTTTAAAATTTTGTCTCTTAACTTTTCCCATAGCATTTGCACACCTGATACTTTGTCACCCTATTTTTTACAGAAAACGTAAATTTATTTATTTTGTCAATTAATAAGCAATATTAAAAAAAAAAAGCAATCCATTGCTGTACAGCTGATTCCAAACAGGATTCCACAGACAGAGTAGAACTGCTCTAAAGTTTTCTAAAGAGCAACTAGTGGACATGAACTGCTGACCTTGTGGTTAGCTGCTGAATGCTTAACCACAAGGGTTCTGGCTAATATTAAGGCACTTAATAAATAGAAACTATAATCACAGTTGGAAAGCCTGTTGGCATAGTGGTTAAGAGCTATGGCTGCCAACCAAAAGATGGCAGCTTGAAGTAGCTCTGGTAATTTATTATTTACTTTAATTGTCTCTGTTTGGGACTTCCCAATGTCAAACATAAAATAGGAAAATAACATTTATTCATTAACAGTTTACCAGCACTCACTTCCTATAACTCCTCCACTAGGTCTATGAAGTTAACAAAAATTAAAAAGACAAAACCTCTATCATTAGTTTTGTTTATATTCTGTATCACATTTTGCTTTTCCAAAATGGCCTGAGCACCAGAAATATCTAATAACATGTTCCTAAATCAAAAATCAGACATCCTTTAACATTTTACTTTCAGTAATAATTATCTGCCCTTTTTTCTTCTGCAACTGCAAAAGACTCAATTTATACAGCTCTGAGTAAAACATCAAACAGTGACAATCAATCAGCAAACATAGCAAGAAGACGGCTCCCTGTCTTATCCACACTGTATCTTTAACCCTGGTGGTGTAGGGGTTTAGTGCTATGGCTGCTAACTAAAAGGCTGGCGGTTCAAGTTCAAGCATTTGTTGAAATTCCACAGGGCATTTTTACTCTGCCCTATATGGTCGCTATGAGTCAGAATCGACCAGATGGAAACAAATTGGGTTGTTTTGTTTGTTTGCTTGCTTACTTTGTTGGTATCTTTAATACTAGTTCTTCTGAGATCCTCCTTCCAATATCTCTCCTTGCTCTGACCTCTAACAGTACTTCTCAGCTCTGACCTCTAACAGCACCTGGAACTCATCACATGGTCTTTCACTGAAGTTTTAAACTGGGCCATATCTATCTCCCCCATTGTACTACAGGCTCTACGAAGGCAGTGAAAGCGCCTCAGTAATAATGTTAATTGGGGTTTATTAACATGTGCCAAATGTTTTACGTTCTTTAGAAATTTTTACATCCTTTTTCTTAACCTTAAAAATGCCCTTCAGGTATACCTTACAAATTAAAAAATAAAGAGGCTCAGGGGAAAAGTAACTTACCTAAGTTTATCAGCTCATAGGACTAGAAACAAGATACTATTTATGGTTACTCTGATTCCAAAACCTGTGTTCTTAGCACTTTGTTATTCTTCTTTATACAGCCCAAAAGTATATCAGATTCTCGAGGTACCACAAAGAGTACTCCCTCAAAAATAAAATAAAATGTTGTCAAGTCAATTAAGACTCATAGCAACCACATTAGGACAGAGAAGAACCGCCCCATATAGTTTCCAAGAAGGGGCTGGTGGGTTTGAACTGCAGATCTTTTAGTGAGTAGCCAAGCCCTTAACCATTGTGCAACCAGGATTACCCAGATAGAGTAACCATTCAAAACTGATCTCTTTAGAATTTAATATACCTAAATAGATTTATAATAAACCAACAGACAAAACCCTAAACCAAACCCATTGCCATCAAGCCAATTCTGACTCATAATGACCCTGTAGGACAGAATAGAACAGCCCTACCAGGTTGCTGAGAAGCGTGTGGTAGATTCAGACTGCTGAACTTGGATTAGCAGCTGTAGCACTTAACCACTACACCACCAGGGTTTCCATAAAACAGGGAAGTAAGTGCTAAAGGTGTTCAACAGGAAGCCAAAAGCAACATAATTTTCTGAATCAATACCCTAATCACAGATTATCTATCACCACCTGGCACAGTGGCTGACAAACAGTAGACAATAAACAGTGTTGAATGAAGAAACAAATACATCCAGGACTAGAGATTTGTTTTTTTCCTGCTGTGTTCTTTTCATTTGCAATTTGAGCTTTCTATTTAAAACAAAGCCTCTGGTCAACCTGAGCCCTGCACAGGGTCTGCGTGACATCCAGGAGATGAGACACTTGACCTCAATGTGGATTTGGTGGATCTGGCAGGAGAGGCAAGTTACCTATCACAAAAGTAACTCAAAACCCAGGAATCTAACACTTGTCAGAGGAAGCAAAAGACAAAAGTCAACTTCTCTACTGAGAATGCAGAAGGAAAGAACGGGGATGTGAAGTCTGCAGTGACGAGAGCAATATTTTTAGATCCACTGAGAGTCTCTTCTAATGTGGCTGTGGCTGGCTATGTGAGGAAAATAAAAAATCTTGAGTCAAAGTTGGAGAAAAAAAGTAAATAAAGCATCCTATATATTTGCCTTTTTGAGGTTTTTTTTTTTTTTTTTTTTGGATTCCTACTTAAAGACGTGACTACTCTGCTTTTCTACATCCCCTAGAAGTTCTCAGCACCAAAATCAGAATAAATGGAGAAAAGTCTCAATTGGAGAAAAACCATTTCTCTTCATTTGTGAGGAGTGCATCATCAGTCTGTTTTATATCAACTCACTCTTGGATGCGATGCTGGAAGCTGCCTGAAGACTTCATGTAGTTCTGGATTTCCAATTTCAATAACAAGTAATATTTCTCTAAATGCTATTGGCAGAAAACCTGCATCAGAGTGGCATAGGTGCTTGTTAAAACACAGATTTCTGGATCCTGCCCAATCCCTACTTGACCAGAACCTCTGGGATGCAGCCTATGAATCTGTACTTTAAGGAGACTCTTTCGATGATTTTTAGGTGCACAGAAACGTGACAGCCACTCACTGGTCAGTGCCACCACACAGGTCATAATAGATGCCATATATAAATGCCACAATAAATACCGCCTCATAGATAGGTCTGGTATTAGCTGTTTCTGAATAAATCCTTGAGACTCCCTCAGATTTCACCACAATCCACACATTCTTACCTAGGATTTTCCAAGAGCTTCCAGGATTTTACATAAAGCTATTAGTATCTGAATAAGCAGAATAAACCTGGATTCAAGTTCCAGTTTTTGGCTAGTTAACAGTTACAACTTCAAGTCACTAAATTAATTTCTCCAAATTTTAGTTTCTTTGTTAACACAGAAACAGTAGCATTCAACACACATTTTGTAAGGGTTAAAGGTAATGAAATAATTAACATTCCCAACATCATAAATAATCCAAAATTTCCATTCTTCATCAATTTTATGTATTTTTATTCTTTACTTCTAAACTTAAGAGTCTCACTGTATTCTTTCACAGCCAAGTGGAATGCCTGGTCATTGATTACTTCAGTCCCAAGGTCTCCAGATAAAACAACATCAGCCACATGAAAGGGAAGGTACATCTGCACAGAAGATGGATCTGACCACAATCTTTGCCTTTCTCAGCTGCACCCACTTGGAAACAGAGTCAAAATTCCCGACTGGCATGGGTCACAGCTGTTCTGCTTGCCAGAGCTTCTTGGGAACACAGCTTTAAGCATACCTCCTCCGGAAAACCACAGGTTTAGGCATAAGATAAAGTGCAATTGTCATCTTTATAAATCAGTTATGCAATTCACAAAACTAATGAAAATATCCTTTTTTAATTTTTAACAAATAAAATTCTTCTGCTGCATTTTAAATCTTTCTGCAAGAAATGTATTCTCTGTGAGTTTTCAGGAACCCGTCCACTGTGTCACAGATAAGGAGAATGAATCGGCCTCTTCTCTGCAGAGAGTAATGCTTTTCCTTCTAGTCCTCAGCTTTCAGCTTGCCTCAGAGAGCTCAGGTGACAGCAAACCAGGGGGAGGCCACAAAGCAATCACAGTCTCAAAGCCCTCAGATAGAGCAGGAGACTTCCAGCAGCCTCTCATTTGCGGAGGAGGCTGGATACAAACGTGTTGCGCCTGCCTGGAAAACAGCTTTTCAAATGATTCTGAAGTTGGGTACGGTGACTTAATGATCAAAACTCAATGACATCTCTTCTACTCCCTGTTCTGCCACGAAAGTACCTCTGAAGCCATCACCTCCCTCTAGATCTTGGTCTTTTGTATCTAAACTGGAGCTTAGCATCCCTTTACAGCCCTTCTTCAGAGGATCATTGCAAGATCCAAATGAGAGAGCCTGGTAAACTGATAAATCCACACAGATAAATGACAGATCATGCATGACTGTGAGACACTGTGGATTGATGAATCCAGCATCTATGCCCACTTCCTTTATTCTTTTCCCACCTGCTCTGTAGAGATTAAGAAAACAAGTATTTTAGCTCTCTCACTCCTATACCTGTTACTAATATACCAGTTTCATCATGAGTTAATTGCAATTCATAGCAACCCCACATACGTCACAGTAGGACTATGCTCCCTAGAGCTATCAAAGACTGATATTTTGGCAATAGATTGCCAGGCCTTTCTTCTAAGACACCTCCAGGTAGGCTTGAGCCTCCAGCTTTTCAGTTAGCAGACAAGCATGTTAATCATTTGCACCATCCCAGTACTCCATCTTAAAGCTACAGACAGCCTGTAATACAATGGTAAAGTTATTGCTTTCAAAGTAGATTTGGCTACTGCTGCCGTTTTCGTCTGCTTCCTGCTTTGAACATGAATATGATGCCTGGAGCTACAGCATCCATTCTATAACCATGAGGCAAAAAAGCACACAGAGAAAACCAACCTGTTCAGAATAGCAGAGAAGAAAGATAAAAAGAGCACGAGTCTTTGGTGACATCACAGAAAAGTTAAACAAATTCCAGAACCTTCCACATCAAAGACAAAAAAAGAGACATAGAAAGAAATAACCCCATGTTTGTTTAAGCTACTATCAGAGATTCTGTTATTTGGAGTCAAATGTACGCCTAACTGAGGCAATGGGAGAAACAAGAATAATCCTTTTAAAAACATAAGTCAGATCATTTCACTCTTTTGCTTTAGAATACTTCAGTGACTTCCTGCCTCACTCCAGGTAAAGACAGTCTTCGCAGTAGCCCCAAAGCCCTATACGATCCGCCTCTGTGAATTTGTTGACTTCATCTCCTGATGTTGTCCTCTTAACTGGAGCATCCCATGCATAGTAAACTCCTTGGTCTTCACTCAACACAACAAGCATACACCTGCCCCAAGTCATTTTTGCTGTGCCTTCTACCTAGAATGCTTCTCCCCTAGATATATGTCTGGTCCCCACCCTCAACCCCACCAAGTCTTTGTTGAAATACTACCTTTAAGTGAAGCCTTTCCTTTAATCTGTATCAAACTCAATATTTATTTATTTGTCCATGACTTTTGAAACAACTACAGATCCCCCATCGCTCCTGAAGAAGTCTTAGTGGCACAGCAGTTAAGAGTTCAGCCACTAGCCACAAGATTGTCAGTTCAAATCCACCAACCTACTCCCTGGAAACCCTGTGGGACAGTTCTACTCTGTCCTATGAGGTTGCTAGGAGTTGGGATTTTTTTAATCTCCTGTAATCCCAGAGTCATCAAATGCTTCATGTGCTTAACTATTAACTGAAAGGTTGAAAGTTTGAGTCCACCCAAAGATACTTCAGAAGAAAGCTTTGGCAATCTATTTCCTAAAATCTGCCAGTGAAAACTCTATGAGCATAACTTACTCTAACACACATGTGATCACTGTGAGTGACAACTGACTCAACAACCGCTAGTTTACATCTCCTGCAAACTAGACTCTTGACTCAGAAAACTGATTTAATACTGAGAAAAATTATTTTTTCCTGAACCATAAAAGGATCAACAATATTTAAAATATCACTTTATTATTTATACCATGACAAGTTCTGTAAGGGATTTGAGGCATCTTATAAAACAGGCCACTCATATAGTAAGGCATTACATAAATACAGTTAAAAGCCATAGAAATAAAGATTTTAATGGGAATTTCCCCTTTCAAACTTACTTTAAGATCTGTTCTAGAACAAGTACAACCAGAGTACTCCTTGGAAACAAAGATGGCAAGACTGTGTCTTACATACTTTGGATGTGTTGTCAGGAGGGATCAGTCCCTGGAGGAGGACATCCTGCTTGGTAGAGTGGAAGATCACGAAAAAGAGGAAGACCCACAGTGAGGTGGAGTGACACCATGGCCGCAACAATAGGCTTTCAGTACACAAACAATTGTGGACATGACACAAGACTGGGCATTGTTTGGTTCTGTTGTTCACAGGGTCGCTATGACTCAGAACTGACTCAACGGCAGCTAACAACAACAGCTTACTCTAAACCTTTTGGGTAGGACAGCTCCTATGAGGGAATCAGGAAAAGTAATTACTGTGTCAACTGTCTGACATCACTTCCAGAAACTCATGCCATTTACAAAATTACCTGTATCAAGTGTCATGGATTGAATAATGGCCCCCAAAATGTTTGTAACAATTTGGCTGGGCCATGATTCCCAGTATTGTGTGACTCCCCACCATCTTGTGATTTTCCTTTGCTGTAAATACTGATCTCTGCCTGTGATTAACAGATTGAGTTATATTAAAGGGGATTAAGGTGGGACAGTAACACTATTCCTAAAGTTACCTCCCTGCTCTAATGTAAAGGGAGTTTCCTTGGAATGTGGTTTGCAGCACATTTTATCCTTTTATCCTACAAGAGATAAAAGGAAAGGGAAGCAAGCAGAGTTAGGGACCTCAGGTCACCAAGAAAGCAGCACCAGAGCAGAGCACATCCTTTGAAACTGAGGTTTCTGTCCCAAGATGCTCTCAGAAGAAAGAAAGACTGATGCAACACAAGGGCCTTCCCGCAGAGCTGACAGAGAGAGTGTGTGTTCCCCTGGAGCCGGCCCCCTGAATTCAGACGTCTAGCCTACTGGGCTGTGTGAAAAGAACCTTTTCGTTGTTCAAGCCGTTCGCTTGTGGTATTTCCGATTGACCTGCACCAGGTGGCCAAAACATCGAGTAAATTAACTCCACACACTCTCAGGCCTGTGGTTTCCTCCAATGAAACAACGACCTCAAATGAAGACCAATGACAGAGATGAAACAGGTGACTCAAAACACTTAGATTACTTACTCTGGCTCACCATCTTCAGCAGGAAATGCAACAAGGAGTGCTCAGGATGCTGTCTTTGGCCTACAAAGCTAATGTTGTTACCACCGTCTCCCTCTCACTAATTATTCCTCCAGCCCCTATCAGAGCCCTCCTCCTGTTCTTTCCCAAGCACCATTCAAGGCCTATTTACTGTTCACCTCGCTTGCATGTGATGTTCTCCTTCTAACACACTGACATGCAGTGGGTGGCCCCATTTTACAGGGGTAGCTGGCCCCACCTTGCTAAATTTCAGCTGTGTTTATCTGTAAACATGAGTGAGATTTCTTCTTTATCTTACTGCTGCTGCCCACCGTACAACTCATTCTTACTTCCTCAGCTATTGGGACAATCTGAGTTCAGCTCTTTTTATAAAGCCCTCTCCTCCAACTGCCTCATGTACATTTTATCACATAAAATTTATAATTTAGTAGATTTTTATTTTTATCAAATAAAAAAAGTAGTTCTATAATCAATATGAAATTGTCAATGATTTCATTTTACTTGGATCCACAATCCATGACCAGGGAAGCAGTAACCAAGAAACCAAACAATAGACTGCATTAGGCATGTCTGCTGCAAACACCTATTTCAAGTGTTAGAAAGTAAAGGTGCCAGTTTGAGAACTAAGGTGCATGCAACCCAAGCCATAACATTTTCAACTGCCTCATATGCATATGAAAGCTGGACAATGAATAAGGAAGACCAAAGAAGAATGATGCCTTTGAATTATGATGTTGATGAAGAGTACTGAGTATACCATGGATTGCCAGAAGAACAAACAAATCCGTCTTAGAAGAACTACAGTGAGAATGTTCCTTAGAAGTGAGGGTCGCAAGACTTCATCTCACATGCTTTATACGTGTTATCTGGAGGGATCAGTAACTGGAGAAGGAAGTCATGCTTGGTAGAGAGAGAGTCAGTGAAAGAGAGAACTCTGAGCAAAGTAAATCGACATAGTGGCAGCAGTGATGAGCTAAAGTATAGCAACTCTCTTACTGATGGCACAGGACTGGGCTGTGTTTCCTTCTGTTGTAGGGAGGCTCGCTATGCGTCGGCGCAGTTCGATAGCATCTAACAACAGCAACGTCATCAATATATATTTCCCTATGAGCTACATAACCATTTTTATCAAGAAATGTTTACTGAACTCTAATATGTTCCAGGAACAATTCTAGGTACTGAGAACAATGGTGAATACCACCAAAGTTTTTGCTTTATGGGGTTTATAACTGACTATTATTCCTGCATAATAATTTTATCTTTATTTACCAAATAACATTAGCAAAACTAAATCAAACTGATTTCTTTCACATCAACTTGAACTCACCCAGCGATGGTATAGGTCAGAGTAGAACTGCCCACAGGGTTTCTAAGCCTGTAAATCTTTATGGAAGCAGACTGATACATCTTTCTCCCACAGAGAGGCTAGTGGCTTCAATCTGCCAACGTTGTGGTTAGTAACTGAGCTCTTTAAGAACTGTGCCATGGGGGTTCCCAAAACTAAACTAAAAGAGCTGCTGCAATCGAGTACTACGTTAAACAGTTTCTTAGTGGTTAAAACCAAGAGAGAAACAGTATGTTATCATATCACATTGGCTGATAAAAGTAATTGTACTATTTAGGAGAGAAGACTCACTGGGAATAAAACTATAAAGGAGTTTATCACTTGAGTCATTATACTGATGAGATTTTAAAACTGTTCACATAACAAGTCTTTACTGGTAGACTGACAGAGCATACATATTGCTTCCTCAGAGAGCCACTTGAAAAAATACCCCTAGAACGCAGCTAACTTCAGCACCAATTAGTGGCAGAATTATGGTTTTTTTGTTTTATTTTTGTTCTAAATTTTATTGAAGTGATGAACGAGAGTTTTCAAACTCTTTTCCAGTTAAAAGCATAGATGTTACAGAAAGAGCTAAGGTTTAACTTAAACATCAGCACCTAAGGAGATACTCTTCAAACTTTTTGAAAGCAAAATAGAAATCACATTAACCGATTCATGCAGTTCTCATGGCTTTAACGGGAATCCTCTCTCCTCAGCCTACTTAACTTTCCCTTGCCTCTAGGAGTTTGTCATCATCCCTCTTCTTTGGGAAGGATCTTACCAGTTAGTTGCTCTGTGGTTTTCTGTTTTAAGCCAAGAAGCCATAGGTCTTTCTCCAGCATTGCCTCTTAGTAAGCCCTTTAGAGAGACCCCAAGGGGCCCGTAAGTATAACTCGGCATGCAAACATGTTTAGCATCTCGCTAAAGCTAGAAGAGCGTTTCTTCTGAAAAGCTGTTTTAAATTTCCCTCCTTTCATCTGATTAATATGTTTGCAAACAAGAAGCAAGCTTATTAATTTGCAACCTATTTGCCAGTTGCCCCTAACAACCATCTTTTGCCACTTCTCATGCCTCAGAGTCATGTGTCTTTTATAAGATCAGAAAATTGCATAAAATTATCACCGGCTTTATTACATCCACCAAGGATAAAATAGAAAAAGAACAATATACAGAATTTTTAAAAAACACTAGAACAAGGATTGTCAAGTCTGTATCATATGTAGCCACACAGAAACTTTATTCTTCAAAGCTGGTAAACATCTTGGAAGTTACTATGAGCAGTAAGATTGCAGTTTGCAAAAGAAACTGGCATTTCTAATAAAATATTGGAGGCTATGCAGAGTATGCAAACTGTCAGTGAGGGATTTAATGGCTCGGCAGCATTCCTTTATATTCCTTAAAAGTTTCTTCTTGCTTCAAAATAGGTAAATTTCTATATTGAAGTAATACTCGTAGACAGTGCTCATGTTTTAGTAAATGAGATGATGAAAGACTCCTGGGAGACTGGATTTTCAGTCTCAGTGTCTCTGAGCAGGCAGGCACTTTCTACACGAGGAAGGATAATGCTGTTTCTGTTTCAGCTAAACGTTCCAACTCTTCACCTGAGACGATGGCACATGACTCACTCCCGTGGCAGGTGCACTGCATCATTTTATCCACGAGCCAGAGTTAATGTTCCTTAGAAGCAAAACTGTCAAATTATACTTTTACATTTACGTTTTACGGTTACTGTAGAAACTGGCTGTGCAGTTGTGACCACTGCATCATCACCAGCACAGCTAGACTCCAAGACACCCTTTCTACTTCCACAGCCACTCCAGGAGTTCCTGGGTAGACTGACGGGGTAAGTACCCAACCACTAGATGAGCGGCTGGCAGTGAGAACCCGCCCCCAAACTCCTCAGAAGACAGGCCTGTGATCTGCTTCTGAAGGATCACAGCCTTGAAAGCCCTACGGAGTGGTTCTAAGTCACACACATGCGGTTGCCATACGTCAGAATCAAGTCCACGACAACTAACAATAACCCACTCCCAATTACTTCCCTTAGCACTTTTTAAGCAGATTCCCTAGCAGAAGAATCACATTGGCCTAGTTTATCTTTTTTTTTTTTCTTTTTTGCCAGGCCACAGATCATAAGTTACTAGCTATGGCTTACCTGTCCTTAAGTCAGGACTCCAGTATTCTAATCAGCTATGACCTAGAATACACTAGGATCATCTGGTTAACTCCATGATCTGCAGATCTGCCTCTTCAGTGGGAATTGGAGGTCCCTTTTAGAAGAAATAAAGGGTAGAAAAATAATATGAAACATCTAAGCAGCCCATCATGAGCAAAACACTGGACTGGTTAATTGGGAACATTAATCTTATCTGAATTAATCCATCAAAATCAGAGTCTTGAAGTTGAAAAATGAAAATATTTGACAAAAAGGAAAGGACAATGCTCTCAGGGGACATCAAGGCCAATTGGCATAACTAGCCTATCGCTAAGAGAGTCTTCTGTACCTCATAGTGGTGAGTGGTGTCTGGGGTCTTAAAAGCTAGCTAGCAAGCTATCATCTGAGATACACCCAATTGATCTCAACTCAGCTGGAACAGACGATCACCAAGGACCAAAACGACACGGGAAAGAGAACCCAGAAGACAGAAAGACCCACGTGAATGGGTGACTGTATCAACATGTGACCAGAGGAACCAGATGATGCCTGGCTACCACCAATGACAGCCATGATGGGGCTAACAATGTTGAGTCTAGTGGCAACATCAAAAAAAAAAAAAGGTAGTCCACCCTGAGAACTCCACTAAAAGCCCACAGTTGATAGTCCAAAGGCCTGGGAGTTCTTCTGGGAGCATGGCATCTACACCTGATGCTGCCCCTGATCATAGATCTTTAGTGAGGTCCACTCTTCAGGTAGGCATAGATTGGACTCAGGGACACAGAGTGACAATACCATCTGCACACTTTATGGTTCTATGCATCTACAGAATGTTGTCCTACTGGCCTCTTACTAGAGGGGAGTGGAGAGGATGGAGAGAGTGGAGAGGAAGGGACAGGAGATTGTTAAAAGGATATGACACGTAGGGAATGGAAGAAAGGAACGTGCTGTCACCGGCAAGGAGAGCAGAAGGAGCTGCAGATAGGTGGGCATGAAAATTTAAATTATATTGTAAACTTTCACTCAACCACACAAAAAAAAGGAATGGACATCTGTAGAAACCAAAAAAAGAAAACAATGCCATAAAGTTGACTCAGATTCATAGTGACCCTAAAAGACAAGTAGAACCGCCCCATAAAGTTTTGAACTGCTGACTTTTTGGTTAGCAGCCGCAGCACCTAACCACTACGCCATCAAGGACATCTGTATAGATACTTAAATTAGATGTCCCAAGACGCATAAATACAGTTGGCTGGCCTTTCTCCTTTCTCCTTTCTCCTCTCTCCACTCCCAAATAAAGTTGGCAACAACCTTCCTGATATGAGACATCACATGTACTGTCACCTGTCTATACGTATCCCTAAATTTTACTCACTCTTACTTCAAATGACATTAATGAACATTTATAACATAAATAGAGTAGAGCTCAAAACTATCTTCCTCGGCCTTTTGACATCCATTTTATTCATTTATTCAATCAAATAATCTAAAAATTATACCTTTGTCAGTTCCTACGTTCAACACCGCTTCCTCATCTCAGCAGATGATATTGTTCCCTGCTTTAAAGACAAGACACGAAGATTGTCATCTTGGGCATAACCTCTCCTCTCGAGTGTCTCCTTCAAAGCTGCCCTGGGTATTACACCCATTCACTTAAAAATATCCCTCTGTTGTGTCTCAGCTTCTCTCTGCTCTGAGGAAAAGGTTACTGTTGCCTAGTCATGACATATAAGCCTCTTTGTTAAATCCATTTAATCTCACTTTTGTACCTTCTTTCTGCCTGCACTAGGTCCTTTTCCATCCCATATATTTACTAACTCAACTACTCTTATTTAAAATAATATAAAACAAAAGAAAAACCACCATGATCAACATCAGCGAATATAGGCCCATCCTCCTTATGGGGTTTCTGTTTCATTCAGTACTTCACCAACTTGACACAAATGTCATCTCCTCTACAGGCTTTCAATGGAAAATGAACTCATTATACCAAGCATACCCTGGATTTTATGGTTTTACTGAACTGTGTGAGCATAACAGGAGAGGTCCCATCACACAACACCCAGATCTGCATTCAGAAAATCTCCCTTAGACATACTTCTTCCCCAGTTTTTCCCTGTGACTCCAGCTACTGTATCTTCCCCCTCTCAATTCTCCCACTAAAAAGCCAAGACCAATCCTTACTCTTTCTCCTTCATTTATTGTGCTGAGTAAATTTTTTTCCTTCAATAAAAAAACATGGCCAACCCAAGGCCCCAGCATCTCCCTTTTATCATCTTCTCAGAAAAGTTCTTCCCAGCAATCAAAGAAATCCTCATACAAGTTGCTAAAATGATAAACTGTTCTTCATATCATTCCCCCAAACCTATCTCCGACCCTGGACACCAAAGAGTGATCAATGTATTTTTCTTTCACATTGTGTGATTTCTCCAAAGAGGATATATACCATCTGTCAGTTTTATATGTCCTTGTATGGCACAAAGGAGCCCTGGTGGTGTAGTGGTTAAAGTGCTTGCCTGCTAATCAAAAAGGTGTGCAGCAGAAAGACATGACAGTCTGCTTTCATAAAGGTTTACAGCCTTGGAAATCCTATGAGGAAGTTATACTCTGTCTCATAGAGTATCTACGATTGGAATTGACTCACTGGCAGTCGGTTTTGGGTGACACAAGTGTTTGATCTTGACTACTAGTTGAAACATCAGTGGTTCAGATCCACTCAGTAGTTCAAATCTACCAGGCCAAACCACAAAAAGAAAGGCCTCTTCCCTTCCAAGAGGCAAGGTTGGGTCCTCTGCATGTCAGATGGTTGAAGAGAATTCCTCCAGTCTGGATGTTGTGTTCTTCTTCACATAGTCCAGCTTCTTGGATTATCTGCTCAGCCTTCAGAGTGAGGAAGTATGATGGAAAGATACACCCTGGAAGCATACTTTTCCTGATTTCAAATCACACAGTATTCCCCTGTTCTGTCTGAACAACTGCCTCTTGGTCTAAGTACAGATTCTGCATAAGCACAATGAAGTTTCTGAAATTCCTATTTTTATCAATGCTATCCATAATTTGTTACAATCCACACAGTCAAATACCTTTGCATAGTCGATAAAAGTTATTTAAATAACTGAAGTCTCCTTTTTTGTTCTATAACTTAGTGAAAGTACTATTTCATGGGATTGTTGTGAGAACAGAGTGAGTTAAAATATGCAAAGGCATCATACAATAGCTGAAACTGGTAGAAGCAGAATAGAAGTTGTCCCACCCATGCACCAAAAGTCATAATCTTCTCTAACAAGTTGTCGCCGTTTTTTCCTAAGCAACTATCTCATTACTGGATTTGTCTCTTCCAATCTGCCAAACACGGTTGTCTCCTCGCATCTCCTAAATGTGACCATATATCAAAATTAGTAAATAATTTTTCTTTTCCTTCCCTTCATCTTTTTCCTCTCTTTCTCCTCCTCTCCTTCTCTCCCTTTCTACATTTCCTTCTCTCAAATTTTACCAACTCTTATGGCTTCACATATAGTCTCAACATTGGTCCTGTTCATCTACCATTCCCTAACCTCTTAAAATCCCCATATCTCAAAATAAATCATCTTAGCTCAGAAACCTGCCCCTTCATCATACACACTTTTCTCTACAGATGTAGCCATTGCACTCGGTGGTGAAAATTGCTTAGCAACTTCCCCATCACCTAGAAAATGAAGTCCACAGTCATCCAGGCATACGGCATTGAAAACCTCAATAATTAGCCAACAACCCCAACTCTTCTTCCCATTGTTTCTCAGGAAAACCAGGTGAATCTGTGCTCTTGAATCTTTTGTTCTGTCTTAGTTTATCTTGCCTAGAATACTCTCTCCACTCCACCCCAACTTAACTTCGTAGTTCCTTCAAGGACTAGATCAAATCCCACCTCTATCTGAAATCTTCCTCTGTTGTCAGAACTTTTCCTCCTAGATATTTTAGTGCTTATTGTTTTTATAACACACTTTACACTTAACATTTGTTTCCTTACGTGTTTAACAGAGAAAGAAAGGGACAATGGAAGAAGAGAAGGAAAAATTAAACACCCATGAAGGCTCTTCATTTTCCTAGTCAGCATTCTAAGAGCTTTCACTTAATACAACATTCCTGTGAAATAGATGCTATTGTTACATGTTTGTTTCAGTATTCAGAACTTTAATTATTTGTCATATTTGAAAATTATTTGATGATACTCACTTTCTCATTTTCCCTTCAGATCCCTGAGGTACTGGAGATAGTTGTGTCTAAAATTTGTCGTAACAGAACTACATATCAACTCATAAGCTATTTTCGCTATGTTCTTCTTAATTGGGCTGTCACTACTTAGCCAAATGAGAAGCCAGGTCTCTAACTTTAGTCCATAAAGCTGTCACTACAATCCTCATGGACAATTTACAGTGACATGCCCATAGGCATGTCTAGAAAAAATATATATAAGTGTCATAGTCAAATATTTGGTGGCAATTTATTCTGGTTAGGTTGCTGCTGTAATTTTAATGAGCACACTGCAAATTCTTATATGGGACCACAGTCCATTAGGGAGTGTTGCTGTATACGCTGTGTAGGCACTTGTCTGTCATGAAGGGATTTGCTAACAAAATGAAAATTATACCTTATTTCTTCAGTGTGACACGAGATAAAAGACTATGAACTTTTGTAAACGACTGACAAAATGGGTGCCATAACCCATTTACACTTTAAGTGAAGCCTTCCGCCAAATGAAAGAGTGAGGTCCCCCTGTGTCTGAAACCATCACAATACATTTGCTTGCACAGATGTAGGCAGAATTCTCTCAGTGCTGTGCTTCCCTCTGCATAACAAGGGGGACTCTGCAAACAATAACCCACATGTCATTCCTTTGAAATTGTTTATCTGTACGTTTTCTCTTCTCTTCATCTTAAATGGATTTTGATAAAGTGACAAGAATGGAGGCACCTATAAGCCAGTTTCCTATAAACCTGTTATTTTAATCTTTTTCTAAAGTGTAAATTGTTTGATTAAACTAAAATATATTCTTTCTTTGGTTCATGGAGCTGTTTGCTCTGCAAAGTTTGTAGAAGGTACAAAAACGCTTTGACAATATAGTGAACAGAAAACCCACAGAAAATATTTACTAGCAGAATCTGTATGTGGTTATAGACCTTAGATTTATAAGCAAAACACCGTTTACTGCAACAATCATAAAGAACATACTTCCTTCATGGGAAGAGGGGAGGGAGGTGTATCTGTGTATTTTTTTAATCTCCATGACAACTTTTATTCTTCTAGTATACAAAAATTTGTTAACTTCTTGGAACAATAATGAGGAAGTATCATGAAAATAAGAAATAGTGTTCGGTTCATCTTTAAAATGATATTGCAAACACACACACACATACATAAAAAAAAAAAAACCCATGAGGAAATACTCGTATTGGTATTCACAGGGAACTTACCCCAGTAACACCACCTACAGAAACCATCCTGGGTGACACCTGGTGAAATAGTTTTTTACTGTGATTACAGAAGATCATGTTCAGCAAGAAAATACAGGTTTCAGAATTTGTCATACTGATCTGACTGTCTCTTGTTACAGAAGCTTTCATTTTTGACTAGAAGCTGCTAAGATTCACAGTGAATATATTATTTTGAGCAGGTTAAATTGCCCAGGATATGATGTCAATAACATGCATGATGACTGTTCCCCCAAAGAACATCTCTATTTCCCACATCTCTATACAGTTGATTTGCCCCAAATTAAATATTGAATAAAAATAAATAATGTAACACAGCTGCTCTAGAATGGCTTCTTAGCCACATAACTGGAATAAAATAAAAGTTTCAGCAATAGCTTACTTTCATATAGAATAATCTTGGTTAAACTAAATTGGAGAAACTGCAGAAATCCTTACTTTGTGAACTGAAGGCTGTACAGGCATTTGGTAGATGGACTCCATCACCATTCAATGTGAAAACAATCAGCTTGACACCAGCTTGGTTATCTAATTATATCTTAACTTTTTTAAATTTGTATTTCTAGATTAAAAAAAAAGAGAAGTAGATGGTTTCCCCCATGGTTTCTTATCGGTGGCAGAATCAGAAATTAGGACCAGAATCTAGATCTTCAGACACTTTGAACAATGTCCGTTGGGTTGTCTTCAATAATTTAATATAACTGAAATAATCCTTTATTTTTGACTGACCACCAATTTTCTGATCTATTAACTTGCCAGATACTTGCTACTGTTTTATCCCCAAAACTTATCACTGTTTTTTTTCATTCATTTTTCTTTTTGTGATTAAGTGAAAGTATACAATCCAAATTAATTTTGCACACCCGCCTATCTGCAGTTCCTTCTGCTCTTCTTGTCCCATGATAGCACATGCCTCTTTTTCATTTTATACTTGTTGTAACCTCTTAACAAGCTCTTTACCACTGATTTTTTTATGGTGCATTTTCCCTGAGAGTGTTTATGACATTGTCACTGTATACAGACTTAGAAGTAAAAATCTTTTAATCCCCTTCAGAGATACAGGCAGTGAAAGCTTGTGGTTTGTTGGAGTTCACTAATGGTTACTCCATCACATCTTCATGCTTTGCCCACTCATATTTCTCATTTCTGATTAGTCATTATCTTGTCTCTTTGTATGTTATTCTCCTCCTATTAGAAAACTGTTATGGGCAGAGCCAGTGTATGGCTTATTCAGGTATAAATTCTCCAGAACCCCAGGATCATAACTCGCACACAGTAACTGATCAAGAAGAAATTTTTCTTGAGTCAGTGGTTTACACCAAAGTTACTCTTATGACCTTGGTGACTGAAACATCGAGGTCCCCTTTTTAACGAGGACAGGGATTCTGAAAACGGAGTCACTAATCTAGAGAGATTACACACTTCATTGTGAAATACATCAGTTTAAGCCACATAAATTGAAGATAGCCAAGCTTTTCTTCAAAAAGCACAAAAAAGTTGAGCTCTACAGTTTTCTCTCAAGGAGTCAAGCATAACTCAAAGGCATGAGGCCTGGAAGGGACAGCGCTTCGGTATTCATTTCTCCACCGTGGTGGAGGCACCTGCTCATCTGCTGTTGTTGTTAGGGGCCAACAGATCAGTTCAGCAAAAGGCTGCACTATGCAGAACAGAAGAGAACCCTGCCCAGTCTTTCCCCACCCTCACAAACGTTGCTCTGCCTGAGCCCCTTCTTGCAGCCACTGCGTCAGCCCATCTCACTGAGGCTCTTACCTTTCTTTGCTGACTCTCAAGTTTATCACGCATAACATCCTCCCGGGAATGGTCGCTCCTGATGTCCAAAGTGCAAGAGATGAAGTTTCACCATCCTTGCTTCCAAAAAACGTTACGGTTGTACTTCTTCCAAGACAGATTTGTTTGTTTTCACAGTTCATGGTATATTTAGCATTCTTTGCCAACCCCATAATTCAAAGGGATCAGTTCTTTTTAGGCCTTCTTTAGTAACTGTCCAGCTTTCACATGCATATGAGACAAGTAAAAATACCATGGCTTGGATTTGGTACACCTTACTCCTCAAAGTGACTGTCTGAAATAAGGATATGTATGTGTACACACATAAGCATACACGTATGTATATGTGTATGTGCATATGTACATATACACACATATATGTGAAAACAGAATATATAGTAAAGTGGAGTCTTGTCATAAACATAAGTTAAAATTGGCTAAACCATGAATTGGCTAAACTATTAAAATACAAAATGCCTATGCTTAAGCTAAGAAAGACGGCAAGAAAATACAAGGTCATGGCAAAGATGAGAAAAACAACTGCCAGATGGACATGGCCACAGATGGACAAAGAGATGATAAACACCATAACCAATCAGGAAGAAGTCAACAACTTGAGGTACCAGAAGATAAGACTTATGGACTGACCGATAATAACCAGAACCAAGCAAGCAACTTGTCTGAAAAACCCAGCACTCTGGACTTCGGGCGCAGCAGTCCCCTCCGGGGGCCTGCGCCTGCCGTCTGCTGCCCTGACCTCGTTTGCCTTATCCTAGAAGGCCTGGGAGCACGCCTCCCTCTGGAAGTCTGTGCTCTCGGTCTGTTACTGCGCCTCATCCTCAAGGGCCTGGGGCCCAGCCTCCTCGTCAGAGTCTGTGTCTGCTGGTTTGCTAGGCTGTGTGACCTGGTCCTGGGTCGTCATCAGCTTGTCATCAAAGGTTGATTTGAGTGACTGTCACTTTTCCCTTTGCTGCCTGGGTCTTCAGTGTCATCTGGAGGATCTACCTCCAAGGCGCCTTATTATTCTCCTGACATCTAAATGGCCTGCTTCCAGTGACTGTGGCTGTTAGTGCCTGAGCCTAGTGCGATGTTCCTGTCTGACTCACCTCAGAGAAGGCCTGTCCTCACAGAATTCTACTTCGAATTCTCCCGATGTCAGAATGGTGACAGCACAGCCAATCCTTAAATTCCTTAGAGTAAACGCTGCTTTTAGGGAAGTGAGTATGTCGACATACTGACCCAGTAGAACCCGTGTGAGTCTTAACTGATGTAAAGGAGACTCCCCAACTACCGCGAATGTAGACAAGAGTTCTTAAGTAATGTAAATAAGAGTGCTTTACGTCCTGGTGCTAGCGCCTTCCTTCACCTCTGCTTAATTGTAAACGTGTAGTGTGATTAAATAAAGATTATTACTGACCCCAAACATTGTTAGTCACTTATTTCCCTCTCACGAGACTGTCTTAGCCATCTAGGACTACCATGATGGAAATACTACACGCAGATAGCTTAAAAAAGACAAATTTTATTCAGTCACAGTCCAGTAAGCTAAGAATCCAAATTCACGTTGTCAGCTCCAGGAGAACTCTTTCTCTGTTGGCTCTGAGGCTCTAAGCAACAGGAACCTGGGTCCTTCCGAAGGACACACTCTTCTCCCCATACTCTTCTGCATGGTATAAGGTCCTCAACTCTCCACGTGTTTTCCCTTCTTTTATATTCCAACAGGCTGCCCCACCGCATAACACAATCCCACACCTTGAGTCCCGCCCCACCAACACAACTGGCACCCATCTTCCCTCATTAATATTATAGAGGCAGGGTTTACAACATAAAGGAACGTCATATAATACCAGGAATCATGACCAAGCCACATTGCTACACACATCTGGGAGGGTGGGGAATGCGATTAGATCCCTGACAGTGACATCTTTGCTTTTGAACACCTTAAAAAGGCCTTTTGTAGCAGATTTGCTCAATGCAATATGTCATTTATTTCCTGACTACAGCTTTCACGAATGTTGACTGTGGATCCAAGCAACATGAAATCCTTCACAGCTTCAATCATTTCTCCATTTATTGTGATGCTTATTGGTCCAGTTGTGAGGATTTCTGCTTTCTTTATTTGAGACATAATCCATACTGAAGGCTGAAGTCTTTATCAATAAAGGGCTTCACATCCTTTTCACTTTCAGCAACCAAGGTTGTGTTATCTGCATAGCTCAGGCTGTAATGAGTCTCCTCCAGTCCTGATGTCCTGTTCTTCTTCATAGAGTTCAGCTTCTCAGAGTAGCTGCTCAGCATACAGATTAAATAAATATGGTAAAAGGATATAAACCCCCCACACAACCTTCTTGACTTTAAATCATACAGCATCCCTTTGTTCTCTTTAAACGACTGCCCCTTAGTCTATGTACAGATTCTTCATGAGCACAATCACATGTTCTAGAACCCCCATTCTTCACAGTGTTATGATCCACATGGTTGAATACCTGTGCATAGTCAATAAAACAGGTAAAGATTTTTCTTGCATTCTCTGCTTTCAGCCAAGATCTACCTCATATAAGCAAGGATATACCCCATTCCATGTCTCTTCAGAATTTGGCTTCAACAAAGGGGTATTTCCTTGTCTACATACACCTGCAACTGTTCTGAATTTAGTTGCATGTGATATTAGTGATATTTTTTTGATAACTTCGGCATTCTGTTGAATCATCTTCCTCTGAAATGGGCACAAATATGGATCTTTTCCAGTTGGTTGGAAAAGACAACTGGTAGCTGTCTTCTAAATATCTTGGCATAGATGAGGGAGTGCTTCCAGTGCTGCATCTGTTTGGTGAAATATCTCAATCAATATTCCATCAAATTGTGGAGCCTTGTTTTTCACCAATGCTTTTGAGTAGCTTTGATCTTTTCGTTCAGTACCACCAGTTCTTAATCTCATGCTACTCTTGAAGTGGTTGATTCTTGACCATTTGTTTTCAGTACAGTAACTTTATATATTCCCCCCATGTTCTTTTGATGCTTCCTGTGTTGTTTAATATTTTTTCTATGAAATCCCTCACTACTGCAACTCAGGCATGAATTTTTTCTTCAGTTCTTTCAGCTTGAGAAGTACCAATCATATTCTTCCCTTTTGGTGTTCTATCTCCAGGTCTTCACACATTTTATTACAATAATGTGTCCTCTTGAGCCACCCTTTCAAATCTGTTGTTCAGCTCATTTACTTCATCATTCTCCCTTTCGCTTTAGCTAGTCTGCATTCAGAAACAACTTTCAGAGTTTCTTCTGACATCCATTCTGGTCTTTTCTTTCATTCCTATCTTTTAACGACCCCTTATTTTCTTCACGTGTGATGTCCTAGATGTTATTCTCCACCTCATCTGGTCTTAGGTTGTCAGTGTTCTAGGTGTCAAATATATTCTTGAGATGGTCTCTAAATTCAGGTGGCATATATGCAGGGTTGTACTTTGGCTCTCCTGGATTAGTTCTAATTTTCTTCAACTTCAACCCACATATGAGCAACCAATGGTCTGTTCCACAGTCAGTCCCTGACCTTGTTCTTGTTGATGATATTGTGCTTTCCCATCATCTCTTTCCACAAATGTAGTCAATTTGATTCCTACGTATTATGTCACATGAAGTCCACATATACAGTCACTGTTAATGTTGCTAAAAAACGCATTTGCAATGAAAAACTCAAGAGTCTTGGAAAATTCTGTCACGTGACTTTTAGCCTTGTTTCTATCACCAAGGCCATATTTTTGAACTACCAATCCTTTGCTCCCAACATTCCTTTCCAATTCATCACTCGTAGCAAAGTAGACCATATATTTATCTGATTCAAATGGCCAATACCAGTCCATTTCATCTTGCTAAAGTCCCGCATGTCAATGCTTATGTATTCCATTTCATTATCAATGACTTCCAATTTTCCTAAATTCATATTTTGTACACTCCATGCTCATATTATCAAGGGATATTTGTAGCTTTTCCTTCTTCTTTTGAGTCACGCCACGTCAGTGAACAAATGTCCCAAAGGCTTGACTCCACCCATATCATTAAGGTTGACAGTACTTTAACGACGCAACTTTTCCTCAGTCATATCTGGAATGCCCTCTAACCTCAGGGGCTCATCTGGCACTGTATCAATGTTCCACTGTAATTCATAAAGTTTTCACTAACAGATCTTTTCACAAGTAGACTGCCAGATCCTTCCTCCTGGTTTGCCTTAGTCTGAAAGCTCCATCAAAACCTGTCCACCATGTGTGACCTTGCTGGCATTTGAAATGTTGGTGGCAAAGCTTCAAGTATGACAGTAACACACAAGCCACCACCATATGACAAATTGATGGTCACGGGGTGGGCGTACCATGTTGTTATTGTGTGTCTGTTCTCTGGCTAAATGAACAATCAATAATTCTGTTTTCCTCCTAAGGTACCCATTTTTACCCAGATATTCTTTAATTATAATTTATGGTAAAATACAAAGGAGAAAGTCAAGCTCAAACCCTCACCACCAGCTATAGTTGCCATGTAGTTTTTCAATACTTTCTTTACCCACAACTGCTATTAATCATGAATTCCTTCCAACACTTGGCTCAAGTACAGTTAAGATCTTAAAATACTTAATATCTAGAAAAAAGCCTGAAATATAAGTTACAATGGTAGTTCAACAAATGAGAAACCTTTTGTTTGAAAATACTGTTTACAACATGGTATAAATAAGTGGTTTTTTGAGAACAGAGGTTTATCAAAGCCTGACAGTATTATCCACTGGTACTGGGAGGAAAATTTGTGCAACATTAAAAAGTAATTTATTAATATATAGTAAAAAGCCAAAGCCAAGTGCCGTCGAGTCAGATATAGTAAAAGCTTAAAATATGTATAAATGTAATCTTGTAATTCCGTTTTCACAGTTTTACCTAAAACTGTGCCTGCTGCAAATTTAGATACAAGAATTATATTATGACTTTGTTTTAAAAAATAAAAAACAAAAGCTAACTGAAAGTTTAGTAATAGTTTTTGTAATTTCTATTATAAATATACACTAACATTCTCTAAGCTCCAAATAGCCAAATTGTGTGCAATAAAAAAGACACACAAAATGATTATAACACAGTAAGTGGGAAGAAAAACAGGCACAAGATATAGCTGGACAAAATTTTTAGTTAAAGATGATGTGTGTGTATTTTGTTTAAAATGTATTTATACAGCACTCAATTCTGTTCTAAGCACTTTCTAAATTTTATCTAACTAATCATTATATTAACTATACAAAAGTTATTATTATTATTTTTTAGTTTATAAATGAGAAAACATTGAAGCAGACAGGAAAAAAAAGCTACCCAATGTCTCACAGCTAGTAAACTGACATGCTTATATTTGAACTAGGAATTCTGGCTCCAAAATCTTTTTTTTTTTTTTTCCTAAGGTTGCCCTTTGCTTATCCATGTTTTTTAAAAAATGTTCTACAATGCACTTATACTATTTTTGTTATAATTAAAATGACTTTAGGTGTGGTGCATGGAAGCAGATAATAGGTAACAGAATTTCCTGGATTGGATAATTGTTCCCAAAAGCTAAATGTTTAATCTCTGCCAACATGTGTATTCATTTTGATGAAAAGTGTTTTAAATAATCAGTGGAGTTATATAAAATGTTTACTTAATTCAATGTTATACCAATCTAAATTCTCCTGCCTCTATTTGACATTAACAGAGCAAAAATCTACCTGCTAACTATAAGCATTTTTACAGAAATAGAGTTTGCATCACAGATTTATACTCGTCTACTTCTACATTATTTCCTGTGATAACAGTTCAAATTTGAGTCATCCAATTGCCTACCTATTACAAATAAACATGAGAAAAATATGTAACTCTCTAATAAAGATCTGAGCAGGTTTAACATGGAGATTCATTTATGGTTTGGGCTAGTCTGCATATTGTACTGATATTTGTGGACTTCTTTAGCAAGTAGGACCAATCTACATGAATAATCCTATTGATAGTCATAAGAAAAATATCATTCATTGGTTTATTACAGAAGCCAAAAAAGCTGAAGGAAAATTATGCTTCCACATACCAATGTACTTCTAATATTTAAGACACATTTTGCAAAGAATTCCAAAGTTTTCAGATTTTATTTAGAGACATCTTTTTTGAAACATCCTATTCGATTTTGAAGACAAACTTTGTTATGGACTGCATTGTGTGTTAATGAGCTAGGACTAATTTAGTTTGCATCTTAAATCAATCTCTTTTAAAATATAAAAGAGATTAAACCAGCAAGTAAGAGAAGCAGAGAGGGGAAAAGGGATGCCAAAAGGATCACCCAGCGGCAGAAGCTCAAAGAAACAAGGACTTTCCTCCAAGCCAACAGAGTGAAAAATCTTTCCTAAAGAGCCAACACTCTGCATTGAGACTACTAACCTCCTAAACTATCAAAAAAAAAAAATCTGTTTTTTTAATCTACTCATTTGTGATATTTCTGTTACAGCACTAGATAACTAAGACACTCCCCATGCAGTTTTCATAATTATCATAACTGATCCATTGACACAGTTCAGTTGAATTACAAAACTAATTGTTCATATGTTCAGGGAGATTTACAACAAAACTGATTTGCAGATTATGGAAAAGAAAAACCTGTCAGAATTCTCCATGTGACCCCGAAATGTCCTTCAAATTCAAAATCTTTAACTCCTGCAAACATCTTTGAAAACTTACAAATTACCAAATAAATTATTCTTGTCCAATCCTGGATTAAGATTTACAGGCACTTAGATTCTTCCTAAGTATAAACCTTTCAAAAATATCTTTCTCAATATAATTTCATCACTCTCAATGCTTTAGTACCCTTGGAATCTCCATTTAAATTGGTTCACCAAAGGCAAGACCTTCCTGGTATTTACAGCAAACATTAAACACATGTCACTATCTTCCAGGGATGTAATTTTTCAACAAGTCCTTTGATCTGCATGGTTTCCTTTCACTTGTAATCACCTAACTTGGTGAAACAATTTTTGTTTCAAAAACATTGAAAGCTATCACATCCAAATTTAAAGCCCATATTTGTCCTTTATAAATTAATATTTAAGTAGAAATAATTATGTCACAGGTCCACAATATAATAAACCAAAAAACAAACCCACTGCCACTGAGTTGATTCTGACTCCTAGCCACCCTACATGACAGAGAAGAATTGCTCCATAGAGTTCCCAAAGAGTGACTGGTAGATCTGAACTGCTGATCTTTTGATTAGTAGGTGTAGTATTTAACCACTACACCACCAATGGGCCCTGGATAAAATAAATCCTGCCAGTATGAGTCAATGATAAAACTGCTTTTCTGTTACTATTTCTTGAAAATTTGCCAAACATGAAGGCACCTGGCAATGACTAAACACACATTTTATTCTAGTCTCCTTCTTCCTAGCCTTTTTTGTTATTTTTCAATAAACATTTCAAAACATGGCACAATGCATTTTTCCTTACTGCAAAAGCAGCACTTAAAGTACAAACAAATAAAGCCAAGAGATTTTTTTTTTCCTTAGGAAGATTACTACTTGATACATTCTTCATTACTACAAAAGCAGCACTTAAAGGCAAAATAAATACAAATAAATGAATTTGAACTTCAGAAAACTACCAATACTATGTATTCTTTATTGTAACAAAAGCAGAGCTAATAGCTAAGAAACAGAAACAGCTGCCCGGGAATACTGCAGAACTGCTCAAAGGGATGTATTACACCTGCTACATGTGGAAGCAGTGATCGGGCCCTAAGATTGAATGCCAAGTAAAAATAACTCATAGGAGTTACGCATTATTCCCTACTGCAAAAACATTACTTATTGTTGTTCAGAAGCTAGAGAATAAGGGATTCAGTAACACCTGGAAACCATGAATGGCTTAAAGGAGAAAATGGCCACTATAACTGAAAGCTTATTTCCTCAATGTGAACATTCTCAAGAGAATGAAAATCATAATAGGGAGGAATATCTCCCAGAAATAAAGGCAAACCTTATAAAAGTTTAGAAAATTCACCCTTCCAGGTGGCATCACCTAAGATAATGTTCAATCTACACAAAAATAAGGCTCTCACTCAAGATTTTGAGAGTTTCATGCATTTCAGTTGGCTATCACCTTAAGGTTAGCCAAGCCAAGCCAAGTGCCGACTCAAGTTAAAATCAGCTACATCATTTCCAAAGAACTCCAGAGGCATAAAAAGTGAGTAGGACACTGTATGTTCTATTAGTCTTGAGAGGGTTTTAAATAAGTGCTCTGGAAGGTTTGACTATTGCCCTAAACTGGACTGAGACTGCTTGGAGAATAAAAGCAACTAAGCAAATTTATATTTACCTAAGAGATAATAGAAAAGTCATGAGACGTGGCTTCTAGTCTATTAGAGGGGGTTGGGGAGCCAATTGGCCCAGTAGAATTACTGCAAAAAATAGCTAGAATATTTGAATAAATGTACTTAATGGGATATATATCTTCCTAAAACTTACCAACATTCCTAATGTTTACTGAGTATTATTATGTGCTGCACAAAGTCATAGAGCTCTATGAACTCTAGGTAACAATATTACCATTTTTGTATTTGACAAAGAAACTGAAGCTTAGAAAAATGACTTACAAATATTGCACAATTAGCAAGTGATAAAGCTAGCTGAACCCTTATCTCTGACAGCAGAGACACTGTCCTTAATGGTTAATTTTTCATGTTGATTTGCCAATTGAAAATAAGATTTGTTTTTAACAAATTTCAAATTGGATCATGATGACTGATTCCATACAATCCCCTTTAATGCTGCTACTACAGACTCACTAATATCAGATGCAAGTAAATCTTTGCTCAAGATCATTCAAATGCAACTGTAATAGTATATTGAAAAGAAACTTCCAGAAATTCAAGCTGGATTCAGAAGAGGACATGGAACCAGGGATTTCATTGCTGATGTCAGATGGATCTTGGCTGAAAGCAGAGAATACTAGAAAAACATTTACCTATGTTTCACAAACTATGTAAAAGCATTCAACTGTGTGGTTCATAACAAATAATTATTAACATTACAGAGAATGGGAATTCCAGAACACTTCATTGTGCTCTAAAGGAATCTGTACATGAATCAAGAGGCATTGTGTGAACAGAACAAGGGGACACTGCAGGGTTTAAAGTCAGGAAAGGTATGCATCAAGGGTATATTGTTTCACTATACCTCTGCATTCTGTATACTGAGCAAATAATTTGAGAAGCTGGACTATATGAAGAACAATGAGGCAACAGGATTGGAGGAATACTCGTTAACAAACTGAATTACGCAGATGACATCAAGTTAGTTGCTGGAAATAAAGAAGATTTGAAATACTTACTAATGAAGATTAAAGACCACAGAATGGATTGCACCTCAACATCAAGAAAACAAAAATCCTTACAACTAGACCAGCAAGCAACATCATGATAAATGGAGAAAGGATAGAGGTTGTCAAGGATTTCACTACACTTGGGTGCACAATCAATGACCATAGAAGCAGTAGTCAAGAAATCAAAAGACGAATTGCATTGGGAAAATCTGCTGTAAAGGACCTCTTTAAAGTATTGAAAAGTAAGAATGTCACCTTGAAGACTAAAGTGCACCTGACCCCAGACATGGTATTTTCAATTGCATCATACACATGCAAAAGCTGGACAATGAACAAGAAGACAGAAGAACTGATGCCTTTGAACTGTGGTGTTAGAGAAGAATATTGAGGGTACCAAGCACTACCAAAAGAACAAACAGATGTGTTCTAGAAGTACAGCTGGAGTGCTCCTTGGAAACAAAGATGGTAACAGCGTCTTGTATACTTTGGATATCTTGTCAAGATATCTCCAGTCCCTGGAGAAGGACATCATGCTTGGTAGAGTGGAGGGTGAGTGAAGAAGAGGTAGACCTTCAATGAGTGGCCACAACGATGGGCTTAAGCATTAAAATGATTGTGGACACGGCACAAGACTGGGCAGTGTTTCGTTCTGTTGTTCACAGGGTCACTGTGAGTTGGAACCAACTCAACAGCACCTAACAACAACAACAATAGACTCAGGTTCCTTAGCATCTCCTGTAACTTGAAATAATAAATGGTGTGTGTGTGGAACATTCCAAGGAATAATGCTCCACATTGTCTCCAAGATCTCCTCACTGCTTCCCATTCTCACTTTTGCTACCATTTTACGTATCTTGGCTTCTACTATATTAAGATGATATGATTTCATTGTTATACAACTTGATAGTGGCAAATCTAAACAGATGCTTCTCAATGGTTACCTGATTTACCACTTGACTAGGAGGGGAAATATTTAGTGAAGGAATACATAATGTACAATTTTTGTCATGCAACATTAATCCTGTCAGAGTCTAGCTTTACAATAATTTTTAATTATATACCTCTGGGCTTCAAGAATATTTTATTATTCATTTATTCTTGAGAAATGAAAGCAAATCTGACATTTCTTGCATATATACATAGCATAGTTTTTGCTACTATTGTTCATTTGAATAAATGTGAATATTGTCTATTATTATCATCATCATTATTACTAATCTCCCTCCAGCAGAAAATTGCCATGGTTACTGTGAGTTGGGGGTGAGTTTACAAGAGGCTGCAAGCTCCCCTCAGGACACCACGGGTATTCATATGCATGTCTATATACACTTCCTTCACTGGTCCTCAGCTCCTCACTCTGAACTCCATAGGCAGTCTGTGGCACACTTGGGAATTCTTCAAAATAAATGACTTCACAATATATAACACACAAATGGATTATTATTGTTGCCTTCAATTATCTCAAATCCCAAGGATCATAGTAAATGGAGTCTCAGGAATAATGAAATAATAAATTCTCATTTAGAAGGACTTGCAATCTGAATATCCTTAATACATGACATTACTCTCACTCCTAAACTTCCTAAGGCATGGGTGATGTTGCCCTTGCGTGTCCTCAGGGCTGTCGGTAAGATTAAATATTCAGTCTTTACTGATGTAAATTCCTAACTCAAGGGAACAGAAGACATTCTTTGAGAAATGAAAGGTGACAGATAAAAATGGTTTAAGAAATCATTCTTCAGAAGTATTTAGCAACAGATTTTTTTAATGGGTGTCTTATGAAACTGAAAGTTCCCTGAGACCTTAGGAGGCCTGGCAGCACAGTGGTTAAGCACTAACATTGCTAACCCAAAGGTCATCCATTTGAATTTACCAGCCGCTCCTCTGAAACCATATGGGGCAGTTCTACTCAGTTCTATAGGGTCGCTGTGAGTCAGAATCAACTCAATAGCAAGGGTGTGGTATATGTATTATATAATTTTGAATACAATGTTTTAATCAAATCTTTAAAATATCAGAAGCATTAGGTATTTATACTATTTTCGTACTCTGAAGCCCACAGTAAGAATTTGTAAAATTAAAAGCATTTATTTTTAACTAACTCTTCAAAGTACACCCTAAATGTGTCTCATGGGTAAAAGCAGTCTTTTGTAATTTTAGATGAAAGAGTTCATGAAGTAGTGAAAAATTATTGTCTTACAAACATACAGAAGCTTGTCTACTAGTACTCTCACATAACTCACATATGTAAAGAAATAAACACATGAATAGAAGCTAACCTAGATATTTCTTGACTACCATTAAAACTAGAATAGAATTATCCCTAGTTTAAAAAATGTTTTCTCACATCTGCCATGTGAACATCAGGAATATCTTAAAACTGGCACAGCACACAAAACAACTAGTGTGTAGCATTCAGTGGTACTCCTATGATGTTCTGATTCAGATAAAGTTGTTGCTGAAAGATACAGAAAACTGTACACCAAAAACCAAACCCAATCCAGTGCCATCGAGTCAATTACAGCTCATACTGTTTTAATATGTATAATATAAAGAAAAGAAAAAATTCAGTGAACTGAACATCTATCTCAAAAACTGATAAAAGCAACAGAAAAATAGATGCAAGGTAGGAAGACAAAATTAATTAAGCTAAAAGCATAAATTTAAAAAATAGAAAATAGAAAAATTAGAATAAACAAAACCAAACATTAGGTGTTTGGAACCATAAAGAAAACTAACAATACCCGGGCAAGATCAGCTAACAGAAAAAAAGAGAAAGCAAAAGCAATAATCTTGGGAATGAAAAGGCAACTATTACTGCAAGATCTATAAATACTAAAATGATAAAGTATAAGACATTTATTATAGTGAATCTGAAAGTACAGAGAAAATGGAAAATTTTCTAGAATAACATAATAAAACTGACACAAGAAACTACAAATCTCTCAATAGTGCTATAAATACCAAAGAAATTAAGTCAGTAATTAAAAAATTTTCCCAAACAAAATTGAGGCCAATTGGCACAACTAGAATTTTGCTGAGAGTCTTCTGCACACCACATTGGTGAGTGGCATCTGGGGTCTTAAAAACTGCCAAGCTGCCACCTGAGGGTACAACAAATGGTCCTAACTCAGCAGGAATGGATGATCACCAAGGACCAAAACGACACGGGGGAAAGAGAACCCAGAAGACAGAGAGACCCACATGAGTAGGCAACTACATAGACTTGTGACCGGAAGCACTGGATGGTACCTGGCCACCTCCAGTGACAGCTGTGATGTGGCTCACAATGTTAAGTCTCACTGGCAACACAAGAATAAAAAGGGATACACCCTGAGGGCTCCACCAAAACACAATCGATGGTCCAGCGGCCTCGGAGTTCCCTTGGGAGCATGGCCCCTGGCCCTGATGCTGCTCCTGTCCAGAAATCATAGTGGAGGTCAACTCTTCAGACAGGAATGGATTGGACTTGGCGACACAGAATGACCACATCATGTGTGCACTTTATGGTTCTATGCATCTATAGGATGTTGTCCTGCTGACCTCTTACTGGAGGTGGGGGAGTAGGTGGAGAGGAGGGGGTAGGAGATTGTTTGGAGGATAAGACATGTACGTAGCGGAGAGCAAGAGTGTGTTGTCACCAGGCAGGGAGAGCAGTGGGAGCTGCATACAGGTGGCATGCAACTTTATATGGGAATGTACATTTTTATTCAATCATAATTTAAAAAAATCCAAAGTAAAACTTTAGGACCATGTATTACACTGGGAAATACTGTCAAATCTTTAAAATAAAAAATAAAGTCAACTTTATATAAACTCTCCAGAGACTACATTAAAAGGGAATATTTTTCCAACTTGTCTTAAGTCATTATGACCTCAATACTGAACTGACCAGAAACTGATGAAAAGAAGAAACTATAAGCCAGCTTTATTTGTGAGTATGATGCAAAAACTCCTAAACAAAATATTAGTCAACTATACCCAGTAATATATTGGATATTTCTTGCTCAATTTAAGAATCCTTTCCTGAGGGTCTAGCACATTGGGTTTTATGGGGTACAGACATATGAGGGATTAGAGAAATGGCCAATGAATTCTTCAAGTTGCCTAGTAAAATTATGAACTTCTGCAAAAAAAAAAAAAGTACTTTTGGGAGAACAATGCCTTCAATGAAATAAAACCCAAAACCAAACCCACTGCCACCAAGTCTTTTCCGACTCATGGTGACCCCCTGGTCAGAGTAGAACCGCTCCATATTGTTTCCAAGGAGTGCCTGGAGGCTCTGAACTAGGGACCTTTTGGTTAGCAGATGTAGCACTTCACCTCTACACCACCAGTGTTCCCATGAAATAAAAAATGAAAAAAAAAAAGTCCCTTATGGAGGAAAACGGGAAAAGAACATCCCTATTTGCCTTGAATCTGGATGAAGGTGGGATATTTGGGGGCCAGACTTCACAATATTTGTGGGGTCCCAAATAACCTAAGCCAAGAAGGAGCCCTGGTGTACAGTGGTTCAGCACTCAACTGCTAACCAAAGATCAGTGGTTTGAACCAACCACCCACTCTGCAGGAGAAAGACACAGCAGTCTGCTTTTGAAAAGTTATACAGCTTGTAAATCCTCTGGAGCAGCTCGGTTCTGTCCTACAGGGTCCCTATGAGTTGAAATGAACTCTAGAGCAATGCGATTTTAATTTCTCATTGCTAGAGTCTACTGTTACTCACACAAAACAAACTCAAATTTTATAAGTAATGTACTTTAAATGTGACACTCAAGAAATTCTTACAGAAAAATTTTCATGGATTATGAACCAAAAAATAAGAACCATAAACACATGAGGAAATTTCAGCACCAGAATGGAGAGACTACAGAAAACAACAATAAAACTATATAAAGACTGAAACATTGGTGTTAAGAGAGACCTACTGTAAAATCACTGTCTAACGATATTTGAAGGTGAGAAAAAGGAGTTGAGAAATACAATGAAAAAAAAGAAGAGATTAAAAACAAAACAAAACTTGAGGCATGCTTCCAAATAAACAGCTTAGAACTTTGAGAACTAAAAACCATAATTATTAAACATAAAACAAAATGGACAGAAAAAAAAGAAGATTATGTGTAGCTGAAAAGACAGTGAAATGGAAGACAGAAATGAATTACTCAATACATAGTACCAGAGAACAGTGTCTGCACTGAAAAAGTCTGTTAGTAGCAAGGATTGCTAAGTAGTCGGTCTTCTTTTTTTTTTTTAATACCTCATGTAGTTTGAAAACACTATACATTTTTTGATTACTGGCTGAAAAATTCTGTATTTTTCCAGTATATCAAGTAGTTAACTCTACTACTCAAAGATAATTATTCCTTTTCCACACATCCTTATTTTCCCATTTTTCCTTTCACTTCTGTCAATCACTGCTTTCTACAACTTGTCACTATGTTATTAGGTATGTCACAAAGTATTCCTAGTAAGTTGTACATTTTTTGTTATATAGTATATGATCACCACAATATATGCTGAATAACCATGTCATAAAATTTGACATCTGCTCCTAAGAAAAAAACACCATATTCTTAACTAACAATGAATGAAAAGAAAATTTCTCTGCTCAAGAAGTGAGATATAAAAAAGAAATAAGTAATCTTGAAGCATTCATTTAAATTAGAAGATAAAAATGCTTTCCTTTCTATTATGACAACATTCCACACTCTACTGAAGGTTCGTGTCAGTGCAGTAACAGCAGTAAGCTATGAAACACATAACACTTGGAAATAAAAACAAAACTGTCAGTGTTTCAGATGATGGGGTTGTCCAAAAAGAAACCTAGAAGAAAGTATATACAGATTACTCGAATTACCAAGAGATTTTAGCCATTCTGCTAGATATAAGAACATAATACAAAATTTCATTGCATTCTTATGCACAAGCAAGAAATTTTTAGAGACTTTATTTTATAGTACAGGAAAAGCTATTTACAAGAGTCACACAAAATATAAAGAGCCTAGACAGTGGTGTTCTGGAGCCAGCTCATACGACCTGCAAAAGCTCACTGTTAACATTTTAAGAATTATATGGGCAATTGTTAAATACAATCATTATTAAAAGTTAAATTACGTAAAGCTACAGCTAAGAGTGTAATTGTTATTAAATTTTACAGTTTTGTATGTTGTTGAGATTATTTAAGTCTATTGTTTCTGTTTAGTGGTAATATTATAAAATGATACAAATTCTCCACAACTCTTCACTACTTGGTGTTCAGTGACATCACTTTAAAACCCACTGCCATAGAGTCAGTTGCAAATCATAGAGACCCTATAGGACAGAGTAGAACTGCCCCACAGAGTTTACAAGGGGCAGTGGACGGATCTGAATGGCCAACCTTTTGGTTAGCAGCCATAGCACTTAACCACCATGCCACCAGGATTTCAGATGTCACACTAGTGGCTTGAAATAAGCTTGGTAGGAGAATGTACATAACAGAAATCAGCCAACTCTACAAATCATTCCTCTGAGATCAAGATCACAATCTAATCGTTTATTATTGTTAGATGTCATCACACTGACTTTGACTCCTACAGACCACATGTGTGCAGACTATAACTGCTCCATTTTGGAGCCCTGGTCAAGCAGTAGTTAAGGGTTCAGCTGCTAACCAGAAGGCTGGCAGTTCAAATCCACCAGCTGCTCCTTGGAAACACAAGGGGGCAGTTCTACTTTGTCCTATAAGGCCACTACAAGTCTGAATCAACTCCATAGCATTAGTCAGTTACAGGTTTTCAAAGCTGTACTCTTTGAGGAGATAATTCCCAAGTCTGTCTTCTGAGGTACCACAGGGTGGGTTCAAACTGCCAACGCTTGTGCTAAAAGCCAAGTACTTAACCACCTGCACTATGCCAGGACTCTCAATCTAATTATAACTGCCAAGAACTGAAAATTCTCCATCTCCAGAATTCTAACATGATTTTAAGAGCAATCACCACAGACCAAACTACATTAAGTGTCACATAGTATATTTTAATCTATGTAAGTAAATTTAACAACTACCATTTATATTTCTAATATCATTGCTATAATACTTGTAAAACACTATACCCAGTGCCATCAAGTCGGATTATCGGCTGAAAATTCTGTATTTTTCCAATATTTCAAACAGTGAAATCTACTACTCAAAAAAAACTATTACCTTCCTATACATACTTATTTTCCCTTTTCTCCTTTCACTTCTGTCAATCATTGCTTTTTATAATTTGACACGATATTATTGGATCGACTTTCAGAGCTGGCACACTATTATGGAACAATGCTCAGCTGAACACTCATTCACCTCTTGCCTATGTTCCAGACAGTGGAAGAATAGAAACTTTGCAACAGCATTTAAAAAAAAAATCTTACGCCCAAACTGCTCATTGACAGTAAATAACATGTATGTACTTCAAATATAGAAAACCTAAGGATGTGTTAACACTTAGCTAGAGATCTACCAGAAAGTCTTTAGAGATCTAGATTAGCTCTGCTGAAGAAAATGTCAATCTCAATTAATGGTCTCTGCTTTAATTTTGAGAAAATCACCAACATCTTAAGTTGAAGGCAATTAACAGAGTCCTGTCTATTCCATTATCTATCATCTATCAAGAAGCGTTACAGAATTATGAGATTCTACTCAGTCATCCTTGAAGGAGAAAGAAGAAGCTTAGAACCTGATGTCACAATATGCTTTCACATTTCCAAAACTCTTTCAACTGAAGAAAACAAAAGAACCATCCAAAATTGTGGAGGCTATCATGGGGCAAATATCTGAATCTAAATCACATCATTTGAATGACCTTTGGCCAATCTCTCCTCGCTCCTGGGCCTCCGTTATTTTACCTGTTCATTCAGGTAGTTGGCTTTATAGCTATATTTTGGTTCTCTCAAGAATGTATTTAGTTATATGATCAATTTTCAGAGCTGGCATGATAGAAACATTACAATAGCATTAAAAGAGGAAAAAAAAAAACAAAACCCTAACCACCGGAACTCACTCATGGTGCTCGCAACCACCAGAAATTCTCTAGATATCTAGATTCACACACATTTATGCCTGGAATCTGAAACGCCTGTGAGCGGTGTGGTACTTCACTGGTCTCATCCCTTCAGGAGCAGGGGAAAATGAGGACAACTAAAGACACAAGGGCAAGGTTGGAGCTAGGAACCCTAACTACCATGGCCTCCACCGGACTGAGGGCAGTACAGCTGGTGGGTGCCCATTTACCACCGCTGACTGCACTGACAAGGGTCACAGCAGAGGGTCTCACACAGAGCTGGATTAAAATGTAAAACAAAATTAGTTCAGAAAAAAGACCAGACTTACTGGCCTAACAGAGACTGGAGAAACCCCAACAGCGTGGCCCCCAACACCCTTTCAGTTCAGTATTGACGTCACTGCTGAAGTTCACCCTTCAGTTAAATATCAGACAGGCACAGTGAAACAAAACAAGACCAAAGGGGCACACCAGCCCAGGAGCAAGGACCAGAAGGCAAAGAGAACAGGAAAGCTGGTAATAGGGAAGCCAAGACTTGAGAAGTGAGAGTGTTAGCATGTCATGGCATTATTAACCAGTGTCATAAAACATGTACTGTTTAATGAGAAGCTACTTTGTTCTGTAAACCTAAAGTACAATAAAAAGAAATGTCTGCCTTGAACATTATGCTCTTTGAGGAAATATCTATATGAGAATAAAGTGATAACAGCAACTAGAAACACGAGACAGAAACCACAGCGGGCAGTGAGTTTCAGTTGATGCAGGAGGAACAACTGTGGAAAGGAGGATGAGAGTGGCTGCATAACTCAAAGACTGCAATCAATGTGACTGGACTCTACAGGTGGAAACTGCTGCACTGGTGTAGCTCTGCTGTGTATGTTCTCAACAACAACAAGATAAAATTAAAGAGCAGTAATAACAAGATCACAGGAAATATGGATGGGACACTGACTGCATAAACTCCAGTAGATTGGTGTTGTTACAGTTACTCTGCTTTTGTAAAAACAACTAAACCCAGTGCAATAATAGAAAAAGAACAAAAACAGAATGTAACAAATGTCACTGAACAATATGTATAGAAATTGTTCAATGGGAGCCTGTTTTGCTGTGAATACTTTCACCCAAAATACAATAAAGCATTATTTTTTAAAAAATACATTAATATCATAAATATCTAAGGAAGTATTTCAAGTAGAAACAGCCTAAAGAGATACTATAACTAACAGCAATGTGTGATCCTGTATTGCAGTACGGACTGGGAAAAATTGGCTATAATGGACATTAATGGTAGAGTTGTCAAACTTTGTATGTGAACTGTACACTGACCATTAGTATTATATCTAAATTTTATAATGATCCTGCATTTATAGACAAGATGTCCTTATCTTTAGAAAAATACAATGAAAGTATTTAGGGACATATACATAACAGACACACACACAGACACACACACAAAACCAGACCTGTTGCCATCAAGTCAATTCCAAAGCATGGCAATTCCATGTGTTACAGAGTAGAACTGCTCCATTGGGGGTTTTTTTGGCTGTAGTCTTTAGGAAAGCAGATTCCCAGGCCTTCCTGTCAGGGAACCACTAAGTGGGTTCAGACTGTCGCTTGTTAGGCGTTAATCCAGTGCAAACTGCTGGCACCACCCCAAGCCTCTATGTATATAATAATAACGTGCTTACACAAAGTGAAGCCTGGTGGCTCCGTGGTTAAAGCACACCACCACTAACTGAGAGGTCAGTGATCTGAGCTCACCACCTGCTCCTGCACAGAAAGATGTGACAGTCACCTCCTGACACAACTGCATGGGCTCTGCTCTTTTGGTATGCTGTGTACAAAGAGGAAAGGACAGTGACAACACAGGAAAGCACTAGTAACTGATGAATCTGAAAATACAGAGGTTTGGGGTGCTATTTTTGCAATTTTGCTGTCAGAAATTATTTCAAAATAAAAGGTTGAAAACACAATTAAATTGTATGTTCCAGTCAGGGATTCAGAAATAATAAAGGTGTTCTAGACAGACATGTTCCCTGTCCTGACCAGTGTAGCAGAGACACAGATAAGTCAACAAAATGTATAAGGAACAATTACACATGGCAAGAAATGCTATTTGACTGAAGTGGAGTGCCTGAATACAACATAATGGCAGAGGTGGAACAATCTCAGCGGCAGCCACTGATGTAAAGGCAGGGTGCTGTCTCTGAGGAAATGACTTACAAGGAGGGGCAGTGGAGACCCAGGGAATGCCAACAAAGGCATATGGGACAGCATGTGCTCAGGTTGTAAAGTAGGTCCTCAGGTTTCTAACCTAAGTCTGAATGTCTAAGAAAGGGGGGAAGGGTACAGGCATCAGGGAGCCAGGGGAGCAGGAGCATAAAATCAGAACAGCCCACGGAATTATTCTGGACACACGGACATGCTTCAAACAAGAAAATAATGTGGCAGTCTGCTAGAAAACAACTTCAGCAAGGAGCAAGGCCATACTTCAACACAGAGCCCCATCTGAGCCAAGAAGTCACAATAGTCACAGGACTAAAAGGTGAGGATAACTCACATAATAGGAAGGCCAGCTACTACAGCTTCGATCCAGACAGCGTGCTTCAACAGGCAAGGGATAGAAAAGGTTCATCGAGCTCTATTAATTTCTGTGGACAGCTGAAGAGCAATCACTCCCGGACTCATCTCTGGAAGGGAACGGCAGTGATCTGGACCTTCTGAGATTTCCTTCAGAGAGGCATAAGACATCCTCCGTGAGGGACGGACAAGCCTCTCACTGTACCACAATTTCATAACCGTTTGTCAAGAATTATAGCTATGTAATGAACCTAAATTTGGAGTCTTATCACGTATATAATTGACAGAAGATCTAAAGTACCATCTGTTACCATATTTAGACTTAAGAAATCTCTAGAAATTTCCCTTTTCTCATGAAAAGAGGATCCTTGAATACAACTTTAGTAGAATAAAAAATAAATGTTCCAACAGGCTGCCAACAGCATTTTTTTCTAAAATACAACATCTGAATTCACAAATGGTCCTGGCATTTCATTACTATGTGTTCCTAAACTCACAAACAGTTCTTTCTCGATATAGTAAAGGAAAAAGTGGAATTTCTCTCTGCCTTCTTCTTCTACCTTTAAATGAACTTAATTCTACTACTTACCATTTCCTCACTTTAGCAGAAAGTGAAATCTGACTGTTGTAAATATTTAAGAAAAGTTAAGCAAATCCAAAGTTTACCTCATTTCTTAGGTGACAGTCAGTATTATATGAAGCCACTGAGTCACACTGGAAACAAGTGCTCTTAGAGTACAGTATCTGTTGAACTTGCCTTTTGTCTCATTGTTGTTTTATTCTTATGAAAAACTGATGGAATCATTAATGGATGTCAGATAGTTTACAAGTATTGCCTTCTCTACTCCTTACAACAACCCTTTGAGCATTATAATCTACATTCTGCAGAAAGGGAAACCAAAGCCTAACAAAGTCAAGGTTTTTGACCAGGGTCATTCACTCACCTAGTTACTGTTCAAACAGACCCAGCTGTGTATGTGATGGAGCAGCCTAGCTGCATCTGGAAATCCAACCTCTAAGTAAGGCAAGCCAAGCTGTCTATACTTACAAACGAATCAAGTGAAAAATACATACGCCAAAGCTGTAATACTTTCATACTTATACAGACTTACGGTTGAAATAATTTTTCCTTATATTAAGAAAATCTAATACAGAATTCTTCAGTAAACTTGCTTCTCAATTAGTATTATCCATTAATTTTGCTTTCATTTATTTGCTTTTCCTTTCCTTTTCCTTCCTTTTCTATCTCTTCCTTCCTTCATATCTTCTTCTTTTCCTTTCCTTCATCCTTATTTCTCTCTTTTATTCCATTCTGCTTTTTTTCCATCCTTTCATTTTTTTCATCTATGGCCTTTTCTCCCCAGAAGATTCATACAATAGCCATCAGTGCTATATAAGGAGACATCACACAGTCTCCTTGCACTGCTGCATAGTAAGCTGCTCTCATTTAGACATGCACTCAATGCTTTCCTAGACCACTCATCACAGAAACAAGGGCTATGTGCTTGGGGCTGCTCCCCTTCACCTCTGTCCATTCAGAAATAATATTTTTATCCTATACGTTGTCCAGCTCACACTTTTTGTTTGACTACATTTCCATCAAAAGCATGTCTACTGCTCAACATACGTTCTAAGTAGACGCATCCTTGAACTCATTTTGGCTGCACTGTCTTTGCACTTCCGTATACATTATAGCTGCACTTAGCAATATTATGCATTTGCTCACAACAAGGAAATGTCAGCAATTCATTCTCTGTCCTGATCAACTTTACTACACACTATTTTTAGATGATTGCTGGAATAAGGTTTCTTGCTCTTATGCAAATAATTTAGCAAGACTATTGTGTCTTTGCTCAAATAACACACACTTTATTCCTTTTTTTTGCCAACTGTGCAACTCCCCCTTGCCCACGTTATTTTCATAAGCACACTATGCTAACTTGTGTTTTTTCACATGTTGCTTACTTCAGTTTCTATTTCTGCTCACATGAAAACTTCACTTAAGGTAGATATTATCAACTTGAATTAATAAAAGGAAACGCTCAGTTTTGATTGTTTATTTTCTGATTACCAGGGGGCTTACCAAATTCAACACATAACTTCTTGACTATGGTATACACTTTTATTATACAATTATGATCAAAAGTAACATTTTATTTTTATTATTTTTATACATACAAGCAGGAGGTTTGAGAAAATGAAAAGAACCAAAAAATGAACAGAACGACAGGACTTACCTGTGACATGGGAGGACAGGTGAATGAGGACAAAATTCACTTTCCGAAATGTCAGGGGACGTGTGTGGTACGCACATGGGAATGCTATGCCAGGACTGTTTTACTTAATCTCATCATTTCTTTGTGTCACCGGTGATTGCATTATTTATATGAGCACATTATTTGCAGGAAAATACAGTAAGTCACTTCTATGTCCTCATTGAAACACAATCTTTGCTTTTTCTGTTAAAAGAACCAAGTGCAGTCAGTCTAACATGAATTAAGAAGATCCAGCATCATGTTTGGACACTGATCTGTAGTTTTTGATTACATGCCAGACCTCACTGATGTAAGTTAATGAGGAAATTAAAATGAGAGCCCACCTTGTTTGTTTGTTTGTTTCCCTTTAATCTGTGTCTGTACTCAACTTGGGAAACCCAGGTGGTGTAAATGTTAAGTGCTACATCTGCTAACAAAAAGGTCAGCAGTTCAAATTCTGGCACTCCTTGGAAACTCAGTGGGGTAGTTCTACTGTATCCTATAGGTTCACTATGAGTCAGAGTCACTGTCAGTCAGATTTATCTGTTTTGTTTGGTTTGGTTTGGTACTCAAGTCATATTTTTGTTGTCATGCAATGTGGACGTATGTGAAGACTGTACTTTTGAAAAATATATATGAATCATGAAAAAGGAACATTTGAGAATCCTTTTGAGAATCAGACACTCTTCCTCTTAGATATTATTGCCTTCTAACGTTTTACACTTCACACATTGCACATTGTTTTTCACATAAATGCAGAATTACTGCCTAAAGACCTAATAGGCTTTTAGAACTGACTGTCACCTACTGCTAAACATCTGAGTTCTTTAATATGTTTGCATTCCTCACGACATTGTTCGATGCCTCATAGGAAACTTTGGCTTTCTTTGGCTTTGACATTGAAGTTCATACATACTATCTAAGTCTATTTCTGTGCACTAGAAACGTCTGAATGAAATCTATTTTAGAGATACTATTGTTAACCCTATTTGGCAGTTAAAGAAAACAAGAGTCACGGAAGTTATCCCAGATCATCTGATTGGTGGGACCAGAGTTTGAAGACTTGAGTTCATGCTTCAGAGTTCATCAACTGCTTTTACATCCTTTCTGTAGTTACATTCTTTATTGGAATTAGAGCAATAAAAATAAATACAATTATGATCATCACTGTTTGAAAGCTCTAAAACTGAACCTCAGAGAGGTCAAATGATTTGCCCAAAGTCACACAGCTAATAAATGATATTAAAGTGAAAAAATGTGGCTTCTGACTTTAACATCTTTGCTATTTTACAATAACATATTGCCTCTAATGATTACATAAAAAGAGTCAGCAAATTACTGTTTAATACCATGAAGGACAACAATTATTAATACATCATTCAGAGAGATTCATTTCCTCCACGCCCAATCAGAAGCAAGCCTAATTTGTTCATTACTTTTAAATAATATATTCACAGATATATATTAAACATACAAGTCTCACATCTAAAGATGGAATGGCAGTTAATTTGTGCAGTGGAAAAGAACAGGTTAAATCCATGAGTTTTTCTAATGCTTATATTTTTAACAAGCAAGCTGGTAAGTTATCCGCTGATTTCAGACAACAAGCAGAAAGTAATAAATGTCTAAGCTTTCCAAATCCTGCATGTTCTATCACCAAACTCAGCTACCACCAAAACTCGTCAGCCAAGGCAAACAATATTTGTTTAACAAACTGATGTGTAAACCAAAAAACAATCTTGGATTCCTGTCAGTTCTATGTATTGTGGCCTCAATTATGTCTTCCACATTCTTCTCAAAAGGAGCAGACATAGAGGGTTACATTCCAGCTGCTAGCTAATTCTGGTGAATGATTGACTCCTTAACACATCCACAAAATATTCTGATGATTGAGAGCACAAACTCAAGGTTTAAACCAGAATTTGTAGCCTTGGTGTATACCAGTTTTACATGTATTTGCTTAAATATTCACGTGTGACTTTAGAGCTTCAAAAGAATAAATAACAATGGTGAGCCAACGTATAGATAGGAGAAAATATTCTAATGTCACAAAGTCAGGCAGCTGCCAATGATGCACTAAAAATCAAGCTTCCTCAGTTCAGATTAGGATTCTTTCTACTGCACCGCACTACAACTTTATAAATCCTTCACAGTTGGGCTGGTCTTCTCTTCTCAATAAGAGAAGAATATACAGAAAGTGGAGACTATGAATCCTAACACTGCCACATACTTTAGAATGTGAATTCTTACCAGACTGTGAGTGCAGGGTGGCTCACTTATAATAATTACCCAAGTACTGCTAACACAGAGCCTGATTGTTTCCCTTCAAATCATTGAGCTACTTAGTTTATCAAAGATATAGACCTGATCATTTGATTTAACCGAATAACAAAAAACTCCTCAATCTGAGGCTGTCTTTATTCTTAATTTATTTTAATATGCACAATTAGGAACTGGAAATTTCCAAAGACAGACCATTACTGATTAAGGCATTCCCTGTGCTAGAGTGGAAGGATTTCTATTTGCTATCAGATACTGAATAACTGATTGTTGACACTTTGTTCAAAGGACCTATTCTCTGAATTTGGGTATTATCATACACAAAATCAGGAAAACTATAACAAGTTTAGGAGATTCAATAATTCCAAACATTCCAAAGATATCCTGCCTTTTGATAGCTGAGAATGCAGAGGAAAGACTTTCCACATATGCAGGTTATATATAAGATATTACTTGCCTAGTTTATTATATATGCATGTTTATGCTAATAGTGAGCCTATCTTAATGAAATTTAAATCAATCAAATATATGTTTATTAAATAAAACTTGACATGATGGTCACATTTAACTTAAACTTCTGTATAAAAACACCTTTATTCAGAAGAAAGAGTAAAAGGAGGAAAAGAAGCAGTGATTTCAACAATAACAACAAAGAATCCTCTATTTTGCCAAGCCAGTGACAGACATTCAGAACATGCAACTCTACTCTCCAAGTAATTCACCATCCTTGGGGTAAGAGATGAGGAACATGACTACTAAGATTCAAGTTCTGCGTTTAGAAATTATGTAATATTTCTTTCCACAACTATGAGATTTGGAGGCTTTTTGTTGTGGGGGTGGGGGACATGGCATCTGGGGAGAATGCTGCAGATACAACTGAGGAAAAGATGTCTAGAAGCCTGGACCATGAGGCAAAAAATCTGAGTTTTGGCCATAATTTCTGCACTTACTAGTTGTAAAAACTTGAATGAGTCACACAGTTCCCACCACTCTCACAGGGCTGCTGAAGGGGAGCTGAAATGAAAAACTATAACGGGTCTTACAGACAGGGACCTGCATGTATCCTACTCTTCAGGGAAAAGCAGCTATTATACAAGATTTTCCTGAGATGATCTTTGCCTCAGGACTTGCAGACATCCCATTCCCAGAGCACAGAAGTCTGGTTACAGTAGATGACCTTTCTCCAAAGTGTTCATAACTGGCTATGCTTCCTCCAGAAGCTCTATCCTCTTGTACCAGCTCTACATATCATTAAGGAAAGATATATCCTGACTCCTAAACAGGAAACCTAGTATTTACACATGAAGTTTTTTTAAACATACATAAACCTAAGCTCAGTCTCTGGGGATTCTGATTAATTAGGTCTGGGTTGGGGCTACAGCATCAGTCTTTTGTACAAAAACACACTTTAAAAAAAAAAAAAATACTCCATAGGTAATTTGGATTCAGAACTCACTTCCTTCCCTGATCCTTACCCAGAGCTAAGAACTGCTGATTAAGATGAAATCTACTTACTGTTAAGTGCAACTAAAAGCATAGAGTTAATTGTCCTAAGTACTTAAAATAATTGATGAGGTCTTAGAAGTTGTTGTTCAAGACACATCACATAGTTTGAAGAATTTATGGTAGCAGAAGTCTCCGTTTATGTAACAACTAACAGAAAACAAAAAGTATAAAGAAGGAAATGAGTCAGAATCAACTTGACAGCAGTGGGTTTCATTTTAGTGTCCTCACTGAATTTAAGTAGCAGTTGTTAGCTTGGATATCATAAAAGACTGTGAAACCTAAAATGGTGTAATATTTATTAAAGCACACATGTAGTTCCCACTGTGCATTTAAACATCAAATCAAAACTATACCCACTGCTGTCAAGTTAATTCCGGCTCATAATGGGATTATACGACAGAGCAGCACTCCACCACAGAGTTTCCAGCGAGCACCTGGCAGATTCCAGTTAAACACCAGTGTATCTGAAATGCATCCACTGTAAATCAGCTGGACATATTCAGTTCTCACCTTTCATGTTTGTTTACTATATACTTTGAAAGCTATAGTTTCAACCAAAAAAAAAAAAATCACTATTTAATTCTTTATTAAATTAACTATCTCTAAATTTCTAATTAAAATTCTTTTAAGTATGTTTCAGCTGATATACTCAAGTCACCAGAAGATTTAGAAGGAATCAAGAGGTTTTTTATAACATGCTTCAAGTTCTAGAAAATTCAATATATCTAAAATATAATCTTCATCTTTCCTAGGAGCCCTGGTAGCTCAGCTGTTAAAGCACACAGCTGCAAATCCAAGTCAGTGGTTCAAACCTATCAGTCACTCCACAGGATAAAGATGTGGCATTCTGCGTCCATAAAGATAAAGTCAAAGAAACCATTGCTCTCAAGCTGATTTCGACTGATTCCAACTCAGAGTGATCGTACTGGATACAACACAGCAGCCCCATGACGTTTCCAAGTCTGCTCCCCTTTTGTTTAGCAGCCTAGCGCCTTAATCACGGCACACCAGGACTCTTTTCCCAGAAAGATTACAGTCTTGGAAACCCAATGGGACAGTTCGACTCTGTCCTGTAGGGTTGGTATTTGTCAGAATCCACTCAACCAGCAATGAGTTTGGGCTGAAAGCACAGATACCATTTTTGAGTGATTTGAGAGAAAACGCAAAGGTTAAGAAAGAAGAAAATATAATGAATACCCTTGGGAGAAAAGAGTCTTTTTTCTTAGTTAGCAAAGATTTAGCTTTGCCTTTTATAACCATTTCCAAAGTCTAGCTGACTACATAGGATTAGTTCAGTTCCCTATATTTTGACGTTTCTTGTTTAAATTCAAGATAAAGGCAGAGAAAGGTGGTGTCTGGGCACAGCTGCATCAAACAGCATGAAATGAGCCCCAGTAGAGCAGCCCAGTCACCAGGAGCAGCCAGCACACACCAAATGGGGAGTGATTAATGCATGCTCTACCAGCTAGAGAGTCTAATTAAATAACAGTGGTTAATTACCAATTAGTATGTGGCTTGTGTAGATAGACGCATTTAGACTTGTCAGATGTTAAAACGAACACTGAAAAAAATCAAAGCTCTGTCATTTCAATGATCTATTTAAAAAATGATGCATCAGAGGTTTTTTTATCACTATCCTGTGTCTAGCTAAAATACATATTGAAGAACTTGTTTTAAAAACTGCAGTCCTCAATGAATTTAAGTAGCAGTGTTACCTTTGATGTCATAAAAGACTATGAAACCTAAAATGGTGTGATACTTATTATAGCGCACATGTAGTTCCTATTGTGCCTTTAAACATCAAACCAAAACCACTGCTGTCGAGTTGACGTCAAGTCATTATGGCACTACAGGACAGAGGAGAACTCCCCCACAGAGTTTCCAGGGAGCACCTAGCAGATTCAAACTGCTTACCTTTTGGGTAGCAGCCATAGCACTTAACCACTACACCACCAGGGTTTTCACTGAAACACCAGTGTATCTGAAATGTATCCACAGCAAATCAGCTGGACACATTCGGTTCTCACATCTTTCATGTTTATTGATTATACACTTTGAAAGCTGTAGTTTCAACCCAAAAAGAAACACCGTTTAGTCAACCCAATGACAAACACGCAGAATAAGCAAATCTGTTCTACGTGGGGATGGGGTTGAAGGAGCATCACCACCAAGACTCAGGTTCCAGTTTTGGAAATTATTTAAGATTTGCCTCCACAACTATGAGGCTCAGGAGGTTTTTTGTTTTTTTGGTTTTAGTTTTCTTTCTTCTTTTTTTTTTTTTTTTTTTGCCATCTGTAGGTTAAAAAGAAGCACCTGTCTCCACATTACTAAGAAAGGAAAGAGGAAAGGGAGCAGGGGGGATGAGAAGATGCTTGACAAAGCACACAGCATACAGGTAACATCATTTACTTTCAATTATTTATCATTTTAAAACACACACACACACACACACACACACACCCAAGGCTTCATGAATAATGCATTCTTCTTTTGTGAAAATTGCAGGTAGAAATATTACACCTATGCTCCTCAACAAACAGCTCGATGCCCATCTTAACTAAGCATTCTTTATTCAGAACCTCACCAAACCAACCAACCAAATCTCTTTCATATCTCCTTGGTGACAGTAATACATTTGCCTCCTTAAAACAAAGAGTCATAAGCAAAAGAGAACACTCTAAAATCATGATACACATGCATGGCAGGAGGCCTGAGGTTGAAGGAAGAACCTACAGCACAGTTTCTCAATTATCAGGCCTGAAGAGCAATTTAGTAGAAATCATCAAGGAGGGTATGGCCCTGGGTACCACTGACACCTAGAGGAGTCTGAGAGGTTGCCAAGCACCCTCAGGTGATAAGGGATGTGTCCTAATTTATGAGGCCTGCTTGTAGGGCTCAGGGTGCTCTGCCACTGCTTCTCACCATCCAGAGAGAAGGAACCCCTCTGGCAGGACCCCTTCTTGTCCACACCCCTTCAGGGACTTGGCTCTCCGTTCACCTCCACCTTCACCGCAATTCGCTTTGAGAAGAAGAAAGAAAATGCTCATTTTCTAAGGAGGAGAGGGAAAGATGGCAAGAAATCAGGGTGAAGATTTAATTGGGAGGTCAAAAATGTTGAAACACAATAAAAATGTTCCCATTCAGATCTAGTTTAAAATACTTACTGCTTGAAATGTAAACTAATGTTATGAAAGCTCCAAAGAGAGAGAGAGAGAAATGAGCAGACCAAATCTTTAAGCCGAGTAAAAGTGTGACTGACTTAAAGAGAAGAAAAGTGAAGAGGGAAAAAGAAAACAGGACCCATTCCTAGGACAGAAGGAAAGACAGGTGACTGCTGTGGCCACTGGGATCAAGCTGTTCCCCGCTGAAACTGAGCAGAGTGAATTCCCAAAGCTAGACCAGGAGGAGACCAGAGCTGAAAGAAACACCCTTGCCCCTGCGGTGTAGTGGTTGCCTGCTACAACTGCTAACCAGAAGGTCAGCAGTTCGATTCCTCCAAGCCCTTCTTGGCAACCCTTGGAAACCGTGCAGGGCAGAATTTTATCTGCCCTATCAGATTATTACGAGTTAGACTCGACTCTGTGGGCATGGGTTTTGTTTTTTGATTGTTCTAGCGACTGCAAAGGTTAAACTCTCACCGGCTGAGCAAGAGACCGACAGTTCGAGTCCACGAGCGGTTCCACAGGTGAAAGACATGGCGGTCCGCTTCCATAAAGAAGTGCAGCCTTGGAAACCCCGTGAGGGACTTCTACTCTGTTATGTAGGTCGCTGTGAGTCAGAACCGACTCCATGAAAAGGGGTTTGGTTTGGGGTACCTTGGGGCCTGAAGGAAATGGCTCCATCTGCAGGCTAGGAGTGGACATCTGGCCTCCTGAGAAAAAGGAAAGAAATAAGAACCCTACTGAACAGCACCAGACGGAGAAACAGGTGGTTAGCGCGGTCAGGGGTCTGAAGGCCAGGCGGCCAAGGGTGCTCTCAGGGAAGCAGACACTACCACCCACCTTGCAGAAAACAAACAGTTGTCAGGAGGAGGATAGCACCGTCAATGAACAGTTTACCAATTCCTTAAAAGCCCCAAAACCAACCCCACCGCTGTCAAGTCAGCTGTGACTCCTGTCAGTCTCACGTATGACAAAGCAGAACCGCCCCACGGGGTTCTGTAGGTGTTGGCGATGAACACTGACTAACCAGGCATTGCTGTGAGAGCCAAAAAATACGTTTCTGAAGAAGTCCAACCAGAATGCTCCACGGAAGTGAGGATGACAAGACTTCAGGTCACATAGTTTGAACATGTTGTCGGGGGACCAGTCCCTGAAGAAGGACCCCATGATTGGTGGAGGGTCAGCCCCGAAGAGGAAGACCCTCGATGAGAGAAACTGACACAGCGCTGCAACCACGGGCTTACACCCGGCGACGAGTGTGAGACCGGAGCAGGACCGGGCGCGGCTTCGGCTGCTGCCAGTGCGGCTTCTGGGGGTGGAACTGACTCGACCGCACCGCCACCAGCAGTCCGGACCCACAGATCACCAGGGCTTTCTTCTAAGGCACCACTGAGTGGGTTCAAACATCCTGTAAATTAATAACTAAGCGCACTGTTTGTATCACACAGGGACCCAACAGTTCGTTACCGAGTATTTTCAGTTTCATTACTGTTTTTAGAGAGTGGAGACTGCACCTGTGTCGTACATCTAAGCTAGCGGATTTCTGTAATGAAACCTGCCCACCCCACCCCACCCCCCAAATCCGCTATATCCAGATTTTCTAGCACTAGGGTATCCAAACGAATTGTATATTTGTGGGGTGGAGCTTTAGTGTTTTTGTTAAGGTGTTTACTTTTATATGGCAAATAAACCTCCATTATAGTACATATTTAACTGACTACTGGGATTTATTTTAGGAAGAAAGTCACTATTTATTTTACTGTTACTATGATAAAAGGCATTCGTAGTTCCTGAAATGTAATTTAAACACAAACTTTAGATCAGCATACATGGGCAATTGCAGATGTCCTGTATAACTAAATCCTGGCAAGTCACCTCTGTCTGTATACCCCGGCTGTCTTGGGTACAAATATTTATCCACAGTGCCCTCTAGCTGTTTTAGCTGTCATTTCAACACAGAAAAAAACGTGACAATCCTCTGAACAAAGGGTCCTGAAACTAAACCACTTAAGAATTTTAATCGGGAGCATACCAAAAAATATGTGAGTTTACTACACAGTCAAAAATTAATCACTGTTCACTAATCATGACACAAAATTATATATATTCCTTGAAAAATCAGTAATTGATACCTTCCCTGGTTTTTGTTCTTTTTTAATTATGGACATCAGCATGAAAACAGTCATCATGGACTTCACACAGCCTTTTTCCTCTTTTTCAATTTTCTGGAAGTCCAATTTCCTCTCTTTTAGATGATGCATTACTTCCTGGACAGATCTAGTAGCTAGTAACAGAAGTAATATCAGCCAGAGAGAATGATTTTTTTCCATGGTAACTTCATCTTCTGTGTCTCCAGTCTCTGGTTTATACATTATTACTGTGGTCACCCAATTTATTCCCCCAAACTGAGCTGCTAAGCTTTTTCAGATGCCCCTCAACAAATAAAGCCTCCAAAATGGAGCTAATGAGCAGGAAATATGGCAGGCTTTGTGCTGTTCTCAGGCTAACTGCAAGATAATCTACTTTAGGGTTAATTAATTATATTATTTTCACAGGCTTACCACAATATTTCACAGAACATGGAAAAAACACATCAACAAATAGCGATTGTAAAAAAAAAAAAGATCAGAGCAAGAACAGCAAAGAAAATTAGGAAAGAAAGAAAAGCACTAAGATAAAAGCACAACGTTAGGGAAAGAAAAATAAGAGTAGTACCCAAGAGACAGAACGACAAGTGTCCATTTTCCTTGCTGCGTCTAGGAGATTAACCATCAAATATAGGGCAGTACACTACCCAGGGATTCAGCCAGTGTTACGTCTCTTTTAATCAAGCAGAAAGCTATTTGTACTTATTAAGGAATATCAGGTTGGCTTTGCTACCTAGCACAGTGGTTTCAAAGCACAGGCCTAGAACAGTAGCAGCATCACCTGAGAACTTGTCAGAAGTGGAAGTCTCAGGCCCACCCCAGACCTTCTGAGTCAGAGTGTCTGTGTTTAACAAGCCCTCCAGTTCCCTCAGAAACCCTCATGGCACAGTGGTTACGAGTCTGGCTGCTAACAAGAAGGTGAAACAGTCTGACTCTACCGGGGGCTCCTTGGAAACTCTATGGGGCAGTTCTGCTCTGTCCTGTGGTGCACTGTGAGCTGGAATCAACTCTACAGCAACGGATTTGGTTTTGGTTCTCCCAGGTGCTTCCAATGCACACTGCAGTTCAACATTTACTAGTACAGTAAAAACAACCAAAGCCAAAGCAGCACATTGCTGTCGAGTCAGTCCTGACTCGTAGCAACTCTACAGAGCAGAGCAGAACTGTCACCAGAAGGTTTCCATGGAGTGGCTGGTGGATTCCAGCTGCTAACGTTTAGGTTAGCAGCCAAGACCTTAACCACTGCACCACCAGGGCTCCCTACTTGGAGACCAATTTCAGAAAACTGGGTGTTCAAATTTTGTGAAGAGACTGAGCAGCCTGAACAGGGGTGTCACTTTCCTTATCTTTGGAATACAGATAATCATATCACCTGCCACAGGGAATGAACTCCCTGATGCCATCAGTGTTTAAGACTAGTCACTCATTCATGCTTTCAACAAGTATTTGTTGAGCAGTGTGTTGTTGTTTTTCGGTCCTATGCCGTCAATTCCAACTCATTGCCACAACACAGACAACAGAACAAAACGCCGCCTGTTCATGTGCCATCCTCACAATTGCTACTATGTTTGAGCTCCCTGTTGCAGCCACAGTATGGATCCATCTCACTGGGAGTCTCTCTTTTTCACTGGCCAGCATGTTTCCTCTCTGTGGAAAAAAATAACTGCTCTATCAGTGAACAAAACAGAAGAAAATCTTTGCTCTCCTGGAGCTTATATTTGAGTGGAGTAAGACATACACTAAATAATAAACATATTAAACAAATACACATTGTAATCAATAATAAATAGTCTTAAGATAAATAACTAAGCAGGGTAAGAGGGTTGAGGAGGGCTGAAGGGCAGGGCTGAGAGGCCGCTTAATCAGAGGTAGCCCGAGCAGGCCTCAGAGGCAAGAGACATTTGAGCCAAGGAGGAGACTCAAACACCAGCAGGTGGTCTCCTGCACCCTCGGAGCCTAAAATCCAAAGAGACACTGCCAGCCTCTGTCTAAGCCTGCCCTCTGCTATGAGCCGAGCACAGTGACTCCCCACGGGAGACTGATGTCAATGCCACAGAGCTGCCCTTCCAACTCTTCCCCTCAGGTTCGCGTTTGTGAAAATATTAGGGATTTTATGCCAAAAATCACTGCTGGCAATCTGAAGAACACAAATCATGAAACGAAGCATATATTTCTCCCAGGACATCAAAATGAATACCATATTCTGGGAAACAAAAACAGATACACCACTGTGACTAGTTTTCTGATCATTCACCTGAATCTCTGGAATACAGTGTACGGTCACCATCAGATTACCCTTCCTACAAAGCTTCTCCTACACAAAATACAGACATCAGTGTCAAAAGTTCCTAGTTTACATTTAAGTTTCACAGAAACAGGCTTTAGAAACTGAGTCTTATAAAGCTCCCAGTGACATTTTTCTACATTTGTCTTTATTATTTTGATTTCCTACTATGTATAGACTGACACACTTGTATTCTTTACACAAGGTAAGTAGCTGTGTTTGTTTTTAGGGTATATAAGGTGGTCTGATACAAATACCACTGGCTATCAGAGGACCAGAGTTCAGCCTCAGTAGTTAACTCACCCTGAGCACTTAGAGTCACTTGCCTCTACTATAAATTAAGAGAGTAGATGGAGTGGTGTTCAGTCTTCTGCTAGCATCCCCATACCTGAGGGAAATGACATACTTCCACAGGATCAGATGTTCACTAGGACATTCCACAGGCTACAAATAAGAGGGGTAGGATGTCTATTTGAAAAACTCCTACAGAAAACTCTGATATATTCTAGAAGCCACGGTGGGCTGTAATATCACTGCCATTTTTCAACACCATGGCTATAGGCACTCAAAACTTCTGGTCACAGTCTCCATTACAGCTAATCTCCAGGCCAACCCTGAGACCTGTAGCCAACAGGCCAGTATCACTGCTACGACTGTCTCCAGTACCACCATTTCTGCTCACACTTCTACGCTTTACTACTACGACTCCTACTGTTACTGTTTGGTTGAGTGCATACTATAGGACATTGTGCCAAGTACTTTGCCAATACAATTGTGGTTATAATGCTTCAGTCTACAAACTCAAGTCTAAAAAACAATCACTTTATTTACAGAAATTTCTGTCTGTTGCTCACATACTGAGAGGAAACTGAAACTTAATTTTGGTCAAGATAAATCCAGCCTCTCAGCAGCACAGATATTAGTATTCCCCAGAGAAGCAAAACTAGGCTTGTTAGGAGAGAGAGAAAAATGGTGCTAGACAGTGTGATGGTTAAGGTTATGTGTCAATTTGTCTGGGCCATGATTCTCAGTAATCTGGAAGTTAGGATGCAGTCTGGAGGACAAGGAATGATGTAATCACCTCCATGACAGGACCTGTTATAAGCAGCCAATCAACTGAAAGGGAGTCTCCTTGAGGATATAGCCAGTATTCAATATAAGTGGACCTTCTGGCAAAGCTTGCTACCTTTGGTTCCCTCTAGAACCTACAGCTAGCTCTCTTCATCTGATCTCTAGTTCTTGGGACTTGAGCTAGCAGCTTACTGCTAGCCTTGGGGTTCATCAGCCTCTGCAGCCTGTAAACCCAAGGCCTGCCATCTGACCTGCCAATCTCGGGTTTTTCAGCCCCTGCAGCTATGTGAGTCAGGAGAGACCACCAGCCTGACCCATGAGCCTCAGACTTTCTAGCCTCTATCACCTTGAGAGCCATTTCCTTGATATAAATTTCTCCATAATACATTTGGAAACTCTCATGGAGTTGAGGTTAAGAGCTACAGCTACTAACCCAAAGGTCAGGAATCCCAATCCACCAGGCACGCCTTGGAAACTCTATGGGACAGTTCTACTTTGTCCTACAGGGTCACTAAGAGTCAGAATCAACTCGGTGGCAATGGATTTGCTTTGGGTATATGTATATATTTGTATACAACACTGGGTTTGCTTCTCTAGAGAATCCAGCATAAGAGATTTGGCACTGAGAGTGGTTCTAGGGAAACAAAATTGTAAAGATGAATTTTCCAAATTGGTTCTGAATTCTGGTAAGTCTTAACGCTGTTGTGACTACTTCCAGAAGTAAAGACAGCACTGCTAATCCATGGCGTTACTTGGCTTACACAAAAGCATCACCAACAGATGACGTATTGGTGAGAGTCAGGCTCTAGGTGATCGCATACTTGATATCTTTCTGGAATTTTGTCATAATGAGAAATAATAAGGAAGTCGGCTGGTTGTTCCTTTTTTTGCTATGCAAGCTGGTAAAAGACAGAGACGACGTCAGGGCTTCATAGTCATGGCTCAAGCACCACAGCAGTGACCTCAAAATTTCCATTTGTACTTTGAAGGAAAGATATTATTTCTTGTAGAATTGCTATTGCCAAAAACCAAATCCAGAGTCCTACTAGAAGAGGAGCTGAATTGCAACACCGATTGAATTCCCAACCTTAAATGGTATCTGAAGTTTAAAGCAAGGGCATTGCTTGAGAAGATAGGGGATCTTGAAACTGGGGGTGGGGACATAAGGACAGATAATCAGGAAGCCGGAGACACTGAGACCCTAAATTACACTGACTCACTCCTGCCAACAGAACCAGCCCTTTGACTCCCATCTGAAGAGACCAATCCATCTTTGTTGGCTAAGCCATTCTCTGCAGTAACACCATTAACCTCTCCACTGTCATCTGGTGAATTAACTCATTGTGGCTGAAGGGCCTTTGTCTGAGTCATGGTTTGGGGCATCACCTGAGGCAGATGCCTTTCAAGATGTTGCTTTATGTTTTCAGAACAAATTCCTACTGCCCATTTTTGCTTCTAGACCTATAACTAGACTTAAGTCCCACCAAGTCTCAAAAGCTGAAGTACACAGTATGACCAGAAGGCTATGAACTACACTCCAGAAGAACTGCTTGACTTTTCTAATACACACAAACAGAATCCTGGGGATCATGTTAAAGAGGATTAGAGTGAGATGTAACACCCTCACTCCGGTTACAGTCCTGATCCAATGTAAGGGAAGTTTCCCTGGGTTGTGGCCTGCATCACCTTTTAACTTACAAGAGATAAAAGGAGAAAAAAGAGAGCAGAGAGTCAGGGACATCAAACCACCAAGAAAGAAGCACTGGGAGAGAAATGAGTCCTTTGAACCCAGGGTCCCTGTGATGAGAAGCCTCTATATCAGTGGAAGGTTCATGACAACAAGCTTCCCTGAGAGTCAAGAGAGACAGGAAGCCATCCCTGGGCACTGGCACTCTGAATCTGGACTCCTAGCCTCGTAGACTGTGAGGGAATGAATTTCTGTCTGTTAAAACTATACATTTGCAGTATTTCTGTTATAGCAGTACTAGATGACTAAGACAGAAATTTGGTACTAGCAGTGGGTTGCTGCTCCAACAGATACCTAAAATATAGAAGTGGTTTTGAAACTGTGAATGGGTAGAGGATAGAAGAATTTTAAAACACCTAGTAGTAAAAGCCTACATTGCTTGCAGACACTGTTGGTGAAATTAGGGACATCAAGGCAAGGGAGGAGAGCTGTCACACTGGAGATGGTGCAGATGGACAGAAGCAAACAGCAGGTGCAAAAGCAGACTAGTGTAAGCAGCATGGGAGCTGACCCACAGAGCAAGAAAGCTGAGCATTTGGGGGCAGGAGACTTCCTCGTGGAGTGAGATGCCTCTGGGCACTTGTCAGTGGAGCTAGGCTTACCAATACATTGAGCAAGGGTGCTATGTGCCTTCCAGCTGAAGTTTACTAGCCAGATGGGACACCTCCAGGCACTTATCAGTACAGCTAAAGACCTTTGAAACACTTGCCTGAGCGGGCAAATTGCAGAGCTGGCCACCAAAGACCTGAGGGCTGAGAGGCCAAGGAACCAGTAAGTAAAAGTGGAAGAGACAGGAGCACAGGAAGCAGACCTGTTTCAATCTCAAAAGGTAGGGCCACAGCCTATGGAGTCTCAAGGGTACAACCATGGGCAGCTGGTGTCATTACTAATCTTACGTTGTGGTGGTGAAGGGGGTTTAGAACATGACTGCGGTGTCCTCAGGCTTCACACAGTGAGCAAGACACAGGTCTTCTCATTTCTAAGAGCCACAATCCCATCTCAAGGGTCTCTTGTTTTCCCTATGCTATTCCCCCACAAGGCTTGTAAAGTACAAAACCCTTTCTCAGGAGCTCTCACAGGTTAATGTCTTAATGCCTAACTTTCCCTCTTGCCTGGTTGTTTCAGCTCACAAAACCACTCTATGAGACAAATATTGTCATCTTTATTTTGCAGATAAGTAGACTCAAGCTTACAGAGGGAAAATCATTTACTAAAGGTCATTCAGCAAGCGAGTGATTGTAAATTCTGGGAACTCTCTAACTCTTTGGAATTCCCTATTAACTGACAGACTCTGAAGTTAGTCTTTATAATGCCTGGAGTTGGGAACCTACATGGCAGTGTATCTGCAGTGGCTCCTGTGTGCCCACAGACACTCTAGCGCAGCTTTCCTTGTGATCAGACAACTCGCATGACCAGACTGCAACCTTTATTTTCTGGTTTACATTTATATTTCAGTTCTTTGGCTGAGTCTAGATGTCTTCTTTGAATGCCATGTATCTGATAGGAGCCCTGACAACCTTTTCATTCCTTGTCTTTCTCCTTTCCAGGGTCTGAACAACTTTGTTTATGTAGTTCACAAGTAGTAATTTAAGTCCTACATCTAGAAGGCAGAACTATAATCCTACCTGCTAAATGATGGGACACAGAACCAATTGACATGGACTTTTTTTTTTTGTGAGCAGTACCTCATCTAACAGATTCCATAATGCTTTGAACTCCAACCTGAACTACTGCCCTAGAAGCCAGCCCCATCCCTAATAAGAATACAGTCTCCTTACCTTCCTCTCTTACTTGTTGCAGCTAAGATAAACACTCACATCCCAGAATCTGTGAGAAGCAGTGACATCACAATGAGTTCAACCCAAAAGTGCAGTGCTATATTCCTTTTATATCATAAAAGCATGGGCTTTGGTTTTGAACTGATTTGTATACAAATCTGAGCTCCACTTCTTAATAGGTATGTGATCTTGAGCAAGTTATTTAGCCTTTCTGAGGCTCTGTTTCCTCATAGGTAAAATACAAATAATGATAGCATCACTGATACCAATGAGAAGAATAATAGTCCTACTAGTCCACACTGTGATATCTATAAGGGCTCACAGCAAAATGTGAATGACGAGCTACCTATAAAGTGTGGACAGCAAGCAGTCAGCAAATACGAGTGGCAATAATGATAAACAGACAATACCGGTTCTAATTTTTCAAACCTGACAAGAATGAGATAAATGAGGAATGAAAAGGAAAATGTGAGAAGTCAGACATCTTTAACAAAGGAGTAGATAAGTAATCTCAAATCTGAAAACCAAGACCCATTGCCATCAAGTTGACTCCAACTCACAGCGACTCTATAGGACAGAGTAGAATTGCCCCACAGGGTTTCCGAGCAGCAGTTGGTAGATCTGAACTGCCAGCCTTTGGGTTAGCAGTCAGACACTTAACCACTGTGCCAGAGGGGTCCTAAACGACCACTCACGTCAGTTTGTCACACTGTGATCAGCTGCATGTTGTCACGACACCAGAATGTATCACACTAGTACTCAGTATTTCAGATAACAGTAGAGTCATCAGGGGTGGACAATTGTCAGCAGAGCTTCTGGACCAAGACAGATGAAGAAGAAAGGCTTGTCGACCTACTAAATATTAACCCCTGAATACCCTGTGGATCACAACAGGACCAGCTAACAGTGCTATGGGTCACAGAGTCTCCACGAGTTGACGCCAAGCTGATGCCAGCTCCTCAGTTGCACTTCACATTCAGCCTCCTGTCTCTATACCAAACAAAGAAAGACACTAAACTAAAACAGGCACCTGTGCACCTGTACATCAGGTTCTCCTGCTTTGTTGCAGTTTTTAGATGGAGACAACCACATGGAAAGAGAAGTCTCCAGAAAATTCTGGTGCAGGCATGTGAATCTTAAGAGGTTTATGTGTGCAGGCTTTGCAGTTAAATAGATATGGACTCTATTCCATTTCTACCATTTCCCAGTTTATCTGACCTCTCTTATCTATAACCTCTAAAGTTTCTTGTGTCAGGCAGAAAGCACTAGAAATCCTACTCAAAACTAGCTTCTACAGAAGGGGCATTCATAGGCCCCAGGAATCCCAGGGAAGCTTCAACAAATGACACATGGGAAGGTCAGAGATGAAGAACCCTCAAGAACCATTGGAACCATAGACGTTGGTAAGAGCCGCTTCCCCCCCCCAACTCTTGCATCAGCTCTCTGTATTGTCAGTTTAATTTTCTCTCACTAAGACCAGTAACTATGGTCAGTTAAAGCTCCAGAGCTTCAGTTACTAGCTGAAGCTGAAGTTCAGAAAATTGCCAAGGAAGTGCTTCAGTTAGCTAAGGTTGGATCATATACTCACCTTTGATTCAACAAAATATAACCGGTAGGGTAGGATTATTGAAGAACGTGGCTTCTCCTGTACGAGGGCAAGAGGAAGGTTGATACTGGGCAGAAAATCCTAGAAGTATCTACTAAATCGGTATATTTAAATTGTTGAAAATAATGCTTACAAAAATACTTAATGATATGTTTACGTGAACAGTTGATGCATTACACTTAGTTAAAATGGGTAAAAAAAAATGTATACAGAGTATGATCTCAACTTTAGAAAGCATAATACATCCTAGAATCACTTCAAAAATGCACTAAAATAGTGCTTCTCTTGAGTAACAGGATAATGGATGATTTTTATTTTCTGATAAATGTTCTTACTACTCTCTGATTTTTTTTTTCCTAAAAATAGGTCTATATTACTTTTACTTTCAGGAAGAAAGCAATAAAAAATCTCTGTTGTTGTAATTGTTGTTTTAATATCACTGTATTTGTTTCAAAGAGGCCCAGGGGCACAGTGGTCAGGAAGAACTCAGCTGCTGACCAAAAGGCCAGTGGAGCAAACTGACCAGCTGCTCCAGAGGGGGAAAGATGTGACAGGCTGCTTCTGAAGAGATTTACAGCCTTGGAATCCTATCAGGCAGTTCTATTCTGTCCTCAGGGTCACTTTGAGTCAGAACTCAGTTTATAAGCCTAGTAACAGACTGAAACAAAAGTTCTATGAATCTTCTGCTGACTTTGATGGGAACAGTGAAAGCTGTGTTGAGAAAACGGGCTCTTATTTAGAGATAGAGCAACAGGGAGTTTTCAGAAATGACCTATTAAAATCACATAGGTTGTTATTTTATAAATCACATTACCATAAATGTTTCAGTGATGTTTGGGTTGTTAACATTTTATTTTCTTATTACCTGTAACATCTGATCATTCAATATTTCACAGATCTAACATGGTCCAGATTGGCAGTACATGCTTGCTAATAAGACTGTTAACTACTGGTGTTGCTGCCACCCTTAGATGGTCATTCCAGTTGTTCTGAAAATTAGCCAGTGAAAGCCTGATGGACTTTATGAACCACGACAATGTTTTCCAAATTACTTCCTTTGGACATGTAGTCAGAAGAGAACAATTGCTGGAGGAAGATATCAGGTTTGGTGAAGGAGAAGGCTGGTGAGGGTTAGGAAGCTCCTTGGTGAGATGGTCTGGTAGAGCAGCCGCAGTGATGGACTCCACCATGCCAGGAATCATGGGGCGGACACTGGACCTTTTCTTCCTTTGTACAGAAGGCCAGCATGAGTTGATGCCAACCAACTATCTATCTGTCTATTTGTCTGTCTGTCTGTCTGTCTATCTATCATTAATAAGGAGTCCCTGGGTAGTGGGGATAGTTAATGTACTTGGCTGCAAACTAAAAGGTTGAAGATTCAAGTCCTACATATTATGGAAGTTGGACCTAGAAAGTCCTAAGGCCCTTCATAGCACTACCATTCCCTGACTCTGTGACTCAGTGAATGTGAATGACACACAGCTGAGATCCTTATTAGGTGACAGAGATACCTGAGTTCACAAGATCCTCTATCAGTAAGAAAACCACCACTAACCTCAGCCACTGCTGCAGCCCCCACCTTCTCCTCTCCTGGTATTTCAGAAGCCTTCCTTCAGTGCTCCCCAGATGCCTGGACACAAGGAAATACCTACTCAAGAGCGGTAAGGGCACCCTGCTCATGTGTATTTCCTGGGAAGCCTAATCAAAGAGTAACAGAAAGAGACATTTTACTAAATTCCTCTTGAGTTCATTTTAACTTCATAAAGCACTAAGTGTATAATAATGCTAATTTTCATGGACAATGTAGCATTTTGTAGTGGAATTAGAGATACATTCTGAAGAAAGAGTAAGAAATCTCTCAAGCCAGGGCACCGTGCTTTTATTGCTTTTCTGCTATTAACTTGCTCTGGGACTTTGAATAAGTCCCTTAAGCCCATGTCTGCTTCATTTTTAGCTAATTTGTAAGATAAGGAATCACACTTACCAAATACCTCACAGAGACATACTGAAAAAATAATGAGCTAACATACACAGGCAAGATGCTTTGAGATCTTTGAATGAAAGAGCCATCACATTGAATCCTAATTAATTTTAATGAATTAAAAATGCACACAAATCCTCTTAAACATGAACACTTCAGAGAAACGGACTCCAATGTTATATGAAAACTGATATGCTGTGATATATGAAAACATTTAAATACGGGATCATTTCCCAAAAGACCTCACCTAAAAAGCTTAAAAGTCAGTAGTGCTAAATTCCATCTTCACCTAAAACTCCAGAGGATAATGAAATGTCTCATGATGGTATTTTAAAAGGAAATGTGTAGCGACCTTTAAGTCTTTTCTGGATAACAAAACAGCTTCAAGTCTAATTTCTGAAACTGCAAAAGAAGAGACCCCAGATTCACTTGACCCTGGGTGTCCGCATTCGCCCACGTTTCTCACCTGAGCTTCAAGTAGTCAGAAGGTTAGCAGCTCCCAGAACTGACAGCATTCTACACTGAGCAATGGTCTCCATCTGTGGATCGGACATAGCCCATTCCAACAAGTGACTTTAAGAATGTAAGAACTGTTCTTTTGTGTTCGTTTTAATCAATTGTCTTCTAATTAAGATTTCCTAAGGCAGATGAGGAAACCCCAGTGGCATAGTGGGTTAAGTGCTATGTCTGTTAACCAGAAGGATTTCAGTTCAAATCCACCAGGCACTTCTTGGAAACTCTATGGAGCAGTTCTTCTCTGACCTCTAGGATAGCTATGAGTCAGGCATGACTCCAAGTTGGTGGGTTTGGTTTTTTTTGGAAGGCATATGATGAAACTCTGCTGGCATGGTGGTTAAGAGCTATGCCTATTAACTGAAAGGTCAGTAGTTCAAATCTACCAGGTGCTCCTTGTGAACTCCATGGGTACAGTTCTATTCTGTCCTGTAGGGTAGCTATGAATCAGAAGCATCTTGATGGCAGTGGGTTTGGTTTTTCGGTCTGGGTTGTGGATTTAAAGCATATCAGCTTCCACATTAAGAAATGTTGACCGGATTGCAAAATGGTACAACCTCTTTGGAAAGCAATCTGGCACTCCCTTAAAAAAAATGGATATAGATACAATTTGACCCAGTAATTCCACTGCTTGGAATATATCCTACAGAATGAAGGCCATTCACACCAACTGATACATGCACACGAATGTTCATCACAGCACAGTCCATAACAGCAAAAAGATGGAATCAACCCAGATGCCCAACAACAGAGGAATGGATAGGTAAAGTATGATACATATACTCAATGGAACACGATGCAGTGATAAAGAATAACGATGATAGCAGGAAACATCTCTTAACGTGGTTTCAACTAAAGGACATTATGCTGAGTGAAAGTAGTCAGTGACAAAAGGACAAATATTGTATGAGACCCCTACAATAAGAACTTAAAAACAGACTCAGGCATAGAAGAAAAGACCGATGGCTGCAAGGGAGGGGAGGGAGGGGGGGAGGGCAAGGGGGGAGAGTTTAGATTAGATAGTTGATAGAAATCTGGTTGGATGAAATCAGTGACAGCACACACTAGAAAGAATCTCAACAATAACTGGACTTCAACACAATTTGAGTACTCCTCCCATCTTAACCCAATATTGCAAGGTCAGAGTAGCTGGGGAGAGCGGCCAATGTTGGCCTTGATGTATATGCTAGCTTAAATGTTACCGAATGTTGTGTTTCCCATTTTGGAGATACAGGCAATGAAAATGATCTAGTCATCATCTCATTCAAACACATTGCATTTAATGTCTATAGAAATAATACAGAAATCAGGAAATTCCACTGGTCTTGAAAATAATAGAGCTAAGCTCCCAAATGAAGTCTAAGTATTCCATATTTTGTTTGAGGGTGAAATCTTAAGCATAAGCAAAAAATGCAGACAGAGGAACAGATTGTATGGGGCTAGCATTGCCTAGCTAGAGCTTTGGCATTCCAGGAAGCTTAAACTGCTTAGTACTTACCAACAGAGAGAGAACTGTCCATAAATATTTAATGTTTTCAAATTAGAAGTGGTTATCAATTTGACTGGAATCTTTTAAGTAAGTCAGAACTGAAATGCCCAATACCCAAATGTTAAGCTTCTTTCACAGACATGAACCAATCTTTGAAACAGGATAAAGAAACCAGCCATGGGTAGAATAAGCTGTACATTTCAGTTAAAGAAAATGTAGCAGTATAGAGATTCCAAGTCTTACAGTATTTGTGAAACCATTGCTAACTTTCAGATACAAATGAGTTACCAGGAAAGCATAACTGCAAAACTGCCTGTCAGCCTGCTTCCTATTCCAGTGAGGTCTGATTCAAGAGCAGTGACTAGTAAGCAATGAATAACAAACTTACGCCCAAAAGTAACAAAGTGTAACAGCCAGGTCCAATAACATGAGGTTGGAAGGAATAAAACTGCATGAAGTTGTAAATATTTTTTTGCCCTATTTACCCATTTGTAAAACCATTTTTATTAGGACCAAATACTAACAAGTGGAATATTGGGTGAGGTATCTTACTATCATTTGAAGATAAAAAAAAAAAAAACCACTGGTGATCAGCAAATACCCCACACCAGTGCCACTATTCTCTTCTCCCCTAGTAGGCATTCATCCCTTACTGTTTCCCGCTCTGCTAAGAGAAGGCCTTTGAAGTCTTTTAAAAAACATTGTTTCACATTAAAAAAAGAAAAAGAAATGTCATCGAGTCCATTCCAACTCTTAATGACCTTGTAAGACAAAGTAGAACTGCTCCACAGAGTTTCCAAGGAATGCCTGGTGGATTAGAACTACTGACCTTTTTGTTGTCCACCATAGAGCTTAACTACTGCACCACCAAGCTTTCCTTGTTTCACACAGTCACTACCAATCAACTGTCTGTGTGTTCTAAGGTGACCTCTATTTCCCAACACTGACTTAGAAATTCATGAGGAAAGGTTTATTATAATTACAAAGCAGTGGGGTTTTTTATGTTACTTTTAGCAAAAATAACACTTAAGTAAGCAAGCATTAGAACAGAACAGGAGGTTGCTGTGTGCTTTAAAACTGGAAAAAGTACACAGCAGAGTTGGATTCTTCCACTCTACTTATTCCATCTACATGCTGAACAAATAATCGAAGAAGCTGGACTCAATGAAGAATGCAGCATCAGAGTTGAAGGAAGATTCATTAACTACCTGTGTTATACAGATGACACAGCCTTCCTTGTGAAAATGAAGAAGACTTGATGCTCACATTGGTAAAGGTAAAAGACTACTGACCTCAGTATAGATTACACCTGAATATAAAGAAAACATAAATACTTACAACTGGACCAATAATTCCCGGTGGTAATAGTGGTTAAGTGCTACAGCTGCTAACTAAAAGGTCAGTGTTCAAATTCACCAGCTGCTCCTTGGAAACTATGAGGCAGTTCTACTCTGCCTATAGCATCACTGTGAGTTAGAATCAACTTGATAACAGTGGGTTTGGTTTTTTGCTTTGGACCAATCACATGACAAATAGCAAAGAAATCAAAGTTGTCAAGGATTTCATTCTACTTAGATCAATAACCAATGCTCATGGGAGGAGTACTCAAGAAATCAAACAGCTTATTGCACTGTGCAAATCTGCTGCCAAATACCTCTTTAAAGTGTTAAAAATCAAAGATGCCACTTTAATGAATAAGGTGCACCTAACTCAAGCGATGGTATTTTCAGTCACCCCTTATGCATCAGAAAGCTGGACAAAAAAATGAAGACCAAAGAACTGACACAACTGAACTGTAATTATCAGAGAAAGTTGAATATACCATAGACTGCTAGAAGAATGGATAAGTCTGTCTTGAATGAAGTAAGAAAAGCCAGAAATTTCCTTAGAAGGGAACTTGGCAAGACTTGTCTCTCCTACTATACACATGACATCAGAAGGGACCAGTTGCTGGAGAAAGACACCACACTTGGTAGGGAGCCAGTGACAAACAAGGACATCCTCAATAAGATGGGGTGACACAGTGGCTACCACAACGAGTGTGAACAAAGAAACAATTGTGAGGAAGGCACAGGACTGGGTCCTGTTTTGATCTGTTACACAGAAGGTGGCTATGAATCAGACAGCACCTAACAACAACAAACAAACTTGGAAAGTTTGAGAAACACCAACTATCACTTGTTGTTAGAAGCTTTCAAGTGGGTTTCAACACATAATAATCCTGCGTACAAGCGAAAACACCATCCTCACAACCATACAGAATAAAGTAAAACACCCCTTTATTGCCACTCCCTGACCCCCATGCAGTTCCCATTGGTAATGATTGTTAAATATTCAGAGCAATGTTTTCTAGAATTTTTCAATCCATTATATTTCCTCAAGTCTAAATACTTTCATTATAATGAGACAATTTAACAATAGCTTTTCTGAAGATGACAAAAAAAACACTACTACATTAATGTAATCACAGGTTATAAAACTGCCAGATATTAGTTATTAAAATTTGAAAAACACGTCATGTGTGTATTTTACGTAAGCAAAACATCAAAACTCATTCTCATATCTCTTACAGGTAGTTTTTAATCAAATGTTAAATAACACAAGCAAACATATGTAAAACCTACTTTTGCAGAGGCTGTGAGGCATCTAACATATTTTTTAAAATATGTAGGTAAGTCTGTTGTGCCCTTTCTGGGTAGACTTATTGTCACACGACTATCTTTTTACAGCCTATTAAAATAATATCTGTAATCAAAATTTTTCTGTTATAATATTTTAAATTTTAATGATCAAATTTTAATGTTTTCCACGGAAGAAGGAGAGGAAACACTGGTGGTGTAGTGGTTCAGTGCTACAACTTCTTAACCAAAAGGCTGGCAGTTCAAATCCACTAGGCGCTCCTTGGAAACTCTCTTGCTCAGTTCTCCTCTGTTCTAGAGGGTTGCTGTGAGTCAGAATCGACTTGACAGCAGTGAGGTTGGCTTTTGGTTTGGAGAAGAAGAACCAAAGCCTTTTCTAAGGCTTGCTCTCTAAGATTCTAAAGACTTTTCAGCCAGGAAGAATTATATTAGTTTAGTTGACACATAATTAGAATATGATAACACTACTATGACAAATGGAAATTGGTGGTTTTCTATGATGAACTGTAGTTATCAACTAGAGCGGAAACTAAGATGCCACTCCATCTTCAAACTCTCATGAGTTTTCCAGCTAAAAGTAGAAATGAATATTAACTTTTCATTTCCTGGAGAAGGCCAAGAAATATTTATAACCTAGAGAAACCACGGCTATCAGAAGTGGATAACACTGAATCATCAGAACAAGTGCAGACTAGCTAATGCCCTCACTTCTGTTTTAAACAGACGAATATGAGCACTGACCCTATCTAAAAAGAGTGTGCATACAACAGATAAGCTACGGAAAAGTCCTAGCTTATGAGTACTTTGTATTATACATGTTAAAATGAGGTTCTATTTTTTTGTCCATTGGATTATCAGTTTTTATACTGACTCAAGGCCCAAAAAAAAATTCCCAGAAAGCAGAAACAAACTAAATACTTCACTTAATAGATAAGCTAAAGATAAATGTGCACGTCACACAAGGCAACACATATATGGGGACGAGTCAACAGAAAGAAACAAACAAAAAACTACAAAATAGATCAAAGTAGTTGAAGAGATTAAAGAATGAGTCAAAGAAAAAAAAAAAAAAAACCTGCACAATGAGGGGAAAAAAAGACTATCGAAGGAGGGAGGAGCCCTGTTGGCAAACTGGCAAGAGCTTAGTTGCTAATCCAAAGGTTAGCAGTTGCAACCCACCATTCACTCCTCGGAGACCCCACGGAAAAATTCTACTCTGTCCTGTAGGGTTACTAAGTGTCAAAATAGGGATTTGGATTTGATATGGTAGGGAGATTAAAAAAAGACTAATATGAAAAAGAAGCAAATTAAACTCCTGGAAATGAAGAGGTCTTTGACATATAAAACCCAACTGGTATTTTAAATGGCAGCAGTAACACTTCTGCTTAGAGTTCTGAAGAATTAGTGAACTGAGAAACACCTACAGAAGAGAGCTAAAAGGGCACAGAAAGATAAAAGATGGACAATAAGACAGAATGATTTACGTGAGAAGAAGGATAGAATGAAATGGTCGAATTTATGTGCTGGAATTCCAGAAAGAATATGATATAAATGAGAATAACAGGCAATATCCAAAGAGATAACAACAGAATTTTCCAAAATTCATACAGACATTAATTCTAAAATTTGGGAGTTCCAAAAAATTCTGAGCAAGATAAATGAAAAGTAATCCAGATCTACATGTATGATAGTGAAATGAAGATCTCCAAATGAATAGAATCAACCTTGTAAAGATATCACAGAATAAAAGAATAGTATCTTCACATTGCCAAAGAAAAATAAGTCAATTTCCAACTCTATGCCTAGATCCACTACCATGCAAAAAGAAAGTCAAATTTAAGAGAGTTTGGGAATGAAAAACTAGACATATTTTATACCCAAAAGTTAAGTTAATCATGATTACTTTGGGGTACATTAAGTACCCATTACTTTTTTTCTTCTTCATACTTATCTACATTTTCCAAAATTTCTATAATGAACTAATGATGCTTTTCACACTTAAAATTTTAACATCTAACAGTTAACATTCAAGCAGTCAACACACACACATATTTATTAAAAAAAACATTAAAAAGAACAACTTCATAGTCATTTTCTCCATTAAAATCACACAAAAAAAATTTATTCTTGATGTGTCATATTTCAGATCTCATTCCAAGACTCTCACTCTTTTCAATACAGTTTGTGGGGAAAAAAATAACAATTTATGACAAGGAGTGGGACACAACTTCTTAGAATTCAACTACAATGAAATTTAAAAAACTCATTAGCAAAATATTATGAAACGAATAAATTATAGACCTTTAAATCCGGGTGTCTGCTCTGACTTTCACTAATGAGTTGTTCTTCCAAAATAGGTGTATTATGCATCACTGAGAGAAATGAGCCCAGCAACGCAGAGCAGCAACCTGTTGGGGATTCTATTCTCAATTAGTCTTAGCTTGTTTGGGAAATTATCTCCTTTAATCATCTTCATGTTCATTTTGAGGCATTTGCTTACTAACATCTTGATTATTTTCTATTAATGTATCTGGTACTAATTATAAGCTGAGTGTTGTTGCTAAATCTTGCCTTTCAAAATAGTACTCCACATGCAAAGTAATATTTGAAAATAAAATCAGTAAGAAATAATCACACTGTAATTACACCTCACAAGCACTCTTCTAATGGTTCCTGGGCTCTTTTTATTTTATTATGTGTAGTAACACACAAAAATATTTTAAGTCAGTAAATTATTACTTAAGGAATGTCACATGTTGTGATTTGTTCCACCGCGAATCCTTCACATTGGCTCCTTCAAAGCTTGAGTTAAAACGATCTTTAAGTTAGCCCATTTAAAAGAACCTCTGCTTAACCCACAAACGTTTTGTCAGTCCGTTTTGTCACAATTCTGTGTTTGAGCTTCTGTTATCTCCAGTTAAACATGGATGAACTGATGATATACTTCAAAAAGTTCCTACCTAGAATCCTTGGGCTCTGATTTCTTTAAATTATTCACTTTTTGACTCATAGCAGTTGAACTGTAAAACACATACTTCTATTTTTACAAATATTTTTTAAATGAATTAGTGTAGTTGTTGGTGTCCTCAAGTCCATTTTGACTAATCCTAACCATGTGACAGAGTAGAACTGCCCATAGGTTGTCTAGGCTGTAATCCTTATGGGAGCCGATCACCAGATGGTTCTCCCTTGGAGGCCCTGAGTGGATTCAAACTGGTAAACTTTCAGTTAGCAGCCCAGGGCTTTAATCACTGCAACATCACGGCCCCTTCTGAATTAGTCCTAAAAAGGAAAAGAAAAAAAAAAAGAAACCTTGCCACGGAGGGGATCTCACCTAATAGCAATGCTATAGGACAGAGTAGAACGCCCCATTCATTTTTCAAGGAGCTCCTGGTGGATTACCACCGCCAGCCTTTTTTTATGCAGGATTCTGCCAGAGCCAGGTTTCCAAATTAGTCCTAGTACTTTTCATTCTGAATGGTCTCCTTACGTTTAATAGTCACTCGCCACCTTAGCAAAAAGCTGTTACGGGGGGGGGGTCTCCTTGTTACCATGGCAACAAATTCGCTGTGTCTCAACCTGTCCACATTAACAATTTCTAGTGTCCATTCTCATCTCAAACGAGGCTATATCACATTTTTTTTAATTTTTATTTAAGATAACTGAGTGAAAATGTACATTCACGTATAAATTTACATGCCCCCCTATATGCAGCTTCCACTGCTCTCCCTATCCGGTGACTGCACACTATTCCTCTCTGCTCCATACATGTCTCATCCTCCCAACAGCCTCCTTTCCCCTCCTCTCCGTCCACTCCCCTTCCTCCAGCCAGAAGTCAGCAAGATGATATCCTATAGATGTGTAGAACCATTATCACATTTTTTAAAAGTAAGATTATCATAGCTGACATCTAAAAAGTAATGCATTCATTATATTCACTCAGGAAGTGGCTTCTCGATCCCACCCCCCACGCCCCTGCCCCACCCCACCCCACCTCAACCCCCACCACCACCCATTTTGGCGTTGGTTACATCTTTGGACTAGAGGTCTGACAATTAAGTTGACAAACTTGCCACAGTGTGCTTGTAGTGGCAACAGTGTACAAACAACTCACTAAGGTTTCATAACGGGGGTATATCTGTTTCACAGCTGTGTTACTGTGGAAGGGTGACAGTGTCTTGCTGAGCGGAGTTCACTATTGTTACGGCATGTTTTTGTGTGCTGTTACAAGAATGTCAGAGCTTGAATTAGAGCAACAAACATTACATTTTTTTGTTAAACTTGGCAAGAGTCGAAGTGAAATCAGGGACATGTTACATAATGCCACAAAGAAAATGGCAATGTACAAATGGCTTAAACATTTTTCTGTGGGGAGAGAAGGTGCCACTGCTAAAGAGAGGTGGCCAGTAACGAGCAGGACTGACAAAAACATTGCAAAAATTCATTAACTTGTAGGTCAAAATCATTGGCTGACTATGGGAAGCATAGTTAACCAAGTAAACATCAATAAAGAAACTGAAAAATCTTAACTGAAAACCTTGGCATGAGAAAAGCATGTGCAAAACCAGTCCCACAGGAGCTCACCAGTGAACAAAAGCCAAGAAGAGCACAAGTCTGCCAAGACCTTTTGGAGAGGCAAGACGATATTTGGGGCCATGTTGTCACTGGTGATGAAACATATCAAGATGACCCTGAAGCAAAGTGTTCAAGTGCACTACAGGAGTCTGCCAGTTCTCCACTATCAAAAAGGTTCCGTCAGTCCAAACCAGGAGTTAAAATGATGTTGCTAACCCTTTTTGATACCAAAAGGACTGTTCATTGCAAATTTGTACCAACGGACAAACAATTAACCAAGTTTACTATTTAGAAATGCTGACAATGAAAACAACCTCGACTTGACACCAGCAGCTCCTGGCTCCTGCATCACAACAATGTACCCGCTCACGCAGCACTGTCTACGACGGCGTTCTTAGCCAGTAAACAAACAACGGTACTGGAACACCCTCCCTACTCACCTGATCTGGCCGCCAGTGACTTTTTCCTTTACCCAAAGACAAAAGGAAGATTGAAAGGAAGACATTTTGATGACCCTCAGGACATCAAGATCAAGGGTAATAGGACAACAGCTCTGATGCCTATTCCAGACAAAGAGTTCTAAAATTGCTTTGGAGAGTGGACTGGGTGCTATGCATCAGTGCATAGCTTCCCAAAGTGACTGTAGTGATATTCAGCAATGAGGTATGTAGCACTGTTTCTAAGATGAGTTCATGGACTTCACTGTCAGACCTTGAATAACATATTTAGAAAAAAAAAAAAAAACTATGTACCAGTTTTTTTTGGTCCTAATATTTCTTTTGTATAAACATGAGGATTTGACATGGTAACTTTCACTGTTTCATTGCAGTGTTACTAACATTTGGGCTCTGGCAGAATCTTGCTGTTTTTCTTGCAATAAAATGATTTTAAAATAAATTTCTGGCCCACACTTCATTTGATGATCACAGAAGATGACCTTAAAATGTCTCTAATCAATCTATAAAACACTCTTGAGAATTTCTAGTAACTATTTAAACTTTTTGCATGCAGAGATTTGTGGGATTTATGGACAGTTTCTTCCTTTGCTTTCTATCAAATGATTCCCAGTTTATTAATTTGCAATATTTATTCATGTTGATAAGTATTTAAAAACTCAAAAGGAGAAGCTTCAGATAAAGCCATTATACAGAAACTTATTTCAGCTCAAAGAAACTTCCACTGGAAATGTTCCTATCTTGTTATTTCTTTAAAACTCCCTTTCTCTTCCAATATATAATGGAATGGTTCCATTTTGCACATAAAATAAGACATGTCAGTATGTGAGCTGATTTAAAAATGAACATTCATTTTGCATGAATGAAGAAAAATGAGATTAACAAAGAGACGGTAATAGAGTGTGACAGAATGCCTTCCCCTTACCTGTTTCAGACACAAAATCTGAGCTAACAAATGGTTCAGTTCAAACCCGTGGCATCGCATCTAAACTATTTCAGTGTCACTTTTGCTCTTTAGTAGTTTCTAAAAGGATCTATCAATAAGGGAAATTTATGTTCTAATCTCTTCTACTCCAGAATACCAAATTTCTCTTAAGGTCATGATTTCTTGAAGTCACAAGCTGCGAGCAGATGCAATAAAGAGATTAACTGCAGAGGAAAAGGTCAGGTGCTCATCACATGATTAAAACACTATGTCACTGGAATACTGTAGTTGAGGTACACCTTTCAGATAAATCAGGGATGCAGAAGCAGTACTATACTTTTAATATCCCCTGATTACAAGATTGTGGCTTCACCTGCTCATGGGAGGCAATACGGGGTAATACAGTGGCTTTCAAACTTTTTAAAAAACAATCTATGGTGAGAATTCTATTTTGTAGTGTGGTCCAATACACACAAATGTATAACGTTTATGAAGCCACACCTATCCTTAATATCTTAATATGTACTAGTGTTGATACTTCCTATTGTATTCTTTAAAAAAAAAATGCTTGTTGAGACTCATAGACTGGAGTGTGAACTGCCAACTGTCACCTTGGACATGTTATTTACCCACACTGTACCTCAGAGTTTTCATTCCAGGTTTATGAGATTAATAAAAATAATATACATGAAATTCTTGACTCTCAATATATTTGAATTCCCTGTCATCCATATCACTTCTCCAACTTAATATAAAGTCTGTCCTCATATTATGCTGACCAAACTCTAAATTAAATGTATCAAGATATTAAAACGAACTTACAAATTGTGATAGAAGACTTTAGTAATGGCCCCTAATGTGTCACATCTCCCTGTATGCATAACCCTAGGCACAAGAGTTTGTATACACAACCCAAAAATTTATGTGTTCCCCTTACACAATGACTCTGGGTTTGGCCACATGACTTGCTTTCATCCATGGGACATTACACCATTGTCATCAAGTCAGTTCTGACTCATGGCAACTCCATGTGTGTTAGAATTAGTCAATGTGATCCACTGAGTTTTCATAGGCTAATCTGTTTTGAAGCAATTTCCCAGGTCTTTCTTCCAAGGCACGTCTGGTTGGATTTTGGATCTTCAGCCTTACGATTAGCAGTCAATTGCATTAACTATTTGCACAACCCGTGGACCCTGAAATGGGATATTAGCAAACCAAATATGTAATACATGAAAACTCTCTATTTTCTGATAAGTAATACCACAAGACAACTAAAAGAAGAATCATTTTATTCCCAGGTTACCTCCTGGGAGAGATTAGGACTGAACCACATGAGGTATGAATTTTTAACAGAGAAAAGTTGGACAAGATGATTTCTAAAGGGAAAAGTTCTTTTCCCAGCATTAGCTGAGGGAAAAATATTAAGGTATCATGTCAAAAACCTGTCAAGCTTATATAAACAAATTATATAAACAAAAAATATTAAGGTATCATGTCAAAAACCTGTCAAGCTTATATAAACAAATTATATAAACAAATAATGTCTGATGGTGTAGAAAATTTTAAATCGTGGTAAGTTCACCATGAAAAAGAACTCTGGTAGCACCATGATTAAGTACTTGGCTGCTAACCGAGTGGCTGGTTTGAACTCACCGGCCACTCCACGGAAAGAAAGACCTGGAGAGCTCTTCCTGTCAAGATTACAGCCCAGGTAACCTGATGGGGCTGTTATCCTCTGTCATACAGAGTTTCTATGAGTCAGAATTGACTCCACAGCACACAAGAAGTTTGTCTTAAATTAAAAAAAAACAAACTGCTTACTGATCTTCCTGAAGTCTTGAACTTACAAATGTAAGCTGATAAAAAAGCATGCAACTGTGTGTCTGTGTGTGCTCGCGTGCACGTGTGTTCTTCAGGTAAAGCTTATACCTCAAGTTACTAATTCATACAAAAAGTTATACACATATCATTTTATGTTATTAGTTGCGATACTTGCAATGGGACAGCATATTCCCCTTTCTACTCCAGTTCCCCTGCATCCATTCACCCAGCTCCTGTTCCTGCCTGCCTTCTCATTCTGCTTTTGGACAGGAACTGTCCATCTGGTCTAATGTATCTGACTAAATTAAGAAGCACACTGCTCATGTGTGTTATGGTTTGTATAACAGTCTTGTCAAACTTTTGTCCAAAGAGTGGGCTGTGGCAGTGGTTTCCATTCTGAGTACCACAGCATCAGGTGGCCATAATTTCAGGGGTTCTTAAACTATGTTAGACCACTGATCCGGTCATTTTATCTGAATTTCAGTTCTAAAGGTAAGGAAGTGTATGGGCCATAATAGATACTTTACAAGGAATTTGGTCAATAAACACTCATATAATACTCAAGCAAAGATAAATAAAAGAACTTTAAAGACCTAGAAAATTTGGCTATAACTTGATCAACAGGCAGTAAGGTTTCATAAATATTTTTAATAGCAGAGAAATGGTTAGAAGCCAAGTGTGTGCATTTCCTGGTTGAACTAACTTTTTCCTGTCCCTAGTGGGGAGGGTGCCTTGATAAGCCAATGTGTAGATTTAGTTACTGTAGCAGACATACCCCTTTGTGGAGATGGACACATTAGAACCTCATATGCCTCTTTCCCTTTATTCAGATTCACACCCAGGAACCTTCTGACCATGTGACTTCCAGTATTGTGTCCCTCAGGGAAACTAAGCTGACTCAAATATCTGATTTTCCTGACATATGTAGTCTCATCATCAAATAATAAACTCACATTCCTATTGATAGATGGAATGGAAATTTTATTTACTGATTCAATAAAGAGTTAACATCTTTTGAAAATTTAATTTCTGTGGTGGAGCCTACTTTCCTCTTCATTTAGATTCAACTTTATGAGGCAATAGTTTGCTCTGTTGCTTAACATTTATGTCTAATTATTTTCATAATATTAAAGACTTTTGGACTTGAAAGAGACATTAGAGTCATCAGAAGTAGCCCCAAAGTAGAAATCTTCTCCCCACTCAGCCTGACAGGAGATTTATTTAGTTGCTGCCTGAAGAGTTCCGGTAGCAGAGAACTCATTACTGCACCAACAAAACAGTCACTTTAGTTTTAGATGGCTCTAGTAGTTAAAAAGCTCTTGCTTATACTGAGGCTAAACAGTAACTGTGGCTATACCTTCAATCCATTCATCGTTTCTTTTTCTGCCCTCTGGCACTACACAGATTAAATCAACTTTCAGCTGTACATGACATCTCTTCAAGTATTTGAAAATAGTGATAACATTCCCCAGGCCAAAACCCAGACTTAGCAGTTCCTCAAATAAAATTGTCAGAAAACCCTTTATTTATCGGGCTGTTCTCCAAATGCAATCAGACAGCCAACGAACCTCTTAGAATACGGAAATGAGAAGCAAAAGAAACGTGCTAGATATGGTCTAATACTATAAAGTTCTATCACTTACCTTGTTCTGGAAAATAATGCTATCTATGATTGCATTAGCTTTTTCACCAGTCACAGCACAGCAGTGATTCCACGTAGCCTCCAGTCAGATACAACTTTGAGAGCTTTACTAAACAAACTCCCATGAAATATAAAATCTATATTTTTTTATCAGACTTTTTAATACAAGTATAAAGTTTAAACTTGTCTCCAATTTTCGTCTTTCTACGTTCAACCTGCCATTGTACTCTAAGGAGATGTTTTTCAGTGATGATTATTTTAGATACTTTTCTCAACTTCTTTCCCATCATTCAAGGTACTTTTAGAGACTTCCCTAAAAGATTACAGCCATTGAAAACTCTGTGGAATGTATTTCTACCCTGACACATGGGGTTGCCATGAGTCAGAATCAGCTCGATGGTGACTGGTTTAGCAGTGGTTTGAATGAAGGCACCGAAGTTGAGAAAAGAATCTAAAATAATCATCATTAAAAAAAACCTCTTCATAGAAAAAACCCTGGTGGCATAGTGATTAAGTGCTACAGCTGCTAACCAAAAGATCAGCTGTTTGAATGCACCAGGTGCTCATTGGAAACTCTATGGGGCAGTTCTGCTCTGCTCGATAGAGTCACCATGAGTCGGAATTGACTCGACAGCACTGGGGTTTTTTGTTGCTGTTGTTGATGTTTTAGAAGCAGATCACCAGGATTTTCTTCCAAGGCATCTCTGAGTAGGTTTGAATCACCAGCCTACCTGTTAGTAGCCAAGCCCATAATGATTTGGGCCACACAGGCAGTCCTATGGTGAGCCACTGAACAAAAAAGGGACAGATGGCGCCCCATGGAACACCATTAGTGACTGCCGAGAAGCTCATCGCACCACTAGTCTTTTCAACGTGCACTGCCCCATGCCATCTGAAAACCATACCAGTTGTGGCTTTTATTTTTTCAGTAAAATTATGAACCACTATCACAAAAGCACTGGGTGTCTAGCAAAGAGCTTTCTTGTTTAACGGGAAAAGCAATGTACTCAGAGTCTGCTGACCTTCGGTATATGAAGGTTGATTTTAAACAGAAAATAATGTTTTCTAGATATTATGTTACTTAATCACCAACTAATTCTAAATGGGAGATACTATCACTTTTACTTCACAGTAGGAAAATTCAATGAGACTAGAGCTACAGGTTCCTAGAAGTCAGAAGGCCTTCATTTGAATTCTGATTCTGCCCGGTATCAGCTATACAACTGTGAGCAACAACTACGTAACCTCTGTTAGTGATCTCTCCTGGGAGGATTTCCAAGAATAATAAATGGAATGATGTATCTAAATGATACAACACAGTATCCAGAAAACAGTAAGGTCTTGATAAGTGTTATTTATAACTATTATAGCCCAAGATAAGATAGTCAAATAATTGGCAAAGGTTGGACTTGAAGAAGGATTTCTCTGGCCCCAAAGCTGTTACAAATGTGTATAATCAGGGGCACACAGAACTAACCTTATTTTTCCTCTAGTAAATACAACTTGTCTCCCCCACCACATTCTTTGACGTAGTGAAAAATAAACACGATTCTGTGACTAATAAAAGGAACAGTGCAACCAAAGACATGGCCTAGTTAGATTTTGTAGTGACAACTGAAAGATAAAAACCAGACTAAGAACAAGTTCACAGGCAAGATGAGTTAAAAGGCAGACAAGAGTTAACTCACAAAAGGGCATTTGTGAGGCAGCAGTGAATTCATACGCTATCATGGATGTGAGGGCAGATGCCACACAGCATCTTCGTTGTGACTTCCTGTGGGTACCATCCTAGTTCTTAGTGTCCCTCTGAGCTTCCTGAGCCCTAGACTGTCTCCTACATTTTTACAGGTGAAGACTAACAATCAAGAAGATGAAATATTTATTAACATATACTTCATTAACAGAACACATTGATATCCTTGAGGACATGAACACAGGAGAAGACCTAACTGTATAGGTTTAGGAAAAAAAGCAGTTTTTTCTCAAGTTGCAGCAAAGCTGCAGTATTCAGATGAAAAGCATGGTGTCTGCGATAAATGACAACAAAATGTACTTCTTGAACAAGGTTTAAGTTAAGAGAGAGGTACAGATCATAATTTTTGCTATCTTCATCATTAAATTTAGGAAATAAAGAGAACAAAAATGCTAAAGAGCATTCTTCTTGGCTTCAGGTATCAATCAGTCTAAACTGTATTTAATCATTATGGTTTCTTCCAAAATATGTCACAAAAAGAAAACCTCAGATATACAATGAGACTTTCACAAAATATACAAAGAATAAGTCTCAGCTATATATCCTGGAAGCACTCACTCATCTATGCCAAGAAATTTGCAAGACAGCAACCTGGACAACCATCTCTAGAAGAGATCCATATTTATACCTACTCCAAAGAAAACTGATCCCACTGAATGTAGAAATTATCAAACAATATCCTTAATACCACACACAAGTAAAACTTTGCTGAAGATCATTCAAAAGTGTTTGCAGCAGTGCATCAACAAGGAACTAAAGAAATTCAAGTCAGAGTCAGAACAGCACATAGCTCCAAGGGAGAGGGCTGATTATAGATTACATAGTTGATAGAAATTTGGTTGGTGCCCAGCCACAACCAGTGACAGCCGTGATGGGGCTCACAAGTTGAGTCTCAGTGGCAACACAAGAATAAAAAGGGCTTTACCCTGAGAATTCCATTAAAAGACTATAATTGACAGTCCAAAGGCCTGGGGGTTCCCCTGAGAGCATGGTCCCTAGACCTGATGATTTCCCTGTTCATAAAGCATTATTGAGGTCAACTTCTTGCACAGGAATGGATTGGACTCAACGACACAGAGTGCCCATATCGTGTGTGCACTTTATGGTTCTATGCATCTATAGGATGTCATCCTACTGGCCTCTTACTAGACGGGAGTGGAGAGGGTGGAGAACAGGGAATAGGAAATTGTTAAGAGGATATGACATGTATAGAACAGAAAGGAGGAGTGTGCTGTCACTGGCAAGGAGAGTGGTAGGAGCTGCACATAGCCGGGCATGCGAACTTACTCTGGATTGTACACTTTCACTCAATCACAATAAATAAATAAAATGTTTAACAAATGCTTTCTGTTTTAATTTTAAATAAAATTCTAGGCTGATCTAAAAAAAGAAGAGCAAATAAACCAGGTTATCACTGCTGAGGTCAGATGGATCCTGGTGGAAAGCAAAGAATACCAGGAAGATATTTATCTGTGTTTTATTGACTATGCAAAGGAATTCAACTGGGTGGATCATAACAAATTATGGATAACATTATAAAGGATGGGAATTCCAGAACACTTAATTGTGCTCATGAAAATCTATATACAGATCAAGAGGCAGCCATTCAAACAATACAAAGGAAAATTGCATGGTTTAGTCAGGAAAGGTATGCATCAAGGTTATATCTCCTTTCACCATACTTATTCAATCTGTATGCTGAGTAGAAACTCCAACAATCTGGACTACATAAAGAACAGGACATCAGGATTGGAGGTAGATTCATTAACAAGTTGCATTATACAGATAGCATACCTTGTTTGCTTAAAGTGAAGAGCACTTGAAGCACTTACTGATGAAGGTCAAAGACGACGGCTTTCAGTACATAAAGAAAACAAAGTTCCTGATGGCTGGACCAATAAGCAGCATTATGATAAATGAGAAACAAATTGCAATTATCAAGGATGTCATTTTACTTGGATCAACAATCAACACCAATGGAAGCAACAGTCAAGAAATCAAACAACATATTACATTGGGCAAATCTGCTGCGAAAGACCTCTTTAAAGTGTTAAAAACTGAAGATTTCACTTTAAAGACTAAGACGTGCCTGACTTACAGTGTTTTAAATCCCCTTATGTCATGGATTGAATTGTGTCCCCCCCAAAATGTATGTGTTGATTTGACTTGGTTATGAGTCCCAATACGGTGCCATTCTTCCCATGTGTTGTGAATCCTGCCTCTGTGATACCTGATGACGGAGAAAGGGCAACAGCTGTGTTGGTGAGGCAGGATTCAAGCTACAAGCTTGAGGAATAGAAGGGAGACAAGTGGCAGAAGGCGTTCAGAAGCTCATACCATCAAGAGAGAAGCACCGAGAGCAGAGCACGTCCTTTGGACCCGAGGTGTCTGTGCCAAGATGCTCTCACTGGATTTGGACTTACCCTACCGGACTGTGATGCTTTCTCCTATAGAATGGACTTGTAACTTGTTAACGGATTTGCGGCTTACCGGACTGTGACAATAAAAGCTTTTCCTTGGGAAGGCTTCCACTCACAGTATTTTCTGTTAGAGCAGTACCAGTACTGCTGGAAAATGAATAAGGAAGATCGAAGAAGAATTAACAGCTTTGAGTTGTGGTAGTGACAAGTATTGAATATACCACGGACTACCAGAAGAATGAACAAGTCTGTCTTGGAAGTACAACCAGAATGCTCATTAGAAGAAGGAGGTGAAATATCTTCTTACATACTTTGGACATATTATCAGAAGGGGTCATTTCCTAGAGAAGGACATTATTCCTGGTAAAGTAGATGGTCAACAACAACAAAAAAGGCAGAAGGCCCTCAGTGAGATGAACTGACACAGTGGCTACAATGATGGGTTCAAGTACGATGAGTGTGAGAAGGGCACAGTACTTGGCAGTGACTCATTCTGCTGTACATAGGATCCCTATGAATCAGAACCAACTCAACGGGATCTAACAAAGACAACAACACATATTCTTTAATTTTAAACAATGACATAAATATTATCAAAAAATGAAAATTTCCTGAATAAAATCAGATTTTTTTAAACATTGAAACTTACTGCAAAGCCTTTAATACTAGAATTCCACTAGAGAATTAAAATCAGAGATTCTCCAGTCACTGAAATCAATGGGAGAAGACAGTGAAATGTCACAACTATGTGTCAGGTGAGAAAGTCAGGCAGACTGAACATGAACACATCTTCCTAGAATCTGGCAAAGGCAAGAAACTCTTCAAACTGTGGTTTAAACTCACGTCAGTAAAGCATACAGAAAAAGTTACTTTACTTGGTTTAATCAATGTTCTCTTTCTCATGGTTAACAAGTAAAATAGCTGTGTAAAAGACTGTTACGTGCATTTCTGGCATAACCCATAAGGATTCTGTTTCATACTTTCCAACCAACATTTTTTTGTCTTTTTTAGCTTCTTGAATGTCTTACTACTCAAATATACCTGACTTCTTTAAAAATAAGGTCACTAAAATTTGGCAGTTAAAAGTGGTCATTATTCTGATGTAGGAATAGTCAAAAGTTCAGCCACAGCTCCCTTTAAATTTCAAACATCTAAAGAAGTATCTCAGGAAGAACAATCCACCTTGGAAACCAACCCCAAACCAGAACCCATGTATGCCAAAACCACTTTGAATGCCAGGCCCTGCAAAATTCAACATCAGACAGTCTTAAAGTACTTGGAATGAGCAATTGGTCTTGTACCAGAATTTTCAGCCAAATATACTCCAAAGTCATAACTATTTTTGAATGCAGTAAGGAGCATCTCTCTGGAGTAAAACAAATTAATAATAATAATAAACAACCACAGTTGGAAGGGCTGGCATAGACACATTTATACCCATCATCTCATGTCTTCCTCAAAACACACTTGAAAGGAATTTTTCTAATTCATAAATGTGGAATTTTGAAACTCAAAGATATAAACAATTTGCCTAAGACTCTTTGAGCCAGGACTCCAACCATGACTTTCTTACAAAAAGAACTTGCATTCGTCCAATTATAATTACTGTCTCTAAATGCTATAAATCTTTAAGGGATCTCCATTGTTCCAGATCCAAAGTCTTACTCTCTTTGTTCCTCTATGCATGCTGTTCTTCTAAGAGGAGCAAGAAATACATGGAGAAAAAAGTAGCACTTCCAAGATTCACCTTAATTTATAATAGAACACAATATTTTTCTACAACGATGAAATACAAGAAAATACAGGAAGATCACAGAAAATCTGAAATAACACAAACATCTTGAAGCAGTGTCCTGTTCATGCTCCCTGCGATCACAGTGGCCACAGCTAGCCATTCCTTTCTTTGCACTTCTGAAAGGAACAGCCCCAGCTGTGGCTGCAGGATGTGCACAGGCTCTGAGACTCTGCCTTGGCCACATTGGCACCATCTCTGACCAGGTGAAGTAAAAGGAGCACAAGAACCCAAATGGAAAGCATTTCACGCCCAGTCAAGTGTACAAGGGGCACTTCAGACTGCTGGTATTCGTGGTGTGCCAGTGGGGTGGGTGGGGGATGCTGTAAGAAGAAGACGGAAAAAATACCACACAAAAACATACTTCTATTCCTTAACTCAAAAAAACAACTTTTGGTTGTAAAGCAACTGTTTATTTTCTTCCTATCTGCAAATTCCTTGTTACGGAGAAATGCAGGCAAAATGCTACAGCCAAGCCACTGTAAGTGGGCTGAAAAATTTTCCAGAAAAACTGAATTCAGCTAAAGAACAAATGAATAAAATATCAGTAGTAAATTCAGTGGTTCTAGAGATATACTACTCTTAGAAAATGACTCAAAACACATAGCTAGTTAATGTGTCATCAGTATTGCTATTTTTAATAAATAATATACCACCATGGGGCTAAGTTACTGAAGGATTTATAGTATTTTTCTAAATGTGTTAGGCATTCATTCTCTGATAGTAATTTAGGGGATTGAGAGGTATGTTAATCCTTCAGTTCATTGTAATGCCATTTAAAATGTCACCTCTATAGGGTGTTAAATAAAACATTAGTTGGAAAGAAAACCCAAAGATCCTATTCAGCCAACAAACATTTATTGAGTACCAGCTAGGCACTGCATTATTGCTGTCAATAGTGGAGCAAAGAAGATACATACAAGTCCTGCCTGTATTGGTCAGGAGAGGCTAGATAATGCTGCAATTGCAAACCACTGACTTAGCATAATCAAAGTTCATTTCTCACTCACGCTATGTGTCCCATGTAGGGCTGTAGGGGCCTCTGCTTGCTCAAGAAACTGCTGATGGAAGCTTCTTGGCTGAAACATCTAGAGCACACGGTCTTCTCAGTAACCACGATAGGGAAGAAAGCATTAATGCCCACTGGCGGTAAGGGCCTGGACTAGTAAACAATACACATTACTTCTGGTTTTACTCACATTCAATCTAAATGCAAGGACATTCAGAAATTTAGATACATAATCACCTCTGTATTCAGAAAGGGGAGAAGAAGCAAATACTGGTGAGTACCAGTGATGCTACCCTCATAAAATTCATAATTTGATGGGAGAATATATTAAATAAAAGGTCTATTGAAATACAATGTGGCAAATGTTATCATGTGGATGTTACATGACGCTACATGAACAGGCAGAAGGGCCACTTTGCCAGCCCTTATCAGGAAAGGTTTCCCTGAAGCAGTGATGTCTAAACAGAGACTTGAATAAGCCTGATTTAGCCAAGGACCAAGCAGCAGTGGGGGTGAAAGAACTTATCTGATGATCCAAAGATGAGAAAGAGAATGTTATATTCGTAGAACTGAAAGAAGGTCACCTTGGATGAAATGTAATCATAGCACAAAAGTGACAAAAAGTAGAATAGAGAAGTAAGCTGGAGCCATGTTACTTAGAATCTTATGAGGCATGAGAAGAACATGGACTTTATAATGAAAATGATAAATATCCATTGAAAATTTGTAGGGTGGTATATATGTGTTTTAAAGGGATCACTGCAGTATAAATAACAAGTTCGATGGCACTTGGCTTGGCTTGGCAAAGGGGCAGCTATTGCAGTATTCTGAGAAAAAGATAAGGGTAGTGAGTAGATGTGTTTGAGAAATAGCAGGTAGAATCAGTGAGACATTGTGATTTACTGTATGTGTGGGTCAGAGGAGGACAAGAATGAACAACAGTCTGGCCCTAGCAACTGGGTAGAAAACAGTGCCATTCAGTGATACGGAATAGAGAAAATCGGCAGAATGTGATGCGAGTTCAATTTTGGATTTATCAGAGTTGAGATTCTCTTTGAAATATTCCAATTGATATTTCCCATAGTATGATATGAAACTCAGGAGATAAATCTGGGGAAAAAAAAAATTGAATTACCCACGTAACGATGGTCAATCAAAACAGAAAGATGAGTGTCACACAAGAAGACTAGATAGAGTAAGAAAAGAAGACCATAACCCTGGCTGATGAGATCCTGCCAAGAAGCCCAAAAGTTAGTGCCCTGAGAGGGAAGAATAAAGAGCAGAGCAGAGTACGGCAAGCAAAGTAGAGCATTTGAAGACAAGGCAGGAATGATGATGACTGTCATGTATTGGCAGGAGAGGTCAAGTAAAACAAACACTGAGAAATACCTAGTCTTAATTTATGGATGGAGGGAGGGAGGGATGGATGGAGGGAGGGAGGTTGGGAGGGAGGGTGGGTGGATGAATGGATGATCGATGGATAGATGATGGATGGATGAACAAAGAGGTCATAGGTGACCGTTTGGATTTTGAATAAAACCAGGATGCTGGTAGAATTTTCAGTGAAGAGTAAGAGTGTGAAACAGTCGATAAACTCCTTTAAAGAGTGAGAGAGAATATGCAGCAAGTTGCTAATGACAGGAATAATTAGAAGGTGAATGCTAGAAGCCTCTAAGGGTTTTTGTAGTAAAGCAGGGATGCAATTTTAAATGAACTTTTAAAGAAACAATAGTAACTCTGCGCTACACACTAACAGGCATCTATCATATGGAATATTTTGCTCCTGTCTTTCTCATAAGCCATTAAAAAGAGAATTTCACACTTTGTTCTGCAATGTAAAGGAATCCTGCTACTGCTGTGTTGTGCTTTCTTTGATTAGTGATGCTGTGACATTACTGGCTCAAAGATTTTGATCATATCTTTTTATATATCAGCTTGCAATATAATTCTTACTTCCTGAAGTAAAATTCAAACTCATTTCCTACTAAAAGTATATACATATAAATCTGTGTGTCACACAAACCTTAAGAGGAAGTGTTAAGTGATTTAAGTAAGAATTATTCGCCTATGTGGGCTGCAGTAAAAACTGCCAAGTATGGAAATAGTTTTAAATACAGGTACTTTCTCATGCTTAACTGAAAGAGCATTACAATATGATTCCTAAATTAAAGTGGTATATGGCACCTATAATCTGATGACTCTAGGAATTTGCATTGCACTAAAGAGAGGATAGAAAATCCCGCAGAGTTTTAGCTACCCCTGGTGGCACAGTGCTTAAGAGGTAGGCTGCTAACTAAAAGGTCAGCAATTGGAACCCACCAGCTGTTCCTCAGACACTTTATGGGGCAGTGCTATTCTATCCTATAGAGTTTCTGTGAGTCATGGTCAGCTCAACAGCAACTGTTTTGGTTTGTAGTTGAAACTGACTGTATGGCAGTGGATTTGTTTTTTCTGTTTATTGCCAGAAAAAGTATGAAAAATAGCCTGGAGTTAAACTCTTTCAGTGTTTTTTAGAGCTGAATATTTGCCTTTTTTATAATAAATGTTTAAATTGTGTTTTAGACAACAAATACCACAAAAAAATTAAGTCGTTACCTGCCAACCACTTTTTCCTTGATCACAAGTAGAACTTTCAATTATCCCTCAAAACAACCATCCATTTGCTGAAGAAACTTGACAAAATTCCTTTGTCATGATGTTTCATATTGTTCTCAAAAGTCAGTCATACAAGATGTTCTCTTCAGAAACCTGTAAGTTCCACTTGGGTACTGTGATGGTTTGGATTGCGTGTCAGCTTTCCTGGGCTATGATTCTGTGGTTATATGTGATCGCTCCCATGACTGCATCTGCTGTAAGTAACTAACTAAACAGTTTAAGTAGAGTTTCCTTGGAGGTGTGGCCTGCATCCCATATAGAATGACGCTATTTACGTTCCTGAACTCATCCTAGAAAATGTGCTACATACCTCATCACTGAATATCACTATAGTCACCTTCAAAGTATTCCCCTTGGGAAGCTATGCACTGATGCCAGTGCCTAGTCCACCTTTCAAAGCAATTTTGGAGCTCTTTTTCTGGATGGCCATCAGGGCTGTCATCATATTACCCTTGATGTCCTGGATGTCACCAAAAAGTCTTCCTTTCAATATTTCCTTTATCTTTGGATTAAAAAAAAAGTCACTGGAGGCCTGATCAGGTGAGCAAGGAGGGTCTTCCCACACAGTTATTTGTTTACTAGTTAAAAACTCACAGACAACTATACAATTAAGTTTGTGAACTTGCCACCTTGCCACCATGCTGGACAGCTATTCCATAAGAGTTCCAAAACTACTTTGAAGCGTGGACTAGGCATTGGCATCAGTGCACAGCTTCCAAGGGGAGTACATAGAAGGTGACCATAGAGATACTCAATTAAGTTTACAGACTTAATTGTCAGACCTCCGATAAGCAGGTGTTCTGGTTTTCTGCTTGCTCTGGATCCCATGGCTGCCTTCTTTACATCTGAGCTCCGGCTCTTAGATTTCACCCAGCAGCTTATCTGTAGGTCTTGAATTAATCAATTTTCACAGTCTGAGAGTGAGAAGCCTGCCCTCTGACCTGGCAATCTTGGTTTTGTCAAACCCTGCAGCTATACGAATTGAGAGAAGCATCTATCCTGATTCATCACTCAGGGCATTCCAGTCTCTACAATCTTGAGAGCTGTTTTCTTAATATAAATATATACATATGTGTATGTTTTGGACAATGAGCAAAGAAAACAGAGGAAAAATTGATGCCTTTGAATTGTGGCATTGGAGAAGAATATTGAATGTACCACGGACCACTAAAAGAACAAACATCTGTTTCGGAAGAAGTGCAACCAGAGTGCTCCTTGGAAGCCAAGATGGCAAGACTGTATCTTACATATTTTGGACATGTCAGGAAGGATCAGTCCCTGGAGAAGGACATCATGTCTGGTAGAGTAGAGGGTCAGCGAAAGAGAGGAAGACCCTCAACAAGAGACGGATTGACACAGTGGCCACGACAATGGGCTTAAGCCTAACACCAACTGTGGACATGGTGCAAGATCCGGAAGTGTTTCGTTCTGTTGTGCATAGGGTCGCTATCAGTTGAAATCAACTCGATGGCACCTAACAACAACATATATGTTTTACTGCTTTTGCTGTCTGGAGGACCCAGCCTAAGCTATACCGGTATGGTGCTAAAAATCTGGATAGTCCTTAATGCTGGAAACAGGAAATCCTAGTGGCATAGTAGTTAAGACCAAAAGGTTAGCAGTTCAAATCCACCAGACACTCCCTGGAAACCCTAGAAGGCAGTTCTGCTCTGTCCTATAAGGTTGCTATGAGTTAGAATCGACTTGACAGCAGTGAGGGTTTTTTTTTTATGACTGGAAATAAAGATCACATTGATAGACTTTAAAAGAAACAGCTTTCTAAAAATCACTGTTCTATTTACTGTAAAGATGTTGTTTGGAACATCACTGAGGATTTTATGGACCTGTTTTAAAGCCTTCCCACCATCAACATGAAAGATACCTAGAAGAACCTAGAAAAGAAAAGCATATTAGCAGCTTTAAACAACAAACTATCTCCCAGATTCTGTTCTTCAGGAATCGGAGCACAGTTTAGCTGGATCCTCTGCCACAGGCTCTCACAGTGCTACTGCTGCAGCCACTAAACAGGCTGCTCCCCAAAGCAGTCAGTTTGGTGTTTCACTACACCAGTACAGTCACGGTATCGTAGGAGGCTACAGTTAGGGAGGAACTGCTCCTATCTGTGGGCTGGCCACAGGTCCCTACTGGCTAATGAATGTCTGGAGACAGTTTCTCATCACACGGACCTCCCATAAGCATGCTGCACAACCTGGTAGCTTGCTTTCCCAAAACAAAGGGTCAGAGAGAAAGAGAGGAAGGGGTGGGAGGGGAGTAGGGAGGAAAGAAAGAGAGAAACCAAGTAAAAGTGAGCAAGACAGAAGCCAGAGACTCTCAGAAGTAATACCTTATCACTTCTATCACAGTCCGTTCATTAGATGAGGAGTCCTGGAGGTGCCGTGGTTATAAGCTTGCTGCTAAACCAAAGGTCAGCAGTCTGAACCCACTAGCTGCTCAAGCTTCCAGAGCCTTGGAAACCCTATGGAGCAGTTCTACTCTGTCCTCTAGGGTCACTATGAGTCAGAATGAACTAGATGGCACAAGGATTTTGTTTGTTTTCTTTCAGTCCACAAGAAGAGAGTCACGATGTCTACCCTACACTCAGGGCTAGAATAGGACTATAAGTACCAGGAGGGGGAGATCACTGGAGACTGTCTCAGAAGATGCCCACCATTCAGTCTCATGTTACAGATTCTTCTTTACTCCTGTCAGAATCTGCAGTGAGAATACTGGGGCTTGATAGGTTTGCCTTAAGCAAAATATGGAACCGCCTGTGATCTTCTTAAACTGAGTTATGGTCACAGAAAGTAGAATCAAATTGGTCAGTGAGCTTTTCAGTCTTGAACCTTGATGATTCTTGGGTATTCCCTGAGGCTCACTAATGCCCACCTCCAGGACTCCTGAGGCTCGCTATGAATACGTGTTCCTATGACTTTACTTTTTAGTCTAGTAACATATTTACGTTACATATTCAACCTGATCCAGGTTATTCCTAGAAAAGAATAATCAAATCTTTTACTTTAAAATAACTTCAGGGATCCTGTTAAAAACTGAACTGAACTTGGCTGCAAATTAGTTCCCACTGCCCTTAAGTGCCCAGTGTGCATCCAAGTCAAGATATCCATCTACAGCATCATGTCCCCAGATAGTCAGTCCTTCTCTCCTAGACTTTCTGCTCTCTGTTATCGAATATACAGGATGGTCACGTGTTTAGATGTTCCCTGAACACCCCGTTTTCACCTTTGGTCCTGTTCTATTACTATCAGCACTCCCTTTCACTTTAAAGGTGTCTTGGTTCTCATAATAAATTATAGAACTTCCTAGTTTTAGGTAACAGTGTGCTTTTTTATTTCTATTCTGTTTTTTATTGGGATTTGTTTGGGGAACATCTCGTATCATCTTCTATTTCTAGAAGAAAAGGTTCCAAGAATGAGAAAACAGATGTTAAAAGAGTGAAGTGGTCATTGCTGACCCTCCCCAATCTCTCAGCTCTCCAAGCAGGGGTATACAGTCCATATACACATGCTCAGTCCATAAGGCAGAATTCAAACATACATTTAACAAGGGTAAAAATACACCTAAGGATAACATTAGAGGGAAAGTAAATCCGCAGAAACATACAGCAATTATGTTTTGACTCTACGGAACCTTCTGAGAAGATGAAGATTTCCAGGGTAACTGTGGGAGCACACAGAGCAATCCACACAGGATGCTGTTTCAATTCAAGTCCATTCACTCAAGTGACAGCTTTCTGAGCTGTGACAGAAGAGACAGTGTAGACATACAATCACATGATTTACTGTCTACCCATCAATGAAAGCCAGGGAAGAAATGTTGGTATGTGCAGTGTCATGCCCAGAGCTTTCAAACTCCAACTCAATGCAAGTTTTTCTTTTTGAAAACTCAAATTCTCCTCATAATATCATCCTTTACCTATAGCAAACGCCTCCCCTAACTTTCCCAGAAGTGGAGCTGACTTGATCATGTATTTCTCTGCCTGCAACTACTACTTTTACTTACATTTTATTATTACCAGGGACCTGGTGGCACAGTAGTTATGTTTGGCTGCTAACCATAAAGTTAGCAGTCCAGTTCACCAGCCACTCCTTGGAAACTCCATGGGACAGGTCTACTCTGTTCCATACAGTAGCTGTGAGTCAGAATCTACTCAGCGGCTATGGGTTATCTCGGGATGGGGCCTTCTGCCATGACAACCAGAGCCAAACCAAGTGCCATCGAGTCGGATCCGACTTATGACAACCAGAAGGGACCCATAAATTCAGCCTCAACTGAATCCTCGCCTCTAATGGATCAGATTCTAGCTGTGTTCTCAACTAAGATCAGTTTTGAATAAAGTCTTTCTGAAATCCTACACTTCTGCATGTTTATTCTGTATCTTAAGGTGCTACTAACCTGCACCTCTTCTCCTGATATCACTAATTGAACTCACTTATTTCATCAGACAAAAATAATATTCAAAGTATTTAAAACAGACATAACAGAGTTAAAAAAAAAAAAAAGAAAAAGAAAAACTATTGCCCTCAAATCAATTCCAACTCGTAGCAGCCCTACAGGACAGAGTAGGACTGCTTCATAGAGTTTCCAAGGAGCTCCTGGTGAATTCAAACTACCTAACTTTAGATTAGCAGCCAAAGCACTTAGCTAGGGTTTATAGCTGGGTTAGTACTAATCAAAAAGGACAGGTTCACCAAATCAGAGATATATACACGCAATAGACAAGCAAGAACAGAACCAGAGTAGGTACTCGACAACAAGCTCTGTATCCAACTAAGCCTGGTATGTTTCCTTTCTTCTGTCAATCAAACCAATCTTTCCTCTGATCAGTTCTTGCAAACTTAACTTTCTAACTCTAACTGGGCATCTGATTAATCATCATCATGTGAAATTGAAAATCAATTAGATTTTGATATGAAATTCATGCCTTTTGTGTCAGACCACGGATACAATGACTTTTTAATAATCATTTTATACATTCCCTTCATAAGAAGAAAGACACTGTGTGTAAACAAGAGGAAGAGGATGTCAGAAAATATATAATCCCCTCCTGGTTGATATAACTGGCAGCTGGAAACTACCAGTCACTATTTTGAAAAAAGATGAAGCAGTTCTCCTCTGTTCTATAGCGTCACTATGAGTTGAAATCAACTCTTTGGCAACAGCTTTGGTTTTTTAGTTTGATTGAGGTAGAACCCAGTGCTATCGGGGCAGGTCCAACTCATGGTGACCACAGAGATGACCCCATATGAGAACAACTGGTGACATTCCCAAAATGTCCCTGGTGCTCCTCCTTCCAAGGCACATGGTGTGATTTGACTTTTCAGCCCTCTTAAATGTGGGGAGAGCCAATTATTTAGTTCTATTAAAGGGATGTGAGCAAAAGTAACGTATGTCCCTTCCAGGTAGAACACTTAATTACCGCTCTGTGACATCTCTCCCTTCCCCGGGGCAATAAGCAACATGCCACATGACAGATGCTGTTTCTGTCTTGATCCCAGAGTAAGAATGACAGAAGCAGAGTCCTCTAGCCAACTTACAATGCAAAGGTAATGTAAGCAAAAAATAAACTTTATTGTTTTTAAACCACTGAGAATTTGGCCTTATTTGTTTTTTAGGCATGATCTAGCCTATCCTGGTTGACAAATCTTAGTTTTATAATTTTCTTATCACAGGCACATCTTGTGTAGGATCCTAATTCTGAGACACTCACTTCAATGGTTCTTGATTTGGAGTCCATAAACTCCCTCATATGGCACACAAAATTTTAGAGACATGCGAAAACAGTCCGTAATACTTATTAAACCCTCCAGAATTCCTGATATTAGCTCAGTCTTAGGGGTGATTTCTAAGCATTCCATGCGCTTTGTCTACACCCACCCATTACAAGGAACTTTCTGTTGTCATCTCTACCTCCTGTCTCAGGTGCTAGTTCCATACCTTGTCTGCAGCGCTCACCCACCATTGTCTGATACGGGAAACCGGGTCCCTAATCTGCTTCCTGAGCCAGGTCTGTGCACCGGTTTTACCTCAAGAAGATCTTTAGCCTTTAAACTGTTGAAAGCAGATACTGAGAAAACGTTTTCTAATCAGTGGACTGATTTCAGAGAGATCAACAGTGTCGATGTCTCTGGTTCTGTCAGAGGCCTTGTTTCTGAGAAATACGAAGATGAGTAACTACTGGCAGTTTTCACCAAGACTCTGTCCAAAGCCTGAAGGGCCTAAATAATAAGTAAATTCTCTAGAAGCAATTCACCCAATTGGGGATGCAATTCTAACTTCTTTATTTGTACAGGTCCTTAAATTTTCTTAGGCTTACCCTAAGGTGACCCCCTTTTAAATTATATAGCAAAGTGATAATCACTGCATAGCCACCCTCTCTAAACATTTAGATACCATTACTGTATGGTTTTTAGACAACATATGGAGTCCCTCAATGGTGCAAATAGCTAACACATTCAGCTACTAACTAAATGTTTGAAAGTTCAAATCTACCCTGGGAGACCTTGAAAGAAAGGCCTGAAGATCTACTTGCGCAAAAAAAAGAAAAGAAATCAGCCATTGGAAACTCTATGGAGCAAAGTTCTGCTCCTCAGGTGATCAGAATCAAGATAACAGCAACTGGTTACGTAATGTACACACACATACAGACACACGGCTGTGTCAGTAATTCCCATTGTGTCTTTGACAATCACATCAAACATTTCTTATCTTTTCAAAAAGGTCAAAATTAGCAAATAAGTACTTTGTAACATAGTTTCTTTAGCTTCCTTTTCTGAGCCCTAATTAAATATATTATATTTAATTTTTATATTTACTTTTGAGGATCCCTAGTGCAACAATGAGTAGGAGCTCAGCTGCTAACTAGAAGGTCAGCAGTTTGAATCCACAAGCCACTCTTTAAAAACCCTATGGGGCAGTTCTCTGGCCCATACAGTCACTATGGGTTGGAATCGACTTGATGGCAATGGGTTAATTTACTTTTTATTCATAAAAAATACAATAAGGAACAGTTTATGTGCATCTATAAAGATGCATTCTGATGAAATGTGAGCCTAGTGCCTTGCATTTTATGAACTAATTTCACTTGATAAACCATGCATATTTAAGACTATGTGTTTGGGCATGGGAAATTAATATTTACTGAAGACTTGGTGTCAGGCCTTTATCTGGGCTTTTCACATGAAGTTAACAATGATGATTATAAAGGCATGATAATAATTTAATAATAAGGTTGTTGTAAATTATATTAATCCATTCTATTCACTACTATAATCAAAATTTTTATAACAGCTCTTTGTCAAGAGTTCTAGAAGTAGCCTAGGGTGCCAAGGGTTAAGCGTTCAGCTCCTAACGAAAAGTCTGAGTCTACCATGAGGAGCCTGGAAAGAAAGTCCTGACAATCTGATTCCCAAAGGGAACACCCAGTGAAAACCCTGTGGTGCAGACTTTTGCTATGAAACACACAGGTGAATGAAATTAACTTAATGGTAATTGACTGGTTAAGGTACCTGAGAAACTAAAAAAAAAAAAAAAAAAAAAATTCTGTTTCTGTATTATAATAGGAGCTAAATGTACGTGGAACTCATTATGTGATGTGTGTCATACCTATTGCTTTGCATAGATTGTCTACTTTGATAGTCACAAAAACACTAAGACATAAATACTAATAATCCCATTTTATGCAGCAGAAAACTGAGGCTCAGAAAGTGAAATGTTACCCAGGGTCACATAACCAAAGGGTGTCACGGAAGAAAATTGTTTTTACTGTATACCACATTGCCTCCCAAAGAAAACCAAGATAAAGACAATCAGTATTTTTCATGATCTGAAGTTTAGTCTGATAATCTACTTTGTAAGTATACATCCCCCTGGATTAATAGTGATGATGGTGATGATATGTAATGTGTAACACAGTACTTCCCTTTTCCATGTACAAAGCACACGCATTTTTGCTTCTGACCCTACAACAACCCTAGAAAGTAGGTAGGGCAGGGACTCTATCTCCTTTGCTTTCAAAATCAAATGAGAAATTCTTTTGACTTTTCTAACTTATTTTTGCCAGTAAGTAGCTCCGATGGGATTAAAATCCAGTTCTTCTGATTCCTGGGTCAGAACTGTTCCCCTATAATAAGCTGGTGAACTGCTTAATGACAGAGTTAAAGTAAGCAGCTATGAACAATGATCATAGAACGTCCTCCAAGTGTGTCAAATCCATGTTGATTCTGGAGTGCTAATAATGCCCGCCCACAGAGCAATAAGGATGAAGCATTGATTTTTTTTTATTAATGTTTTAAAACTTCATCGATTCAAACAGACTCTGAACTTGTAATAATTTGGATATGCTGTGCTATTTTACCTTGTACCATCAAAACCAAATAATATATTAACAGTAGTAAATCGTGTTCTACGGCTGCCTCTGGCTAAATCTGTTGTATTTATTTCTTCTCCTTCAACGCCCCACCTCCTCTCCTGCCTTCCTTCATCCCTCTCCAACCCTTTCATTCCCAGCTTTTTTTCTCCCCATCCCATTTTCAGCAACAAGCTCAGTCCCTTTCTCCAGCCCTTGGTAATTAATTGTGCTTTTATTGTGAATTAATCGTACAAGCAAGCCAATGTTTAGCCTAATTAAGAGTGAAGCCAACAAATTATTTAAGCACCACTCCAGCAGAATTTGCATTCAATCTTGTATTTGCAGCCAGTCAACATTTCGTTATTGACTCAAGTAATTACAGACTTCACTAAAACTCACAACAGATCTCTCTCATCACCCCAAACCTTGAACCCTGCCTCACATTCTCCATCCTTTACTTATCTCTAAATGGAGTGTTTTATTATATTCAATGCCAGTTCCTATCACAGCAATTTCAACTCGTAGTGACTCCATGTCTGTCAGAGTTGAATTGTGCTCCATAAGGCTTCCATTGGCTGTTTTTTTTTTTTTTTTTTTGGATGTAAATCACCAGGCCTTTCTTCTGAGGCACATCTGAGTGGACTCTAACCCCTGACACTTTGGTGAGCAGCTGAGTGCATTAACCACTGCACCACCCAGAGACTCTATTTTATTATACAACTTCAAAAATGATAGTGTATTACTTTTTCCATATACTACAATTCAAATTAATTTCTTTATACTTTACTGATTTCTGCTGATTTAGATCCAAAAAGCCAATGCTATCGAGTCAATGCCAACTCATAGCAACTTTGTTGGTTTAGGTCATGCAAAAAGGTACATAGTTTGAAATTATTGTCACCACTTCCAAAATAAATTCAGTGCCTTGGAAAAACAAAAAGCGAGAATATAGTATAATATCTTTTCCCTAGAATGGAGTGACCAGAGTAAACAGTGGTAACAGGTCTGTGGATGTTATTTTGAAGAAAGGCAGTGAAAATCGAAGCTCCTAGCAGCACAGTCACGTGGCAAGGCCCCATGTTTCAAATTAGCGGCAATAAAAAAGAGAATGAAAGTTGAGTAAGGCATCTGAAAACCTTGTGAAAAGTTTTTTGAAAAGAAAAGGGGAGAGGGGAGAAAGCACTGCCCTTAGTGAAATTTCACCCGGAGTTTTTTCCATTAAAGACCATGTCAGACTTAGGAAAAATAATGTGTTGAAACCCTACACCTCTAATGCTAGAAACTGAAGTTACAAATCAGAAAGAGTCTTTTCTGACACAATGTGTGGGCCATACAGACCAGAGTATCAGTCATCCTTTGAAAAATGAGTATAAATGAAAGCAGAGACTAAATGGCAAGGCCAAGGTCAGCCATGCACGTGAACTTTAAAAAAGCATTAAATCTTGCACAGTTTCATCCAGCCCACCAAAGCTATGCTAGTTTTTCACTCACTGACCTACTGAACAGATCCTTTATTTCAGTTCATGGGAGAAATTTTGTCAGTGAGTCAAATATTTAATTTTCTATGTACTAAACAAAATATTTGGAAACCCTGGTGGTATAGTGGTTAAGTGGTTATGTTGCTAACCAAAATGTTGGCAGTGCAAATGCACCAGGCGCTCCTTGGAAACCCTATGGAGCAGTTCTGCTCTGTTCTATAGGGTCACTGTCAGTCAGAATAGACCCGATGGCACCGGTTTGGTTTTTCTTATTTATTTGGTTTAAATACAATATTTATTATTATAATATTAGAATAACTACAGAAACATATAGGTGTATATGTGTGCATATATCAGCTTGTATGCCTATGTCTATGTATGTATATACATATATACATACACATACGCTGGAAGTTATATTACCAGTACATTCCTAGAAGATGAGCCCCTCACGTTGGAAGGCACTCAAAACACGCAGTGGCCACGAGGAACTCAAGTACACCAATGATCATCATGTTGAGGACTGGGTGACATTTTTTGTCACACAAAAAGTCCCCATAAATTGAGAGGACTTGAAGGTAGCCAACAACAAACCTGTTTTAGAACACGAAGTTTTTACTTTACCTTTTCAGAGGAAAACCTCATCACAAAATAATAAAGGTTTGTGTTCTGTTGCTATAGGCTGACTATAGATTTCCTTTAAAAGTCAATTAACAGCAAGGAAGCAAGTATTTCAACAGCAAATTTCAAAAATTCAGCAGGGAGAAGATTCCTTTCTTCTGAGAAGCAAAAATCTGCTGAAAATATGCCTTTTGCTGCCATCAAGTGGTTCTTTTGGGTATGTTTTTGTAAACACACCAAGTGTCATACGCTCCCTTTGCTTTCCCACCATTTTTATTCCTTGCACATTATAAACATATTATCCTTTAGCAGAATGACCAGGCACGTCTTTACTTACTAAACTAGGGCTTTACATTATGGATCCCACAAAAATTACATTACTAAGAATTTCTTCAGAAAGACACCTTCAAAAAACTGTTTGAAGTATCCAGACACTCAAAAGACTTCCTAGCCCTGGAACTAGCTCAGATCCTCATTAGTAAAGACCTTGACCTGAACTTTGGTACACATCTCTCTTTATTCCGACCAAACACAGAATTTCTAAATACATCAATTTTAAGATGCCCATTTGAACACAGAAGCCCCCTAAGATCACCATGTGTCAGCACCTCTCAGTGGCAACAGGTTTGGGTTTTGGTTTTAGCTGAACACAGAGGGAATCAAAAAAAGATTTGGGGATGAGGGATTATGTTTTAACCATTTTGCATCAAGTGAAATTCTAATATTGTGGTTCCATATTTCTTGAATACATAATAGGATGAAAGAAAAAATGGCAATTCCTCTTTAAAAGTAAGCAAACTGCTGTGACAGTGACTCCTTCATGTTCTGAGAAGGTAATAGCATTCATTTTGTGGTACTGGTTCTTTTGGACTTGGTATAAGTACTTATAATACTAAATACTCTACTGGAAAAATGCATTGATTGGTTTTGGTTATGAAAAGAAAGATACTGGATAAATCAAAGCAGGAAAAAAGGGAGACACAAGCAAACAATATTATTCTATAACAATATTCAATAAACAGTATTATTCTAAAAAATAAAACAGAGGAATTCTGGAGGTTACTGGGAGTTCCAGAAAGAAGTAGGAACCAGAACTACAAGAAGAGGATGTGAACAGTCTTGGGCAAGATGGTTTAAACAGGCCTCAGTAAATGTTGGTAAGTCCAGCATTAAAGGGAAAAGTCTTATATTAAGGGATGAAGGAGGAACTTTAAGGACACTGACACTGTATAATAAAATTCCCATGCTCACCAAAATCTACAACCCACAAACACTTTGTACAGACAGTTATGTTGGGAGTAGAGTCGTTATGAATTCATGGACATGTGGATGAAGTGCTTTGAAGAAAGGAGAGCAATAACAGAGAAGGACGCTAAAAGGGAATGAAAAACTAACCAAGAAAGGGAATTTGGAAGAGAATTGGAAGAAAATCAATACTGTCCCTCATCAGAAAACTTCAGAAATTTTGGCAAAGAGATCCTACTTCCCACGGTTACATGGCTGGAATCAAGTCACTAGGGGGGATTGTGAGAAAAAGGATGATCGTAGATACGTCAGCAAAATCTCACTCTATTGGGTCCTCTCCACCGTTATCTAAGCATGGTTGGGAATCTCTAACAGCACTCAAAATTTTCCCTCCTGAATTACATATCCCCTTCCAGCTGCAATTCACAAACACGTTGCTTAAAAAGAGCACCTCCCCACGTATCTGTAGTCTATTTCCTCACTTCCTATCTCTTTAAACCTCTGTCATCCAGCTGCTACCCACCCCATCTAAGAAGAATGAAAGCCAAGAAGTCTCTGTAGAAACCATATCATTTGTGTCCATTACTTCTTATTACTTTTTCTAAATTCTTGATTAGACATTTCATTCAGTAACTCTCAGAACTTCTTTTCTAAAATAATCCTTTATGACTATACATTTCCCTTCAAATACCACTAATGTTATATCGCACAAGTTTTCAAACATATCTTTTTTCATTATTGCTCAGTGCAAAGACTTTGAGTGCCTAAATATATACAAGCTACAACTCTTATTGAATTCTAGCTTAACTGCACTGTTGCTAGAGAATGTCATCTATATATAAATTATTTGGTTAACACTTAATTTGGTGCCTAGTAATTAATCAATTCATGCACACTTGATTCAATTCTGAAACAATCTTTTCTGAGTACTATCAAGATCTCCTCTTTGTCTTTACTGTTCTGAGTTTTACTATGAAGTTTACAGATACAATTTTATTTATCCTCCTTAGGGGTCATTATGATTCTTAAAGCTGAAAATGTGTGCATTTCAACAATTCCATAAAATATCAGACATTATTCCTATGAACATATGAATACTTTATCTTCCATATTCTTTCTTTTCTCTCATTCCAGGGTACCTATGAAGTATATATTGGCCTTTTCATTGTCTCTTCTATGTTTCTTATTCAATTTTTAATATTTTTGATTATTTTATCTCTGTGCTGTATTTTTGACCTTTATGAAATCTAGTATACCCCCATATGTTAATTCTCTCTTCAATTATATGTAATTGGCTTTTTAGCCATCTATCAAATGTGAGAATGGCACAGAATCAGGAAATGTTTCCTTCTGTTGTATATAAGGTTACTATGACTCAGAACTAACTGACTCAACAGTGCCTAACTACAACATCACTTTTTTTATTTTAATGTCTGTTAATTTTATATGACCAGAGATATTCTCCTTCTGGTTCCAGGAATGAGCATGCACAGTATCTCCCAGAGAAACCTTCAGTTATACCTAGTGCGTGACCACTCCTTAATCCCCATTCTGGAACTGCAGTCAAGGCTCCAAACCTGAGACATACTCTGACTGGTCACAGGTTAGAACCTGTAACTACTCTTTTAACAATAGACTCAGTAGTAACAATATTACTCTAGTCTAAGAAACAATTACAAAACATTTTAACAATTTTCTGAAGCCCAAGCTTCTGCTCTAAAATCAAATTCTTGAGTTTACCACTTGTTAATACATACAAAAGTATAAACCATGTGAAACATCTATTTTTTCCCTTTACTATATTTATCTTTAAAGGTAGAGGAAAACCATAAAATTTTAATTGAGCTATCCCTCCCAGCATTGAACAGCCAAGCCAAGTGCCGTCGAGTCGGATCCAACTCATGGCGACCCTAGGGGCCAGGGTAGAACTGACCCCCAGAGTATTCAAGGAGTGCCTGGTGGATTTGAACTGTCGACCGTGTGGTTAGAAGTGGTAGTACGTAACCCACTACACCACCAGAGTTTGAACAACAGTAGCCAAAATCTATACATAACAATTGTACGTTACAGAACTAGACAAAAATCTTGCCTACCCTATAGTTAGAAGAAAAGGATATTACCTAGCATTCAGAAATGTCGGGAAGTTTAGATCTAAGCCTTTCTTAGTAACCACTTTAGTGCACACTAAATATCTAAAGGCAGTTATTACTGTCATTAATCCAGTTCCCAATGCTGCAAGTCAAACCAATCTCTCCATACCTGGCCTTTAGAACTTACTGAAAGCAAACCAAGAGGAAATCATGCCACAAGACCAATTCTTGCATTTCATTATACAATGAAAGAACCAAAGAAAGTTTAAAAATTAAAAAAAATAAAAATAAAACTACTTGCTAGCACATTTTCATGCCATGGTAATTTGACTTGTGATTTGATAAGTGCAGATCACAGCCCTACATTTAATACAGGGTGACCCACTTTTAAAATGACCCATTTGTAACAAAGGTGTCTCTGTTGGAAATGGGGGTGGGGAGTGGTTAGGAGTCACGGGTATCAAATACTTTATTTAGTCAGGCCTTGTATTGCAATAGAGTTGCAAACTAGAGGCTTTCGTCTTAAACCTTGCTCTTCTAATTGTGTGACTATAAGTCAGCAAGAGTTCCTGCTTCTCATGCCCTCTGCCACTATAATTCAATTAGTAGCTGCCCTCAAACTAGCCCACAGAGAAATCCTAAAAAATAAGAGACACAATACAAATACTATAACATGCTATAAACTTCTTGGGGAGAAAGAAGATTTTAATGTCTTAATTAGGAAAAATGTACAGACTGATGCCTATTTGGGGGAGAATGTTTACAAAGGGGATTTATACCACTACAGATTATAAAATTCTCCTTGATTGGCAAACATAACACTCACTACATAGAAAGGAGGAAGAAAACCTACCCCATGTTCCCATCCATTAGAAGAACCGTATTGTATATGTGAGAAAATATGAAGAGGAAGAGAATCGTGCTGAAGAACATCGTCATCCACGACCCATGGTCTTCTCGGAACATTTTTAGCCGGAGTAGCTGACCTGAAAAACAAATATGATTAGTGATCAGTTTACACAGTAACTCCAAATTCATATATGTCTTTATTTCAGTGAATCTCTATTACCTCACTAAATTCTGATGCCTTTACCATACGATCGGCTTATGGGCAAAAATACTATAAAATGTTCTTTTGGTCCTTCTGTAAATAAATGCTTATGAATGAAGTCCGAGACAATCCTCATACCATGCTTAATCCTACAGCAAATAGTTTTAATGTGACAATCAAATGTACAACAACCATTCATTATGCTGGCATGAAAACAAGATAAATGACAGCACTACTGCCTGCCATTTTTTTATCCCATAAATACGTTTTTGGTCTCTACTAAAGTAACTTAAGGCAAACAGTAAGGAAGTCACATGAATTCTGTCTGATTCCCTTTTCACTTCTGTACATCCAATTCTAGTCCTAGCCAGAAGATAAAAATAAAGCAAGTCTCATTTAAAAGAAAATTCAATTTGTTTAAGGAACATGAAAAATTGAAATGAAAAAATAATCCCTGTCATGAGAGACAGACACTTGAGCCTTCCTCTTGGATGAAATCGTCAAGCCCACGTGCAAGCACGTGCACAGGTGTGTGGAGGGGGTTGTGGGAGGCAGGTATGTAGGTAATGAGGCCTGGGGTAGTTCCTGGCAGAGTGTACCTTCTGCTGCGATACCTAAAACTCCATTTACAAAGATAAATGCTAAAATTAAAATGTTTAAAATGCAAATACTCCAGGGAAAAAAAAATATCTTAAAATGAACACTAAAATAAAATCACCAATACTAGAATCAGTTTGGAAAAAAACATTTTGATGTGTGGTACAAAGAAAATTAAGGGCACCAAGGAACGTACAAAAGCATGAGAGGAGAAAAAAAGTGAACATAGGTCACTCTGGTTTTTCCCAAGATAAGGTGGCTGTCATGGATTGATTTATGTCCCCCCAAAACACGTGTCGACTTAGCTAGTCTATGATTCCCAGTACTGTGTGTGACTATCTTTTTGTTATCTGATGTGACTTTCCCACATGTTGTAAATCCTACCTCTAGGCTATTAATGAGGTGGGACTGGCAGCAGTTATGTTAACGAAGCAGCACTCAATCTACCAGATCAGGCCGCGTCTTAAATCAATCTCTTCTGAGGTATAAAAGACAGAAGCAGGCAGAGCCATGGGGACCTCATACTACCGCAATGCAAGTGCCAGGAGAATAGCACATCCTTGGACCTGTGCTGAGAAGACTGATGACAAGGACCTTCCTCTATGATTGACAGAGAAAGAGTGCCTTCGTCTGAAGCAGGAGCCCTAAATTCAGACTTCCAGCCTCCTAGACTGTAACAGAATAAATTCTGTTTGTCAAAGCCATTAATTGCTGGTGTTTCTTTTACAGCCACACTAGATAACCAAGACAGTAGCACAGTAGTTAAAGTGATCTACTGGTAACAGAAAGGTCAGCATTTTAAAACCACAAGCAGCTCCAAAGGAGAAAGATGTGGCAGTCTGCTTCTGCAATGATTTACAGCCCTGAAAACACCATGAGGTAGCTATGAACCACAGTCAACTCAAAGGGAATGGTTTGGGGCTTTTGGTGGCATAATGAGCTCTAGTCCGAAGGCAATGAGACACTTACAGAAAGCATCCAGTACAGGCTGACAGTTGGAACTGCTTCCAAACATTTAGAGTCTTGAAAACCCTACCAAGCAATTCTCTTGTGCACATAGGGCGACACCATGAGTCAGAACTGACTCAGCAGCAAGAAACTATAGCAGACTTACAGGTTAGTCCTGAAATCTTACATAGAATTTCCTCACCAGAGGAAAAAACAATCACTTATTTGCAATGATACGCCAAAGTTATGAAAAAAAAATGTATATTTCGATCTGGAAATTGTCTCCCTAGGGACAGTTAGTATCTGTCATACAACTAAGGAGCATGGGAAGAAACAGTCTTCTAAGATCTACCTACTAAACTTCCCTTTATATCTCACTTCTATTAAAATAGCACTTTAAATTCCCCTTGGAAATCAGGCTAACAGAAATGTTACTCTAGCTAAAACTTTAGGGAGAGCCAAAAACAGGGAGATTTGTTTACACTATCTGGTTTCTTAAAGAGAAGCAAAGCGCCAATGTGAAAATCAGAATATAGAAATCTCCCCACCAAAGAAATAATACCAGCATTGCAAACTATACGCCTACAGGACTTACTGATTAATTAAATCACCAATTATGGAAATTTGCAAGCCTCCATACCACACACTGGAAACCCTGGTGGCACAGCGGATAAGTGTTACAGCTACTAACCAAAAGGTGGGCAGTTCACATCCACCAGGTGCTCCTTGGAAACTCTACAGGACAGTTCTACTCTTACAGAATCTTACAGATCCGCTATGAGCTGGAATAAACTCAATGGCAATGGGTTTGGTTTTGGGTTACACCATAAACCATCAGAAATATTATTAAAAAAATATTAAGGTCTCACTCGGAAGTAAAAAGCACATGCTATAAATATCTTAAAGCAAACTGCAAAGAATACTATTCATTCATTCAACGAATGTTAAATATGTGCTTGGTACATGCCAGGCACAGTTGTCGGTGCTGGAGACACAGTTGCAAGCAAGGCACAAAGGTGTGTAATGTCAATCATTATTGGGGTATTTAATAAAAAAGAATAAAGATCAAACTCAGTGCTGTCCAGTCAACTCTGACTCATAGTAACACCACAGGACAAAGCAGAGCTGCCCCATAGAATGTCCAAAGAGCCTCTGGTAGATTCAAACTGCTCACCTTTTGGTTAGCAGAAGTAGCACTTATTTAACGGAAACATGACTGTATTTTATATTCACAGGGTCTCTTTTCACTACACGTCCTTTCATGCTGAAATGAAGGCCCATTCATTTTTTGTATAAAGAATTGCAAAGCCAACAACTAAGAGTTTATTTAAGATTTAAATGTGAATTTCTTTCTTCACATATGCATGTGTCAAGAAATTAGATTAAGGTTGTACTTTAAAAGTCAAACAATACTGCTGGTGATTTCAGAGTGTTCTGCAAATAAAACATTGTGGGTTAACTCAAAAGTGGCTGAAATAATAAAAATTTAGTAAAAAGGTAAATGTGACAGTACCATTTATGCTGTCACTACCAAGCTCATTGTTTGGCACTAATTTCAGCCATTAAAGTCATTAAAACAAAATGGCAGGTTAACACTGCTTGAAATTCACTTGAAAACTGTAATAAAAGTGCTGGAATATATTAAGGTCAGAATCGATGTGACTGAAGTGTTGAGTTAAAACTCACTATAAAAATTTCTCGTAAGGTCCTAAATGTTAATTCACTGAGTGACTATGCTAATACTAGGAACCTGTATACCAACATCAGGCCATCCACCGAATGTTCTCATGAATTGCTATTCCTATGCAATCTAATCAAACCAAGAATTTCAGAGCTACCTAAGAACATCGCTGGATAAATTCATGGCTTCTCTTCTGTAAGGTGACAGTACAGCTGGTTTCCTGAGACAGCAGTGGTTCATAAATGTTACTCTGGCATAATGATGAATAGTGCCTCCTTGCTTTTCTAAGTGCAGTGGTGTAAACAACAGATTATATGTCTGCCGACCTTGAGGGCAAAAATTAAGAATTTTGTAACACTTTCCATTAGAGAAGTTTTGGTAGACAACAATGAAAACCGGGCTCATAGGTCAGCAAAAATAACAAACCTCACTAAGAGACATACACTTCTGACATGGTCATGTTGTTGTTCATAATCACTGTGGAGTCAATGCCAACTCATGGTGAGCCTAGCTGTGCAGAACAGAACTTCACAGGGCTTTCAAGGCTGTCACCTTAAGAAGGAGATAGGTCTGACTTCCAAGATATCCCTAGATGGGTTTGTACTGCCAATCTGTCAGCTAGTGGTTGAGCACTAACCTACCCAGAGACTCCCTGACATGGTCATAAATGACCTTTAATCATGTATCAGTAAATCTGAGTGTGTATTTATTTTATTAATGAAATTTGTCTTGGATCATATGGATCACTGCCTTTGATATCAGTTAAACTACTTGGAAAATATAGCTAAGAACAATCAGAAGCATTAAAGTGATACAGAAGCACATATATGTTTGCTTTTGTTGTTAGGTACCATCGAGTCTGTTCTGACTCATAGTAACCCTTTGAACAACAGAACAAAATACTGCCTGGTCTTGCGCCATGTCCACAATCGTTTTTATGCTTAATTCATTGCTGCAGCCACTGTGTCAGTCTATCTCGTCAAGGGTCTTCCTCTTTTATGCTGACCCGCCACTCTACCAAGCATGATGTTCTTCTCCAGGGACTGACCTTCCTGACAACGTGTCCAAAGTACGTAAGAGGCAGTCTTGCCATCTTTGCTTCCAAGGAGCACTCTGGTTGTACTTCTTCCAGAACAGATCTGTTGGTTCTTTTGGTGGTCCACAGTACATTCAACATGCTTCTCCAACACCACAATTCAAAGGCATCAAGTCTTCTTCTGTCTTCTTTGTTCATGGTCCAGCTTTTGCATGCATATGATGTGACTGAAAATACCATGGCTTGGATCAGACATATCTTATTCTTCAAGGTAAAATCCTTACTTTTGAATACTTTAAAGAGGTCCTTTGCAGCCAATTTTCCCAGCACAACACATCTTTTGATTTCTTGACTGCTGCTTCCATGGACATTGACTGTGGACCCAAGTAAAATAAAATACTTGACAGCCTCAATCCTTTCTCCACTTATAACAGTGTCGCTTACTAGTCCAATAGTGAGGATTTTTGTTGTCCCACTGTTGAGGTGCAATTCATACTGAAGGCTTTGGTCCTTGATCTTCAAGTGTCTCAAATCTTCATTTCCAGCTAGTAAGGTGGTGTCATACAGATTCCTTAAGAGCACAACTAGGTGTTCCGGAATTCCCATTCTCCACAATGTTAGCCATAATTTAGTATGATCTACACAGTTGTATGCTTTTGCCTAGTCAATGAAACACAAGTAAACATCTTGCTGGTATTCTTTGCTTTCAGCCAAGATCCATCTGACATCAGTGTTGATATCCCTGGTTCCATGTCCTCTTCTGAATCCAGCTTGAATTTCTGGCAGTTCCTTGTCAATATACTGTTGTAGTTGCTTTTGAATGATCTTGAACAGAATGTATGATTATGGGTGACCAAATCATACACAAGAGGTTAATTTCAGTTTGGAGGGCTCTTTAGGAAAATACAGTCTTTGTTTGTCCCTTCACATTTCTGCGTCAGGGTCTTATATGTAATGCCACATTTTTCCTGTATGTTAAATAAATCTTGCTCTTTGTTCCTGCTAACTAGGAAACACAATATCAGTACTTTTCCAGATCACCCTCCAACATCTATGTCAAACTTCACCTCAAGGCTCTTACTAAGCCCCAATCGTTCTCAGAAAATGACTTTGGTCTCCATCTCAAGGAGCTATTGTTGCCACCAAACATGTTTTCCTTCAACTTCCCGTGTAGTCAAATACACTCACTGAAGGAAACCCTGGTGGCATAGTGGTTAAGTGCTACTGCTGCTAACCAAAATGCTGGCAATTCAAATCTACTAGGCACTCCTTGGAAATTCTATGGGGCAGCTCTACTCTGTCCTGTAGGGTTGTTATGAGTCCGAAATGACAGCATTGGATTTAGTTTATTTGTTTGTCTGTCTATCTACCTTCAGAAACGCTGGGAACACAGTGGTTAAGAGTTTGGCTGCTCATGAAAAGACTGGCAGTTTACATCCACCAGGCATTCCTTAGAAACCCTATGGGGCAGTTCTACTCTGTCCTACTGGGTCACTATGAATCAGAATCAACTTAGTGGCAACAGGTCTTGGGTGTTTTGTTTTCACTTTTCGTTATCTACCTTCACTGCTTGCCTTACTCCCTTTCCTTGTTTCTCAAAGCATACCGTGCTCCTCCTTTTTTCTGTACCAAAGACCCCACTTGTGTCTTCTTCAAACTGTCCTCATTATCTAACACTGTTACAACAGAAATGCCACATGTGGACAGCTTTAACAAAGAGAAGCTTATCTTCTCACACCCTAGGAGGCTAGATGTCCAAATTCAGGTCACCAGTTCCAAGGAAAGGTTTTCTCTTTCATTGTCGGTTACGGAGGAAGGTCTTTGTCATCAATCTTCCCCCTCATCTGAGAGATTCTCAGCACAAGGACTCTGGGTCCAAAGGGTACAGTCTGCCCCTACCTCCGCCTTCTTGGTGGTAGGAGGTCCCTCTTCTCTCTGCTTAATTCCCTCCATTATATCTCAAAAGCGATAAACTCAACATATAACCTAATCCTGTAGATTGAGTTCTGTCTCATTACCATAACTGCTTCTACTCCTGTCTCATTAACATCATGAGGTAGGATTTATAGCACAGGAGATAGCCATGTCAGATCACAAAACAGTAGACAACCACACATTACAGAGAATCAAGGCTTAGCCAAGTGGACACTCATTTTAGGGGGATACAATTCAATCTATAGTGAAAAACAATCTCCCTTCTTTGGGGCCCTGCTCCATGAACCCCAGCCATCGTTTCTCCTGTTTTATTTCTGATTTTTCTCACTCTCCTGGTTCTTTTCTTTTAGCCTTTAAAGCAGCTTACATTTATCCTAAAAGTAATTTTTGAGCCCATGTCCTTGAACTGCGATTCATTCTCCTCACTACATCCAGATTTAAGAGTAGTCCTCACCTCCCTTGCTCACAGCGATCTTATTTATGATGCACACATTTTATTGAAAATGTTCTGTCAAATACATTTAATGATGTTCTCTATTGGATTTCGCAGCAGAAATGTACGCGTCTTTATCAGATGGACTTAGCGGTTGTGTGCTCATTTTGAATCTCTACTTTGACTTCTATAACATCAAATGTTTCTTGTTCTTTTTCTGCTTCCTCATTATCCTCAGTCCCCTTCTTGAGCATCTCTTCTTCCACTTGGCCCATGTCATGGATTGAATTGTGTCCCCCCAAAAATGTGTGTAGCCATGTGGCTAGGCCATGATTCCTTGTATTCTATGATTGTCCTCCATTTTGTGATTTTCCTATGCTGTATGTTGAAGGATTAGGGTGGGTCTGTAAATCCTTTCATAGGATCCTCCCTGCTCCACTGTAAAGGGAGTTTCCCTGAAGTATGGCTTCCACTACCCTTAATCCTTGCATCCCACAAGAGATAAAAGGAAAGGGAAGCAAGCAGAGAATTGGGAATTTGCACCACCAAGAAAGCAGCACTGGGGGAAGACTGCACCCTTCAGACCTGAGTTTCCTGCGCCAAGATGCTCCCTGGACAAAGACTGATGCAATACCCAGACTTTCCTTCAGAGCTGACAAGGGGAAAGCCTTCCCCTGGAGCGGACATCCTGAATTTGGACTTGTAGCCTACCCGACTGTGTAACAATAAACTTCCCTGTGTTAAAGCCATTCACTCTGTGGTATTTCTGTCAGAGCAGCACTAGCTGACTAAATCAGCCCATAAATGTTTATGTTCTCCATGGTCATTCCGCAGTCTGTCATTATCTTATCACTGCATGATCTCACCCACTCCCACGGTTTGACATTCAATCCCTCCAGCGCAGACTTTTCTCCTGAGCTTCAGACCAGAATAGTTTGCCTGACTATTGGTGTCCTACTGGCAAGTCAAGCTAAGCGTACAAAAATGGAACTCCAAAACCACACTTCTTGCTCCAACACACAATACGCCTCTCTCTCTGCCCTGACTCCTTCCATCCCTAAGCGGACTCCTACTGCTAACTTTACTATAGTAATATTCTCAAAATAATTCAAGGTAGGATTTATTCTTGATTTTTTGCTCTGCATACCTCTCATTTTCATTAACGGTTTTATTGCTTTTGTATCCTTGCCTGCATACTTGTATCTCACAATTCAGATTCACATCATCTCTTGATGGGACTATTCCAACAACCCCCTAACTACTATTCTTTCCTCCAAGCCCATGCTTCATGTGGCCGATGTTGTGTTGTTCTTAGGTGCCATCGAGTCTGTTATGACTCACAGTGATCCTACTCACAACAGAACAAAACACTGCCGGGTCTTGCGCCATGTCCACAATCATTTTACGCTTAAGCCCATATAGCCGATAGATCTAACTAAATTACAAATGTGACCACATGACTCCTTCATTTATACCCTTTCAATAGTCCCCATCCTCTATAGCATAAAACTCACAGCTCCTTAACTTAGTACTTACAAGGCATCATTCATTTGACCTGTACTTACCTCTCCTTTCTCATGACTTCTGATCTTTCAGCCTAGTTGCATTAACACTAAACAGACTGTAGTTTCCTGTGCTCATCCTGTACCCTCTATAGAGTTCCTGGGTGGTGCAGTTAAGCTCGCCTACTAGTTGAAAGGTTGTCTGTTTGAACCCACACAGAGGCACCACACAGTCCTGGTGACCTACTTCTGAAAGCCCACAATCTTGAAAACTCCATGGAGCAATTCTCCCCTGGACCACACGGGGCCGCTGTGAGTAGGTCGCTACATGACAGCATCTTAACAACATTCTCATGCTGCATCTTCCTCATTTTATGACTCGTCCTTCTTAGACACTCAACTAAGTACTGTATATACTGTGAGCCTTTAAATACAAGCCAAGGATAATCCCTTCTCCACTGTAAAATAAATATTTCACACACTGAAGTGACAGAGCTTATGAGGTGGGCTTTCTCAGAAGGTAGTAAATTCACTTTAGAGGATTAGATTACACGACTCTGAAGGTGCAATCCGCTCTGAGATTTCAGGGTTCCTTTGTTCAGTAAAGGATTAAAACAAAGTCAGCTAACTCAAAAGACTGTTATCTTAAAGAGGGGGAAAAAAGTACATTCCTTACCCACTAAGAGAAAAAAAAATCCCCGCGCTTTTCTTTCATCTGTCGTTCAGTGCCTCTTTAATAGAATAAAATGAACCTAAAGCAGCACACCGTTAAGATCTTTAAAGGCCAAATTAATATTTAACATTTTAAATATTAGAATATTTGAAAATAAATGTAAGCCTTATTTCTTACAGCTTGGTTAAGAGAAAATGGGATAAAATGAAATTGGATCAAAGAACTTAAAAATTAATTGAATTTCACTTCCAGAATAAAATAAGTATGGAAAGTATTTATGACAGATTTGTGTAAATTTCTAGTTCATAAGAACATGGAATTATTTTCTTGTTTAAGGCTTACTGAAATAGGAGAATTATTGTATGGATAATAATTCATCAACACACAAAATTATCTCTAAAAAACACACCAGAATATCCTCAGGGAGAAAGAATGTTCCAGTTAGACAAACATGGCTTTATATAATACATACAAATCATAAAACTTTTTACCCTAAGGGCATTATTTCATTAATATTCAGATCATATCTCATTATTTCAGTGTACAGAGAGAATTAAAAAATGTTGCACAGATGGTTACCATCTTCCATTAAGAGTGGGAGCTTATACATAAAGTATTATTCACTGAATTTTTCAGAAAATCAGCCACTGAGAATTGATATATATAGTCCTGTATAATACTAAAAATATGCACTACAACACACAAGTAAAAAATAGAATTCTAGAAAGAAAAAGAAACGAAGACTGTGGTTAGAAACCCAGATGCTAAAGTTACAAGTAATTGCAGTGTTTTCAAAGCAGAACACAGCAAAAATGACAGAGCTTTGAGATCTAGAGTTTAATGTCAATTTCAAAAGTGTATGAATTAAAAATCTTTGGTAAAATACACATCCACTAAATAAAACACATGTTGACAGAAGCTATTATCCACAGCTTGTAAGGAGCCTTCCGTTGTATTAAGAGAGCCCAAACACTAAACTGACCCTTGCAGTTTGGTTGTTCATTAGTCCATTCTGGAAGAGGCTGCCTGTCCGTGTGACAAACAGAACTCACACCTTTTTCTTTTCTCATTCCTATCTCTAAGTACAGTTCTGCTACTTAGTTCCTTCTTCTTGTGAAACTTTTACTAATGATTAATGTCCTTTTCGAAGACTGTGGAAAACAAGTAATACCAATCTGAGTCCATCAGACAGGACAACTCATTTGTCTTCATAAAAACCATGATGCCCATGAGATCTCCACTAAAAGACCTCAATTGATGGTCCAGCGGTTTTGGCGTTCCTCTGAGAGCATGGCCCCCTTCCCTGATGCTGCCCTCTCCCATAAATTATAACAAAGGTCCACTCTTTGGGCAGGAATGGAATGGACTTCCATATGTTGGAAGCACTTTATGGTTCTATACTTCTATAGGATATCATCTTGCTGACCTCTGGCTGGAGGAAGGGGAGTGGACGGAGAGGAGGGGAAAGGAGACTGTTGGGAGGATGAGACATGTATGGAGCAGAGAGGAACAGTGTGCAGTCACCGGACAGGGAGAGCAGTGGAAGCTGCATATAGGGGGGCATGTAAATTTACATGTGAATGTACATTTTCGCTCAGTTATGTTAAATAAAAAAAAAAAAAAACCATGATGCCATTCATTCCCTGGACTAATAAGAGAGTGACAGGAAAAAAAAGTCATTATGTCCAAGACATGGCTGCCATGACCACAAAGAAGGACAGCAGACACTTCACAAGTTCCTGAAACCCATGCTTCGTTTTTCCTATAAAACCTAGAGCTGGCCTCTAGTTCAGGGAGACAGGTTTTGGAGGGGTCCACTCACCTCTGTCTCTCGTACATTGACATACAACGAAGGTCTCGCTACTCAGCTCGCCCCAGTCTCGGGAACTGGCTGTTCACAGCAGGCTGCTCTAATCCACAAAACTGTGGTAAGAATTGCTTATGACTCTAAAAGGCAGTAAAAGGCATTCATCTATCACCATTTATTATTTTTCCTTTTAAGAAAGACTAGTTATAAAAAGAATACTAAATCAATATTACATCTTCTATCTGAGAGGCCTAGTGGTGCAGCGATTAAGTGTTCTTTCAGCTGCCGAATGAAAACTTAGCAGTTTGAACCCATCAGCCACTTCTCAGGAAAAAGGTGTCACAGATGCTTCTGTAAATATTTAGAGCCTTAGAAACCATATATGGAAGTTCTTCTCCATCCTATGAGGTCACTATATGTCAGAAATGACTAGATAATACACAGGTTTGGTATTGTGGTGCCTTATAGCCCAAGATAAGGCTTAGTAGCACACATGTAATATAAGACACTATAATTCTGATGGAATCAATCCATTCTATATTTTCTAGATATGTAGCAAGAGGAATCATATTAAATATACTTTTAAGGTCAAAAATCATCAAATATCAGCAAGTTAACCTAATAAGACATAACTGTTACAGGTTTAAAATGATTATAAGAAACCCTTACTCTGACAGGCAGAAATCAAAATTCCTTGAACGTATTTTTAAATTCAAAGTAAATAGAGTATTCTACGAGATGTTGAACACTCTACTAGTATCATCATATCACCTACTAAAATGACTGCTGAGATGAGAAAATACAGCTCCTTAGAGTTCAAAATCAGCATCACTATTATTAAATTTTTACATCATTATACTGAGACTGGTTTTGGAAAACCATAGTACATATACTTTTAAAATAGGGTTTCATTTCATTTCAGGCATTAAAGTAATCCAACTGAAAAGGTAAAGTTAAATTGTCAAAACTAACCCCAACAGACTGGTTTCCGTGGTTTCAAGCAATCCTGATAAATCAAAGACTTGGACTCAGTGTCCAGGTCACAGAGGCGTGAGGGTGGGACAGAAGGGAGGGTGTGGTCCTTCCACAACCATAAATACTGAGAGGCAGACCATAGGCCAAGATTCTGCCCTGCTACCCACATCTGTAGCATTTATACCATCCTAACCAATGTATTCAGTGTCTTGGACCCCCTCCTCCTTCCATTCATAAACCCTTATGGCACACTGGCTAAAATCTACAGCTGTTAACAAAAGATCAGCAACTCAGATCTACCGGGAGCTCTTTGGAAGCCATATGTAGCAGTACTCTATCCAACAGGGACACTGTGAGTAGGGATCGACTCAGTGGCAGTTGGTTTCTTCTATCTTGAACTTGGTTCACTTTCACAGCTTTCCGTAAGTCTCCTGTTTCAGGCTGTTTTTTTTTAACTTGGAAATTTGCTATTCTCTCTAGCCATCCCATCCACAGATTTAGTAAATAATGGCATTAAACATTCACTACAGAAATCTGAATTACAGATTAGTATCAAAAGTAAAGAGATCTTGATTACAGTTTTTTTTTTTAATCTGCAAGTAATATCCCAAATTTCCTCATTTGTTTAACAAATGAGGAAACTGAGGGACAAACAGTTAAAATGACCTACCAATAGTCACACGGTAAATTGTTAACAGAGTTAGGTAATATTTTTAGGTACTTCAAAGTGAGTAAGGACAAATCTATCATCATTTCTTCCAAGCCAAGAGTACGGACACTTTAGGTGATTCTCTAATCATTTTTAAAGCCTAAGTTAAAGTAGAATGAAAATGAACAGGGATCAGCAATCATTTAGATGGCTAACATCATTTTCCTTAAGCTGAAATAAAAAGTATAGACTTCCACAAAAAAAAAGATTCCAACTCCTTTTATGAAATCAGACCCTCAAAAAACTTAAATTATCAAAAAATGCTTGTTAAAAATGTAATAAAAGTTACCTCACATACATTATTATATGAAGCAGTCATTTTCTCTACTCTTATACAGACTCTTGAAATATTCTTTTGGGAAATGAATGTGACATCATTACTCTGCAATTTGTCATTTTCGGCACAGTAGATCTTATGATTGTCTGATTCAAAATAGCTAGCATCACTCCATTCCAGCTCATTAATGCTTAGGATGCCAATTATTACGCATTCCATTTTTTCAAGATGAGCCCTGAAAGACAACACTGTCAGTGACAGAGTAAGGAGAACTGCCCCACGGGGTTCCAAGGCTCAGTGGTGGATTCCCACTGCTGACCTTTCATTTAGCGGCTGAGTTCTCAACTGCTGTGTCACCTGGGCTTCTCCAGTTATCAAATTACCAGAAATTAAATAGAATGCAGCGAAACAGTGTGAAGTGGGAAACTTAATCTTAAATTTCTTACAAGACATAAGAAATTTCTTACAATGCATAAGAAATTCAATCTCCAACTTAGGTAAAAGAAAAAAAGGATAAACTCACAGAAAGCAAGAAAAAGGGGGAATTTCAAAGACAGAAGCAAAAGAAAAGCAAACTGAAGGCAAAAATAAAAAATCAGATCAATAAAAGCAAAAATTATTTTTTCAGTTTTATAGAAGAGAGAAATCTCTGACCAGCGAAGTACAATGAGAGAAAGGACTAAAAGTAGGAAAGAAAAACAGGGACACAACTACAAACTCAGCAGGAATAACAAAAAATATACAACTTTTGGGGGAGAAAAAATTAACTTGTCAAAATTGATTTACATTTTCTACTTCTTTAAGTAGAAAATCTGAATGATTCATTCTAAGGACTTTTTTTAATTCACTCAGAAATTAAAACACTTTTTTTATAAAGAGAATGTTTTATTCAGGAGTTTTTATAGAGGAGTTCTTTCAAGCCAATCATTAATTCCAATCTTTCACAAATTCTTCTCTATTGTTATTGTTGCATGCCATCTGGTGTCTTCTACTCAGAGTGACTCCACAACAGGCACAAGTTAGACATTTCCATTACAAAGGTGAGAAACTGGAGCAAAAGAGGGGAAAACAGGCACCAAGCAACCTGAAACAACATATTACATTAGCCCTCAAGGTTTTGAAAACATTCTTATGTTCTCTGAGGCATTTGACACAACGGCTGTCTTCCAGACACTAGGTATTGGCCACCCTCTACGTATCAGCCACACTCTCCTGATTCTGTGTGGAGGCCCCTTGGCCCTGGACTTCAGCTCTGCCCTCCAGGCCCACAGGTACAGCAACTCTGCTCTCTTGGCTTTAGGTGCACCATTTTCCTAGTTCAAATCAGTGGAAATCTTATTCTCTGGGCCCCAGCAAGCCCTGTTCTTGTCTCTTGGGTATGGCAGTTCCACCCCCTTAGCTTTGGGCAGTGGTCTGGCTCCATTCTGCTGGCACTTGTGAATGGCAGCCCTGTACACTAGAACTAAGCTGGTGAAGATCTGACTCTTTGAAGCCTATGAGGCCATGGTGCTGGCTACACCCTTTGAAACCCCTGAGGTCATGGCCATACCTTTTGAGACTGAGGCAGCTCAGCTTCTTGTGTTCCTTGTCTCTTCAGTTTCTGCTTCAGCTGGCCTCTCAGGTCCTTGGACTTACATCTGTCCTTCTGGGGAAAGTATTCCAAAGCTCTGTGGCTCCACTGATCAGTACTCAGAGGCTCCTCATGCCAACAAGAAGCCTCCAGTTCACAGGCAGTCAGCTCTCTCTGGTGCTGGTCTCCTTGTTCTTCACTGCTGGTTTGCTGCTGCTGCTGGCCCTCCGCTGCTGTTTCTCACCACCTGTGCCTTCTCCAGTATTAACAGTTCTCTTGAGTTCTTTCTGTGTTTTTTAACCATTTGCAGTTTCAAAACTGCTTCGACATTTTAGATATCTGTTAGACCAGCACCCCACTCTTGGTACCAAACTCTGTCTTAGTCATTTAGTGCAGTTATAGCAGAAATTAGAAGCCCTGGCGGCACAGTGATTGTTATGTCTGCCAGCCAAAGGGTTGGCAGTTCAAGTCTACCAGGCACTCCTTGAAAATTCTATGGGGCAGAAATACCAGAAGTAGATGGCTTCAACAAAGAGAAATTTAGTCTCTCACAGTCCAGTAGGCTACAAGTCCAAATTCAGGACATCAATTCCAGGGCAAGGTTTTCTATTTCTGTCAGCTCTGGAGGAAAGTCCTGGTGAGACATCAGTCTTCCCATGGTCGGAGTGCATCTCAATACAGGAACCTCAGGTCCAAAGGATGTGTTCTACTCTAGGCACTGCTTTCTCAGTGCTATGAGGTCCCCAACTCCACTTGCTTTGCCTTGCTTTTATGTCTTATGAAATAAAAGGTGGTGCAAGCCACACCCCAGGGAAATTTCCTTAACATTGGATGAGGGATGTAACCTCAGCAAAAGTATTACAGTCCCACACTAACCTGCTTTAACATAATCCCACCTTTTAAATACCTACCGATGACCATGGCCTTCAGTATGGATTGTACCTCGACATCAAGAAAACAAAAATCCTCACAACTGGACCAGTAAGCAACAACATGATAAACAGCAAAAACTGAAGTTGTCAAGAATTTCATTTTACTTGTTCAACAATCAATGCCCAGGAAAGTAGCAGTCAAGAAATCAAAAGAAGCATTGCACTGGGAAAATCTGCTGCAAAAGATCTCTATAAAGTCTTGAAAAGTAAAGATGACACCTTAAAGACTGAGGTATGCCTGACCCAAGCCATGACATTTTCAATCGCTTGATATGCATGTGAAAGCTGGACAGTGAACAAGGAAGACACACGAAAAACTGACACCTTTGAATTGTAGTGTTGGAGTAGAATGTTGCATGTACTATGGACTGCTCAAAGAACAAACATTTGTTCTAAAAGAAGGACAACCAGAGTGCTCCTTGGAAGCAAGGATGGTGAGACTGAGTCTTCTATACTTTGGACATGTTGTCATGAGGGATCAGTCCCTGGAGAAAGACATCATGCTTGGTAAAGTAGAGGCTCAGGGAGAAAGAAGAAGACTCTTCAACAAGATGGACTGACACAGTGGCTGCAACAATGGGCTTAAGCATGAAAACAATTATGGGCATGGCACAAGACTGGGCAGTGTTTTGTTCTGTTACGCACAGTGTCACTATGAGTTGGAACTGCCTCAGTGACACCTAACAACAAAACCAGAGATTAGGATTTACAACATACACAAAAATTACAACATACATTTTGAGGGGTGACATAATTCAATCCATGACATACAGCAATTTATAAATAAAATGTGGCCATGGAATTGATTGTGACTTATGGCAACTGCAAGTACATCAGAGCAGAACAGTGCTGCCAAGGGTTTGCAACAGCTGTAATCCTAGGGAAGTATAAAGCCGGGCCTTTTTTCCAAGGCACTGTTGTGTGCACTGGAAGTACCAGCCTACTGGTTAACACTTAATCACAAACTATTTGCACCCCTCTAGACACCTAGATAACATTATAAGTTACTTGTAATTTTATTATTTTATATTTATTCTGAAAGCAAATAGGTACCACTTGAGGATCTAAAGCACGAAAATAACATGATCAAAATCTAACATAATATATGATTTTATGAGAAGAGATCTGAAACTTCAAAATGGAAACAAAAGTGTAATACTCATAGTGTAAATGCTTATTTTACCTTAATAAAATACCTGACATTATGATGACATACAGCAAAAGAACCTTTGAGAAAATAACCTTCATAGCATGAAAACTTTGAGGTAGTTAAATAATTCCAAAGGGTAATATTTGTGTAGTAAATGACACTAATGACATTTTCTTTTAATCTCTAGAGATTTACTACAGCTCACATAACGTGTTGCATTTGCGAATCAAAATGTTGGCAGTTTGTATCTACCAGGCGCTCCTTGGAAACTCTATGGGGCAGTTCTACTCTGTCCTATAGGGTCACTATGAGTCACAATCAACTCAACAGCAACTGGATGGTTTGGGTCATATTATTACACCGTCTTATATCCTTTTAGTCAGAACTGTAATGTTTGTATTACCAATAAAATAGTAACAACAAGAGTAAAAACCCCTACTGATACAGTTGGTTTGGGGTCCTCTTATGGGCAGAGGCTAAACCAAGATTTGAGCCTTGACAGTCAGTCTCCTGAGCCCTCATCCTTACCCATTTTCATATCACACACATATGCACACAATTTTTAGCTTTTAGTAAATAATTTATTTTTTAACTCCTCAGCTAACATAAAACCAAGAAGATTTGCAGTTCATACCTGAAAATTTTAAAGCAATTTCCCATTCTCCATTTACTTTCAGTTCTCAGATACTAATCAGACAAGAGCAAACCACATAGGATTTATAAACCCATAGACTGTTGGAGCTGATGTGAGTGACCTCAGGGACTCCCTTATCCTGTCATCTAAGTACAGACTTACAATGTAATTGTAGACACTGGTTGGTTGACGTTGACTTAGATTTCTGTAGAAAGACTTGATCTCTAGTTCAGTCACTAGGTCTATGGCATCGAGTCATCCACACCAGTTAGATTGGTATCTCAGTGTGATTCTCTGATAGGTAGGGAAACCCATTCGTTTCCACTTCTCTTCCACCAGAATACTCTTATCATCAAGGACATGGCCTGTGACAGAACATAACTGTCAAACGCACTAACATTATTTGACAAAAATATTGCCTACATGGTGCTGTGGTTCTGTGACTGCAGCTGTTACAAGGGGTGTCATTCTGTCCTTGTCTAGATTATTCCTTTCTTTCTTTACTTTTCAAAAAAATAATTAACAGGGAATGCCCTTTTTGTGTATGTCAGCTGCATCTGGTTTGGCCTGATTAAAGTTGATGGTTGTTTTATGTCATCAGCAATCATATTTTATTCCATCTTTAGAATGTCTCTTGCAGGAAATGTGATTTTTTTTTTCCTTTTCTCTAAGTTCCTACTGAGGTTAACATCATGTTTCAGTGCCATCCTCACCTGCAAATTAACCAGAAAATTAAACAGAAGCCCCTTCACCAGCTAGTCCTTTGGGACAGCTTTGTGTAGCTATCTAAATAGTTAATTAGAAGCTACTTCTGATTTTAGTTTTCATGATCAATGTTCACTTGGCTGTCAACCTTTTCTTTGAATTTCCTTTTTTATTTTTTTTAAACTTTAACTAGCACGATGGTTGCTTGATGCAGACGTTTCTGAGGAGTCTCATCAACCCTTATTTCTATGCCTGCCTTCTGAACACGGGGGAATTATTCTGCATTAGTCTGAGATCCACAGATGTCTGCCATACCCAACACTCCAAAACACTTTAACATTCTCACCATGCTTCTGAAAAGCTTTTCTCTGAAGGCCCAGATGACAATCTATACACCTTATCCTCATAAGCTTTCTGTAAGTTTTCACCATCTTTAGCCTCTAAACAATCTGACACTGTTAACTGCACTCTTCTCGAAACCTCTGTTAATTTGATTTCTATCTTGAACATTATGAACCATGCTATTTTCTGGCCCTTTACTGGTTCTTCTTTGTTTTCCAGTTTCCTCCAAACATAAAGTTGAACAGATTTTTCCTGTAGTTCAGAACTCCAGCATTGCATTTCCAGTCCAGTCCTCCACTCTTCTTTCTGGTGGATTTAGGTCTTGTGTTAGCACCCCATCACCTTACTATTATATTCTGGAGCGCTGGTGGCAATGGGGTTAAGTGCTACAGCTGTTAACCAAAAGGTGGGCAGTTTAACTCCATTAGCCTCTCCTTGGGGGCACTTCTGCTCTGTCGTATAGAGTCACTATGAGTTGGAATCAACTTGATGGCAGCAGGTTAACTATGTTCTACTTGATAAGGTAGGCTGTTACCAAAAGTCACCTTAATTTTGGTATCAAATCATTTTAGTTTGCAAACATGTACTCTCACTTAGTTACTCTGGATCTCTCCTTGTAACTTCAAGCAAGTAAGTTAGTTATGTAAGTCTAAAATTTGAACACATGAAAATATTAGCTAATGTCTGATGACTGCATTTTATCTTCTTGCAGCCAGAATTTTTGATGTTTTTGCCATGGATGTTTTTAACCATCCAACCAATTCAAAACACCCCTTTTACCTAGCCAAGTTCTAAATAAACGAAGAAATAAGAATAAAGCTTACATTGGCAAAGACATCATCATTATTGCTGAAAACCTTTGGGCAAGCAAACTTTCTAGTATTTAATTAAACAGTTTCCCTGCTCTGGACACCCCTCCCTGGAGGATCTTTGCAGAATCTGGAGAGATTTGCTTCGCTGCTACAGGAAGGGTGATGAGCTCATTCCAAACTAAGTAATTAGATAAGTCACACCTGCCCAGAGGGCCGCAGAGTGTTAAAAGTAGTGAGGCATTCTATACCTGAGAAGAAACACGCTAAACTAGAAAACAGACATTCTTCCTGGCAATGTGATAAGCTGGTGGTTAGAAAAAAATGGTATGGCCAGTTGTAACAGATTTATCCAATATATCTAATAAAAGAAGTAGCTGAGATTTCAAGTAATGCTTTGCCTAGAATAGCTATCTAAAAATGATTTTCCATATACTCGATCTGTGAATAGGGTAGCATCTTGTCACATGGTGGTGATTTCACAAGTACAGCATCGATCCCCAGCACACTCCTGCAACTGGAATTACTGTCTTATCTTACCTGTCAATGATAAACCACAGTAGCATCAAGCTTGTTGCAACATCAATATTCTTCACCACTAGCTCATCATAAGTTATTCCTTCTCTCAGGCACCAACTAATAACTATTTCTAAAACTATACAAGAGGCTAATTCAAATGAGATTAGATTTGGAAAGATTTTCCTATTACTGTCTCTGAAGCTGCTGGTTTGCATACTTGATCAATAAAAAGCTATAAGATATAATGTTTCTGTCATAATTTCAAGTTGTTGCTGCTGTCAAGTCAGTTCCAACTTCTAAGGAGCCTATGTAAAACAGAACGAAGCACTGCCCAACCCTGCTCTATTTGCAGGCATCGTTGCAGCCACTGTGTCAATCAGTCTCATCAAAGGTCGGCTTCTTTTTCAGCTTTAGCCAACATGCTGTTCTCTCCAGGGACTGGTCCCTCCTGATAATGTGTCCGAAGTACATGAGATGAAGGCTCACCACCCTCACTGCTAAGGAGAATTCTGTCACTAATTCTTCCAAGACAGATTTGTTCTCTCCCCTGGCAGTCCGCGGTATAGTCGATATTCTTTGCCAATATCATAATTCAAATGCATCAATTCTTCTTCAGTTTTCTTCATTCGTTGTCCAACTTTTACACACATTATGTGGTGACAGAAGATTCTATGGCTTGGATTTGAAGTACTTTATTCTTCAAAGGACATCTAGAGGTGTTGGGGGAAAAGTACAGCAACACCTACATCGGAAACAGTGAAATGTATTATGTTCCTCCCATCTTTTAAAAAAAACCTTACCTTCTCTCTGCTTCTGGGACACTAAATAAACACTAATGGGTTTTCTTCTTTTGTTGTTTTTTTTTAAGAATAAAAGGAAACTTTGTCCTCCTAGGTTTCACCTGAATCTTCCTCTAATTAGGCAATTCTGAGTTAGTAACCAGACAAAGGTACAATAAACCAGGTACAATAAACCACTCTATGACCAAGCACAGTGTTCAGCCATGCAAAATCCGTTACTGTCTTAGTCATCTAGCGCTGCTTTAACAGAAATACCGCAAGTGGGTGGCTTTATAAAGAGAATTTTTTTCTGTCACAGCCCAGTAGGCTACAAATCCAAATTCAGGACATCAGCTCCAGGGAAAGGCTTTCTCTGCTGGCTCTGAGGGGAGGTCTCTGTTGTCAACTTTCCCCTGGACTGGGAGCTTCTGAGGCACAGGGAACTCGGATCCTTTCCAAGGGACATGCTCTGCTCCTGACACTGCTTCTTAGTGGTAAAAGCTCCCCAAGTATCTCTGCTAGCTTGTTTGATAGCTCAAGAGATTGCCTCAATGCAGAATGCAATCCACTTTGAGTCCTGCCGACCAACACAACTGCCTCCCATTCTTCCTTCTTAGCATCATAGAGGCTGGGTTTTACAGCATAGAAACATCACACAACACCAGGAATCATGACTTAGCCAAACAGCTATACACAGTTTGGGGGAGACACAGTCAGAGAAATGTAGACCAATTTGTATAAGAAATGCTGAGAGTTTAAGTTAGGGAATTTTATAGGGGTGGATCCGAATGGCACAGGCAAGGCCAAAAGGAAAGGACAAGTAATGAAACTCGAGAAAACACAATCATCTTAAACTCAGGAAGGCTATATGGCTGATGAACTCGGCTCCAGAGAAGTTCTAGGGCCATGAAAGAGGCCTGACTTTGATCTGTCCTCTGTTTCCAGCTGCCTGGCACAGTGCTGGGACCTTAGGAGACAATGAGACTATTAAATGAGTGTAAGTCTAGGTGTGGAGTACAGTTTTAGCAAAGTGTCCCTCAAATGATTATGGTTAGAGCCCAGGTATCGATGGCAATGCACAAGAATCTATAGGCCTGGAAAGAACCTTTGTTCAATAATGACACCTTGTGGAAGTGAAGAAGCAGGGGCAGTAACACGGTTCAAACAGCAGTGCTTTGACCTTGGGGCTGGAATTCAGCCACATCATCCTCTTACAGTACAAATTGTTGGGACTTTTTGGCAAATATAGAGGAGTAGGAAACTCCAAGAAGAAGACGGTAGCCTTTCTCATAAACAGGTCTACAGAAAATTTTTATTTAATTTCGGAGGAGAGTACCAGAGTATTGTAGGGTTATTTATATTGGTAACACTATAAACTCAGTCAAATATGACCAAGTCCCTACTCTCTACTGCCGACCTCAAATTTTGACTTCCATGTACCCAAATGTATTCTGGGCATCTTCTCAGTCCCAAATTGATTTCATGAATAAGAGAGAAGGAAGTAAAGAGAAGTCACTGCTGATGCCTGATCTCATCATTCTGACCACTCTTCCATATGCAAACATAAGGGTCAGGAGCTGTTTAAAACAACCCACGGTTCCGCACAGCTTCTCTCCTCCACCTGCTCTGTCGTTATTTATTCAACCAGAAGCTGAAGCTCCAGTGGTAGGGACTGCCTGCTTCATTCTTCACTGAACAGCTAGCAGCACTGCTTGGCACATAGGCAGAGCTTCACAAATATTTATGAGAAGAATGAATTAGCTCACTTAATCACCATCCATAACAGATTCAGAACACAGATGAGGAAAACAAGCAGATCACGGTCTAAAGGAAGAAAAAATGTGTTCATCAGCACTAAGGTTCTTGGGAGACCTACAGGTCCAAGAACAGAAATAAGCAACAATGAAGAGGGAAAGTTTTATCAATTCAGTGTTTCCTCTGTGGATAAATCTTCCCAGCTCTAAGTCCTTCAAGTCCATCTTTTTCTTAACCCTTTCCATGCCCTGTACTCTTGAAACATTGGTAAACATAAGGCTGAAGGATCAGTGCTTGCACTTAATTGACTGAATTTAGCCAAATTTCTTTGTGATGCCTTGGCTACCTTCTGGTGCATCACCAGAGTGAACTGTTCAAAGGATGAAGCATTTCTACCCTTCACAGCTAGACATTTATATCTAACATCAAGAAAACAAGAAAAAATTAAATCTATTGAAATGCATCAGTGAAGGAGGAACATTCCATGAGAACTCTTGTCCTTTTTGACAAGATATATTTAATATCTGGTCACTTGTAACAGTGCTGTTCTCAAATGCATTTCTGTGAACATAAATAAAAATTATTCTTTTTTCTCTTGCTGTGAAAGAAGTGAATGCAGTGTAAAATTAAAAGAGATGTCAACGTTTATCTTTATTTTTTTATTAGAGTGTATTGTGTAATTTTCTGCCTTGTGTGAATCCAATTTGTGTTGATTTTCTAGAGAAAGTACTGTGCAGGCTATAATAGCAACCTGTCACACACTGGCAAAAATGAGAATGATATGAACCTAGAGAACAACTGATGTTAGATGTAAGTACAGTAACATTTGGACTTTTTTTTCCTCTAACTGTTGCTCCTTCCCCTGGTATCCAGGTCCTGTACAAATTCACAAAGCCCCGGGCTTCTATTCTGCAAAAGTCTGTCTCTTATACCAGAGTGTACAGGACACATATAGCACAAATTTTATTAACCTATATAAATTTGTGAACAGTAAGAAGTTCAAACCATGACGATTAACCAGTATGACTTTTTTTGTGACTATACATTTTTCTGTAAGTTACTGTAAGTTAGAACTGACCAGCAGGCAATGAGATTGGGGTTTATAGACTGTTTCACTCAACCAGTAGTTACTAAACCTAAAGCCCTTTTCTATGATGTAGTACGAACCAGACCCAGATTCTGTCTTCAAGGATTTAGTGTTTGGTACAAAGTCCTGGTGGCGCAATGGTTAACAGTTTGGCTGCTAATCAAAATATCAGTAGTGCAAATTCATCTGGTAATTTCAAAGAAGAAAAGACCAAGAAATCTGCTCCCATAAAGATTAAAGCCAAGGAAACCCTGTAAGGGACTTCTACTCTGTCCTATAGGGTTGCTATGAGTTATAATCAACTTAAAAGCACAAAACAACAAGTTGCACCTTTAAAGTCAAGTTTCCTATGTGGAGTCCAAGGACACACAAACAGTTCAAAGACAGGCTTCCAAAACCCTACAAACCCCTTTAAATCAAACACAGAGGTTGCACGTTGGCACACGTAGTTGGCAGGGACAGATATTTGATTGATACCAGATTTTCAGAAAGACTGGTGACACCAGTACAGTTAAGAACCACAACTGACACACAGCGTTCCACTTATCCAAACATTTCCAGGTGCTCAAAGCATTATTTCAGCATTGTCTTTGGAATATTTCAAAGCCTAGGGTACCCTTTTTAATAATCTCAATGATGGCATATCTTCCTTGGAGGAGGGCTCTGATTTTTAGAGCCATCCAGGAACACAGCTGAAAAATATAATAGGCAGCTGCTCAAAACTGTGTACTTTACTTTTGGTTAAAATAAGTGGAAATATATATATATGTATGTATATGTATATACATGTGTATATATATATATATGAAGAACTATTTTATTGGGGTGTATAGTATATAAATGACATTAAATCTTATATATAAATTGGAAATCACATAGTAAAGCATCAGTACCCTGGGGTACTAATCAAGGAGAAAAATAAGTCAGGAACTCGCATAAGAACTGAGGATACAGCAGTTAACAAAATACATGAAAATCCCTACCCTTTTGAAGCTTCCATTCTTCATCTCACAATTCAATTCATCAAGTATGTATTGCCCAAGAATGTGTATTTATAGAAATAAAAAGTATGTATGCCATAGAGAAAACAATCAATAACTTAATACAATGTAATACATTCTAGTAAAAATACTTGGTAAAAATAAACATCATTATTATAACCCCAAAAAAAAACACATCCAGGAGTAGGCAGTAGTTATAACATGTGGTTGACAATTCTTAGGAAAAAAATGTGTGTCTGTGTGTGTGTGTTTGTGTGTGTATATATACATATATATTTATATATTCATTAACCCCCTTTATGCAAAAGCTACAGAAAGATTTTGGAGGTTTGGGAACAAGAGTATCATAAGAAAACATGGGGGCAAGAGAAAACAGGTTGTCATCAGGATAGGGCCCAAGCCCAACTTTGCTCCTTTCTCTATAAAGTATAAGGTCTTCATTTTTCTCTAATTTAAATATTTCAGGCGATTTTTAACACACTTATATGACAGCACTTGGCTTGGCTTTGGCATACCACAGATTAAAGACACAAAAATACGGTGTTCTAACAGTATCCCTTATACACACATACATAGAATTAAATGATTACATTGGTTTTTCAAAGTGTATGTGAACTGAGAAACAGTTAACACCGGTAATGGGAGAAAGGCTTGACTCACGGAGTTTGCCAGGAAGAGGAGGACATCATCTTGTGTTCTCCAGCAGAATTGCTTGCCACCCCAACCCAAGTAGGGATAAGTAAACCAGTTGCTGTTGAGTCAATTCCAATTCATGGAGATTTTTTTTTTAATAGCATTTCCAAAGAGTGCCTGGTATATTCGAACTGCTCACCTCTTGGTTAGCAGCTGAGCATTACACCACCAGGGTTTCCCTCATCTGTGAAGCAGGGTAATAACAATTTATCTATTTATTTATTTACTTACTTTGGGAAATCCTGGTGGTGCAGTGGGTTAAGTGATACCACTGCTAACCACAAGGTCGGCAGTTCAAATCCACCAGGCGCTCCTTGAATACTCTGGGGGTCAGTTCTACCCTGGCCCCTAGGGTCGCCATGAGTCAGATACGACTTGACGGCACTTGGCTGGAATTTATTTACTTTTTCGTTTTTTTTTTATTATGACTGAGGGAAAATTTACATTCCCATATAAATTTGCATGCCCACTTATATGCAGCTCCCACTGCTCTCCCTGCCCGGTGACAACACATTCCTCCTCTCTGCTTCACACATGTCTTATCCTCCCAACGAACTCCTATCCCCTCCTCTCCAGCCACTCCCCTGTCTTCAGTAAGAGGTCAGTAGGATGACATCCTATGGATGCATAGAACCAATTCATGGAGATGTTATGTGTGTCAGAGTAGAATTGTGCTCCCCAGTTTTCAGCGGCTGAGTTTTTAGAAGTAGACAGTCAGGTTTTTCTCCAGAATAGCTTTTTGAATGGACTTGAACCTCCAACCTGAGGTTGGCTTACAGCTGAGTACATGAACTATTTGCACTACTGAGGGACTGATAACGGGGATAAGAAAATAAATAAGATATTCTCACTTATTCTGGCTCGAGTGCTGCTTAAGAAACTCATCCGACATCTTTCAATTAAAATTTCCTCTGCTCCTTGGAGGCCAGATATCCAGAAAAGGTAATACACACACACTTAAAAAGAGACTTTCGCAAAGACCAGTGTAAAAGTGACTGCTATTTTGAAATTAAAAAAAGAAAACTGAGACAATGAGGTGTGAAACTGCTTGCTATACCAATTAAAGAAGTTATCTTCCTTGGATACAGAGAATTTGATTTGCAATCTAATTGTTTCTTCTTCTGCAGATGGGTCAGGGGACCAGGGAGATGGATGCCAAGGTCCCACCTGGAGTGGTAAGGGATCTCATGGTACAAAGGAACCTGCTGGGGCTTAGGGGGAAAGACTCTCCCACGACAGTTCATCGTGAGGACTCTAGGAATGGGATGTCAAAATCAGTTAATAGATGCTCTATGCCATCAACTACCCTCCTGTTACCTTCAGCCTGTAGTTATGGGGAGCTTAATATATCAGATGCAACTGAAACATAGCCATTTCCTTGAACTGGGTAAAGATTTGTCTTTAGGTCTTGGAGACTCAGTGATATCTCAAAGATCAGCTCTATGTCAACAGACTCTTTGGAGTCATACAGTGTGGTTTTGCCCTATGAATTTGGAAATAGTATGATAAGAACTTATCTCTCTAGCTGTATATTTTTCCTCATAAATTTCAATGCATGTCTCACTTGCATATCAAAGAAACAATTTCTCAATCTTCTAAAAACTGACTACATTGCAAAATGGATGCAAATCTTTCAGTTACTAAGAAATTCTTATTTGAAAGAAGATAAAATTTTAAACACTAAATATCATAAGCTGTTTTTAAAATGAAACCTTTTTAAGGAAATAAAATTTATGTCAGTGAACTCTTTAATAATCTGGCCTATTTTATAATTTGGAAGACATAAATGTTCACTCTTTTTAATCTATGAAGATTTCAAGTTACTAAGGCAAATCTTATATTATGCTTATCTGGCAAAATGACCATACAGCCATTTAGAACACAATCCTCTGTGAATGCGTGATCATTAAAAGTGATAGTGATGAAAGTTAAAAGAATTGGGCTTTGTTTCTTTTAAGGGGAAGAAAGTTTTAGATATCAGAATAATGGCATTTGAGTACATAAAAGAGTCATTGAGGCAGAGTTAAACACTTGCTCAAGCACTCTTGGTGACAGGAAAATTACAAAGTACAGGGTTCTCGTTACAAGAGGTCAGATAACTAGATAACCATGGTTAGGCATATAAATAGCCTAGGCTAAACTCAGCTGCCAGATAAAGACTGCTACTTGGGTTGAATAATCTCCAAAGTAAGGAATCGATGGCAGAAACTTAAAAATAAAAAAAAAAAAGTGTGACTATATCAAACGTATTTATATTTCCTCTAATGTCAGAGTTCCCCAAAAGCCTCTACCTCAGACTATAATTATTCCCAGTCAACTAGCTCTTCATCTTGTCTTTATTTAAAAATAAATGGACCAACTTCAATAGATTATGCTTTTCAATTATAAATGATTTTAAATAAAACTGAATAATCACTACTGCTGCAACACACAAAAAAATCATTCTAAAAATATTTTCTTCTGCCTGAATCCTCATTTAAGAGAAGTGAAATAATTCATTTTGATCCATTATTTTTTTTTCTGTTTCTACAACACCTTCTTGTACTTGACTGACTTTATATCCTCAACACACAATTTCTTAGAAAAATTCTTATTAAAATACCAGCACAGTAATTAGGAGTGCTTTGTGACCTTTCCCCATCCAGAGGTAGATAAACCAGACTTTCTTTTTCTTAATTTCATAGTATCCACTTTCGCTGACTTGTAGCCAAAAAAAATATGACTTATTCTGAAAAGAGCCTGCCTAGTGGCACCAAGAGAGGCCTAATAAATATTTTATCCTTTTGCTAAATATAATTGGACTCTACAAATACAAGTAAATTTTAGGAGCCTTTAAAACCGGCATGAACACAGCTAGCAATGTCCCAGCTTAAAAACCCCATCAACACCTCATGAGTTTTCCAGGAAAGGTCAACCAGAAAATAAAGGACTTCAATCTTCTGATCTTTGATTTAGTAGAAATAATACATTTGTAGCATTTGTTTTTCTACTTATGAACAGTTTTGTATTTGTCCTTGCTGAGGTACTGCTGAGATTTAACCGAAAAATTTATCCAGTTTTTCAATGATAATGTTGAAATACTATTCCCCAAAGTGCAAGATACCATTTTTATTTAATGTTATTTGAGCAGTTAAAGGACTGTTCTCTAATCTATCGCTTTAGTGGAAGTGTTAAATAGCACTGAATCTAGGACCAGTTCCTCTGGGTCATTACGTATCCCTCTTGCTTCTTCTAAAACACTGATTGTCACCTTTGGGTGATCTGACCGTGATCTGCCTGGTTCTAAGTCTCTCCTCCTCCCATGCCTTCCCCCACATAGTGGGTGCCATTTAATCTCTCTCGGGTGTCCATCCTGACCTGAGGCTTTGGAGCAATATCGTTTTCATCAGAAGAGAGCTTTAGTTCCATGCAGAGAACTAGATATCAATTCAATCTTGCTATTAGCCCAACTTGGATTGCTGACTGACAAAGTTCTAACAACTGGATTTTTGCCTTGTTCCTGAAACCAAGTCCCAATTGATCTTCTAGATGTGATAACTGGGTCCCTTCCTCATGTCCATCTGTGCCTGAGCTCTGTCTTGATAGAAACCATTACCTCTGCTCTCTGTATGCTGCAAAGTACCTTTCTGAATGACCTTCTTCCCACTGTCTTTAGCTGGTTCCCAAACACCACATTCCACCCCTAATTCCCATCACTCAAGGGCAGTTCTGACGCTCAGACAGGCTCTTCTCCGTACTTCACAACCTTACACAGCCAGCTGTAAATTTACCAACAAAATGGACAACTGATCACATAGGGTTTACGATGGGTTTATGAGACCCTGGTGGTGTAGCAGTTAAGTGCTATATCTGCTAACCCTGAAAGTTAGCAGTTCGAATTCACCAGGCGCTCCTTGGAAACTCTACAGAGCAGTTTTGTTCTGTCTTATAGGGTCACTATAGTCAGATCAACTCGACAGCAGTAGGTTTGGTTTTTTGAGTTGGGTTATAAACTGATATAGCGTGGATAATCAAAAATGTTACCAAACCCTCAAAATACGAACTTTCATCTTCTCTCTATAAAATATCATTATCACCACATAACAGAAAACAACAGTACAAGTATTATATAACTTCTTAAGAAGTGGTACAGTATTTGCTAAATTCTGAATCTTTTCTCGGCTCTTTGAAAAAATGATTAGGCTTAAAATTCAAATTTCATGTAATAGGTACACTTCATTTAAAAGTAAAAATAAAGCGGATCTTCACTGGGCCATTTAGACGTGTCACCTGTTCTTCATAAATTCTAAAAAATCAGTCACTTGGATATATGGCTTTGTTCTTTCATCTTGTATATTAGTGTTCCACTTTATCATTTGCTTGCTGAGGAAAACAGCAACTGCCAATAAGTTAAAGATGGCCAGTGAGTGACCTTTTGTTGATAAAAGAAGCAACTGGAGAAAAAAGACTCTCACACGCTATTGGTAGGAATGCAACTGGCTTCCCTCTTTTCGAAGAGCCGTTGCATGATTTGTTTACAGAACTTTACAAAAAATCAATTCATTTTGACCCAATAACTCTCTTTCCAGGTATCTGTCCTCAAAAAATACTCAGACATTTAGACAAAGATTTATATACAAAGATGCTCGATTCAGTATTATTAACACAAACAGGAAAAAGAAAAGAAATAAGATAACAATGACATTTGTTTCAATAAATTACAATACATCTATACAATGGGAATACTGTACAGTCTTTTAAAATTACATTATCTCTTAAAAATTAATGTCATGAGAAAAACTGAATTCTAGTTAGTCCAATGTGGTGAAATAGCAGGTGGTTTTAATTTTCTTTTTCATTTTATTTCTCTCATTCTTGCTTTTTTTTTGTTGTTGTTGTTTGTTTCTTTTTTTAGACGGGTTATTGCTCTCTGCATTCTATACTAAGCATGTATTGTTGCACGTCTCTCACCAATGAACAACGGCCTAAACTGAGGACTCATCAGTAACAGTATTCCAGATAATTCTAGATGAATTCCTGGTAAACCAGCTTTTCTTCTATGCCTTTGGTAAAGCTATTGATTTTCCATTCAGATTTTTCCATGCTTTACAATGCTCATTATTATGATGATGCTATTACGAGCTAAGGGAAATGTTTTAGGTCTCCAAGTTAAACATTTTTCAGGACCAACCTTCAAACAATAAATAAAACAGCAAAATCATCAGCAGCTCTCATGGTTTTCATAGTCCTTGCACTGTAGTCTCAATAGTCAGCAATATTCCTGTGTGTGGTCAGGGGCTACATTCTCAAGGGCTTTTTGATCCTGCCATATGCTAAGTTGTCCACATATAACATATACTTAATAGACATCAACTGAATGACAGCTGCTTCATGCCAAGCAGAAAATGACAACTCTCTGCATTGTCTAGAGAGAGAATCTGGAAGTTCTCCAATCAGTCACATAAGCTACTTTTCTAACTGCTTATAAGGCTGCTTTCATTTTAGAACCAACACTATCTTCTGTACTTCTCCTTAGACTTTTTTGTTCTTTTGCAAATGTTAACAAACCAATTCAGGAGTTGAATTTCAAGGAGAGTGTTACGTAAGAGGAACAGCCTCATAAGGGTGCAAGTAACTTCTGGGCCAGACATTGTGAGGGAAGTTACTAAACACCAACATCACATGCCACTTTCCCTCATGCAAAACTGTTTAGGGGATACTGTATTAGATCAGAAAGGTCAACCCACTCCTGGGACACTCAGGAGGCCCTTTTTTTTTTTAAAATCTCTCTATCCTAGATGTCCAAAATGGATTACAAATGAGACCAAAACAGATAGTTTCCCAACCACAACCAGATTTAGGTCAGGTCTAGAAATTTGGATTGAAATAGTATCTATTATTGTTAACCATATTGAAGTAGAGTCTAACATATATTATCATTAATAGTAATATATTATGAAGATCAAGCTTGGCACTGAAAATCCCCAGAATGTTATGAAAATTTATAGTCTAGACTGCTAACAGAAAAATAGCATCCTTAATAGAAAATAAAAAGTTATATAACTCAAATTCATACAATAGTCAGAATACATCAAAACTCATCTAGTATCTACATTAACTCATCTGGAGGGAAGATAATGAATTAACCGGGTTTTGACCTGCTGCCATTCAGATGCCAAAGAGCAAACAATGGAATTTAAGGGAGAAGTGAAACCTACAAGTTATGTCATGTGTGTATAAAGAATATTTAATTCACCTTCCTAGAGACAACAGATCAGGCTGCGGGAACAGACAAGAACAACAAGACAAGTTACAGGCAGCAGAGATGGAGGCCCAAAGCAAAACCTGGAGAAATGCCTACATTCAGCAGGATGAAAAGAAAAGGTTTCAAAAAGCAAGCATAAAGGGGGTTTTCACATGAGAGAGGAGTAATTCAGTACCATAAAAGCCAAGGAAAAAAAACACTGCAAGGAAGGAGTTCTAGACAGCAGTTTAAAAATGCCGTGAATGATCAAGGCCGTTGTAGACTAAGGCCAAATCTGGCAAATTGTTCTCCTCAAGGTTCTTTTGGTTACAAAGGAACACTCAATACAGTGCCAGTGACGTGAGCTCTACTTAATGATCCACAGAGCAATCTCACAGGCGAAGAAACTAAAGTACAGCTCTATCTTATAGGAACTCGAATTGGAAGGCAACTAGGGACCAAGTCTGCCTTCTCAGAGGCTACACAATAAGTCCCCTCTTCCCTATTTTCTCCTCCTGAGTAGCTTCCTTTCCTTGTACATAGCCCAACACGACTACTTGACTCAAAAACCTGTTAACTTACAGAATAAGAAACCACCACAAACTGAAATTCCTCTTTTTCAGTGCAAATTTGTTAGGGAATCTGATAAGCTGTGAGTCAGCCAACGAGTTCACCAGACTTGGGTCATTGCACATTTCCAGCCCAATTAACTACAGTGAGAGGAAGTCACGGGGTATAATCATCTCCACCAAGGCCTTAAACCTAGGTAGAATTCTAAAAGGTCATATGAAGAGCTGGATCACACAAGATTTGTCTGTTTTAGGCAACCTGGAAGTGACTGATGTAATTTACTGGGTGCTCAGAAATACGGTGGTGTCTACAGTGTACCAGGTACTGTAAACTAAATTTCCGTTGTGTTCCTTCCCGAATATGAGTAGGAGAGTCAAAGGAGTTCAGGACAACCACACAGTTACAAACTAAGTACAACATAGCTTACACATAAAAGTGATAAATAACAAGAGGATGTAGCAGTGACTTCCTGGAGAATGTGACCTTTTGGCAGCCTCTGAAAAGTAAATAGGGTTTCAGTAAGAAATGAAGGGGACAAAAAGAAGAGGAAGAGAGAAAGAAGGTCCTGCATAGGAGACACTGTCTCTACTGCTAGACTGAGAGTCACTTGAGGGTATTCCTTGTTCTTCCTACAGTATCTGTGACAATGTTATTGCTGTTAGGTGCCGTTGAGTTGGCCCCAACACATAGTGACCAGAAAAAAAAATTGCTTGGTTCTGTGCTGTCTTCAATCTTTGTTATTTTTGAGCCCATTACTGTACCTACTGTGTCAATCTATCTCCTTCCTCTTTTTTGCCACAATATACAAGGGGTCCGACAAGTCCACAAACTTAATGGTTTAAGTGCTTTATACCTCAGTGTTGAATATTACTACAGTCACCTTTGATGTATTCCCTTTAGGAAGCTATGTACTAACACCAGGGCCTAGTCCACCCTTCAAAACAATTTTGGAACTCTTTCTAGAATGGTCTTTGCACACAGTGGCATGGTGACAAGTTCACAAACTTCATTTTACAGTTGTCTGTGAGGGAGTTTTAGCCCGTAAACAAATAACTATATAGGAACACCCTCCCTACTCACCTGATCTGGCCCCCAGTGACTTTTTTCTTTACCTGAAAGGAAAGGAAGTATTGAAAAGAAGATATTTTCCCCCTACCCTGATGCTGCCCTTTCCCATAAATTATAACAAAGTTCCACTCTTCGGACAGGAATGGATTGGACTTGGCAATGCAGAGTGTGACCATATATTGGAAGCACTTTATGGTTCTATACATCTATAGGATATCATCTTGCTGATCTCTGGCTGGAGGAAGGGGAGTGGGTGGAGCGGAAGGGAAAGGAGGCTGTTGGGAGGATGAGACATGTACGGAGCAGAGAGGAGGAGTGTGCTGTCACCGGACAGGGAGAGTAGTGGAAGCTGCATATAGGTGGGCATGTAAATTTATACGGGAATGTACATTTTCACTCAGTCATGTTAAATAAAAATAAAAATTTTCAAAAAATAAAAATATAAATAAAAAAAGAAAAGAAGATATTTTTATGCCATTTGGGACACCAAGGGTACTGCAGTGATAGCTCTGATGGCCATTCCAGAAAAAGGCTCAAAATTGCTTTGTAGGATGGACGAGGCACTGTTGTTAGTCCTTGAGAAGGGGAGCACTTCGAAGGTGACTGTAGTGATGATAGTCAGCAGTGACATATGTAGCACTTTTTCTAGGATGAGTTCACAAAATTAATTGTCAGATCTCATATGTAAATAAATATAGGGCAAGGAGAGGGAAATTGAAAGAAAATTTCGGACCTGTTAAAAAACTGCAAGAATATCTCATACTTAAGAATATCTCATACATAAAGATTAGTGAGAAATATAAATGGAAGTTTATGGTCAGATTATGAGCCAACCAACCAATCCACTTCCATCGAGTTGGGTCCAACTCATAGCCACTCTAGAGGTCAGAGTAGAACAGCTCCATAGGGTTTCCAAGGAGCGCCTGGCAGTTTTGAACTGTCGACCTTTTTGTTAGCAGATGCAGGCAGCACTTAACCCACTATGCCACCAGGTTTTCCATGGTCAGACTATGGAGGGTATTAAATATAAACTAAGGGCACTAGACCTTCAGCATGATACAGTAAATATTGTCTTAGAAATGAAGAAAAGAAATGATAGGCTCAGATATTCCAAAAGTTTCCTTGACTAATCCTTGTCTGTAATACAAGATGGGAAAAGTCTCTCCATGGCTCAGACATTTGTGAAAATCAAATTGAATGGTGTTATGTTGAAGATGGTAACATTCGTCTCCACATTCTCTTAGCATCCATAATAGAATTTTTAACCATAAATGTTCAATGATTTTAATTAATGTCGTCTGTAAAGTATAAAACTATTGAAATGAAAGAATTTTCAATCCCTACAATTAATCAACACCTTGAACTTAGTAGATGGTCAATAATTACTTAACTGGATTATTTTTTCATCTCAGCACCTATTTTCTAAGAACATTACCATGTAAGTTGTATTTAAGAAACAGTCATTGAAATTTTGGTATGGGTAAGACAACAGTTTAGAGACAGGACTGCAAACGTGAGCCAGCTGACATCCCTTCCCTTAAAGAATTTACAATCTAGTAAGGGAGATGAGACATCTGCACAAGCACACATTAAACCAAACAGCAGTGTGAAATTAGAGATTCCACAACGTTCTATGGTGTGACGGCTAGCATGATAGCTCTCTCCAAGGTGCCTGCCTGTCCTCCCAGTATGTCTAAACCACCCTCTCAGTAAACGGTGAAGCCTCTTTCCTTCACTCCCTTAAATCTGGGCTGGCATATTGTTTCTGAGACCAATAAGGGTATTGTGGAAATGATGGCATGACACCTTCAAACTTAACTTATAAAAGGACTAGCAGAGTCCACCTTATTCTCTTGGTGGCCTCAGCCTCCACACAAAAGGCTGTCATGCTGCGAGGAACCAAAACCCTGAAGAATGATATGTTTCCCTCATTGTCACTGACCCTCTACTTTACCAAACGTGATTTTTTTTTCTAGCAAGTGATTTTTCCTCACGATGTCTCTGAGCTAAGACAGCTGAAGTCTCACCATCCTCACTGCTAAGGAGCATTCTGGTTGTATTTCTTCTGAGACTGATTCGTTTGTTGTTGTGACAGTCCTTGGTATATTCAGTAGCCTTAACTAAAACCACAATTCTAATGTACTAACTGTTCCTCTGTCTTCCTTTTTCATTGTTTAGCTTTCCCACACATATGAAGTGATGGGAAGGCTTGGGTCTGGCACACCTTAGTCTTCAAAATGACATATGTCTGCTTTTTAAAACTTTAAAGAAGTCTTTTGCAGCAGGTTTATCCAGTGAAATATGTTTGTTTTATTCTCTCATGGCTGCTTCCATGGATACTGACTGTTGATCCTAGTAGAATGAAACTATTCACAACTTCAATTTTTCTCTCCATTTATCACGATGTTGTTTATCGATCCATTAAGCAGTAGAGTGTCATAACCTCTTCTCACCTCTCCACTGGTACTACCCTAGTACAAGTTTCCATTTTAAGACTTTAAAAATAAACCATTCATTTCTATGGTTTTACTCTTGTCCTTTTATAATCAGCAATCAAGATTATCACTTAAAAAAACATAAAGTAGATCATGTCACTTCCTATTCAAAATATTCTAAGAAAATGTTATCATGCTTAGAGTAAAATTGAAACTTCTTACATGACTCCCTAAAAGACTTTGGGTGGCTTAATCTCTTTGACATACCCCTGATGACACAGTTAAGAGCTTGGTTAAGAGCTTGGCTGCTAACCACAATGTTGGCAGTTTGAATCCACCAGCTTCTCCTGGGAAACCCTGTTGAGGCAGTTCTGCTCCATCCTATAGGGTCACTATGCATTGGGATTGACTCAGTGGCCACAGGCTGTTTTTGTCTGGTTTGGGTTTGTTTTATCTCTTTGATATGCCAGTTTCTTCATTAGAAAGGAGATAACAGTATCTATCTCATTAAGGTACTGTAACAGTAAACTAAGGTAATATACACAAAAGCACATAGTAAGGGCTTAGCAAGTACAGCTTTCCTACTCTTCCTCCATTACAAATGGAGCATGAGTTTAGATGTGTTTTCCCATAACAGTCATGCATTTGCACTGATGATACAACTCCCTAATTAGAAAATAGCATGCAATTATGAAACAGTTGTATAGTTAATAAACGATGTATCTGATCAACAAGCTAAAACCTATCTAAAAAGATTATTATTCATACTATATATAATCAAATACATAGAAATATTCTTTACTGAGAATTTGTAATATGCAGGAACAACATAAAGTTTTCATTTAACCCTCGAAACAACACTGTTGTGTAGATATTATATCTCTTTTGTAGATTTGAAAACTGACGCTCACAGAAAATAAGTGACCAAGGTCAAACATCTATTAAGTGGCAGGACCAATATTTTAACTTAATTTTTTTAGGACCTGAGCTTTTTATTGAGCTGTAAGATCTCTTTTGTTTGCTTCCTCTTCCACAGACTTGCCTCAACTACAGGCTACTTCTGGCATAACAGCTATACACGGACACATAAAGCCATTTGGGGGACCATAACCTGCAAAGCAAAACAAGCAAAATGAAGGGCTCTTCACAGCTCCTGGTGCTAACCCCAACTGCAAAGAAATAAATGACTCATCCCCAGTAGGACTCATAAAGTCACACTCCCTTTACTCCCACACCCAGTCCAGGAAATCCAGTCTCATCACTGTCATCCTTGAGTAGATGGGTCTTCTCCTGTGTACTGAAGCTATCCTAGCCCTGAGTCGGATCCCCAATGAGTCTAGTTTCTGTTGAGTCTTCCTTCTTTCCATGCCTTGCAGTGAGAAGCAACACATTCGAGCTGTTCGAGTGTTTGTCTCTCCTCCAGCAGGAGCCCCTCTTCTGAGATCCTACAGTTGCCCTATCTGAAGGGCAGGGTCACAAAACTGACTAAATCCTAAGCAGACCGTTTTCCTTTTTTAAAAGAGCATATATAGTTTTGTTTCTCATAAAAGCTCTTTATATTTGCCACCAAAGGGTGCCTTCCAAATGTTTAATTTTCCATGATGCCATTTCAACAACTTGGCTTAATTTGTTTTAATTAGTTTCGTGTACATTGCAGAAAATAGCAGGCAGAAAACTACACTCTTTATGCCTAGCCTGCATTCATCATTACTGTCCTTGTGGAATAGCTATTCACGAGAGACCACACGACATCTTCTCCTAGGAAACTTCCTCTTGAATACTGCATTCTAACTTTGTCTCCAGCACCAGTTCTGATTCCTGCTTTAGTAGCAAACGACGGCAGGTGCAGCCATTCGACCCCTCACTGAAATGGATGAGGCCCTCACATCTCTATCGAGAGCAAGAGAGCAGTAAGGAAGGAAGCAGCATCCTGTTCTCTTTGAAGTGCTCACGTGTTGACAACAAGCCTACACAGGCATGGGGCACCTTGATCTCAAACAGTGTCCTTACAGAGACAGCCTTGACTGGAACCAACACACACAAAGCTGAATTGTTCACACTAAAAGAGACCAGGTGGCCACCTTGATCTCAAGTGACTGCTATCACCACTAATCCATGAGGTGTTTGTTGGCTCACTGCCTTGCTTTTACAAAGGAGAATGGGATAGGAGAAGGAAAATGGTAAGAATGGAACAAGAATATGGGAGAGAGTAGAAAGAGTTGCTTCAGAGATTTCACATGAGAGGATACTTCCTACAAAGAAAATCATTGTCTTCCTGAAAGGACACTGGATCAAGAATAACACTCGTCCCTCCTCCATCAATAAAAATCTTTGCTAGACACCAGGAAATAAGCACAGATTTTTGGACCTGGTAAAGACAACTGAGCACATGTTAACACTAAAACCAATACTGTAAATTAAAAAAACAATTTCGGGAGAAAGTGGGTTTCACTAAAGGTTTTTATTCCACCAAGAATTTACTTATCCCATAAATAATAAAAATAATAATACTACGTACTATTAAATACAGTGAACTAAAGTTGTATTAGTTGATAGCAACTCATGAAAGCATTTTACTTAATAAGCAATAGGAAAGAATGTGATGTTCATAGGATTGAAACAATTATTTCATCTTTGCTATTATGTTGGGTAACTTTTGGCTCCTTTTGCTAATGGAGTGAAAAACCAAAAAAACCAAACTCATTGCTGTCAAGTCGATTTCAGCTCACATATGTGTCCAAGAAGCAGCTCATGGATTCAGACTGCTCCCTAGTCAGCAGCCAATTTCTTAACTCCTGTGCCACCAGAGCCCCACTAATGGAATCGATCTAATGGAATCAATTCCTACTCAGAATAATCCTTTATGAAAAAGTAAAACTACCCCCCTAGAATTTCCCAGGAGCAGCTGGTGCACTTGAACTGCTGATCTTTTGGTTAGCAGCCGAGTTCTTAACCACAGCGTTACCAGGGCTCCACCACTCTGGGGAAAATTTGGTTGGCTAACCTCTTTATGTTGTTTTCTCGTCCCAGTATTTGTTATGTTTTTATAACCAAAATAATTTTTCACACTACCTTCCAACAAAGAAGACAACATGTATAACAGAAAAAAAGCACAATTTTAGAAATTGGCTGCCACGGTCTCCACACTAAAGGGAAATCCCACTAATCCATGCCCCTAACCGCTTTCTCTTACATCAGCCTGAAAAGGCAGGCAGTCAGTGTTTTGAAGGTTTTGTTTAGCTGACTAGCTTGTATGTTGGCTCGTATCTTAAGAGTTTTGGTGGACTCTGTTAATGACATTCCAAATTATAAGAAATGTATTCTGTTCTCAGTATTAAAATCTCAGTGGTTTAATACTGATTTTTGGCAGACTTGGAATATGAAATTTGGTGGTGGAGAGATATGAATTGAGTAATTAATCTTTATATGTACGTAGAGTAAATCAAAAGGAAATATAAAGAATGAGAAATGCATTATCCAAAGCCTTTTGACAATTTTTCCCTTTTTTAAAATGCATATCCCCAAAGAACTAAAGTCAGTTTCTTGAGAAAATGTAATATGACTTGTTTATATATCTATTCATTATTTATCTAATGAAGGTTGCTTGTATAGATTAAATAACTTAAACACCCTTATATTTTATTTAGAAAAAGGACAAATTACAGAACCTAATGTTTTTTAAATATAAACACCTCAGAAATTTTTGTTGGAAAAACCGTGTTACAAAAACTAGAATGAGAGCTCTGGATTTTTAAAAAGCACTGCAAGTCAGAATGCTCTAACTTGAGCACTGAGAAGAGCTCCAGCTGTAAAAGAAGATGCTACAGAAAAGGGAACATGTGTAACAATCATCTTAGCTTCTCCCTCCAAACATGTCAGTTAAAGTACTGTCCCAGTCCCTGAATTTACCATCCACCAGCAATTAGTGAATTAGCTGCTATTCTCAGTACCTACCACCAGAAGGTGCCCTCTCCCTAAGAAGAGAACCTGTACATACACAGCTAAACTCACAATATGCTCACTGATCTGAAGTAAATCTAAGATTGACCTTTCATAAATGAGGAAATGGCATAGTTGTTAAGAGGTTATGTCTGCTAACCAAGAGATCAGCACTTCAGACCCACCAGGCGCTCCTTAGAAATCCAGTGGGGCAGTTCTGCTTTGTCCTACAGGGTCGCTATGAGTTGGAATCAATTTGATGACAATAAAGTTTCTTTGTTAAATAAATGAAACGTAGACAAGAGAAAACTCATAAGAATTCTAATGACACTTTTGATGCAACACAATGAAAATTATAATCCTGATACATTTCCTTCACAGTACATTGTAATTCTATGTGACAAAAGGCAAGCTGATACAAAACCACTCTTAACAAAAATAGGAAGGATTCACTTCTCATTAGATCAGAAGAAGCTGAAAGTAGCCTGGGTTTTATTTTTCTTGTCCAGCTGAAGCTCCGGTTTAAAAGACAGCCTTGTTTCTTTTACCCAATGTGTTTACAAGAGCAGTGAAATACAATCACTTTGAGAAACTGCAGCAGCAAGAGGTCACACAGCTCTGGCTCTCTGGAAGGCTGACTACAGGAACGCACTGTCTGGGAGTCTGCAAGCAATTCTTCAGGGAACCTGCATCCAGTGCCAAGGCACCCCTGACTGACATTGAGCTGCTTGACACTTCTCCTTTAGGAATTGCACACCTGGGATGTGCAAGAACTCAGCTGCAGTTTCTTATGTTTCCCAAACTTCTGCAAAGCCCCGACTGCTTTGCTCTGCAGCATAATTTTAATATCAGACATGAGTAACTGACAGGCTGTTTTTCTGTCTGCCCAGGAAATTCAAATGAGTTGGAAATTAAATGGAAAAAAAAAAAATCCTCTAACCATCTAACATGGTCAGCTATATGTTGTTGTTTTGTGTAGGGGTTGAGAGTTCAAGAAGTTATGACAGGTAATATAAGTGCAAAATTCCACTGAGAAGGACAACAATGCCCTAGAGTGGCATACGAGGGTGTAATGTGCAGAACCCTTCACAACCCCCTGACTATCTGACTGTGACAAAATTGTAAAATTGAGGACAGGCATTACTACTTCATCTGATAAGTGACAGTTTCCTACCAAAAGCTGACAGAATAAACAAATGTGACAAACGCTACTTGAAAAATACCCCAAAGACATCCCAGCTAACTAAGGAAGCCTTCGTCTATATTCCTTCCTCAAGAGTCACTCTTCCTTCCTGGTCAGAACCAATTTCCTTCCTGGGGGTCTGTCACAGCCTTCACTGATTTTTTCCAACCATCTGGAATCATTTTCAATCTTGCTCAAGTGAAAGGAGCCTCTGGGATGCTTACTGGCAGCTTCCACAGCAGCGTGGCTCTGAATACCAGCACGCCTTCAATTATTCAATACAACACAGAAAGAAAGACCTGGGGAAACATTATCCCAAACGCAGCAGAAACAAGTTAACAGCTAGTTGAGTTAGGTAAACTTGAATAAGTGAATGTTTTAAGCCATGCATACTGATAAAATATGAGCTGATGAAATCTACAGAGAGGAGTCAGGGCTCCCTTTAAAACACAGTGAGTGGGTACACCATGACTACTGAGAACTGAGACTCTGAAGAAGCAACACCCTACATCAGACTCACAATTATGAGGAGGCAGGAATTATATTTCTCTGCATGTTGGCTATATATACTGATATATTTATCTCAACTAATGGCCACATTACATTTATTACTGCTTTAAAGTTTCCAGAGGCCCTTCACCAGGGCTGCAGAGCACTGCCACACTTTGGGGCCTGCACCAGAACAATTTGTAAAAGTTTGCTTCTGTGATATGACACTCCTAATGATTTTACCGCATGATTTCAAGTTAGGAAAGGTGTGTGTTAGGATGGCATCTTTTCACCATACTTATTCAATCTGTGTGCTGAGCAGATAATCACTAAGAAGTCTGACTATCTGAAGACGAACCAGGCATCAGGATTGGAGGAAGACTTGTTAACGACCTGCATTAGATGGATGACCTAGCCTTGCTTGCTGCAAGAAGACTTGTAGCACCTAATGACGAAGGTCAAAGACCACAGCCCTCAGTGTGGATTATACCTCAATATAAAGAAAACAAAAATCCTCACAACTGGACCAACATGCAACATCATGACAAACAGAGAAAACATTACAACTGTCAGGGATTTCTTTTTACTTAGATCCATAATCAATGCCCACGGGAAGAGCAATCAGAAAACCAAATGGCCCACCAGATTGAGCAAGTCTGCTGCAAAAGACCTCTTCAGTGTGTTCAAAAGCAAAAACGTCCCTTGAAGACTAAGGTGCACCTGACCCAAGCCTCGTTGCTTTTAGTCGCCTTACACACACATGAGAGCTAGACAGTGTGTGAAGACTGAAGAATTGACGCTTTGAGTTGTGGTGTTAGGGAAGAATACTGACTATACTACAGACTGGCAAAAGAAAGAACAAATCTGTCTAGGAAAAAGTCCCACCAGAACATTCCTTAGAAGCAAGGATGGTAAGACTGTATCTCACACACTTTGGACATGTTATTAGGAGGGACCAGTCCCTGGTAAAGGACATCAACAAGACACACTGACACAGTGGCTGCCAACAACGGGCTCAAGCACAGTGACAATCCTGAGGATGGCACAGGACAGGGCAGTGTCTCACTCAGTGGTACACAGAACCAACACGACAGTACCTAACAACAACAACACTGACCTCACCAGAGACAAATGATAGTTTGTGGTCATCAACAACCACCATGCAGACATATGGCTCCTATCTCTCAGTTTCCTACACAGTAAGTAAAATGCTTTAAACTCTTGTTTATAAACTTCCAGGAGATATGAAATAGAATCTCTCCTATTTATTTAACCTGTTTCTGTTTATTTATGACTTACAGTGAAAATTTAGAAGAGTTTAAATTCTGAGGTACTTACAGGAGTAATTTTGGCACATGGTTGGACAAAACTATATGCACCTCTAAAATATAGGCATCTTAAAATAATGCTAGCATTATGGAGTTTTCAGAACTCAGGCTGTCATGGATTGAACTGTGTTCCCTAAAAAGTCTGTAGCCATTTGGCTAGACCATAATTCCTGGTGTTGTGTGATGTGCCTCCATGCTGGAATTCCTGTCTCTGTGATGGTAATGAGGGTGGATGGGTGGTAGTTGCGCTGGTTGAGCAAAATTCAGTGCATAAATTTGTTTGGGGCCATCTCTTGAGATACAAAGGAGAGAAACTAGCAGAGATATTTGGGAATTATATACCACTAAGAAAGCAGCACCAGGCAAAGAGCACATCCTTCAGACTGGAGGTTCCTGCGCCAAGATGCTCTCTGATCAAAGACTCATGCAATACAAGGAACTTCCTCCAGAGCAGACAAGAAAGAAAGCCTTCCCCTGGAGCGGACATCCTGAATTTGGACTTGTAGTTTACTGGACTGTGTAAGAATAAACTTTTGTTTGCTAAATCCATCACTTTGTGGTATTTTTGTTAGAGCGGTACCAGATGACTAACCACAGACCTAGTACTGTTCAACAAACTTATTCACAAGTTAATGATTAGCATTCATAATTACTCTGCATAACTTAAATGGTTTGTTCTGCAAGTATAATCACAGCTGCTTAGGAATTCCTTTCACTAGATCTTTTCATGTTTGTACCAAGTATCATTGGTACATCTTTATAAACTTACCCATACTATACTTAAGTCACTATTTTATGATCTCTGCCAGGGGGCTTTAATTATTTACCCAAATCTTATCCATGAGCAATTACCGATTTTACTTTTCTAAATTAAGTGCTTCTTTTAAAATTTCTTATATTAAAATGATTTCTGTATAACACTCTGACATGTCTAAGATATATAAAGTTTGTCTCCATAGTAAATACTGCTCTTCCTCTCTTCCAAAGATGAAATTTCAATCAAAATCCGGTAAATCTTGTGAATTACAAAAAGCACATCTTCAGCTATGTCCAATTGTTTTTAGCCTATTTGATTCTATATTTCCAGCAGCTACAGAAATTGTTTCTTCCTCTTACCTATAGAAAATTAAAGATTACTTCTGAAAACAATTTTCTAAATTAATACATTTCACCTATCTTCTCATCAGAAACATTGATTATTTGACACGAACCAGGACAGATGTGCGCCGGCCATGTTTCCAGCAGCCTTTCTGAGGATGGTTACCTCTCAGAATATCAGTAACCAGAAAAACGCCAAGAATTTAGCTCTTGCCTTGTGTAAAATAACATACCAATTAAGCTAACTATAAAAGTCATCCTGATGTCAGCGCACACTCTTCAAAGCCTTGAAATTCCTCTGGGAATTGCACAAGTCTCTGCAGTTAGAAAGCACAATAGAAGGAAAGTTTGGTGGCTTATTAGGGTCATGACTTTTCTTTCTTTTTTTTTTTGGATTAGTAACTTTTTATTACAAAAATTTCCTCATTGTAATACGTGAAACAATACAGAGCTATTGCCACACACTGCTTGTCTTAATTATCTAATGCTGCTATGACAGAAGTTACGACAAGTGGGTGGCTGTGTGTTGACCGAAATTATTTCCTCCCAGTTTTGGAGGCTGGAAGTCTGAATTCAGGACACTAGCTCTAAGGGAAGGCCTTCCTCTGTCTTCAGCTATAGGGGAGAGTTGTTTAGCTTGCTTAACCTGTTTGTTTTATATTTTGAGACATTAACTCAAAACACACCCTACACTAATCATGCCTCATTAACATAACAAAGACATCACACTCCCAAGTGGGATTATAACCACTGGCACAGACCTTAGGATTTACCATTCATATTCAGTAGGACACAGTTCAATCACTGCCTCCAACAGAACTTTCACAAGCTGAGTGTATCCTGTCACAACTTTGAAGTTTCGAGCTTTTTTCAAACAACTGTGCAACTGTGCTTCTTGTATATTTGTTTGCTAACTGCTCCCTCCTCCAACGAGGTATTTTGGTAAGTGCCACTCTGCTAATTTTTTTATGTACTGCTGTAAAAAATTACAATAGTGTGCTCATGAAAATACCTCACTGTGTGAAGGAGCAGTTGGCAAACACAGAAGGTGTATGTTATTTGTTTGAAAATATGGTAACACCTGTTTTTTTCTTTTTTTTTTCTTTGCTGTTTAGTTTCACAAAATAGACTCATATAATGCATATTACTCTACAACTTGCATTTCTCATTTTGCATCGTGGATATCACTCTGTGTCATAAGCATAAATATTTTTAATGGCTACAATATGGACCACAGACCATCCACATTTTATTCAACCATATGTACAGTCAATCATTCAGGATGATTCCAACTACTGACTACTATAAATCCCATACATCTTATGTTTATATAGAACTACTATACAGAACTACTTTAATTCTGTAAATTAGTCAACCAAAGTCATGGGTAGTTTTTAGCAAATTAATGCTTCTTCAAATTCAAAATTTAAGTTCATAGTACAATATGGAAATATGTATCAAGTCAAAAAAACTGCATATTTTGACCCAGAAATCATAATTCTAGGACAGTTTCAAATTCAGCAAACAAGCATAGATTACTTTTACGTGTACATAGATATTCTTTGAAGCTGTGTTTACAAAACAGGAAAATAGAAAACATTCAAAAACTTCACAAAAGTAGTAAATAAACAGTGATACATTCAATGGAACACTAAGCATACACTCAAGTTGGATTTATACTACGCATTGAAAACCATAAAAAAATTATTGACAAAGCAAAATGTCAATCAAATATTGCTAAATGAAAAAGAAAGTAATTCTGTTTCACTTTTATAAAATAATTTCAAAGAGCAGGAAATTGAGAAAAAGTATACATCACAATGTTAATGACAGTAATTTTTGGATTTTAAAAATAAGGGTGATTTTCCACTTCCTACTTCCATTTGCCCAGCATTTACTCATATCAAACACTATGCTTAACAGTGGTTAAGCTGCTGGCTGCTAATTCAAAGTTTGGCAGTTCAAACCTACCAGCCACGCTGTAGGAGAAAGATGTGGAAGTCTGCTTCCACAAAGATTTACCACCTTGGAAACGCCCTGCTGCTGTTCTACTCTGCCCTGCGGTGTTACTATGAGTCAGAATCAACTCCACAGCAATGGGTTTGTGGGTGCTAAGCACAGAGGTCAAACGAAGCATAGAGTTCAACAAAGCAGTGCCTTAATGAAAGTTATTCCGTGAATCTGAAGGCAGGAGAGGAATAAACCCAAACCCACTGCCACTGAGTTGATTCTGACACACGGTGACCCTGTAGGGAATTACTCTGTAGGGTTTCCAAGGTGGTAAATATTTATGGAAGCAGACTGCCACATCTTTCTCCCACAGAGTGGCTGATAGGTTTGAACTGTCAATACTTCAGTTAACAGCCCAGCACTTTAGACGCTCAGAAAACTCAAGGGAGCTTAAGAAAGCAGGGGAGGGCAGGTTAAAAGTGCAAGAAGTATTTGAAATGGAATTACTTAGTCCTTCTAATAACTCTGTGAGATGTTCCCATGTCCATTTTACTCTAAAAGTTCTGTAAATTGCTTGAGGTTACTAAGCCAACAAGTGTTAGAAGATTAAGACTCAGATCTTAAGATTCCAATGTTTACCACAGAAATACTATATGAATTTCTAGGCAGAGGTGGTTAGGAAACAAGCGTGCCTCCTCTGTCTTCTTCTCTCCCGTCTGCCACATAGGTGTTAATGAGCTGGATGCCTTTGAAAACCAAATCTTAAAGATCATTCTAAATTCCTAAATGACTGTATGAAGCACGTCCCCAGCTTCATTTCCCACCTTAGCTGCATTCAGAATACATAATACTGAAAAGGGTAATTTTGTTAATTTAATATTTTAAGCCACTAAAATATTGAGACTGTTTCTTACAGAAGCTAGCATTGTACAAGAATGATTAAACTGAAGGCCCATCAGTCCCCTAAGGGGTAAGAACTTGGCACAGTATACAGCCTTATTGCTTGTTCCAAGAAGACCAAAGGTCAAGGACTGTATTTCCTAATTATGGGGTAAGTGATCTAGAATAAGTCATTTCAGACTCTCTGAGTTTCACCATTTTAAACTATTAAATGGGAAATTAGATAACAGTTTCCTGAGATTGAATAAACTCACTGTCGTCCAGTTGACTCCAACTCCAAGCATCCCTCTAGGACAGAGCAGAGCCATCCCATAGAGTTTCCAAGGAGTATCTGGTAGATTTGAACTGCTGACTCTCTGGTTAGCAGCCGTTACAATTACTACTACACCACCAAGGTTTCAGGGTCTTGCAAATGAAAACATTTTGTAAGTTGCTTTCTTATATGTAATGGTGGTAATATGTTTCCAATTATCTCTTTCATTTCTAAGTATATTACACCTTTTCAGTCAGCCTAACCTCTCTATCTGCTGTATAACAGCAACGGGAGATAAAAACAATCACATTACAAATTCAATAAGAAATAAATGTATTCTTTCAAGTGTACAGCGAAAGAAAATGATTATAAACTGAATTCTTCTAAATTCCATTATCTACCCCTTTGTCATATCAAGAGCCCTGGTGGCACAGTGGTTAAAAGCTTTGCTGCCAACCAAAAGGTCAGCAGTTCGAACCCACCAGCCACTCCTTGGAAACCCTATTGGGCAGTTCTGCTCCATCCTATAGGCTCACTACGAGTCAGAATTGACGCAACAGCTACGGGTTTGCCTTTTGGTTTACCATACCAAGAGGCAGGGTAGGCATTTCAGATCCTACAGTTTTTTTTCGCATTCTGGAGCTCATTCCCTTTCTGCTCCACAAATGGCTGTGAAACTTACTGCCCTCAGGTAGATATGACTTAGATGGACCCCAAGATGAACCCCTAGCAGTTCTGAGGAATAATGCAAAGTAGACAAGCAGAGGAGTTAGGGTCATCCTAACCTCCCCATCCTGATTTGGAATAAGGACAAGGATTCAATGCTTTGGAGAGTGCAAGTGTTCTTTGTGTCTTTTTATGTTTGGAATTCAGGAATGAGATTGGCTTTCAAGTTGATGTGCACTAATCTAGGGGGGCGGGGCAGAAGCAACTAACAAGAGTCAGCAATACTGGGTAATTAAGCAGAAAACGGCCTGAATTTGGCTGACCAAAAACCCCTTACAAATCCTGTGAGGCATAAAGAAAAAATAAAATTCCCCTGTCTGCTCGAAGAAATAACAAAACAATACTAAAGGAAACTGAGAGAGAGCCCACAGGCCTTGCTGGGGCCAGCCACAGCAAGGAAGAGATGGACCCGGAGATTCAAGTCAGACAGGGAATACCATCGTACTTGAACAAGCCAAGGAAAACCAAGTCATAAATTCTGTCAGCTGCTGATCTTTCCATAAATGCAAGCAAGATGAACAACAACTCATATAAAAGAGATAAGATAAGCCACTGGACACTATTTCCTGCAAGAAAGGCACACTGTCCTCCCAAGAAGCCTCCCCTCTTGACTTCCTGGAGAGACTCAGGGAGAGAAAGAGAGACTTTGAGAAAATAAGTATTTAACCCACAGGGGCTAAGTCAACAAAACCTACCCAGATGAGCTCTTGAATTCTGAATGGATTAAAAGTTTAAACTGTTCAAATTACTCCCTATGGATATGTTTGCCAAATGAAACTAAACACGTAGTTTTTATCTACATAATGGGTGGAGCTCGTGGGTCCATATCATTCTGAAAAACTCAACAGCAGTAATGGGAAAGGGAGAGCAATAAGATATGAAGAAACAGCATAAAATGGCCTCAGATGCTGTTTCCCTTTCCATTGTTAGTCAAACTCGGTAACAGTGTGATAATTTGTCATTCTTTCTCTCAACAATAAATAAAGAAGCACAAGATGGTTTTGTTCTAGGCCCTAGTCCAAATTGAATTCTTTGAATTTTAAGCAGCTAGATGATCAATCCAGTCAAAGTTGCAGTCAAGAGAAAGGGTGAAGAAAACAATCATGAGATTGAAAAAAGAAGCTATGAAAGAAACACTATTGGACATAATCCTGCATGACTGTTAAAACAGAAGTGAAAAAGATATAAAATGGAATTGCTGGAGCTACTGAAAGCATAAGGCAATAATAACACATCGCAAAAGGTCAGAGGCAGATTTCCAGTATCTCAAAAGAAGTTGGATAAATCTGGTCCAGGGTTCAGAGACCTGAGGTTCAACCTGTCACACTCAACTAGCTCCCTACGCAGCTGAGGCTCAGCCTTTCCACTTACCATCTTGTGCTACTGGACCCTGATTCCTTTAGCACACACATGAACTGTCCTGCTATCATCTTAACACAATGTCCTGGGTTTTAGTAAATCTTAATAATGCAAAGGAACTCTTTACACATTACTGTTTGAAAACAGATCGTTTACAAAATCATTGAGGACAACTTGTGTCTAACACCTGAATCTCAAAATGATTGAGGCTAACTTATTGTGTACAAAGGGAGAATTAATACAGCTTGTATTAACCAGTTCAGTGCCCCTAGCCAAGTGCCAAGTGCCGTCGAGTCATTACTTGAGAAACTATAAGAGGGAACTTACCAAATATCAAATGATATTGACTAGTAAGGAAACATAATGTCCACCTGTGTCTCCAGAGATGATTTTGGTCACCCTGGCCCTAATTCATCCCACAGGGCCCAATTTGATATTACCATCACCCTTCCACAGAAGGATTTAAATAAATACTTTTACGGCAAAGAAGTCAATACAACAGGTAACAGTTCAAACTAACTGGTACGTGTTTCTTTTATGTGAAGTACCAACAAAGGACTTATGCCGAAGAACAAGTCAAATTAAAAAGAACACTAAATCAATGAAAACAGAAGGAGGGAGCAAAGGTTGTGGAAAACACCATATGAGGCTGTCTTCCGGGATTTAATATGATTTATAAGCCCGTCTGACCTCTCACTCCTGAAAAAAAGAGACAAATTAAAGTTCTGTAGCTCATTTCTATTTGCTGTAATGGAAAAAGCAGAAGTTCTCTTGCCTTCACCATTTTCATTCCTTCCTGCAAGACAATGAAGATAGTTCAGCTTTACCAGTCTCAAAGAGAAAGACATGAACAATAACCAAAGCAAGAGAAACCAGGATAGGGAAACAGGAATGCAGGAAAGAAATGAAAAGGCAGAACTTAAAACAGGGGGAGACTAGACTATAACAAGTGAAAAGATATATGGATTTTTCAGCTCAGATTAAAGGCAAACTGTAAAGAAAATAAAAGTCACTGCCTGAAATGATAAATGAGTCAAATACAGTTGGGAGAATAAACAGAAAGAAAGAGAGAAAACAAGCAAATGCAGACAATTTTAAGGCAGAGAGAAAACAGTAAGAGAGAACAAAAAGCAAGAATAGTTTTAAGTACTGATGTTGGTAACAGATAAGCGTTCTCTTAGAATGGAACAGAGGAAAGAATAAAATGAAAATAAAAGAAATAAAATCTAAATGAAAAAAAAAGATACATTAAAATAAAAAGAAACCACACCAAAAGAAAAACTCCTAAAAGATTAAAATGGAAGTGAGCATTTTTTTTTTAATGATATAAAATTAACCATACACACAAAAAAATTCCTGCCCCATGTCTGGGGTATTAAAAGCTGTCAAGCTGCCATCAAAGGGTACAGCACATGGTCCCAACTCAGCAGGAATGGATGATCACCAAGGACCAAAATGACACGGGGGAAAGAGAGCCCAGAAGACAGACATAACCACGGGAGTGGGTGACTACATCAACTTGTAACTGGAAGAACCGATGGTGCCCGGCCACCACCAGTGATAGCCGTGATGGAGTTCACAAAGTTGAGTCTCACTGGCAACACAAGAATAAAAAGGGGTGCACCCTGAGATCCCCACTAAAAGACCTCAATTGATGGTCCAGAGGCCTCAGAGTTCTCCTGGGAGCATGGCCCCTGGCCCTGATACTGCCCCTGCCCACAAGTCATAATGGAGGTCAACTCTTCAGGCAGGAGTAGGTTGGACTTGGCAACACAGAGTGACCATATTGTGTGTGCACTTTATGGTTCTATGCATCTATAGGATGTTGTCCTGCTGATCTCTTACTGGAGGAAGAGGAGAGGGTGGAAAGGAAAGAATAGGAGATTGTTAGGAGGATATGACATGTATGGAGTGGAGAGGAAGAGTGTGCTGTCACCGGGCAGGGAGAGCCATGGGAGCTGCATACAGGTGGGCATGCAGATTTATATGGGAAAGTACATTTTCACTCAATCATGATCAAAAAAAATTCCTGCCCCAACCTAAGCCTCATTGTTTGATTAGTGTCCATTACAAACAAAGACAAGGGCAGGTTCAATATAGTTTTATTACATTTCAGGAAGAAGGTGAATGGTTAAATGAAAGCTTCATTGGAGCTGTGAACAGCAGAAAGTGTTTGATGAGTCTGATTCCTTTATATCATAGATTAGAGTGAACAGAACTTCAGATGTAGTCATAAAAAGTAAATACATTCTCAAAATGTGAACATACCATCACACACTAAAGTTTTCCATTAAAGTGGATCCTCAAAATGATTGGTTTTTAAAATAATCCCTATGCTGCAAGGCATATGTCATACTGTACTAAATCTATTAAAAAGAAAAACAAGATATTCTTTTATATTTCAAAAGTGGGATCGCACTCAGATGATTCGAATCCATAAAGTATTATAATGTCATGACAAGAGTAGAAAGGAAGAGATTTTGATTAAAAAATATTGCCTCTAATAACAACAACACATTAAATGCCTCCTTATTTAAATCCGACTCGACGGCACTTGGCTTGGCTGGCTATTTAAATCCTGGTGGTGTAGTGGTTAAGTGCTATGGCAGCTAACCAAAAGGTCACCAATTCAAATCTACCCAACAGTCCTTGCAAATCATATGGGGCAGGACTACTCTGTCCTGTGGGATCACGAGGAGGTGGAATCAACCTAATGGCAGCGGGATTCGTTTGGTTTGGATTCTCAGTTGGTAGTAAATACCTTGTTTTTCCTAAAGAATTCATGACAACATTGAGCACCCTGCTTCTTAAAACTTTTGTTTCCCATGGCATCTCTGATGCCATCCTCTACTGATCTCCTTCCATCGTCTTTGACCACTGCTGCTACATTTCAGAACCTGAAATCTGATCTTCTATGTAAAGACATTTTCCAATGCAATAAAACACCTTATTTGCATCATTTCTTTTCTCTGCCAAAAAAGAAAATCAAGGAAAAGAAGAAGGCTATAATCTGTGATATTACAGAAATTGCATAATACTCCCAAGGCCATTGGAAATCCTGGTGGTGTAGTGGTTAAGTGCTACAGCTGCTAACCAAAAAGTCAGCAGTTTGGATATACCAGGTGTTCCTTGAAAACTCTATGGGGCATTTCTACTCGGTCCTATAGGGTCACTCTGAGTTGGAATCAATACAACGACAGTGGGTTTGGTTTTGGTGTGGTATTAATAAGTGAAGAAGGGCTAAATTTTATTTAATGACACAATTTCTGTGCACCATGAAGCTAGACTTCCTACTTGATGGGAGGGTAGGGAAGCACATTATTATCTTAACTGCTATCACTTGAAGACGGGAAAAATTCAAACTTACCTTTGCAGTTGAGGGATTATCAACAAATTATGTTTAACCTCTTCCTATACAGTACTTCACATATACATAACATGATTTATGACTTTCCAACTCAAGTAAGCTAATTCAAGTAGCATTAAAGCATTAAAAAAAATCTCTAAAAAGAAAAAAACCTCTATAATAGTGTTTTGAAATTCTCAGCTATGAAGGTTAGCACATGATATGCCTAAAAGACAGCATCTTGCAAAACAGAAGCTCCCTGTTCCTCAGTAATGCCTGCTGTGTCACTGACTTCCATAATGGCCAAAAGGTACAATGCCTTAGTCATAGGTTTTCTACAGTTAGAGACACAGTCACTTTTTTCCTTTTATTTTTAGCATAGTATCTGTGCTCATAATGACGGTCTTTGTGCCAATGCTGTTTCCAAGCCAATCCTTGATTACTATAGGATATGAGCCAAAAATGGAAAATGAGGAACCTGCCATGGAAATAGGTGGCAGCTGGTTTCTAAGATAGGGAGCTTTCAAATGCCTTAGACATAACTCACCCCACAAGAAAAAAGAAAGAAAAGCATGATTTGCCACATTCATCCACATCTATGACCTTTGAGAAACTACCCTTTAAGGTTAAGCTCAATTACAAGTTAAAAATTAACAAATACATTGACCAAGCAATGAAAGGATTAAGAAATAACTGGGAAAGCTCCTCAAACGTGTTTTTGTTATTTGTTTCTACTGGAACAATACCTCGGTGAATTGCTGAAAGCTCTGTAGGGACTAGTATTATGCTCAGAACACATGGGGAAAAATTCCTCTATAAATGCTTGTAAATTATCTCTCATTTATCCTCTGTGAAACTTTAGTATTTTGTTGACATACATGAATCATCAAATCAAATTAATAACCTGTTGGTCTACTTCTCAAATGCTGCAAAACTGCTTTGTAACAGTCTACATGATTGTATTAAACATTAGTCACTGCTGTGCAGACAGCCAAAAATAAACACTGTATTGAGAGTTAATTTCCAGTCACAAAACCCTGATACCACTGAGTCAGGAGTTTCAAAAAAGAGATGTCTTTGCATCATCTAACACATCAATTTCTCTGTTCATGCAATTCCTTCAAGAAATGTTTCTTAAGCCCTTGCTACATGGAAACCCTGGTGGCATAGTGGTTAAGTGCTACAGCTGTAACCAAAAGGTCAGCAGTTCAAATCCACCAGACACTCCTTGGAAACTCTATGGGGCAGCTTTACTCTGTCCTATAGGGTCACTATGAGTTGGAATCAACTTAACGGCAGTGGGTTTCGTTTGGTTTTACATCCTATAGTTTGATGAGAGTTTATATCATGATAGATTAAGGGATAACATTTGAAATAAAACTTGAATAACAGAAAAGATTTGACCTATAATCAAAAGGAAACAGAACACATGAGTTGGAAAGGCAGAAAAGGATGAGGAAGAGGCAAGACTAGGAAACAGAAATCGGTCTAGTTTGCCTCATATTCCAGGTTTTAATTATTCTATTTTGCAAGTAGAAAGAAAATGACAGAAACACACTGATAGATTATGCCATCAGAGCACATATTTGCAAGCATGCTCCAGCTTGTCGACAAATTTGTCACCAGTGAGGAGCAAACAACCGGAAACATTCAATTTTGTTGAGCGAATATTATTTTGCATGTTGGAGAAAAACAATCATTCTTGAAATTTTGAAATTTTCCTTTATCTCTTTGTATGCTTACCACACTACACGTCTCTGAAAAATAAGTTGTTATTTGTTAAGCTCTGAGAACAGTACTTGGCACATAGCAAATCCTATACAGATGTTAAATAAGTAACTAACATGAATCCTTAATTTTTCATTCTTGCTTACAGAAGAATAACAGCTTCAAATCCTCAGGGCTACAAGGCTTAGAAATTTCTTTATGGAGAGTTTTAATAATGAAAACAATTTTTTAAGTAGATGCAGAACTATTCAGATTATCTGTTTTTTCTTAGTTTTGTTAAACGAAGTCTGTATATCAAGACATTTTTTCTATTTCTTTTTAGAGGTGGTCGGTGACTTTACTGGAGTAAATTAGTATTCCCTGTACTTGTTGCCTAGGACCCTGGTGGTATAGTGGTTAAGTACTATGCCTGCTGACCAAAAGGTCAGCTAGTTCAAATCCACCAGGTGCTCCTTGGAAACTAAGGGGCAGTTCTACTCTGTCCTATAGGGTCACTATGAGTTGGAATGGACTGGATGGCTGTGGATTTGGGAGGTATTTGTTACCTGTTTAGGATGTGTAGTGATAGCTGCTCTTTAATTGTTCATATTGGTAATTTGCCTTTTTGGCTTGGCTGGCTCTTTGTCTTGCTAGAGGGTCACTTAAGTGTCTGTTTTTATCAACTACTTTTCTCTGTACTTCAGGTCACATTTTCAAAGATACTTTATTTTTCTCTCTTTTTTTCTTTTTCTCTTTTTCTTTATGCTTGCTCTGTCTTCATTGTTTCCTTCTACTTACTTTTGGCTCATTTTGCCCTTCTTTGTCTAACTCCTCAAAAAGAAAAGTTAGAGCAATGATTTTAAATCTTTCCTCTTGTCTAATGTAAGCATTGAAAGTATCACTTTACTTCTAAGCATTGCTTCTCCTACACCCCATCAAGTGTGACATGTTCGATCTTTGGCATCATCCAGTTTGAAACATTATCTATCTTCCTTTGTAAATTTCTCTTTGATCCATATCTACTTGGAAGTGTGTTTAACATTCAAATATTTAGGGATTTGTCACACGTGTGTATGTGTATTTTTAATTTAATTTCCTTGTGATCAAAGAAAATACTCCATATGAGTCTATCCTCTGAAATGTATTTAGACCTATTTTATGGTGCAATATATGACCACCCTTGGTGAGTGTTACACTGCATTCAAGAAGAACATGTATTCTGGTATTAGTTGATGTTTATGTTCTATAAAGACTAGATGTTAACAGTGTTAAAAATCTTCTATATTCTTACTGAGCTTTCTGTCTAGTTGTTTTCTCAGCTACTAAAAAAAGACAATAAAATATCCAACTGTGATTTAGGGTTTTTTTCTCTCTTTAATTCCACCAGTTTTAGCTTCATATATTTGGATCTCTGTAATTACACCCATGTCACTCCTGTATAACTTGGTCTGATGTTAACATATTAATTTTCTAATGTTTATTGTTTATATGACACATTCATTTCCCATCTATTAATTTCCACTCTGTGTCTTTAATGTATATCTTTTATAAACAGCATATACTTGGATCAAGAACTTTTATCCTGTTTGTCAACCTCTGACTTTTAATTGGAATGTTTAGTCCTTTTGTGTCTAATTATTGGGTCCACTATTTTACTATTTGTTATCTTTGTCCCAACTGTGTATTTTCCCTCTATTCTACCTTTCCTGCCTTGCTTAGCCAATTTCATGGGTTGAATTGTGTCCCCACAAAAAGATATGTAGCCATGTGACAGGGCCATGATTCCCAGTGTTTTGTGACTGTCCTCCATTATGTGATTTTCCTAATCTCTGATTGTGGTTAATAGATTGGATTATGTTAAAGGGGATTAGAATGGGACTGTAACACACTGTCTGAGGTCACCTCCTTGCTCCAATGTAAAGGGATTTCCCAGGACTGTGGTTTACACCACCTTTTATCCTTTATCTATAAGAGATAAAAGAAAAGGGAAGCAAGCAGAGTTAGCGACCTCATACTACCAAGAAAGCTACACTGACAGCAAAGCATCACCTTTGGACCTGACGTTCCTAGACCAAGATGCTCTCAGACCAAATAAAGACTGATGCAATACAAGGTCCTTCTTCCAGAGCTAACAGAGTGGAGTACATGCCCCTGGGTCTGGCATCCTGAATTTGGACTTCAATCCTACTGGACAAGGTGAGAATAAACTTTCCTTTGTTAAAGTCACCCACTCATGGCATTTCTATTAAAGCAGCACTAGAAGACTAAGACAGGCATGAAAAAAATCTTTATAGCATTTGATTATACATCCTATTTTAGCTGTTTCTCTATCTTGTTTGTATAATTTTTTAGTGACTACTCTAAAGATTACAATGACTTAACACTAACTTATTACAGTTTAGCATAAACATTGTGTTATCTTATATAAAATGTAAGAATGTTACAGCACTATAATTGCATTCACCCCTGAGTCTTTGTGCTATCACCTTTCATAGCATCATATGCTATAAAACTACAAATTTATAATTTTTCCTTTAAAAATTCAGTTACCTTTTTTGAAAAATCAGAAGGAAAAAAGTCTTCATAATTTATCTCTGTATTAATGATTTCTAGTGTCCCTTTATTCCTTCCAATGTCATTTTTGTCCTTCAAGTCTTTATATACGTTCATCCCATTGCCTTCTTGCCTTCATGGTTTCTGCTGAGTAGTCAGGATTTAGTCTCATTGACTCTGCTTTGTAGATTATTTTTTTATCTCTACCAAGTTTTAAAATAGTCTCACTTTTAGGTTTTGCAAGCTTTATTATAATATACCTTTGTGTCTATCTTTTGGAATCTACTTTGTGTGGAGTTCTATTAATGTCTTAGATAGGTATCTTCTCACCTTATACAATATTAGGGACATTTTCTGTCAACATACTTTTAACAGTTCTCTGTATTTTATGTTATTCCCCCTGTTCTGGTACTCTAATCAGTGGTAGATTATTCCTCCTGATAGAGTCCCATGTAATTCTCAGTGTTTCTTGTTCTAAGTGCTACATACTTTATTGCTGATTATCACTCCAGTCACCTTTGAAGAACTCCCCTTGGGAAGCTATGCACTGATGCAAGTGCCTAGTCCACTCTTCAAAGCAGCTTTGAAGCTCTTTTTCTGAAATGGCCATTGCACATGGTGGCAAGTTCATAAACTTAATTGTATATTTTTTAGCCAGTAAACGAATAACTGTATTGGAACACCCTCTCTACTTACCTGGCCCCCAATGACTTTTTTCTTTACCTGAAAATGAAGGAAATATTGAATGGAAGGTATTTTGATGACACTCAGGACATCAAGGGTAAGATGATGACAGCTTTGATGGCCATTCCAGAAAAAGCGTTCCAAAATTGCTTTGGAGGGTGGCCTAGGCACTGGAGTGAGTGCATACCTTCCCAAGGGGAGTACTTCATAAGCAACCATAGTGATATTCAGCAATGAGGTATGCTGTACTTTTTCCAGGATGAGTTGGTGAACTTAGTTGTTGCACCTCATATCAAGCAAATACCATTCAAAAAACAGCAGGAGTGGCAATACTGACTTCTGATAAAATAGCCTTCAAAGTAAAACCCACGATACTGAATAAGGAAGGATGCTATATAATGATTAAAGCACCAATGCTCCAGAAGGACAAAATCACGTTAAATTTTTACACATCCAATGATGGAGCTACAAAATGCCTAAAACAAATTCTAACTGCATTGAAAAGAAATAGACAGTTCAAGAATAATAGCAAAGGACTTCAACACACCAGTTCTGGTAAGCGACAGAACCTCCAGAAAGCAGCTCAATAAAGACACAGAAGATCAAAAGGCCACAGTCATCCAACCTGACCTCACCAACATACACAGAACACTGCACCCAACAGCAGCCAAGTATACTTCCTTTTCTAACGCCCATAGAAGATTCTCCATAACAGATAATATATTAACACATAAGGCAACCTGCAACAAAATTCAAAGCTTTGAAATATTACAAACCATCTTTTCAGACCATAAAGCCATAAAAACAGAAATCAGTAACAGAAAAAGAAAGAGAAAAAAACGTGGAAATTGAATAACACCTTGCACAAAAAACTATAGAGTTATGAAAGAAATCAAGGACAGGATAAAGAATTTCACAGAATCAAATGAGAATGAAAATATATACTAATAGAACTTTTGGGACACAGCAAAAGCAGTGCTAAGAGGTCTACTTATTTCAATAAACGAGCACATCCAAAAAGAATAAAGTCTCCAAATTGAAGCACAGCCCTACAACTCAAATGAGTAGAAAGGAGTAAAGGAACCCCTTGAGCACCAGAAGAAAGCAAATAATAACAATCAGAGCAGAAGTTAATGAATCAGAGAATAGAAAAAAAGATTAGAAGGTTTAACAAGACCAAAAAGTGATTCTATGAAACGATCAACAAAAATCAATGAACTCGGGGGGGGGGGGAATGGTGGACTAGACACACATCTCCTCAATTCCCTCTGAGAACTAAGGCCTGAATTGAATTCCTAATAGAACAGAACACTCAAGACACCTAGGAAGCCCTAGGATACGGTATAGTGTTGTCAGACTGGACTACACACCACTCTACAGGAAACTACCTCCCTCTGACAAGGCGGCCTGCACTGAGCTCCACTTAAAATGAAATAAAATTTCCTTACCATGTCTACAAGGTCCTCTGTAACTAACTCCTCTCACCTCAGGCACCACTGACTTCCTGGATATTTTTCAAACATATCAAACATTTTTACCACTCAGATTTTGCCTCTATAATCTCTTCACTTTATAGAACCCTCTTTTCAGCTGTTCATGCAAATAACTCTTTCTCCCCCCACTTGTCAGTTCGTTGCATGCTGCTGGAGTGCGTGTTGTTGTGATTCTGGAAGCTGTGCCACCACTCTTTCTAATATCAGCAGTATTACTCATGGCCAACAGGGTTCAGCAGAGTTTCCAGACTATGACAGCCTGAAAAGAAAGGTCTGGAGATTTACATTCAAAACTGAATTAATAAAAACCTTATGGATCACAACAAACATGTCTGACATAGCACTAGAAGAGGAGCTCCTTAGGTTGGAAGGCATTCCCCAGTGGACTTGAGCACACCAACAGCCATCAAGGTCGTGCAAAACCACACAACATTTCATTCTGTTATACACGGCGTCACCTTAAGTCAACATCAAGTAACAACAACACAAAAGCTCCTTCTCATCAGTCTGGTTTTCTTTCCATTATCACCTCCTCAGAGAGTGATAACCTGACCACCTTATTTAAAGCAGCCTCCCCACTCCACTCCATGCATATTCTATCCTGGCTTTCTCTCTTGTGTTCTCTACAGCATGTATCATTATCTGAAATTATCTGCCTCTTTTTAAAGTCATCTACTTTTTCATTCTGTGTCAGTAACGACAGGCTAGGTTATACTACTAGAACAAAAACTCCAAAATCTCAGTGGCTTAAAACAACAAGGGCTTATTCCTTCCTTAAATCATCTTCATCACCTTCCCTCTGAAACCTCGGCAGGCAGAGCAGCAACTATGTGGAACACTGCTGGTTGCCAGGGAAGACAGAAAGAACACTCGAGAATCTTTCATGTGCAATACATGCTCCAATCCAGAATGATGCACATCACATCACCCTTGTCACAAGTGACCAGCCAGAACTAATCACAAAATCAGGAAATACAACCCTACCAGAGGTCAGAGACAGTAAGGCAGAAATATTTAATGAATTTCAGGAATGGCCACAATTTTTTATACTTCTTCTGCCAGAATGTAAGAACTATATGAAAACAATATAGTATGAAAACGCTGGAAAGTGTTTTTACTGTGTTTTATTGTTGATATTGTTGCTGTCATTCACTGCTATCTCCCCAGTGCCTAGAATTGAGCCCGACACATAACAAGTACCCTATAAATTCTTCATGCATGAATACACACATCTTTTATTAACTTTTCTTGCAAATCTAAGGCTGAAATACGTCTAAACTCATTGCCGCCAAATCAGTTTCAACTTATAGCAACCCCACAAGATGAGTAGAATTGCCCCCTCTGGTTTCTGAGGGGCAGCTGATGGATTCAAACTACAGACCTTTTGGTTGGCAGTTAATCTCTTAACCACACTGTCACAGGGGCTCCCAGATATGTTTAGACTCACTCAACGTACCCCATCTAAAGATCCTCCTCCACCCACTACTGACAGTTTTCTAAGGGAAAGTAAAAATAGTCTTCTTTTGAATTCAATTTTGTCTACCATCTAGAATTCAGCTGTTAAGTAAATTCTTTGTCCTGGCTTGTCAATGGATTGCTAAGCACTGTGTTTATAGAATTCATTGGAGGGGGTGGAATTCAGTAATCTGTTTAGGCTATAAACAGCAGCAGAAGAGCAACTAAAAATACATAGATAGGGTTATTTTTCATGTGGGCTAAACTAACAGATGCATGGCTGGCATATTAACGAGGAAGAACTCCGGAAGGCTGTGAACCCCGTTTCTACAACCTGCTTCACACACAGACAAAATATCTATTCACGCCTAGAGAAAGACATGCGCTTTTCTGACTCTAAGGAGGATCTCAGAGTCAGAATTTTAAAGACAGACAATTGTGGCTGCCCCACAGCAGCTGCATCTGGAACTATCTTCCCTACCACCACTGCTGAAAAGTATTACACGGCTACCACCACCCCCACACCTGTCAGGAAGGGGAGATAGTGACAGCTAGGCACTAAGTTCAAACCAGTTCCCTCAGGTTTTTACGTGTCTTCACTTGTCTTCCCCTAACTCGTCTATTCATGTCCACCCATGTGTCCTCAAGGACACACAGTGTTAGAACAATCACAGACTAAAATCAAAATCGAAACCCACTGCCACTGAGTCGATTCCAACTAAAGTGATCCTACAGGACAAAACAAAACTACCCCATACAGTTTCCAAGGAATGCCTTGTAGATTTGAACTGCTCACCTTTTGGTTAGCAGCTGTAGCACTTAACAACTACACCACCAGGGTTTTATGGACTAGCCTAGGGAAATCCTGATGTGTAATCACACTCCTCTTAAAGGAAGGGGAAGAAGTATAATCAAAACAAAAAACCAAACCCACTGCTGTCAAGCCAATTCTGACTCACAGCGACCCTATAGGACAGAGTAGAACTACCCCATGGGGTTTCCAAGGAGTGCCTAGTAGTACCATAGCTCTTAACCACTATGCCACCAGGGTTTATGGCTACAAGGGCAGGACGCCTTGCGCTGAGTTTCGCTGAGCTCAGCAGCACTAACAGACTTCATCCTGGAACCATGAAACTTCTTGCTGGGTCAACTAAACGACTTTGTTTTCTCAAAACAGAGGCCTGGTCGGGCAGGGAGCAGTGCCAGAACAGATTCCTCAACACAGACAATGTGGAGCAAAGCTGTAGGGAGCGGCCCAGCACAACCCAGACCTAAGGCTACTGGCTGCCAGTTCGCCATCTGGAAGGCCTGAAAAGGCTGCTGTCTGGGAATCAAGAGACCAAGTTTGTGTTCTAGTGTCATTGCTGGCTACTGTGGTGACCTTGGAGCCAGGCACACCAACCCTGTGCATTTCTGTTTAGCCATCAACAATGATGCCGGGCCACAGCCACACTACGGACACAATTCAGAAATAACAGAACTGAGTCAACCACCACCGATACTTAACACCCAATATGCAGTTTCAGGGCCTCCACTGGGTAAGACGCTGAGACAACTAACATTTGTATTCCAAGAGCCCCTTTACCCCTGGTTTCAGATTGCCCCTTAGGATAACCCTACATCCTCTGACAGTCCTTTCACAAGTGCCTGCATCACAACACGGTCACCTTGTCAGAACATTCTCCTACCTCCTCTCACTTACATGATAAACACATTCACTTGTGTGTCAATCTCTTTGGATTTAACTGTCACAACGATGACAGTTACTGACATCCTTTCTCATTCATCATGCCTCTCAGCGCAATGCTTCAACCTGCTTTAAATATATTCAAGAAATGATTCTAGTTGCAAGAATTAATGAAGAGGAAACAAGTCAGGGTAAAGCTGTATTTGTCAGTGGCCTTTCAAACAATGTTCTTCACCTCAACCAGTACTGTTTACCTCACTACACGAGCAGCAATAAAAAAAAATCCCCTAGCAATAGGGTTTTAAACAAATCAAGCACTTTTCTGCCAATTTTTGTATGTATTTACTTAACCCTGTGGCACAGTGGTTTAAGTACCTGGTTGCTAACTAAATGGCTGCCAGTTCAAATCTACCAGCTGCTCCTTGGAAGCCCTGTGGGGCAGTTCTGTTCTGCCCTATATACTCACTAAGACTTGGAATTGACTCAACAGCAATGGGTGTGTCTTGACAGGCTTTACTGCTTAACCAGCCGCAAGGTCCAATCTGGCTGGTTACATTTCACTTACCAGTGAAATAGTCACCCTCAGCACCCTGTGTGTGGGTCACACTGCCTGCTGCAACACCACCGGAGCGTTGCCTTCAGAAGAAGCTGTACCATTGCCCCGTACAGGTGGGAAATGAGATGAGCAAGCAGAGGCAATGATTGGACATGGTGGGGAAGGAGTCCCCAGGCATCTCAATGACTCATCCGTACGCCAAGTCCAGTAAAAGTACCCAGACATATATACCCTGGTTAATAATTGCTTTTTAATATTCTGACCTCAGTTAGTTTTATTAAGTCCTTAAGGTATCCTTTTACAGTGTTTATATCCTCTATTCAGCAAGAACTAGAGCAGCCAAACAATTCTAGCACACAGAAAGCTGCAGCTCATTGCCCTTTAGTGCTAATGGACAGGCAGCTGATGGCGCCACCACAAACTAAGGAAGGATTTGTTACTGTTGTTCACATAGTAGGGTAAACAGTCCTCCTGCAGGAGAAAATAACTGTATACTTGGGATTCCAGCCTCACCTTCCTTTCCTGCTCTGTAAAACAAAAGAACATTTTAAACAGTTTTTGTAGAGTTACAAAGTTCAAAAACTCTCACGCACCAAATTTTCCTGTATAACAAGAGTGTGTTCCCTGGGAGTGTTTTATATACTAAATATCAGTAACTTTCCAATCTACCTTTCCTGACCTACAGTGTATCAGAAACTTTATTATTTGTTTGCTTTTTCATACTAGGAGCTATTCCAATCACTGGAACGTTTTTCTCTAACTTGATTTTTACAGTCACTTCTGACTCTAAAATCATTTTACTCTGCGAAAAGGAACTATGTGTTGACCACTCAAGAACCTAGAAAAATGAAGACTCTGGCCCTCAGTATGTATTAGTTGAGAAGAAATGCAGTTGACACAGCATTTAAATATCTTTCATGAATACGGTGCCTTATTTTGAGAGGACAATGCTTCAGATTATAGTTATTTTATCTAGGTAAGTAATATTTGGCTATATGTAGTAGCATTAGTTCAAAATGAGATCAATATCACTTTGATAAAATAGTCAGTTGTTGACAGTCACCCTAAGTAATAATACTACATAATTTTTTATGTACTATCAACTTTCTTTACCCAAGGATAAATTGAAGGCTCATTTGTACTATTTAGCTATTCAGATCCCAAATTAACACAAAAGAAATCAGATCGTAACCATATCATTGCATTAAAAGAATGATTTTTCCTTGTAGAGTCGCTATGAGTTAGAATCGACTCAACGGCAGTGGACTTGGTTTTTGTTTTTCTTTTTTTTTAGCTGAAGAAATACCTAAAGAAGTCTGTTTCTTTGTTTTTTGATATTCCTGTATCACCATGGCTCTCTTGCCCATATCTTCTGTAACTTCTAAATCTTTTCTACTTTGAAATGGTAAAACCATGTGAGTAGCTCAAAATACAAAGAAGCAGTTTTCAAATGAGGCTTAAAGCTACAACCATAGAAGACAAACAGGCATTTAGATTTATTAAATTCATTAACAGAAAACACTGTTGAGTCCTTAATATTTTATGGGAGACAGCCTTTTGTTAAAAGACAAGGAAAGAAAATAAAAAAATAAAAACTCCAGAATGTGTCTTCTCAAATCTCTGTGTATAGTCAGAATTCTTCCCCCCCACCTCAGAACTTCCTATTTAAAACTAGAGCAGACATAGGTACATGGAAAATAGCAAAGCCGCAATATTTTATGTAATATAAACAGAAGAAAAATACACCTTCAAAATTTGGTCTTCTTTGTAGGCATCCAGTGATCAGTCATGCCATTGGTTTTTCTATCACAGCCTTGTTAAAAGGACCATGATTCTTGTGCAGCTGGATATCTTAAAGGAACCAAAGCTGTGTGTGAAATGCTGCCTACAGTCAAGTACAGGTTCACAATCCAGCTCTGCAATTCTGAAATTCAAAAGACTCTTTTTACAGTTGAATCATGTCCCCCAGAAATAGGTGCCGTGAATCCAGTACCCTGGTAGTGCAATGGTTAGGTGCTCAGTTGCGAACCAAATTGTTGGCAGTTGGAACCCACCAGCTGCTCCTCAGAACAAGGATGGGGCAGCGCTTCTGTAAAGACAACAGCCTTGGACACCCTGTTTGGCAGTTCTACTCTGGTGTATAAGGTTGCTACATGAATTCATTCAGCAGCAATGGGCTTTTTGGTTTTATACCTGAGGTTACAGTCCATTTTGGAATGGGTTTGCTTTGTCATGTTAATGAGGCAGTATTATTGTACTACATGTTTTAAATCAACCTCTTCTGAAATATAAAAAGAGCAGGATTAAGAACAAGAAAGCAGGACGCAAAGGGGAGGGGAGACAGCTACCACACCACATAAAGATCACCAAGGAACCAAAGAAAAAGGACCTGCCACCCACCAACAGAGAGCGAAAGGCTTCCCCTGGAGCTGGCAACCTGAACTCAGACAGTGGTTAGGACTCTGACTGCTGACCAAAAGGCGGACTCTTCAGTCACCAGCTGCTCCTTGGAAACCCTATGGGCCACTGCTATTCTATCCTACAAGGTTGCTACAAATCAGAACAGACTCAACAGCAATGACTTTGGTTTTTGATTTGGTTTGTACCAACTGGCCTGAACAATCAAAACCTCATAAATTCAACCCACTTCCTTTCCACTTTCCTGATCTCTTCCTCTTCAGGACTCTCTATACCCTGCTTGAAGACGTTCTTCATCATCTTGCACCCAGCTCAAATACCTTCCTTGACTCAGCTACCACAACGGAAGACATGAAGTCCAGGTTAGTTTGATTTAAAAACAAAAGAACTGGGATCCAACCTACCATCTCACTATATCTCCTGCTCTTACCTAACACAAACATAATATGCTATTTACCTCAACAAGGCTGACTCAAAGTTAAACCTGAAGAAACTATTCTGGGTGTACCAATGGTAATTTCTAACTTGTGCCCCTAGTTATTTTTCACATTTAGGAAAACTGGGGTAGTGACCAGTCTATGCTCATAATCCCAAACCCACTGCCATCAAGTCAGGTCTGACTCACAGCCACTGTAGAGATCAGAGTAGAACTGCCCCATAGAGTTTCCAAGGAACACGTGGAGGATTTGAACTGCCAACCTTACAATCAGCAGACACAGGACTTAATAATTTAGTGCAATTATGCAGGAAAATCAGCTTGCTCAATTTATTCCAGTCATACAGTGAAATGAGAGGAAGATCTTATATAATGTCTTTTATCATTTGGGTCTCCGGTAATATATCATTTCCAATTACATAGCCACTGTTTTTTTGTGGGATGAAAAGAGGGTTCCACGTTGGTAACTAAACAGCCAGTCAAGTACAATACTTATGTTTCACAAAAAAATAAAATTAATAACCAACAGCCAAAGCAAGCACTGTCGAGTCAGATCCAACTCATGGCGACCCTACTTAGATTAAAAAGCATATGTTCACAGAACCATTCATTCTTTCTCCTACATTTGAAGTTGACAATACTGTCCTTCTCAAGGCTACTAAGAAGTGACTTTCCATGAAACAGTAAGCGAGGAAAGACAAGTCATTGCAGTGAAAAGGATAATGAACGGCATCATGGCATTCTATTTAATATTTATATTTGGCATTTTATAAGACAGTTACCAAAAAAAAGGAAGAAAACTAGTTGATCTTACAAAATGATGAATAATTCTGATCATTCTGCAAAGTATTTCAGTATTTCTGTAAAAAAAAATCTGTGCTTGTAATGAATGCCCTCCCTGCACAGACACCATCACCACCTATCACAAACTTGTACCTCAAAATTGTTAAAGGCTTACATGTGGCCTTTAAAAAAAACTATGTATAAATGCTATGTATTTGGGAACAAGGGTGGCAGCATTTATCACATACCAAGCCAAAAATGACATTTGTGGTTGCATTAAATTTTCAACTCTTTTCCATAATGTGGCATGGCTGTCCATTACAGAGCAAGGCACTGTACTCTCTTTGGTGCAAGTACACATTACTGGGAGCTGGACAGAGGACACCTTAAATCTGACAGGAGCAAGTTTCATACAGAAGATATTGCTTGGACTGGAATACGAAGGAAGGGCAAAGTTGACAAAGAGATTAGCAGTCTGGGCACGGGAGAACACGCAAAGGCACAAAGAGAACAGGGCATGACTAAGAATTAGCAAATAATTCTGTACATTGGACAGAGTCAAGAGAACAGGTTTGAAGTTCAGGCAGGAACAGATCACAAAAAGCTTTGTCTATCAAAGGCATTTCTATTTTATTCTGCAGACAATAGAAGCCATTTAGAACAATTACCCCAGTAGCCAGAATGAAATGAAAGAGGAAAAAAACTAAGAAGAAATAATCAGGAGTTCCTGAACCCAGGAAAGACATAATGACCATGAAGGTACACGAGGGGAGATAAAGTAAAAGATAAGCTTGGAGCTAATTAGGAAACTCAATCAGGAATTCAATTATCTTGCCAGGAGTTAACAGAAGCTTATCATTCCTTCTCTAATACTACTACATAATTTCATATTTTTAGTAATAAAAAAGGGAAATTTCAAAGTCGCAATGACAAACACAGGCTCTTTCCAAATGTAAGTTAAAAAAAGAAAAATAGGATGCCCCAGTATTATTTTAAAATAATTTGCACTCAATAAACCAACTGAAATCTAAAGTGATTTTTCAGGTCTGAATTATCTTTATGCCAAAATGGAAACAATGATTAAAATGTGATTTCAGCATAATAGATAACAGTCTGCAATAGAGTAACTTAACAAAATGTGGCAATTACAAAACCAAATAACCTGCCCTCATTATTAATACCAGTACCATTAAAGATACCTCAGTAAATACTCAACATAAGCAGATAAGTTTTTTCCGAAACAGATGGTTTGATCTAAGTATGCTTTAGCTTTCCACACTGAGGAAATTTCCTGAATGAGTTACAAACACATCCAGCCACTGCTGCTAATGGCTACCTATTATCTGTCTGCCAGCACCCACCGCCCATTTTTAGAAACTGACCCACTCACTCTTATCCCTAAACTCTTTTATCTACACAGTCACTATACAAGACACCATGCTTATTTAGTGGATGTTTAATAAATGATGCCTAGACATCCTCTGTGTCAAAGACTTGTCTCTCCACCCTCTTTCAGCTCCCGTCTCCCAAGTTCACACCCTAGTTGTAAATCACCGCTCAACAATGGCTGCACACCAAATACAGCAGGAAATCTGACCACACCCACCAACATTTCCCTTGCATTCCAATTCCACCTGTTTGGTTTCATTCACATGAAACTCCCTGACCCTCCTTTCCATTTAGCCAGAACCCCCTCTTGAATAACCTTTTAACAACCCTATAGGACAGAGGAGAACCACCCCTACAGAGTTTCCAAGGACAGCCTGATGGATTCGAAATGCCGATCTCCTGGTAAGGACTCACAGCACTCAACCATTGCATCACAGGTTTTCTTTCTTATTAGAACTGTCGGTTTACTTTTAATCTTTTTGTTTTCTTCCAATACAGCAAGTCTGAGCAGTCCCCACTGGGATGACTCATTCTCAGATTCTGTTCCAGATGACTAAATTCTCGAGAGGGAAAACTGCTCAATGATGATGCCAATCAAATTTATAACAGTTAACCTCACAGGACCTCACTGATAATCACCAAGCCTTTCATTTGTCCCTAGTTCATCTCTTTCCACGGTCCCTAGGGTCACTTTTCCAAACTTTAATCACCTTCATAAGCCCATTGCTCTATCCAACCCCTCCATTTTTAGTTTCAGGCTTCCTTCACGACAGTGAAATAGAAGTCATCAGGTAGGAGCACATCCACCTTTCTGCCCCTGTACCTCCAGCACCAGTGACAACACTAATCTTCACTCGCTCACACCTATTTCTGAGGAACCAGGAACCTGGCCTCTCCAAAGCCACTATTTCTAAGTGTGTCTTAAGTCCAAGGTGACAAAGCCTTTAAATAGGCTGTTTTTCTTCTATGTCCTTATCTGCACTTCAGTTGAGGTTCTTCCCCTACAATTACAAGCAAGTTAATTAACCTCCTCCCACTCCACCCACTCCCAAAAGAAACTACCATAGACTAACAAGAAAATCTTCCCTTGGTCCTTCTTCCATTTTTAAACTACTATCTGGTTTCTGGAAACCCTAGTGGCATAGTGGTTAAGCACTATGGCTGTTAACCAGAACGTTGGCAGTTCAAATCCACCTGGTGCTCCTTGGGGCAGTTCTGCTCTGTCTATAGGGTCGCTATGAATCAGAATTTAACTCAACAGCAGTGAGTTTGGGTTTTGTTCTGTTTCTTGGAAACCCTGGTGGTATAGAGGTTAAGTGCTATAGCTGCTAACCAAAAAGTCTGCAGTTCAAATCTACCAAGCACTCCTTGGAAACTCTATGGAGCAATTCTACTCAACGCAAGTTCTAATCAACTCAACAGCAATCATTTTTTGTTATGAGGAATCTCACTTCCCCTTCTATCCCCCATCAGACTTCTTAAACAATCTATCTGCATGTATATGTATATGTCTCTCTCTCTCTAGATATACATGTGCAATAAAACAGATGTATGCTATATATTTATACACCAGACACAGATGGCTATAGTTTGAGAAATAACAGCAACAGAGAAGAATATAATAATACATATTAGTAAAAATATGCTAAAACCAAACCAAACCCACCACCATGGAGTCTATTCCTTCTCATCGTGACCCTATAGGATGCTCCACAGGGTTTCCAAGGAGTGCCTGGTGGGTTTCAACTGCCAATCTGTTGGTGAGCAGCCATAACTGTTACCACCCAAGCTAGCAAGGCTCTATTTGCAATACTATGTATACAATATAGCATTTGATTATGTACTATATTGAGTATAATACACAAATATATTATAAATTAAATGTGGCATATATTTGAATATAAAATATGACAAAATAACTCATATATATTGAATTGTAATACATGTAATGTATATGTAATATACATGAATATACAATACATATGAATATTTATTTGCTTTTATCTTAAATCATTTCCATTTGTTTCCAGTCCAACCTCTGAATTAAAAATACCCTCACTAAGTCACCTATGATCTTACAGTTGCTAAATTCAAAGCTCTATTAAGTTCTCTTCCTAACCAACTCAGCTGTAGCATTTAAAGCTACTGCCTTTGTTTCCATAATGCTAGTCACCTAATTGTGTGTTACATACATTCATGTGTTTTGTGTCTGTCTCATCCTGTAGGATATACACTTTTACAGAACAGACACCACATCTATTTGATTCACTGTCTAGAATAGTGCTGGGCATGTAATAAGTGATCGCTGACTATTGGTTGAAGGAATGACACTCACCTCCTGGCCAAAATCCAGGCCAGAGCTGCACGTTACATACAAACTAGGTCAACTTTTATTCCTTCCCTAGGAATTGAAACCTGGGACCAAGAGAGTCAAACCAGTCTCTGAGTAAGCGTAAACTGATCTTCACTGGGAAAGGAAACTGAAGCAGATACGCCGAAAGGCATCAAGAGTAGCCTGACGGAATTCAAACCCATTTCAAGTTACCTAACTCTCAGAATTAATTCTAGCCTTGGTATCTGTGAAACAGTCCAATTTTCATGTACAGTAAAAGTAAAAAACTGTAAAAAACCTGTAAAAGCTGGAACTTACCTAAGGTGGAAATCTACCAGACAAGGAAACACAGTATTTTCTACCAATAGACAGTAGCAGAAGAGTGGTAACACCACACCTTGTCAAAGGCAGAAAGCCTGTTAGGGCCTGGAAAGACACGCCTGTCCTGTGGCGTTCCAGCTCTCACAGCTTCACTGCAGTAAATTAGCTTCTTAACTAAAGTGAATTTGGTCTTGATTTCTGTTGCTTCCTACCAAGAGATTTCTTGCTAATATGCTGTTTTAAGATTGAATAGGCTTAAAATAAACATTCTAAATAAATGCTCAATGTTCAAAAGGAAAAAGGTAAAATTGAGGGCAAAACATTAAGGTTCCACTTTTAATCCTCTGAGTGAACAATATGTGAGTATGTTTTAGTATATGGGCACTGGTTAGTATTCTTTAACAAAAAAGTGACATGATGTGACGGCATCTTCTTTATGTTTATGATCTCTTTCTTTACTATACCAAAATTAGGTACTACTTATGGAAAAAGAGCCATTTTATTGTCTTCTCTAAATAAGATTACAAACAAATTCATTTTAGTGCTAAAGCCATTGTTTTAAATTAAGTTTGGTAGTAATTTTACCTCATACTAATTTTCCTTAAGCAGGAGGAAAAGCACAGCATTTAACAGAGAATAGCTGGAGAACCTAGTTATAACAGTGCGTAACAAAATCAGACTGGAGGACAAACTAAAATGCATCTGATGTTGGCATTTAGAAATCACAGTGCTGTATCTCAGAGAACAGACAATTAACAGTGCTACATTCCGTGGGTTAGGGTACTTACCAAACAAATGCTGATGGAATAGAAATTTGCCAGCTATTAGTCCTATGAGAATGGCAAGTAGCCATAGAAGCACCTTCAAAAGCCTCCAGCCAACTCCTCTTGGGTATTTATTAGTTACGAATGAAAAACAGTTTCCAACAACAAGAACATTGGCTTCCGTTTGGCTATGAGAAACTGGGTCCTCCGCAAATATTAAGAAGTTAAAGAAGATCACTAAATAAGCCACAATCAGGCGAGACCAAGGATGCTGGAAATAATAACGGAAGTCTTTATCCATCCTTCAGAACTTCAATGCCGTAGTTTACCTGTATGAGAAAGGATACAGATGGTTAGAAAAAGAATTCAAGTCTTCTGTCTCTTCTTGTGTTCAAATTATAATTGCTCAACGAAAAGTTATTCCAAAAAGAGGATCCCTATTCCTCCTTAGCCTGGTGACCTCACACGATACAGAGTAGAACAGAGCTCCACAGGATTTTTCTTGCCTATAATCTTTACAGAAATAGATCACCAGACCTATCTTCCACAGAGCTGCTGGTAGATTCAAGCCACAAACTTTTTGGATAGCAGTCTAACAGTCTGTGCCACCAAGAGCTGCCATAAGACAGAGTCAACAGAAATGGGTTTGGTTTGGGATTTGCTTTGTGTTTATGGCATAAAGACAACTCTGAAATTGAAAGTTGAATTGCCCCTCATCGTCTATCTGTAAGTCTGATCATTTGAGGATCTAGAAAAGGAAAATGAAAGAGGAAGAAGAAGGAACACAAGAGGATAGAACTCTGTCCCAAATGGAGATTGTGACAGAGGTCACACAAAAGTCCTCGCAGGAGGGAAGGCAGAGAACAGAATCAACAGCACATGTTCCTTCTTTTGTACTGCTATTTACATCTTATTCAAAATGTAGTCATTTAAAAATTAAAACAATATGAAAGTAAACTGACTGTTTATAAGCAAACAAATAAACATTGTCCTCTGCTCTATTTCCTTTCCTCAGTTAAGACTGCTCAATAATTTAGTAGCTATACTTTCCAATCTTCTGTACATTTACCAGTGTGTGCATGCACGTAAACTTTTGCAGAAATGTTCACAACTAGTTACCAAATAATTTCAGTGCAGAATATACTTTATGAAATAGCTGAGTCTATGGCAGAGTCATTACAGCCAGACTGTAGGGAGTGAGGAAGAAACGGGAAGCAGCAGGGAAGGCTGCAGAAGAGGACGTGGCCAAGCCTGGCAGTGAAGGATGAGTAGTGTTGCCCAGGTGGAGAAGGCTAGGATGCTCAATTCAGGCAGCAGGAAAAGTATATGCAGAGTCATGGTGGGGCACTATAAATAAGCAGCACACCGACAGCAGTGGATCCTCACCCAGGTTTGCTCTGGAAGCATGTAAGCTTTCTTAAACGCACATGGCTACAGCCTTCCTCAGTAGATCTGGAGTGGCATGAGCATAGGTATGTTTTTTAGTTCTTCTTACAAAACACCATAGTTAATATCAAGGTGTAGCCAAGGAAAAGCACCACTGGCCTGGAAACACAATTTCCGGACCTTTGGACACAACATCTAAGGCCATCTGACTGCAGTCCACAAGAACAAACAGGTATCCCTGGATGAAGGTTTTTAGGGAAGATGATTCTTTCATGTGGGGGAAACTCTACTGGTATAACGCCTGGCCTCTCTCTGCCTCTTACTCTCACCACTCCAGGCAGGGGATTTGGGCTGATTTATCTGTTGGGTCATTTGGGGAACAATAACTGGGCATCATCTACTCAGCTCCTCCTTCTTTCCTCTTTGGGAGCCAGCCTGCCCATAAAAAACATATACTATATCCCTCACACAGAAAGACCTGCCCAGGTCCATGAGGGTTTGTGAGTGGGTGATTAAGTCTAGCTCTGTGGTTCAGTTGTGGGGAGCCCACTTAACTCTCAAACTAAGCTATACCTCTTGCATTTTCCAATAATAAAGCTAATTACATGTGGTATGTAAGGCTAAGGATTGAAGACCATGGCCTCAGGGGACACCTAGCTCAATTGCTACAATATAGTTTACAAAGAAAATATTCCACATCCTACTTTGGTGAGTAGCGCCTGGAGCCTTAAAAACTTGTGAATGGCCATCTAAGATACTCCTCTGGTCCCACCTTGTCTGAAGAAAGGAAAAATGAAAATAACCAATGACACAAGTCAAAGATTAGTCCAAAGGACTAATGGACCATAACTAGCACAACCTTCACCAGACAGAATCCAGCACAACTAGATGGTGCCCAGCTACCACCACTGACTGCTCTTAACAGGGATCACAATACAGGATCCTAGAGAGAGCTGGAGAAAAATGCGGAACAAAATTTTAACTGCTAGAAAAAGAGGAGACTTACTAGTCCGACAGAGACTGGAAAAACCCCGAGAGTATGGCCCCCAGACACCCTTTGAAGTCAATACTGACGTCACTCCTAAGGTTCCCCCTTCAGCCAAAGATCAGACAGGCCCATAAAGCAAAATGAAATTAAATGGGCATACCCGCTCAGGGTCAAGAACAAGAAGGCAGGAAGGGACAGGAAATGTCATAACTGAGAATCGAAGATCAAGAAGCAGAGAATGTCAACAAGTTGTGGGGTTGGCAACCAATTAATATGTATATTAGTTGTTTAATGACAAATTAATTCTCCAAGTGCTGTTTCAGTGACAGCTCTACTATGATGTATAAGGTCGCTGTGAATTGGAATCGCTCCATAGCAGTGGGTTTGGCTGGTTTTGGAAACCCTGATGGTGTAGTGGTTAAGTGCTACATCTGCTAACCAAAAGGTCAGCAGCTCAAATCTGCCAGGTACTCCTTGGAAACTCTATAGAGCAGTTCTACTCTAGCCTGAAGGGTCACTATGAGTCAGAAATGACCCGACAGCAGTGAGTTTGGTGGTTTGGTTTATTTCAGCAGTTCTATAAATTGCATTGATAAAACAAAGGACACATTAAAAAGAAAAGCCTGAGATTTTTAAAAAATGATAATAAGAGCAACAATTTGACCACAAGCTGCCAATTTTTTCCTTGCCTCTCTACTTATTTAGAGCTCGAAGAAAGAGGAGTGTTTGGTCACTTGACCCTTAGAAAAATTGTAATGTTTCATAGGCCAGGCAGTGTTCTGGATGTCGGTACATATTATGATTTCACCATAATCACAACAACCTCTGAAATATTGTTATTATCATAATTTCATTTGACAAGAGAGTAGACTGAGGCTCACAGAAATTACATAAATTGCCCACAGTCACCTAGTGGGAAAACTCTGATCTTAGCCTTTGATGTTCCCCAAGGCCTAATCACTATCCCCTGCAGGCAGCCACAGCAGCTCCAGGGATTGTCCCTGCCTTCATGAGCAGGTCAAGGGCCCAGTCTCAAGGACCTCATCCCTTGCTTACCTTCTGGAGTCACAGTCTTCCCTAGAGACAGTTAGATTAACTCTGTAATGCTTACTTCTAAGTCCCAGGAATAAAGTAAATAAGAGAAAACAAGTCTTCAAGAATTATAAGAACTTTGGACAAAAAAAAAAGGGACCATCGATAAATATTATCATTTTACACATGCTCAATAATACAGAAATCAAGCCACAAGCCTGAAGGAACTCTAAGTCATTGGAGGCATGTGAACTGGTTGACAGGCTCCCAAGGCCCCATTTACCACTCTGAGCTCATGAGCGTCAGTCAAACCCATAATCTAAGGAAGACTGGTCTTAACCATTTGATAAAAGCAATGTAAATATGCAAATAAACTGCCAATAAAAGTCATCAAAACAGTAAACGTGCCTTAGATTCAGAAGTCTTCTAAGCAGTTTTGAATCCCTTGTGATCTTCATTAACACTCTGAAATAACTGTTCCCAGGAGCTGCAGCTCAGACTGCTCTAAGAATAGTAGCTACCACAAGACTCCCCCCCCGCCCCAGGGTAAGGTTCATCACCCACTGCGAAAGTGGAGACCTACTACATGTGTGGTGCTCGCACCAAAGAGAGCAGAGCAAGTAGGAAGATGAAACACTAACAACGTGCTTTCACGATCCTCAGTGTGCAAGGATGCCAGAATGTCAACCCAATTTCATGCAACATCTTTGGCAATTCCAAAGACCACTGGCACAAGAGACATATGCAGAAGTCATCTGAAAAACCAAAGCATCTCAAAGCAGGAATAGTTCCTAGATGTTCATGAGAACTGGACAGAGGTATCATTTAAGAAACTACTATAACAGGTTATTCAATTGCTTTTCTTACCAGTAAGGAATTCTGGGGTAGCTGCTGCACCCAAAAGCTTCTCCACCTTCCCCCACTCCCCAAGCCACTCAAGGCAGTAGGATTTAGAACACTGAATACACATGACATTTGTTAACAAATGCTTTATGGAGGACTAAACCAAAACCCAAACCAAACTGCTGTCGAGTCAATTCCAACTCACAGTGACCCTACAAGACTGAGTAGAACTGCTCCATAGTTTCCAAGGAGTGCCTGGCAGAGGTGAACTGCCAGCCTTGAGGTTAGCAGCTGTAACACTTAACCACTACACAACCTGAGTTTCCTATGGAGGACTAGCATACACTTATTTTTATTATTTTATTGGCTTTTTTTTTAACTTCAAAATCTTTATTTGTGGGCTATGTACTGCCCACATTCCCTAACTGAATTAGATCAAAACAATGTAGAATTAGTTATTCCTCCCCAATATTTATATTGTTTCAAAAAAAAAACAAGTCTAGAGGAACAATCCTACACTAATACCTGCTTTTATTTAATTCCCATGGTAATGCTATGAGTGATGCTATCACTCCCACGTTACAGGGAAGAGAGAGGAGTGTCCCAGTAACTGCAATTGTCACCTACTTATTTCACATCCTCAGTAAACAGGAGAGCCAGCCTTTGAACCCAATTCCATTCTGATCTTTTGATTTCTGTAATAAAGACCACAAAGCTGAAATTGTTTCTTCTGAGATTATATTTCTATCATATTTGCAGATTTTTCTTCATCTCCACTAACAATTTCAGTGATGTAAATACTAGCAGATGATACAGCAATAGCCCTGATTATTGATTACTCAGTCTTTTTATTTTAGGCTAAATATGGCTGATATTTATTCCTGACTCATAACCCAGGTGCTGAAGTGATGTCCTCCTGGGTCCCCAAATTTCAAACGTCTACATAACAACTTTGGTAAAACTGCTTCTCTTCACTTTGTGACTTCATATACAAGACTGTAAAAAATATTCCTCATCTTCTTGGTCCTGTTTTAGAGTTCCTATAGTTCCTGGTATTATCCAAAACAAAACTATGTTCTCTTCTGTACTTTCCACAGAGTATCTTTAGGACCAACGTGATGATCTGGTAACACTAATGTCAATAATCCAGGTTCAAGATTGTTCAAAGGAACTATGCTACACAGGGCACAAAATCTATAAAATCCTTTAATTTTTTATTTCAGTTCTCCAACCCCAGATGCGAACGTGCCATCATCTTAGCGTGTAGCAGAGTGGAGTGAAATTATCTGTTTATGTTTATCTATCTCCTTGTTAGGACATAAGCTCCTCAGAAGTAGGGCTATTTACTTCCAGGCACAGTACAGTGCTGTGCACACAGTAGGTATCAATAAACATTTATCAAATGGTATACTCAGGGAAGCATTTCTTTGTTTAGGTGAGATGAGGAGGCAGAACAAACTGCCATTCAGCTCCCAGAAAAGGAAGAGAAGAGCAGCACAATCCAAAGCCTGCAGCAACTCAGCCAAGTAGCCATACTGATGCACCACCACCCAGCATCATCTCATTTGGGGCCCCAGTTTCTCTATTATTATTATCAATAATGACTAACATTTATTGAGAACTATATACCAGACACAATGCTAATGAGCTTTACAAATATTAGCTCATTTAAATGCAATAGAAGTCCAATATGTTCCCAATTTACAAATGTAGAAACTGGTACATGGAGTAGTTTAATTAGTACGTTATTCAAAATAACAAACCTAATCAATGGTCGAGTTGGGATACAAAGCCATGCCAAGCATGGTGCAGGGCCGGGCAGTGTATTATCCTGGTGTGCGTGGGGTCTCTAGGACTCAGAACTGACTCAGCAGCACCTAACAAACCCACATTTGACTTCGACACTCCACACTATGTCTCTCCCAAACAAGAAAATAAATTCTGAAATCCTGTACTTTATATGTTGGTTAGAAAGTTCCTGATAATAAAGCCACTCTGATATAAATGGTTCCCAGTACTTTAACATGAACGACTCTGCTATTACCACTATTCAAGTTGACATCGGCTGGCAGCATGATCAAAAACACTGTGGTCATGCGAACACAGGATTGCTAGAGTTTTTTTTGTTCTTTGAGGATCAACATAAGTAGCTGAGTTGATCCAATTGTCCTTTTGCATTGTATTGCTCATGTTTATTCTGTGTTCATTCAACTATGCTTGTATAGAACCTTGCGCCTCTCAGAACTAGACTAATTCACAGTTTAATTTCATCTCTTAAACAGTGCTATCATTGGATTAGATGCCATTATCACTGTGTTGGAAACCTAAACTTCTTCCTATAATAGTAGTGATGAAGATGTCGTAATTCCAGGCTGCAACTTTATATCCTAGCTGAGCACCCACAGGCCTTTGGTCACGAGTTTCACCTCTACAGGTACCGGTACTTATACTCTCTATTTTACACATTTTATTACAAGCCAGTATTCCACATGGCAGTAAGGGCTAGCCATGGAGTGGAATTCAAAGAGAAATGGGAGAATGGAAAGGACATTCAAGTTGAGAAAAATTTTGATCAAAGGTCCAAAGTGACAGGTTTAGAGGTACACCAGTAATTCTGTGTGGTTGAAACTGCAGGGTAGCTGGAAGTTTCTTACAACAGTCAAGGATAATTTGGACTGAGATTAAGAAGTACCAGTACTGAAGAACCAGTCTGTATTTTACTGGGTATAAAATACAGAATCATCAAAGAAATAATACAATATCAGAGCAGAAGAATAATATGATCAATAGAGCAAGGTTTTGGAAAGGTTTCTCTGGTAGTTTGAAAAAGGAAGAATTTATATGAGGTCAGATAGAAATGGGGGAATAGTTCAAATAAAAAATAATCAGGCCCTAAAAGGGTAACACTGATGCTTTAATAATGTGTTTGATTGAACCAGAGTACCCTGCCTTCATTACTCATTAGGGCTTTTACAAAAAAACAAAAATACTCAAAGATTTCAGGGGTATGAATTTCATATTTCTCAACAGAAACCCTAGCTCAAGCAACATTTTTCACAAAATTACAATTATGAACAAGACGGAGAGTGTCACTGTCATTAACGCAAACTTATGGATTACATGAGAAAAGTTCTTGGTGAACTAATACACTACACAAACGACATCACCACTGGAGTCGTACACAGGACCCAAAGCCCATCTCTACAAATGTAGATTTTAGCATCCAGTCATACCTAACCAGATAACGAAAACAGATCATTTTCTTTGTGAAGCAGCACTGTGGGTTAAAAAAGAAAAAAGAATCTCTCCAATTTTTTTTTTAACTTCCTTGGCTATTTATGTCTGATATTTCACCTGTGATCCTTCTTAGCTCTCATTAAAAGACTTATTAAAATGAGCATTGTGACATTTTGTGAAGATGTATTCTGTGAACTTTACTTCAACACCGTAAATCCAATTTCTTGAAAAATAATTTTTAAAAAGGCCTCTTATACCTTATTTCTTGTGGTATGTGAGGAAGCACACTACTGTGTTTTGGACAGTCTCTAGCTGTATTAGCACCAAAATTAAAGACTTTTATTCAACTACCTGCTTGTAGTATTATGTGACTACATACGACATTAGCTTTAAAGTTAAGACAACATTAACTTTACAGTTAAGACAATATTGTTTTCAAAATCATTTCATTAATTCTCAAGGACATAATCACTTGAATTTGCATGTCAAAAGAGCAGTTTTAAATTATTTAAAATCATTTCCTTAAATGACAAATAATGATAAACCCATAACCAAACCTGTAGCTCTCAACTTATAGCAACCCTATAAGACAGAGTAGAACCGCACCATCGGGTTTCTGAGAAGCAGCTGGTGGATTTGAACTGTCGGCCGTTTGCTGAGCAGCCTAGCTCCTAACCACAGAGTGACCAAGGCTCCAAATATTGATAATAGCCTATATTTGTGTCATATTTTAGCTCTTAGTGTTTATAACGAATAAAAATTACACCCTTAGAAGAAAGACACTATAGAAATGGTCAAAGAAACCAGTAATATTTGTTTTCAGAAGGCTGCATGATGTAGTAAAAGGAAAATAGTCTTCCACAGTTCTGCTTGGCTCTGCCCCTTCTGTATGCTTGAGCAAATCCCTATTCTGAGACTCCATTTCTTCTCCACATAAAATCTTAATAAAAGTACTTCCTTTATAGGGTTATTGTGAATATTAAAGGAAATTACATCTGAAAAGTACTTGGTCATTTCCAGGTAATATGCCTATCCTGACGGCCACTATAAAATTACTTTTGATTATCTTCCATTAAACATGAGTATAAAAATAGTATCAACTTTATATGTTGGGCTCTTAAAAGTAATTTTTCACATACTAGCTCAATTAATCCTTATCCCACCCTTTGGATTTCACCAGTGAAGAAATCCAGATTCAGACAGATTATAAGCTGCCCAATGTCATACAACTAATTAACAGCAGAAACAAGAAGAACCATTTTTATAGGGCTCCAAAGTCGGTACTCTCCATCACTACTCTGTTCTCTACAGTGAGAAGCATAAAGTATAGAATAAAGTTCCCACGGAAAGGAAGGAAGTGTAAGTACATGGTAGCGACTTGCACCTCTATGCACTCAATAAGTACTTGTTGGGGGATAAACACATGAATAAATAGACGATCTGTGATGGACAGACAAAAGGCCAGCCTTGGGCGAGGAACAAAACAAAACACTGAATATTCTATTCCAGAGAGAGTAGACTTTAGATAACAGGATACTCAATTCTGTCAAAGGAGAAATGGCAGAAAGGTGAGAAAAACAAAGACACATTTGCCTGGACCAGCACTGAAATAAGTGAATATGTTAGTATGTGAGCATATTACATTAAATTTTCAGATAAAAAAACAAGCATGAGGAGATGACGTATGGCATTTTACATAACACAAATGCTTAGGACAAGTTTAAACACTGCAAATAGCAATAAAAACAAAAGTTGAGTTGGAATGTCTTACTTTTAGTTCAATACAAGAGACCACATGGCCTTTTAAATAAAAGCCACCCTTTTAGGTCAATCAATGAAACCACCATAAGTGGCTTTGAATAGATACCAGGATGGTATTTGTGGTACCCTAGCTAATTAGAGGATAACATCCCTACATCACTTCTTAGACTTTCTCTTCACATTGTTTCAACCTTTAAGTAATTTCCTCCTCTCCTTATCCTGCAATCCTTGGGACCGGTTGCAAGTTTTCAAAACAGAAAACGTGAAAGCAACCTAAATGTGGTGGTCCTCTGAACAAAGGCATTAGCCAACTTTTCAATGAAATGACAAATTATTTATGAGCCTTTTCATCTTAAAAAGTTTTAAAAAATCACCAATGAATTCTTGTGCAGTGTTTAGACATTCTTTTCAGTAATAATGGATTTGCATGATCATATTCTAAACACAGTTTGCCAAACAAAGAATAACATTATATTCACTCATATCTAAAATTATTTTTAAGCCATCGCAGTTTAAAGAAGCAAATTAAATAAAATTGACAAGTACTCATTTCTGATAAAAGGACCAGATTGGGGGTGGGGGGAGCTGTTGGAGAGGAAAGAGAACGAAGAAAATGAACATCTGAGTCAAAATGTCAAAATCTGTAATTACTTTCAACTATCAAGACTGGAAAAAAGTTAAATGAATACATTCATAATTTAAAAAATTACTTTTTGTACTACTTTTATATTTAAGAAACAGAAGAACTTTTTGCTGGAGAAGAAACAAAACCATGAAAGCTTCCTGAAAATCCCATCATGGATTTCAGGCAATAGATTGTTTAATTGGAGGGTGAGGGTGGGGAGTAAATACATTTCCCTATGTTCAACATAGTTTTACTTTTCTAAGTTTATAAGTGTTCATCCACAGATAGTGTTAACATAGCATGTAATGTTTGCTACCCACCCACCCCCCAGACACTGAATGTATTGTTCCACGGTGGATGGGATGAATAATGGCAAAGTGTTATCACGTGGGTCAAACACACTTGTGGGCCTGTGGCATTTTCAAATACAGGAATCTAAAAATAGTTTTATTTAGTCATGATAAGTTTGTAAACACCAGGATACCATTATTTTTCTGTTAAGGAGGGCACACAGGGACTGCAACCTGTTAATGTAATTAACAAACAATTGGTAGGTCTCTTACTCGGTTCCTACCCTAGGAATCACTGAAGCGAGGAAAGTTCAAGGTCTGTCCTGCTGATGTCCCTTACCCAGGGGGGCTAGCAGTTTGACAATTCCCACCGCAAGGCATTGCCTAGGAGCCTCCCCTGCCCTAAGGAGAAAGGCTGTTCGTGTCTCCTCCTTGCCACTTCACCCTGCCTCTTGGCATGCCATCCTCGCGCAGGGAGGGGACAGGGCGCCAGCGGGACCAGGGTCGGGGCTCCGCAGCTGCCCGCTTCTTCGCAGGCGGCCACCAGGAGCCAGCCGGCCGCCGCCAGGACGCACGGAGGGCTCGGCTGCGGCTGGACCGCGGGCGGGGGAGGCGCGCCCGCCCGGGCCCGCGTACTCACCGAGCGGGCCGGCGAGGCTCCGAGCGTCTGCACAAGGGAGACCGGGTCGAGCCGAGCCCTCCGCCGCGCCAGCGGCCTCGCTGGAGAGCGCGGCGAGACGGGCCGGCGGCGTCGCTGCCGCCGTTGCTGTCGCCGAGCTATAAATACCGGCTCGGCCCACCCCAGCCGCCGCCTACGCCGGGCGCTCGCCACCGCAAAGTCTACCGGCCTGGAGCCAGGCAGCGGGAGCGCAAGGGCGAGGGCGCTGCGCAGGTAACCGCGAACGCCCCAGCTGTGCGGCAGCCTCCGCAGCTGGAAGCTTGGCCTCCTGCCGCCCCCGCCCTCCCGCGCCCTCCGCGCCCTCCCCGCCAGCCCGGCTGCGGGCCGGCTTCAGCTCTCCGGGCGAGCGCGCAGCCACCGAGCCTGCCCCGCCGGGCCTGCCTCTGCAGACCTGGCAGCTGCCAGCCCGCGACGATTTAGGAACTGGACGCTGGGGGAGGGGGAGTTGCAACCTGGCTTCAGCCTGGAGTCAGCAGAAGACCCTTCTTCCTAAGAGGATCGCCAGATTTCTTACAAAACCCACCATCCTTAGGGAACCAATGAGTTTCCTGGGTCAAATGGCCTCAGACAGCTGCAAACTTTCTAAAAGCAGGGTGAGATCAGAGAGCATCCTTTCTGCTTTTATCTGTTGGGGGGTAGGAGGAAGAAAGAGCACACGAGGCAGATGACAAGTCTTAATACTTTCTACTCTATCTGGCCCCACACAGACACATATACATAACTATAAGTGCATATGTACACATATATACATACATACTCATATGCACACACAAAAACACGGATGCACAACTACCCATGTATAAGCACACACACTGGCACAGACGCACTTTTATACACACAATGCACATACATACATTAGCACACGGTACAGTTTTTAACCTTTTTTGCAGTCTGAGGCCCTCAGGAGTCTTCCATTCTTTAGTGCTTAAGCGATTCCTCTACAAGAGTCAGGAAGACCTTTTGACCAGTTCCTTTCCCACTGATGTAACCTCTTTTCCGTGAAAAATATGTGGGGCCTTTGTTTCTTAATACATCCAATAGTCATTGCTACTGCGGTTTAAAAAAAACCACTGCGTTTGACTGAATTCCGGCTCATAGCGACCCTATAGGACAGTGTAGAACTGCTCCATGGAGTTTCCAAGGAGCGCCAGCTGACTCAAACCGACAACCTTCCGGTTAGCAATGTCACACTTAACCATTACACCACTAGGGTACTGGACACGTAAGGTGTTAAAAGCTGCTATCCAGCATACTGGTTGTCATGCTAATGGAAGGGATTACTAGTTTGCATAATCAAATGGAAAATGAGATAATTCATATGTGCCCACAGCAGCAAATTTATGAGGGGAAAACTAATCCCTTCGCTGCACTGGCAGCATCATTCAGAAGCAGACTGGGTGACAAGAGGGGAAGCTGAAAAGATGTCAGCAGATTTTGAAATGGAATAGAGAGCCATTCCCAAACCCAGCAGTGCAGCTAGTCTGCACAGGAGCGATTGGAAGTGTACTGGCATACTTCCTACAAGTCTGACATCTTTTCTGGCCTCTAAGAATGGCCACATCTAGCTATGTTTGCAGTCCTAGTTTGTGCTCATTTTATTGGACTCTTAGCTTGATAAACTTTATTTTTCTGATGCTTTCATAAGCTTCCCAAGTGTTATTTCATATATTATGTCACCTAGCGCTTTGTACATCTTGCTGTAACGTGTCTTAGTTTGTTTTATTTTTTTGCAATTTCTTTTTCTCCCCCACTGAATTTTATGAACTCTTTGAGAAAAGAGACAAAAATCTTACTCATCTTAGCGTCTTTAACACCCAACAAAGTGAATTCCAGCAATGGCTCAATAACTGGTGGGTTAAATCCACAGATTACCTTCTGCTGTGTTTTTGTAGGAAACCCTGGTGATACAGTGGTTACACGCTACAGCTGCTAACCAAAAAGGTACGTAGTTCAGATCTACTAGGAGCTCCATGGAAACTCTTTGAGGGAATTCTGCTCTGTGCTATAGGGTCACTATGAGTTGGAATCAACTCGGTGGCAATGGGGTTTTGGGGGGTAGAAGGTGCTTTTAAAATCACACTTAGAATTATTTTCCAAATAATTGTTACACTGTGTAACTGTTTACCAGGCTTCTCATGCGCTATATTTTCCTTGGATCTGTGTTTGAAGCAAAGGACTTTTAATCAGTTAAAACTGGAATGTGTTAAAACTTGACAAGTTACCCAGCATAATGGAACTCTGTGGGAAGAGGAAGAAAAAAAAGGCACATTCCATATCACTGAGAGACAGACTGAAAAGTACAGTGTATTTCAAAGGATTGAGGAGGGGAAAAAACACTGTTGTCAAATTGATTCCAACTCACACTGACCATATAGGACAGAGTAGAACTGCCTCATGGCTGTAATCTTTAAGGGAGCAGACTGCCACATCTTCCTACTGCAGAAAGGCTGGTGGGTTAAAACTGCAGACCCTTCAGTAGTAAGTCAAGCACTTAAGTAGCATCCAAAATGAAATCCGTTGCTATTGAGTCAGTTCCAACTTATGAGGACCCTGTAGAACAGCACAGAACTGCTCCACACAGTTTCCAAGCAGCAGCTAGTGGATCTGAACTTTCTACCTTTAAAATTGGCTAGTAATGCAATTCTTAACCATATCACCGCCAGAGCTCCTCAAAATTTGTTTAGCAGCTTCTCTTTCTGTCTACTCAAGAAGACAGAATTCTGTGCACTCCAGCTGAATAGTTGAATTACATGGCTGTCTACTAGAATGAACTCATTAATCATAATTTTATGTGTCGTATCACCTAGCACTTTTGTGCATTTTCCTGTAGCAGTTACAACAGAAATGTCTGGCTTCAGTTACGTGGAGCTCGTCATCCTACCTTTAGATCCCTGTCTTCTTAATATATGACTTTTCTTCCTTTAATAATGATTCTAAGAATAGGCTTGACTAATACCTACTATTTGCTCTTTTTTGAGAAGTCCCAAAGTTTAAAGAATATAGTTCTTCAAGACCAGCTCAAGTATTTCCTTTGTTCTGTAGCCACCTAGGGCCTCCAGGTAGTCACACCTCAGGACTGCAAAGAGGAACAGCCTCTTTACTTTGATCTTTGCCACAGTAGCATGCAGTAATGAAAACTCAATTTATTTAGAGCACATTGTCTAAATATGGCTGGAGGCATCCAAAACCCATTTAGCCTGTTCCAAGACAGATCCTAGTTAGGACTAAGGCTACCGTCCATCGTGTTCTGTAGCCTCTTTCCACTCCCAGTCACTACCACACAGAGCAATTAGGAGTTTTTAAAATCTGTGTGCACGTCACCTATGCGGTGTCAGGTATACAGTAAGTGCGAATAAAACCCATTCTTCCTTCCCTCAGACCTTATTATATTGTGAAAAACTTTCCTCAGGGCCAAAATCTATTTGTGTAATAGATTACTTACTCAAAGAAGTTTACCATTTATCTAGTGTTCACCAGTAGTGGTTTTCAAATAGAATAGGTAGAAATCCCAGAAAGAAACCAAAGTGGCAGAGCTTCAGATCTCTTACTTAGCCCATTCTTATCTTAACCCAAGCAGCTCCACTTCTTTTACATATTAGAGCTCAGCAAACTGGCCAGTTTCCAGGCAATGTTAGAAACAGTTTAAATAGGCCACACTTTCAAATGACACTATTCTACCAGCCTACCCACTTTGACAAAGTCACTCCTGTAGATAGGCATAAAAGATGCCTTATTTATACATGATTCCTTTGTAAAATCTGGTCCAGGAGTTGAAAACTCAGAAGTAATCACATGATATATGATGCCTTTCCCTTCACCTCATATAGTTAGTAAGACAGTTTGCTCTGTACCTAAAAAAAAAAAGAAGACAAACTCAATGTACATTTCAAAAATGAATAAAAACTTTGGTTATGACCAAACTTCATCCTCTCCAAGTGGCCTTTTTAACATAAGAGGAAACTGCAGCTGAAAGCATCAGTAACTTCTACCAAGTCATTTGGGAAACTCTTTCGTCAGTAATTTGATGGGCTCCCAGCAAAAATATTTTTAACTTCCAGTAGGTCATTGAGGAGAATGCAAATTGCACACTAGAAATATGAGTAGAATATTTTCCTTATTGCCAAAAACAAGAGTTCAAATTTGAACATGATCCATAATTTTCTTCTGGTATTTTCAGGGCAGTGGCTTTGCTGCCAGGATTTTCCTCAAAAGTCTGAATTTCAACTGTCCATTCTTGCTGTTCAAGCAACACTTATGTGTATCTTAGACCACACATTCCAGATGTTGATTGGGCAAAGGTGGTCATTGCAGATCCACTGCCGAGAATACTACAGCCTGGGCTCCAGAACTGAACAGATCTTGGCTTGAATCTTGGTTTTGCCACACAGTAGCAGTGTGATACTAAGCATATTACTTCTCTGAGCTTCCTTGTATTAGTAGCACCTGCCTCCCAGGTTGTTACAGGGATTATTACAATGAAGGCTGTATTTTTAGCATTTCATCTGGTACATAATAAGTTTTCTGTAACTGTTGACTCCTACTTGTTGCTCGTCTCACACATGCCCTGCTTGTATTTTGCATGTCCCATAGAGCTAATTTTCCTAAAGGACTGATTCACTGTTCTTAAGCCTACTAATAGCTAGCCAAAGGGACTTTTCAGACCAGATGTTAAAGCAGAGGAGTCATGCAAACACAGGGGCTGTATTAGCTATCTAGTGCTGCTCTAACAGAAATAACACAAAGTGGATGGCTTTAACAAGGGAAAGTTTACTCTTACACAGTCAGGTAGGCTACAAGTCCAAAGTCAGGATGTCTGCTCTAGGGGAAGCTTTCCCCCTTGTTGTCTCTGGAGGAAAATCGGGTATAGCATCATTCTTTGTCCAGGGAACATCTTGGCCCAGGAACCGCAGGTCTGAAGGATGCACTCTTCCCCCAGTGCTGCTTTCTTGATGGTGTGAGGTTCCCAACTCTCTCCTTGCTTCCCTTTCCTTTTGGGTCTTTCAGGATGAAAGGATAAAGACTGGTGCAAAACATACTCCAGGGAAACTCCTTTTACAGTGGAGCAAGGAGGTGATCTTATGAAGGGATTTATAGTCCCAACCTAATCCTCTAACATATAGCATAGGAAAATACAAAATGGAAGGCAATAATAAAATATTGGGAATCATGAGCCAGCCACACGGGCACACATGTTTTGGGGGGGATGCATCAACCGACAACAGAGGCAAACTAGCAGTCCCACTGAAAATAAAGCCATAGACTTACTAGGTGGGCAACATCACCTCTGACTTACACCAGGCTGCTGCTCAAAAGGCTGGTCCTCTTCTAATAACAGAAGACCAATTATTCCCCATCCTCTTCATGCTTCTTCTTGGTTTTTTTCTCTGCCCCAGCCATACTCACAGAAATTCAAAAGCCCTAAGAACTGACGGCAAACACTGGTAGTGAAGTGATTAATTGCTACGTCTGTTAACCAAAAGGTTGGCAATTTGAATCTGCCAGATGTTCCTTGGAAATTCTATCGAGCAGTACTGTGTGGCTGTGACAATTCACAATCAACTTGACGGCAGTGCATTTGGTTTCTGGGCTTAAGAATTTGCTATATCCCACTTTAAGGTGCAGTGCTGGGTTGGGATTGGTAATGACTTCACCCACAGGAATGCAACAGCTGGTTTTAAATGACAAATTTGACTTTATGGCTGACCTTCGCTTTCTTTCTAAAGCAAAAGGTGTTTTCCCCTCTTCAAATTAGTTTCTGTACCCAAAAGACTTGATGCCGCACCAGCTAGCCAAGTCCAGGGACTAAAGCAGATACTTTAACATCAGTGAAGGAAGCAACACAAATGTCATCTACAAATAAATGGATAAACAGAAGGTAGTACATCAATACAATGGAATACTACTCCACAGTAAACAGAAATGAAGTTCTGATACATGATACCATGTGTATGAACCTTGAAAACATTATGCTAAGGAAATAAGTCAGACACAGAAGGCTAAACACTGTATAATTTCACTTACATGAAATATCTAGAACAGAAAATGTATAGAGATAAAAGTTTATCAGTAGTTAATGGGGTGAGGGAAGAAGGAATGTGAGTTATTGCTTAAGGCACACTGTATTCTGCTTGGGGTGGTCATGGATTGACTGTGTACCCTAAAAAATCTGCAACTATTTGGCTGTGCCATAATTCCTGATATTGTGTAATGTTCCTCATGGTGGAATTCCTGACTCAATGACGTCAATAAGATGAATGGGCAGAAGTTGTGTTTGGTACAGCGAGATTCAATGTGTTAGTTTGTTTTATGCCTCAAGGAGGTCTCTTGAGCTATAAACTGAAACAGAATTATACAGTTTTTCTGGGAAGCAGTGGTGACTGCAGAGCATGGCAAATGTGAATAATATCACCAAACTGTACACAAAGGTTGGATGAAACAGTAAACTTCTTGTGGTGTATATTTTGTCACAATAAAAGAAAGAAAGAAACACAACTCTGTTTCCAGCAGGCCCAACTTAGGCGGGTTTGGTAGATCTAGGTGATGGTGGGAGAGGACTTGACTGGGAGAACACAAAAATATACTGGTGTTCTCCAGCTCTTGACTTCATGTAAAGTACCAAATATACCACTCAATCAATAAACAAGTCCAAAGCAACTAGTCCATCAAAGCACAGCAAGGTGCTGAGATTTTGGAAATAAATTCAGTATGCTCTATTTCCTTAGCAATCACAGGATCTGAAAGGACTGCACAAGAGATGGCTTATAATTATCAGAAACAGCAATACAAATTATTGAGAATGGGTCTCTTAATTATTTGGGGAATAGGAGCAGAGAGATAGGTTAACCAAACAAAACCCACTGCAGTCTAGTCAATTCTGATTCATAGCGATGCTATAGGACAGAGTGGAACTACCCCACAGAGTTTCCCCTGAGCACCTGGTGGATTCAAACTGCTAACTTTTTAGTTAGCAAATGTAGCATTTAACCACCGTGCCATCAGGGTTTCTGGAGACAGGATAGGATAAGGTAAAAACAGAAGATAACAAAAAATAATTACGTACCAAAAATTTTAAGTAATAAAAAAAGAACAATTATTCTACTTTGCATTTTGAAGGCAACGGTCTTGTTTACATGAAGCCAATAAAATGTAGAACAGTTAGCTTTACCCTCTTCCCTTAGGCTGGAAGGGCTTGGCTGGTTTCCTTGCCTCCCTTGCGCAGGGGAGGGAACTTAGCAGGTTGACCCCCCCCATTTCACATGACAAAACAAGTAGGGAGAGAATTGAAGGCTCACCACAAACCCCTTCTTGCAGTGAGCTGCCTCTCCCATCACAAGCTCTCCTCTATCATAGCCATGGAGCCTGGAGGTCCTGCTGAGTTTTAGGTTGTCATTAAAAAGATGAGTCTCACAGAGAGCATAATCTGGTCATAGCTGAGCATTCAATATTGTTATTATTATTACTCACCTTCTGTGTACTGGTTCCAACCAATACACCTCATGTGCAGCCAGCACTCATCTCACAGTGGAGACTTCCATATTGCTATGATGCTGAAACCTAGTGGCATAATGCGGAACGGCTACAGCTGTTAACCAAAAGTTCAGCAGTTCAAATCCACCAGGTGTTCCTTGAAAACGCCATGAGGCAGTTCTACCCTATCCTATAGGGTCGCTGTGACTCAGCGTCAACTCAACTACAGTGGTTATGATGCCGAACAGGTTTTAGTGAGGCTTTTAGACCAAGGTGGATTAGAAAGAAAGCACTGGTGCTCTACTTCCAAACATCAGCTAGTGAAAACTCTATAGATCACAACAGTCCAATCTGCACCCAATCATGGAGATCGTGCAGGAGCGAGCAGCATGGCCGTGAGTCAGCAGCTGTGATATGATGGACCATTTTTATGTGGCCTTTCTAACCATCATCTTGTAACTCTCACCAAATGATTGGGTAGAACCATGCAAATAAGGTTTCCAGAAGTTAGAATTGATTCTGTGGAAATGGGCTTGGTTTGGGGTTTTTATGAAGACAGAAGGGCCCCACTCAGTAACCTGTTAGGATGCTCTGGTGCCTGGGTCCTACCCCGCACCAATAAAATCAGTATCTCTTAGAGCCCCGAATACTGCCCTACACCAAAGCTTGCAAACTAATGGCAACCTGGCCTATGGATTATTTTCTTTGACTCTCATCATGCTTTAAAACTTCGGCTTAGTTGTAAAAATTTAAAAATTAGTAGAGTTCACATAAAAATTTCCTGCCCTAATATGACCTGCTGCCCTCATTCAAGTTTCCGGCCTGGACTCTGAAAGCATTTGAGGCCTGTAATGTGCTCTATCAAGGAACTTCACTGCTGCAGTCCAAGACACGAGTCAGCCTCTCTTCTCACAGATCTCACAGTCCTCTGAAGTGTGGCATACAGTTTGGAAAAACCACACGAAAGAGGCACCACTTTACCTACTGGTTTTATTCTCTGCATCTAGAGCCCATGTCTTGGATCCACAGTTGCCACCATTCATCTGCTAGTTTGTTGCACTGTGGTGACTTGCATGTTCCTGTGATACCGGAAGCTAAGCCACCAGTATTTCAAATACCAATAGGGTCACCCTTGGTGGATAGAATTCAAAAGAGCTTCCAGACAAAGACAAACTAGGAGGAAAGGCCCAGTGATCTACTTCTGAAAATTAGCTGAGAAAATCTTCTAGATCGCAAGAGAATGTTGTTCAGTGTAGTGCTGGAAGAAGAGGCCTCTAGATGAAGGCACTCAAACTACACAGTGGACCTCACAACGGATGAGCATGCCAGTGATTGTGAAGATAGCACCAGCTCAGGCAACACCTGTTCTGTTGTACGTGGGTTGCCATGACTAGCGGCAACTCTACAGCCATCGATAGTAACAGCTGCCAGAGTCTCAGGCCCAGTGAAGAAAACTACAGCCTCTGCCCTGGAAGCTGCTCTCACTGCAGGCCAAGGTGATGTCTGACTCTGAGACTGGCATTTCTGCATTCTACCAACAAAGCTAGACTTCCTGCTAACTGCAGTCTAGACGCAGATCCCAGAACGGGCTCTGCACTGTTTCCACAACAATGACATCGTTCTTCTTCCCAAGGGAGCAATACTGGCTTGTTTGGTCAAAGAGCTTGTCTCTGTCTGGAGAGGGCTGGATGCTCTCCATGAAGGAGATGCACATACAGGTATGCAGGAAGAGGGATTCCAGAACTGCTCCTCTCTCTAGTAAGGAGCTTCCTCACATCTCTTCAGTTTTCCTTAACTTCCACAAACAGCAGCTAATGGGTTGATCGTTATCTTCTGAAATGTCTATGCTAAATTTTTACATGTAATTTTTAGTGCTTCCATGCTGCAAGAATGTATAGATTAATGCAAGCAATTTGTCATTCAAAACTGCTAAACTGGCAGAAAATTGTTTCTTATCTGCAGTTGTAGGCAAATATTTGAAAATCAGAGTTTGAACGGATATGGAAAGCACTTCAGTTAAGTCACTAAGAGCACACTGACACAGGCAAGCATATGCAAGCGCACATATAATTCTGTTCTCTATACTTTGAGGTGATTTTCAGCCTTACCAAAAAGAACACAGTTATTCTTTTCTTGATCATCTTATTTTTCTGTTGCTTTGAACAAAGGTGTAGTGTTAACAGGAAGAAGTTAGATTTTTGGAGTTAGACAGCTCTGGGTTCAAACTGTATTTTGCTACAATACCATGTCTATGAAGGTAACCAAGCTGTTTAATCTATTTGAGACAGATATCTTGTCTACAGTTGGTGGCTGGTAACATATAATTTATGGACTGCAGTGAGGATAAAATGAAATAGCATATGTAAAACACTAGGCACATCTGGCATACCTTCTATTGTCTTCTTTAAAAATCTGGAAGCTTCATTCCAGTGGATAACAGGTCTAGTGAGAGTCCTCAAATTTTTATAATGAAATTCCTATGTAAGTGCTCATATTCAAAATTTTAATGTCAAAATATTACCACACACTCTGAATTCATGACTTTTACTGAGCATGTCCTAAGTATGCATGTAGGTTCAATTTGTACAATAGATTTGAAGTTGTATAACTATCACTATTAAGTCTCTATGCAGAAAAAGATTTTCAGTTATCAGCTGATTACCACTTAATTTATAGCAATATCTAATTCATCCTTTCATCAAACATTTACTTAGATGTTTAGGAACAACTAAGAGGACATTATCCCTGCTCACAAAGAAACAGGTAAACATTTCATTACATTGCAGTATAGAAACTGAGGAATAAGTGTCCTATAACCAACAAAAACACCCATCACCATTAAGTTGATTTTAACTCATAGAAACCCTACAGGATAGAGCAGAACTGTCCCGTAGGGTTTCCAATGCTGTAAAATCCCGTGAGGAGGCCAGTGGGTGTGACCCACCAACATTCACGGTCACAGTGCTGAGTGCTTAACCATGGCACCAGCAAGGGCTCCCAAGTATCCCATAAAGTCCATCGCTGTTGAGTCAATTCCAACTCGTAAGGATTTGATAGGACAGAGTAGAACTGTGCCGTAGGGTTTCCAAGGAGCAGCTGGCGGATTTGGATTAGTTATCTCTTCGTTAGTGGTTGACCCGTTAACCACATTACCAGCAGACTCCAAGAACCTTATATTGCTGCTGTTTTTAGGTGCATCTGAGTCTGTTCTGACTCATAGTGACCCTGTATATACAACAGAATAAAACACTGCCTGGTCCTATAATATACTCTGGATCGTTGCTGTGCTTGAGCGCATTGCGGCCACTGTAACAACCTGTCTCACCACCTCTCTCTTCTCCCTGACTCTTCTACCTAGCATGATGGCCTTCCCTACCGACTGGTCCCTCCTGGGAACACATCCAAAGTACGAAAGACTAAGTCTTGCCACACCTGCTTCTAAGGAGTATTCTGGCTAGACTAAGGCCAAGGAGGATTTTTTCCTTCTTTTGGCGGTCCATAGTATATTCAACATTCTTCCCCCAAACTGTAACCCAAGTATCAATTTATCTTCGGTCTTACTTGTTCACTCTCCATTGAAAACACTGTGGCTTGGGTTAGGCACACTTTAGTCCTTAAAGCACTATCTTTGCTTTTTAACACCTTAAAGAAGTCTTTTGCACTAGATTTTCCCAATGCAATGTGCCTTTTGATTTCTTAACTGCTGCTTTCATGGGTATTGATTGTAGATCCAAGTAAAATGAAATCCCTAACAACTTCAATCTTTTCTCCATTTGATGTTATTCATTGGTCCAGTTGAGACCTGTTTTTTTTTTTTTTTTCCTTTATGTTGAGGTATAAAGGCTGTAGTCTTTGATCTTCATCAATAAGTGCTTCAAGTTCTCTTCACTTTCAGCAAGCAAGGTTGTGCTAACTGTACAGTACTAACCAAAAGATCAGCAGTTCAGATCCACCAGGTGCTCCTTGAAAACACTTTGGGGCAGACCTACTCTGGCCTGCAGGATCATTATGAGTCAGAATAGACTCTACAGTGGTAGATTTGGTTTGATTTTGGTTATATCACTACTAAAAAAAAAAAAAGTTATAAATTCACTCAAATCCACAAAACCAAAATGTTTATTATTTCCTGAGTGTTGCACTGCAGAAGTCAAGAACAAGAAAAAACAAATTAGTTTTGATAGTGGTATTCAGTGATTATATGGTCTCACACAAGATCTAATCAATTGCATTTCAAAACTCAGTCTCTCAGAGAAGTCCACTCGTATTTGTGCTTCAGTATATATACACATAAATACATAGAATGACCCTTAAGATCCCACAGAAAAGATGTGAATTCTTGACTGTTAATTACATACCTACAAGTGCATCGGTCTCCGAAGCTTTATAAAAATGACCTGAGGCCTACCATCTTTGATGCCTTTGCTGTCATCCCCAAGACGAGAGACAGCCAAGATCACAAGCCACAATCACATTAGCTCACCTAATGTGGTGCTCTGGTGGCACATGGTTAAGAGTTTGCCTGGTAATCAAAAGGTCAGTAGTTTGAATCCACCAACTGCTTGTTGGAAACCCTATAGGGTAGTTCTATCCTGTCCTACAGGGTTGCTACGAGTCCGAATTTACTAGACACCCATAGGTTAATGCGGTACCCTAGACCTTTATGACTGACACCCTGGAAATGTGCAAAATTGGAGGAAATAGTGTAAAAAATTATCTTGAAGGAATCCAAGTCTCTGCTCTTACTCGTTAAGGAAACACAATGCCTTAATTATTTGAGAGCCTGATGTCATGGGTTGAATTGTGTACCTCAAGAAATCGCTGTAGCAGTTTGACTGGGCAATGATTCCCAGTACTGTATGATGTTCCTATGCACTGTAAACTCTGCCCCCACAGCATTAATGAAGGAGGATGGGCAGCAGTTGTATTGGTAACAGAACTCAACATATAGCACTATATAGTGTCTTGAGGCAACCTCTTGAGATACAAAGGAAAGAGAAGCAAGTAGAGAGTTGGAGTCCTCATACCACCAAGAAGCAGTGCCAGATGACTAAGGCATCTGGCAAATAATCACACTTGAGGAATATCGTAAAAAGAAAATTGTAACAGTGTTCAGGAAACCTGGTCTCTAGTCAGCTCTGCTAATTTGTAACACCTTGGATGAGTTACTTCAAGTCATGGATTGAATTGTGTCCCACCAAAAATATGTGTAGCCGCCTGGCTGGGCCATGATTCCCAGTATCTTGTGACTGGCCTTCATTTTGTGGTTTTCCTATGCTGTATGTTAGAGGATTAGGGTGGCGCTGTAAATCCCTTCATCAGGTCACCTCCTTGCCCCACTGTAAAGGGAGTTTTCCTGGAGTATGGCTTGCACCACCCTTAATCCTTTCATCCTACAAGAGATAAAAGGAAAGGGAAGCAGGCTGAGAAGAAAGCAGCACCAGGAGAAGAGTGTGTCCTTCAGACCTGAGGTTCCTGCACCAAGATGCTTCTTGGACAAAGAATGATGCAATACCAGACTTTCCTCCAGAGCCAGCAAGGGGAGAACCCTTCCCCCGAAGTGGACGTCCTGAATTTGGACTTGTAGCCTACTGGGCTGTGTAAGAATAAACGTTCCTTTGTTAAAGCCATCCACTCTGTGGTATTTCTATCACAGCAGCCCTACCTGACTGAAACTCTTCATTTCTATATCTTCAAGTTTCTTTGTGTGAAAATTAAGAACATTTGAGTGGACAAAAAATAATTTTAAAAAGTCTATGTAATCCCTAAAATTCTATAGCTCTAAAGCATTTGTACTGAATGATAATAAATGTAAATTTTGTCCATTTTTGTGTCTGTGTACTTGTGGCAGAGAGAGAAACAGGTTGTAAAGACAGTTTATTTGTGTATTTCTGAGATTAATTTGACTTAGATTCTGGAGTGAGCAGTGCTCCTTCCCCTGCTGTCTTCCAATTATGAGGAATAATGTGGTCACATTGCATGCAATTGCATGTTTGCAGAATAAAGATTGCCTACTGCATATTTTTCTACATTCATACATTGATTCTGCTTGCAAAATACACTTGCAATTGCATGCTGTTAAGAATTAGAGGGCTAGAATACACGAAAATGTATGCAGTGGATAATTATACACATACTTCTTTCTTTTCCCAATTTTGTTATTGTATTTATTCAACTGCCTTTATCTTCGAAATATAAGTTTAGATTTTGTCCATACTGAAAAAGGGCCACAAATGATTCACATGACAGATACAACACTTTTATAGAATTTACTATTGGCGTACAGAGTTACATAAAACAATAATGCATATTTGAATTTATCCACCTAATCATGGCTATGGTAAGAGAGAAAACCATGCTGATGGGTCAGACATCCCTTCTGAAATATAATAAGGGACATGCAATACTATTCCAAGGAACAAGACACCGAAGTTCATCTTCCTGTGGAGTCTGCCACCAATGAAGCTTTAGAGTCTAAAATCAGAAAAACCTGAAAAAAAAATAGGAAGACTTACAGACAAGTGAAGGCTCCTACTCTTTTTTTTCTTTCTTCAGCTGAACTAAGAAGTAAAACAGAAAGCAAAAGTTTGGCACAGACTATGTCTCTACTTGGCCATAGAAAGGAAATTATTAGGGTAACAATCAAACAACTAGTTCAACAAAATCCTCTGCCACATCCCCTAGCCCATGTCTTTAGTGACTCAATCAGCATTTATGGCATAATGTTGCCTCCCCACCTGCAACTGTGCATCTTCAGCTTCATGTCAACTCTATGTCCCCAGCTCGCACAGCTTTTCATATGGAATTATGAAAACTCCACTGGTTTTGCAACAGCAGTGTGGTGCTGAGAGATATTTGAAATTGGAAGAATAGACGACGAGGAAGGAAAAGGAAAGTGATGGAAAGAAATAAAAGTTGGAGAGACATGCTATAAAGGGATGTGATTCCTTCAGAGGACCCTGGTGACATAGTGGTTAAGGGCTCAGCTACTAGACAAAAGGTTAGCAGTTCAAATCCACCAGCCACTCCACAGCAGGAAGATGTAGCAGTCTGCTGCTGTAAAGCTTACAGCCTTGGAAACGCTATGGGCAGTTCTGCTCTGTGCTGTAGTGTTGCCATGAGTCAGAACCAACTCAGTGGTAGTGGGTTTGGTTTTCGACTTGTGTAGTTCCTTTAAAATAGTTTGTGGCACACACATTCCCTGTATCTTTATTCCTGACTGTTTTAAAAGTACATCCAAATCTTACATGAGACCATAAGGAAAATACTAAAATAAGATTAAGAATACAAATTTTAAAAGAGAAGTAGGCTAAGGTGAGGGGAAGATTGCTGATACATTAAAAATTCTTTTTTTTAAAAAAATCATTTTATTTTCCCGTAAATGGAATAGGTGAAAATCCAGCACTCACTCTTATCTACTTTCTATTTCTCACAGGAAATCTGATTCACTCAAATACTTAGAACTAATCCTATACAAATGAGTGGAAGTGAGCATCTCTTTATGTAACTTTATCAGTAAGTTTTAAAGGGCATGTAGAAAATATCAAAGTCCTTTTATTCAGTAATGCTATGAAGGTACACTTAAGATTCTACAAACTCATTAGACAGGCAACCTTCAAAAGCAAAACTTTCTTCCCCATATTCTAAAGCTGCTAAGTAAATCCAAGTGCATACTTGTTCTATAACTAAATAACACATTTTCAAGTAAGATAAGTCAAAAGTGGATTTTAAGTTTCCTTACATCTGCAGGTTTTTTTTTAATAGCATCATCACTCATGAGATAAACTGAGAAGTGGCTCTAAATTTAGTCCATGAAACTAACTCCTCTGAAGAATAAAGTTCTTATGCTTGTGTGAATGTGACTGATATAAGTAAATTTTATGCAAGTGTGGAATAATGAAAAATTTTCACAGTATCTGCTTGGGCTGAGAAACAAATTTTTTTTTAGTCATTCTGCATTGATGATAGATAGAATTAAGCAATCTATCATAGTGTCCTGGAAAAAGTACTCTAGACAATTGCATTTGTATATTAACATAATTTCTAGTCTGAAAAATAAAAGATGATTGCTTTTATACCCAAAGGAAAAAATGTAACTTAAAATATTTAGTTTCCACTATCTTTGGAAGTAATGGAAATGCTTCTTAATTGCTGTCTAAATTTACAAAAATCCTAATCTCTTTCCAGTCATGTAAGGCCATAAATTCAAATTTTGCTTTAGTTAAGTCAGAATTCCAAATGCAACTAAACACATGCATGTGTTCCTCTCAATCATACAACAAAGAGATCGTCTGCTAACACTTTCTCATTCTTCTCCCAAGAAATATACGTTTCTTTAGTTAATTATTATGTTTTTAAAAATAAAAGTCCTTTGAACCAGAATATATTTCCCAAATCAGCTTGTTAGTCCTTCAGGTAAGGCTAGTGCCCTTGTCAGAGTTCTTTAAAGAATATTATTCCAAATGTAGATTTGTCTTCATATTATTTTACCTCACCATTGAAGTCAAAGCCAAGTGAAAGCCATACGAATTTTCATTCAATGTCATTATGTATTATTTTAAGAAGAACCTATAAGACCCACTATTTATATTCATTTAGAGTGTGGGTCTATCAAAGGCCCTTTATTTGTTCAGAATATTGTCTGGATCCAGCGTGTTCCTTGATGGATAAAACTCTAGGGCATCTAGAAGATATTCACATTCCTTCACAGCCCCCAGTTTCCAAATAACTTTATTTTAAATTCTTAATGGACTTCAAGGCATGTGAAATCATAATTAGGTCATAGTGCACAATATTCACATACATCAGATGTCAGAGAAATTTATATCAGCATCATGTCACAGTTTGGGATTCTAGATAGTTCACTTTCAATAACTGCAACAATGTTAATATTACTCTTTAAAGGACATTAAGTCCGTGGTAATTAAGTCACTAAATAGATAATAATCATAGTGCAATTAATTTTAGAAGTTTAAAACATTTGGAGGATTCTGCTTGTATCAAATTACCAGAAGGCAACACTTTTCTTTGCAACTAGTTTTCCAAATTCAGGGTTTATCAAAACCCCTGTTGTCTCAGTTGCTCTTATTCTTGGCCATTTCTAGACTGTTAGATTGTCATGGATAGCAGCAGGAAGTGAGCAGAAGTAAGAAGAGATAATGGTGAGTGGAGTGGAATGGAGTGAAAGAGAGAACGGAGCAGCACCGCTTACTATGACTCTCACAATCCAAATAGCATTTTGTCCACCTCTTCCCTTCCTCTAAAGCTGGAAACCCCAGAAGGCTACCTTTACTGCTCAAAAGTCATCTGGTTTTATAGCCACAGGCTTTGAGCTTAGAATGATTATGACTTACACACAAAATAAGTACATGTATATATATATTTAATCTCATAGAAGGTTAAATAGACACACTAGCACAGGAGCAAAGATGACAAGGCAGGAGGGGACAGGAAAGCTGGTAATGGGGAACCCAAAGTTGAGAAACCGAGTGTTGACACATCATGGGGCTTTCCACCAATGTCATAAAACAGTATATGTATTAACTGTTTAACGGAAAACTATTTTGCTCAGTAAACCTTCACCTAAATCACAGTTTTAAAAAGTTGGAAAAAAAAAATTCTCATGATGTGGAAAACATGGTTCCATAAGAGACCTACTCAGTGTACAGGAATACGGAAACAAGCAGATGTTTCATTAGAGACCGAAGTTTGACACACTAAAATTAGAAGTGTAAATATTTAATAAGTAAAACACAAATTTAGGGGCAGACAACATAAACAAAGAGCTTTATTCCTGATCTCTTGCTCTGCCTTCTCGCCTTTGTGCATAACCAGCTCTCTGATCCCTGTTTATCATTGTTTTCCTCGTGCTAAACGAAGCTGCTGATGGCTGATGGTGCTGTTTTCCACGAGTGCAAATGTGGCAGAAAGACGGCTGCTCGACCAGCACTTCTCTCCAGCCAGCATCTGCGTGGTGGCTGCCCTTTGGTTTACGGCTGCTGTAGCACTTTTCTCAGCCTGTTACAGTTTATGGCTGTGGGCTCTTCCCCTTGTACGCTAGCTGATATCTCGACTCCAAACAAGTGACCTACATTTCACTTCATGATCTGCCGTTGCTGTTTCCTGGCATTTTACAGCTCGGCCGCCTCATTTGAAAATGTACCCCTGTGTATCCTCACAACACCTCTCCTGTGTCTTTAGCAATTAGCTCTGCTTGGGTTCCTCAGACAGCTGATACCTGGGTATTCTATTGTCAGAACCGAGAGAAGTGGTGTGGATGAGAGGCTAAAGACGACTTCCCTGGTTCCCTAAATGTCTCTCACCAACCTGTTGCAAGGCTTAAAATTTGTATTAATTGTTAAGGCATTGACAGTTTACATCCAGAGTTAGAGATCTAAAGGTTCCCATGAAAGTTACATAGAAGGGGTAACCAACAGTCATACCAGACACCATTTATTTTAACTTGTATCATGAGCTAGCCACCGTGTATGATTGTCCTGAAAACCTAATAACTCCTACATGACATTATTATTACTCACATTTTACAGGTGAGGAAACTGTGAATGGTGGAAAAATCAAGTACTTTTTCTAAGATGACATATCTAGCAAATGACAGGGCGAAATTCACACCTGGGACTGTCTGCCCTCCCAAGTTCAAGGCTGCTAACCTGTACGTTAACAATGCATCCCAGGGGCCTTGGTCGGTCCTTCACACTTAACACAGGAGCTGGAGGGCTCTGATAAATGTTTGATGAATCAGCAAATGAGCACCTGGCTGTGAATTAGTTTACCAGATTGGCTTCCAGTTACCTGGCAGGTGTTTGGAATAAATGAGACCCCAGACGAGTTAGCTGTGGTAGAAGGAAGGGAAGGTGTAGTCCGGAACAAAGGGCCCAGCAGCAGCAGGCTTGGGTGAGACCCCTTCCAGAAAAGGCAACGAAACTTAACAAAAATACTCTAGCACCTAGAGGGATAGTCCTGATAAAAGTAGACAGTAGCAACCCAGTACAACTAACAGTTCTGGGCTAATAACGCTGCTCAGTGATGGCCCTGCTACCATCTTGCCCCCTTGCCATTTCTCCTGTACCACCCTACAGCTAGGCAGTCGCAGAAGTGAGATTAGAACTCAGACCTTTTCCCCATTGGGAAATACTGCCTCTTGTATGCAAGTTCAGACTTTAAATTCTTAGGAAAGTACAATTTATGTAATTTTGAGCAGTATTTTTCCTGATACACAGTACCATTATCTCAAATGTGTTTTTGTTCCACACCCGAGCAGTAGAACAGAAAGATCTGTATCCCTCTGAACATTTTCTTCCATCTCCATTAAAGACAGCTAAGATGTGTTGCACCAATAAAAATATAGCTGAGAATCCTCTGGAGGATCTCTCCTGCCATTCCTTTTCGCTATTAGTAAGCCGTAACAGAGCACTGGCCATTGCTATGGTTAAAAAGAAGGAAAAAATGGAATGAGAGAAGGAAGAAGGGAGGGATAATGGAGGGAGGGGGAAAGATCTTTAAAAGCATACAAAACTAAAGTGGTTTGGAAGTAATCATGACTAAAGTCAGGGAAAGTAAATTGTGATTTAACAGTATGCCACCAGGGTTTCCAATTCAATGATACAATTTCTGCATTTGGTTGGATTACCTATTTTGGAATAGCTGTAGGTACAGCTCTCTTTCAGTCATTTGGCTATCCTCCAAATTTCTTGGCATTGATGGCCACTGTTGCATTCATTTGTTGAAGCATCTCAGCTGGTATGCCATAAATTCTTGGAGACTTGTTTTTTCGCCAGTGCCCTCAGTGAAGATTGGACTTTTTCTTTCAATACAATCAGCTTGCAGATTTGCACTGCTGACCTTTTGGATAGCTGCTGTAGCTCTTACTCACTGCACCACTAGGGCTCCAGGATGAGAATGAAGGGAGTTTACTTCTCCCGTAATCTTGCTCAGCACATCCTCCCTTAATTATTTGCTATGAACAGTTCTCTCAAATTGATCTTTAAAAAAAAACCTTGTTATACATTTTCAGTTTTACAGTCATCTTCTACAGTCATACAATCAAACTGCAGATTCCAGCCCTAATTATCTCCAGTTTAAACGTGCTGGAGTTGTCTCTGTTATAATTACATCATATTTTAAGTACATACAATAAATATCTAAGAAACTTAGAAAGCTGTCCTTTGTTGTGGACTCAACGTTAGAGACGGTCTTCTTACACATACTGTTTACATTTCACAAGGCCTTCTCGGTTGCCAATTAGAATCACTAGATGAAACAGGCTGGGAGAGAGACCACTGTGTTTTCAAAGTTGTTTGTAAACATTCCCATTCCTCCTTTAAACCATCATACCCCACACAAAGATATTGAAGATAATGAGGAAGAGTTTCAAAATGCTGTTGCTAAGGCTCTTCTCTAACCTAGGTAGAAAAAGTCCCACTGTAAATAATACATTAAAAAGCTGGTTGCTTTGTGCTTTCCTGCACTTTCCTGCACTTTGATGCATCCTTCTCATTATCAATAACTCATTTTGAACCAAAGTGTTCCCTGTTTCTTTCATTAGAAATTACTGAAACCAAGACACTTTGCTGTTGTTGTGTTGATTCTGAGAAATTACCTATTACTTATGTTTTACTTCAGCTCGGATTTCACTCAGGTAAAACTAAAAAAAAAGATGTCATTTGCTGGAACAGAACTTGAAGTAATTTGCAATTCTAACAAGTTCCCAAGATGTTACACATAAGAATCACCTGGGCATCTTGTGATACTATAGTTTCTGATTCAATACATGCAATAGAAATGCAAATTCTCAGCAGGGCGTCAAAGGAAAATTAACTACTTTGAAGCCTTGACATTAATTCAAACTCTTGTTTTTGTTTGCCCCTGGGTGATGCCTTCAAGCACCACAGAGCCTGACCTGAAAGAAAGAATCTTCTGTGATACATTCCTTGTGGTTCAGAGTTTTAGCAGTCTTGCGAGGTTTTTTATTCATGATTGTTGGGGTTATAATTACACATGTATAACGAAAGTTAATTTCAGTCAAGATGCACTGAGTAATGGTTGATCCTCATTTTTTATGAGTTACTTTTCTTATTTGGTGCTTTGTAAGTCTGAGGAAAGGTTATATCAGACACAGCAGTTAGCTGTAACAGCAATATTGCGGTTTTACGAATCTGTTTAAGAAATCAACATCAGATTGTTGCTTTTGATGTTCAGTCTAACTTGATTTGATCTGTTTGTAATAACGATTTTGAAATATCTGAGTTATAATGTATTAAAAAAAAAACCCAAACCCGTTTCCATCAAATCAGTTCCAACTTAAGAGTGTCCCTATAGAAAGAGTAGAACTGTCCCACAGGGTTTCAGAGCTGGCAGATTTAAACTACCAGCCTGAACTCTTAACCAATTCATACTAGCAGATATGAGGCCCTGCATATAGTAAGCATCTAATACACATTAGCTTTATTTCATACCTTTATTCCTTTCCCTAACAATCATTAGACATCAATATTGGCATATGACAAAAGACAACATTAAGGCTTATAGGTGTTAAATAATTTTGCTCATGGTCACACACCTTCTAGATGGCTTTTTCTGCTACAAGAGCATTTCTTCTCGAGGAAAGCCAAAGCAAATAGCACAGTTCTTTGTAGTTATCTCACAAAATAAAAAAATTATTCCTGTGTATCAAAAATTTCTCATTTATGAGAAGATGAATTATACCTTGCTTTTATGTGTAATGCATTATACACAAGCATATGTACTGCCTGACTTAATGTTGTACACCTCATATTGTCTTCCAACTTAGAAAGACTTCACAGAGGATATGAACTTTTAAATGCTATTTACAAGATTAAAATGTCATTATTTGATCATTGACCAGACAGAACATCTAGGTCATAAACCGTTAACCATCAGCTTATAGGTCACATGTGGCCTGTAGGCCTGGTTCTTTTTATGGTTTATTTTTGTTTTGTCTGCTTACACAGTTGTTGTGTTTTGTTTTGTTTTGTTTTTTAATTAAAACAGTTGCCAATAGAGATTTCACTTGAAAATCAGAAGCCTGATGACACAGGGTTGACATTGTCACCAAGCTTCAGTCAGCAGGAGCCGAGCACTAGTGAATCCCCTTAGATGGAGTCTGTGTTCCCCTGGGGACCTGCAGTCTCCGTCTGTCAGCTTCAATCATTTATAAAATTGGACCGCTCCCTGCATTCACTTGGGTTTGTGACCTCCGGTGTAGGTTCCAGCACCATCTCCACTAAATTGTATGAAGTCAAAACTCTAAGCTGCTTTATAAAACCCAGAGGCTGTCCTCTCTCTATGGAAACTGCCTTGCATTTATGGGGCAGTGTGTGCTGGGTAAACCCAGCAGCCTGGCCACACATGACTTGACACTTGTGGCTACCAGAGTGAATCGTGTTCTCTTGTCTCAGAATTGAGAACTTGTACTTAGAAACAATTGTTTAATTTCTACATGTGGCTAGCATCATGACTGTCAATTTGGAAAGCGCAGGCTGGCTATAATCTGCCATTTTGACTGAAAACGCAATGAAATCCAATTTGGACAGACAGAAACAGACATGAAGTCAGGTTCTTGGGATCCACGAGATTCCCCTGCATCCTTACAAGAACACCTGTTAATTGCATGAATTGTCTTAAAAAGGTTTCTGTTTTTTACAAACACTTGTCCTAGCCTTGAAACCTGCTGACTTTCCCCTCTTTGTGCCTTAATTTAGGAGCCTTGAAAATTGCTGGCTTCTCTTCTCTATGCCTCAGTTTAGAAGCCTCAATTTTGAAATCTGCTGACTTCCCCTCTCTGTACTGGAATTTACAGATCCCTTAAAGTTAAAAAATCAAATCTGATAACAACTCACTCAGCCTGTTAGAATTATGTTCATGGTCAAATGAAACTACACATACTCTTTGAAAAGTATAAATCATTATAAAACCTAATGTACAGATATTATAACATCTCTGAGTTGGATCCGACCCAACAGCACTTGGCTGGCTTGGCTGCAAAATGTTCGACAATTGGAGACACAACAGATGAGGCAAAGTGGGAACATTTTCAAGGTTGAAGCAGAGGATTCATGTGTACAAATAAGAACTGAAATAAGAATATGCAGGTGAAATGGTTAATTTCTTAAGAGGTAAGCCTTCAAGGATAACATTTTTATAACTGAGTAGTAATTGCTTAAAAAACATATTTGTCATTAAACATATCAATAGAAATTTTTTGTAGGGAAAAATATATAGATTTTTCAAAAGAAATTTGGATTGCTTCAACTAATTAGAACTATTTACAAGCAGTTGTTTTGCTGGGAGAATAATATAACCCCGCTGCCACTGAACTGTCTCCGACTCATAGTAACCTATCAGTCAGAGAAGAACTGCCTCATAGAGTTTCCAAAGAGTGCCTGGTGGATTCAAACTGCCAACCTTTTGGTTATCAGACGCAGCATTTAACTACCACAACACCACTGGGGTTTCCAAGAGAATAATATATTCATTTCAAAAATTCACAGTATAGGTTTTTCAAAAGAAATTCCAGTTTAACTATTTAAACTAATTAGAGCTATTTCCAAGCAGTTGTTTTGCTGAGAAAATATATATTCCTTTTAATTACCAAAGAATCATAGACTTTAGTAACTGAAAAAAGGTATTTTTGGAAAACAGTTCAGCATCTGTATTTTGTAGTTCCACAGAGGAGAAGTGAAAAAGCAACATCTATTTTCATATGAGAAACTAAAATAATTAAGAACTTTTAAATTTCAGAAATATTTACAGAGCACTGTGATCATGATTATACCCTCAACTTGAAAACACACAATGTATAAGTGAGTGAGTGAGTGTTAAATATACATGAGTGAGTGTGTGAGTAAGTACTAAATTGTGTCCAAGATCCCAAAGGAGCAAGATGTAGTTTCTGATGTCAAGGCCTACGTAATCTAATAGGGATGTGGGCGTTGTTCACATGTCATCTGTGAATACAGAAGACAGTAAGGTGCTAGAATAGATAGACAGAAAGAAGACTTCATAGATGATTGAGATTGAAGAGAGGCTTCACTGAAATGGATACAGCTCTAGCCAATGGGTTAACTATCAAAAAACTGAGAAAGCACAGAGTTGGAGATATGGCTAGAGGACTGAAAAATTGTCTCTTGGATCTGAAGGAAAGCATGTCAAAGAACATGCAGTGTGTTTTTAGGGACGGCTTCTCAATTTAGTTGGAGCATGGCATATAATTGGGAAAGTCATAGTAACAATACAGAGGACCCTGGATGCCAAAGTGAGGAGCTTGGACCACATTCCCTAGGCAATAGCAATGCACTGAAGGTGAACATACAGAGAAATAACCATTTCTGGAAGTAGGAGTGGCACCAATATGACACTACAGACAGAGCAAAGGCCAAAAAAACTAAATAAATGGATTAAAACATCAATCTTGGACCCCTAAGAATCAAATGAAAGAATACAGAACCTGATCAAGCACCAAATGAAATAAGAAACTGACATAGAAAAGAGAATGAGGAGAGCTACAGCGTCGAGATCTCCTACCAGCTAACACGGCACAGATTTGCTATCTAGGACCACAGCCACCAAGGAATGTAGACCAGGAGAACAGCTCCGGGGAGCGGCCAGCCAGAGACAGAGCACCCAGTAAACAGGGCTACACCCTTTCCCACCACCTACCCTTCTTCCCTGAATGTGACCTCTGCTGCCATTAATTCGTTTGTTTGACGATAATTATTGTTTGCTTTTGTCTTTAGCCTCTTTGTTACTTCTATTTCTCTCCCTTCCTCCCTTTCCTTTCTCCACCCAACTGTCTCCATGTGCCACCCTCTCCCCTTCATGGGGGGCTGTGATTGTTTTGGTTTGTTTGCTTTGTCCCCACCCCCCGACCCCCATTTCTCTGTTTCTATCTCCCTTCAGTTGTCGCACCCGCCCGGCCCTGTGCACTGCCCTTGCCCCTTCTCGTGGGCCTATGCTGCGTCTCTTGGCTGGAGAGTCACTGCACATATTCCCTCTGTGTCTGTGCCGTCGTTGCTGACCGGCTCCCTAAGCACCACCTTACTTACCCTGTTTGTGTTTCGTCCTTGGTTGTTTCTCTTTCGCTTTCTCTTCCTCTTCCATTCCTTTCACCCACCCACCTAGCTCCACTGCCACCTCTTCCTTTCTGGGTGGGCTGTGGTGTACGGCTTCACTGTAGGGCCTGTGGCACACAGCCTCCCACCAGATGGCTTCTTCAGTGCTCTGTTTTTTTTATTTTTCTCTATCTTTCCACTTCTCCCTCCTACATAGGCCCTGTACAGTCTTATGCTGCATGGTAAGAGACATCAACTCACCACCACCCCAATTTTCTCCCACCCCCAACGGCCAGCTATCCAACCACCCTATATATTTTTCTTGTTACTTTTTAAATTGCTATTTATTGTTTGCTTATGCTCTTACTCAACGGCACTTGGCTTGGCTTATTTAGCAGTTTCTTCTCCCTCTTTTCTGTGTGTCCTCCCATCCACCTAGCCCCATGCACTGCCCACCCCCATTCTCGACACTTGCCTATACAGACACCTGCACACAGCATCGCTGAGTCTGCCTTGCCCTCATCTACCAGATCCTACCACATTTCATTTATTTTTTCTCTTTTCCTTTGTATTTTTCCTTTGCTTTTGTTTCTCTCCCTTCTTTCATCCTTTCTTCTACCTGCCAAGCTCTACACATCACATCCTCTCCTTTCTTTCCTGCCTGTTTTAGTCACCTAGTACTGCTCTGGCAATACTATGAGTGGAAGGTTTCATGAAGATAATCTTTACTATTACAGTTTTGTAAACCACAAATCCATTTATGAGTTATAGTTCCATTCAGTAAGAGAAATTGTCACAGTCCAGTAGGCTCAGTCCAATTTCAAGGAGAGCATCTTGGCACAGGAACCTCAGGTCCAAAGGCCATGCTCTCAGTGTTGCTTCTTGCTAGTATAAGGTTCACAACTTACTCTGATCACATCTCTCCATTATATCACACATCTGGTCACTTGAGTCCTGCCCCACCAGCACAACTGCTGCCCATTCTCCATCACAAATATCACTGAGGCAGGATTTACAACACATGGGAGGAATCGCACCACAGTGGGACTCATAGCCGAGTCAAATCAATACATATATTTCTGGAGGGACACAATGCAATCCATGACACTGTCTGTCAGCACACCATGACCCCAAGTGGCACCGATGTGGTCCCCTAGCCCACCTGGGCAAGGTGGTAAGAAATACTGTACCCACAGACAAGAGCAAGCAACAAAACACATCCAGCCTGCCTTCCCACACATAACCAAATGAAATAAAAAATCAAGATGAAACAATCAAATCTTCAATCAACAAGCGAAGAAAATACTTCTTGAATATCCCAGAGACAGCAAACTATAGCAAAACATATTTAAAAACAGAAGGTGACTCCAGAAAGAAAGAAAAATAAAACATCAATGTCCTTCTTGTAGAAGGAAAAGTACCGGAACTACCTGATAGGGAATTCAAAACTCTAATATTCAAGGTTCTCCCACAGAAGGAAAATGTAGACAAATAATGAAAACACAGACAGAATCAGGAAAACAGACAAAGCAATGGAAGAATTCAGAAAAATAATTCAGGAATAAAATGTCAAAATAAATAAACAACTAGAAGTCATACAAAAGCAGCAAGTAAAAATCCAAAAAACAACAAGATTTCAGAAATGGACAGTGCAGTAAGTTTTAGGAGCAAATCTGAAACAACAGAAGATAGGATCAGTGAAATTGAAGATACACCCTAAGATACCACTTCATTCTAGTAAAAATCAGAAAAGAATGAAGAAACTCTGAGAATGATGTGTGATACAATCAAAAGCAAAAATTTGCTTGTGATTGAAGTCCTAAAACAGGGGGGGAAAATGGAAAATACAGGAAACATCATTGAAGATTTGCTGACAGAAAAGTTCCCTAATACCATAAAAGACAAAAAGTTAACCACCCAAGAATCTTAATTAACTCCATATAGGACAGACCCCAAAGGAAAATCACCAAGATATAATATAATCACACTCACTAAAACCAAAGACAGAGAACAAATCCTGAGAGAGGCTTGAGAAAAAACAAAAAGTCACATACAAAGGGGAAAGAATATGACATTTCTGGAAATAAATATAGCAATTAAGTGTGTATTCACTAGCATGAGGCAAAAACAAAATAGCATAGGTAAGGTAATAGAATAGGGGAAAAAATCAAAACCAAAACTACTGCTGTCTAGTCAGGTCTCAATCATAGCAACCCTATAGGTCAAAGTAAAACTTCCCCATAGAGTTCCAAGGAGCACCTGAAGGATGTGTACTGCCAACCTTGTGGTTAGCAGACAGAGCACTTAACCCACTATGCCACCAGGGTTTCCAGATTAGAGAAAGGAGAACGAAAATAAGTGTTCATTTTCAGAAACATGATTTTGTTGAATTTATAACATTCAGAAAATAAAATACAAGGATTAGAAAGAGACATAAGTAATTGGGTAAATGGAATGATTTATTTTATTTAACATTAGTTGCCATTATGTGTAATGTTTCAATGAACTTAACAGCAGGCAAAAGCAAATTACTGAATACAGAACAAATACGAAAGTGTCAAGTCTCACAATCCCAAATGAGCATGTTATGCCTACATTATAAATCACTTTTAAATGTGAGGTGGTTAGTATAAGTGACATCTCCCAGGTCTGGAGACAGCTGTGTGATAAACTACAAGAGCCTATTTTAGGTAATAATGCAACATTGAGAAATACTGAAGTCTAGAAGAAAGCTAGTTTGCTGAAAGCACAATGAGTTGACAAAGGAATGTAGCAAGGGAAATAAGACAGAAAAGTTAAAAGGTTAAAAGGAAGAACAGGTTAGTGCAAGTGTCAAAGAGAAAAAGTTTTGTCAAGAAGAGATAATGATTAAGAGTATCAAACACCTTACAGACATCTATAGTTGAACAGTTGAACAGTATTCTCCAAAAGGAATGTCCACATCCTAATCCCCAGATTCTGTGACCATTATGTGGCAAAAGTCCCTTGCAGATGTAATTAGCTTAAGAATTTTGAGATAAGGAGATTATCCTGGATTATCAGGGTGAGTCCTAAACCAAATGACAACTGCTTTCAGAAAAGAAAGGCAAAGGAAAGTTTGGGGCTAACAGAAAATGAGGCACTTGACTACAGAGGCAGACACCAGAGTGATGCAGCCACTAATCAAGGAATGTGGACAGCTTTGTCAGAAGCTAGAAGATACATAGAACAGATTCTCACCTAACGTCTCTCAAGGGATTGAGGCCCTGCCACATCTTCATTTAGAATTTCTGGTCTCCAAAGTGAAAACCCTGGTAGCATACTGGTTAAGAGCTGTGGCTGCTAAGCAAAAAATCAGCAGTTGGAATCCCCCAGATGCTCCCTGGAGGCCCTATGGGGCAGTTCTTCTCTGTATTACATGATTGCTGTGAGTTGTAATCGACTTGATGACAATGGATTTTTCTTGGTTTTGGTCTCCAAAACTGAGAAAATACATTGCTGTTGTTTTAAGCCACCCAGTGTGGTAATTTGTTACAGCAGGCTAAAGAAACTAATCTAAAATCTGAGAATAAATATGATTGATTTGCCATTAAGAAGGAAGACACTGGAGATGTTCAAGAAAGTAGTTTCAGTAGAGTGGTGCAGGAAAAGCCATATTCAAAGGAGTAACACAGAGCTTCCCAAACTTGCTTGGTTCACCGTGCCCTCAGAATCTTAATAATACTTTATAATAGTGCTCCTACACCAAAGGAAATTCCTAAGACTCCAGTTTATAGCACCTTACTCAGTACTTGTTCTAGCAACTTGGAAAAAGTTGTTCTAGTAGTTTGAAAAACTAATACACATAAACCGAAAAAAAAAGTAACATTTGACTTTATTTTTAAATAAGCACAGTTATTCAATATTTGGAATGCATGTACCATACAATAATGGGAATGGAGGCACTGCATAAGTTCTCAGACCTTAGAATTAGATTGTAAACAGCTGCTATCACTTCTTCTTCCATAGTAATTTTCACCCAATGCTTGCTTTTTATCACTACAATAACCAAATTCCAGCTTTGCTGATACAACATTACAGGAAGAGATGTAGAGTGATCTAATGTTGAAACTATGCACTATCTCTAACTAATGGTTTGTGCAGTGTAACAAGCATGTCAAGTATCTCAGAAATTTGCAGTCTCCCCCAGGTAGCCTCATGAGTTCACTGTGGCCACTGGAGCATCTTTCACAAAGCTTTAGAACTATGAGTTTAAGGAATGAGACATGAAGAAGTGTATGTTGAAAGAGTATAGATGGCATTTATAAGTTTAATAAAAACAAGAAATTTAGAAGATATTAAAAATATCACCAAAGATATCATTCAGAAGCTAAGGGGAGAAGTCATGATTGTAGCTAACTTTCAAGCAAGGGGAATCAACCAAAGACGGGGAACTTCTACTACACTATAGTCTCTTAAAAACAAAATACAAAAGGACCAAAAAGTGGAACAGAGTTTCAAATTCTTCAGGAAACCTGACTTACTGAACCCACTGAGACTGGGAAAACCTTTGAACCTATTGCCCTGAGATAACATTGAACTATGAACCAAAAGTATCCCCTAATGTCATTTTTAAACAATTTAACTCAATTAATAATGTCTGCCTTGAATACTGAGCTCTTCTAAAGAGTTATCTATAAAAGATCAATTTGACAAAAGGTACACTAAACCACATGTAAAACATTTGGGGGAAATACGGCCTACATTAATAACAGTGAAACAACACAGACAGAGATGGCAAGAATGGTGGGTGACACAATAAGAATATAACCAATGTCACCGAACTGTACATGTAGAAATTGTTTAATGAGTGTATGTTTTGTTGTGTACATTTTCACCAACAAATAATGAGAAATAAAAATATGCTCAAAAAGCCATTTCTTCAAAGTTGGTACAATTTCACCTTTATCTGGAATAAACCTCATCCACAATTAACACATTTAAATGTATTGTCAACATGAATGATAAACATTTTCATAAGACAACAGTTCATATGAAAGCATCAAGAATCCACTTTTTGTACATACATCCAAATCCCAGTCCATTCATTCAGACTCACAGTAACCCTTTAGGACAGAGTAGAACAGCCCCGTAGGGTTTTAAAGAAGCAGCTGGTGGATTCAAACTGCTCATCTTTTGGTTAGCAGTTCAAGTCTTTGTCACTGTGCCAAAAGGGCTTCAAACTGCCACACAGGATACAATAAAATAAATTATTTAACTTTATGCATAAATGTTGATGAACAACAGAAATATTTCACTGACCATGTTCTGAATAGCTTAGCAAACAGGTTTCCCGTTTACAGATGTCCTGTTTTTCTCAGATGATCTTTGCTATTTCAAAAACCATGCACCCAAGGCCCTTGCAACTTTGAAGTCAAACTACTGGTAGAAAGCAAGCACTTTGCCATGGGAGCCAGACTGATCTAAACCTAATTAAATTTTCCTCTTCTTCAGCACTGAGCATACAGTGGTCCACTCTAAGCATGGATATGGAAGAGTATTTTTTTTCATCACTACTTCTGAGCAGTGTCAATTTCCTTAAGCAATTTTCCCTAGTCTCAGGACATGACTCAGTTAAAAAAATTGCAGGAGAATGTTTTAAGGGAACGTCAAGGCCAAGTGGCATAATTAGTCTTTTGCTAACAGAGTCTTCTGAACTCCATATTGGTGAGGGGTGTCTGGGGTCTTAAAAGCTAGCAAGTTGCCATCTGAGGTGCACCAAATGGTCCCAATCCATTTGGACAGATGACAACCAATAACAACAAACACACGGGGAAAAAAAGAGCCCTAGAGACAGAAGGACCCACATGAGTGGGAGACTGTATCAGCATGAGATCAGAAGAACCAAATGGTGCCTGGCCACCACCAAAGGCCAAGGAGGACGCAATGTAAAGTCCCTCAGGCAACACAAGAAAAAGAGGTGTGCAGCCCAAGAACTCTAGTAAAAGACCAGAACTGATGGTCCAAAGGCCTGAAGGGTCCCCTCAGAACACGGCCCCCAGACATTCTGCTGGCCCTGATGAGAAACCAGTACTGAAGTCAGCTCTTCAGACAAGAACGGACTGGACTTGGGGACACAATGTGACCATATGGTGTATGTACTTTATGCTTTTATACATTTATAGGAGGCTGTCCTACTGATTTGTTTCTAGATGAGAGAGAAGAGGGTGGGGAGGAGGGGACACATGCTCCTAAAGTGGATAGCAGAAGTATACAGTGTAAAGGAGGAATGTGCTGTCACTGGGAGAGGAGAGCAGATGGAGCTGCAGACAGGGGTGCATGCAGAATTGATTTGGATTGTATACTTCCACTTAATCACAACAACAACAGCAAAAAGATAAAAAAAAAAAAAAAACAACTGCTGGTGAGCCCTGCAATTCTCTTTGCGCTCAACAACGCTGGCAAAGCAAAGCTGGTAAATCAGGATGAACCATGTCAGGAAAAATCCAGTTTGATGAAAACTTCTCCCTATATTTCTAAAATCTAAACAAATCATAAAACTCCTATTAAATATTGCTTATTCTGCAGTATGAAGGTCTGTTTGAGAAACAGTGTTAAGCCAGCAAAGAATAGAACACAGCAACCTTGTTTGTTGTGATTTCTGTAAAGAAAAACAACTGCAGGCTGCAAGTTAATCACTAACTAATAATGCATTGCATTTGAAGAGTAATTTGTTAATTAATATTATTGGTCTGGACATAGTATATTTGATTAGCAGATTGTAATTTTGTAAATTGGTCAGGTCAAAGCCCTAAAAACAAAGGATTTAGATTCCTACCTAAGAAATTTTAAGCTAGGAGTGACAGAAAAGCAATACAAAAATTGCTTTTAGGACAGCAAGCATACACTTGTAAACGCAGAAAATGGAAAAGACTTCTTAATACTATCTGACATCTTACCAATTCATTCATGTGAATTTTTAATATTTATTTGATTAAAAATAACAACAAAGAAAAGCAAACCCTAATCTATCTCATAGCAACCTTTCGTGTTACAGAGCTGATCCATTCCACTGGACTTCTGTGGCTGTAATCTTCAAGGACGCAGATCACCAGGTCTTTCTCCAGTGGCGTCACTAAGTGGGTTCCAACCACCAATAAACAGTCAACCTAAAACAGAGCAATACCATCGTCTGCAATTGGGGAATAGACCAGCAAGGGACCACTCACGGTCAACTGCCCTTTCAATCTCTGAGACGCTTTTTTTTTCACAATGAAGAGAAAGGAAAACTTGATCTGTAAATGTGACCAATCAAAAAAGAAAAGTGAATAGTGTGAGAACGACTTAATTTAAAATAATGGGAAAACTGCATGGAAGACAGTTTACATATTAATTTTCATTTAAAAACTGGGGCAGGGAGTGACCTCTTGTTTACATTAAATGTATTAGATTGCAGAAGAATAAACTCAGAAGGATGTTAACAGTACATTGCTTTTTAAAACTGAAAATAAATGTTCGGTAAAATTGTCATTTCTGCTTCTGAGAATCTCTTTGCTGAACCGGCGAAGGGTGGCGTCGGTGGAGTCGCTCAGGGCACGTTCGAGAGGGCAATGAGCCCCGTGCTGCCGTGTACCGTTTTTCCCCCAGTGCAGAGGCAGAAGCTGTGGCCTGTGTGCGGGGCAGCGAGCCCTGGCAGAGGGCGGGAGGCGAGGGACCGAACGAACACCTGAGGTCCCGGCTCTCCGCGGCAGCTCCCGTGCCCCGCACGCGGATAGCGGTTCCGGGGACAGCGGCGGGGGCGGGGACAGCGGCGGGGGCGGGGACAGCGCCCGGGGACATCGTCGGCCGCGAGGGGCGGGGCGGCCCCGAGTCGCGGGCGGATGACGCGTCCAGGTCGGCGGGGGAGCAGCCACTTCCTGAAGCCGCCGGCCGGGGCCGCTGGCTGCACTCATCCTGGGAGCCGGGAGCTCGCGGCTGCCGCCATGTCCCACCAGACCGGCATCCAAGGTAACGACGCCCAGCGCAGCCCAGGGGGAAAGGGCTCCCGGAGGGCCCAGCAGAGCCAGGCGGGCTGCGGGATAGGCTGGGCCCGAGTCGGGCTTGGGGCGCGGGGAGGCGGTCCCGCGGGGCCAGCCGGGCCTCTGCGCGGCTCCTCGCTCCGGTTCCCCGGCTCTCCCGGCCTGAGTCCCTCCCGCCTGGCCCGGCCCGGCCGCTGCCACGTTGCAGCGTGACCCGAAATTCAGAGGAATGGAAGCAACTGGTTTCTGTGGCGGCCGAGGTGAAGGGGCGTGCCCTCACCGCCCCGACATTAGCCCACCTTTGACCCTGTTCGTCAGGTAGGGAATGGCGGGATCAGTGAAGGCTGCTTTTGCTGTCGAGTTGGGAGAGTTCATTTCACGATCTAAAAGACATTTTTAAATACTTGGATAATAAAAAGAACGATTCCAGAATCTCGTTCACATCAGAAGGGGTACTTCCTAAACTCTTAAACAACCTCTTCCTATAAAATATGCACACAAATTATGTTTTGAGAAACCCTGAGAACGGATATGTTTCAGTTTTTTTCCTCAAGATACTTTCCAGAGTAGCTAAGTCAGATTTACGTGACAGCATTTAATCATGCGTGCGGGCAGTTGAAAGTGCAATTATATCTGACCTCCATTATTTGCTGGTTCGAAAATGGGCAATCCAGGAAAGCTAACCTCATCAAAATCAAAGTACCATGTGGTTACTACAGATCCCTTAATGAGTTCCAGTGTAAACCCAACCCTCTTTACCTACCCCAAATGAACATATAATTCTGTTTTTAAAGGATCTTGACATCACCGTACACAGCAAAAGTCTAAACCTAGAAGCATTTTATTAGTCCGTGTTAATTTTGACTTTCATATTTGTAGTTATTGACTTCCATGCTTGAACCTTGTAGTAGGCACTACTTAAATAATACAGTGTGGCTCTTGTCAAATTACATGGCACAAGAAGGAAATTAGAAGGAAATTGAACCTTTAGTAGGAGCACAAGGATTAGGTTATTAAATATGTAGTTGCTCAGTGTGCTTACTCCAACTTTTTGAGAAATACTAGTTGGGGAAATACAAGCAGAAGTGTAGGATTGCATGTTAGCTACTTTATCTTTAATCTAGAGAATGCCTTGTGTTTACTGTTGTTTTTAATGGGAGAATGTAGATAATGAAGTAATAAAGGAAATGTGTATCCTAAGTTTGTAGCTGGCCTAAAGAATGAAAGCAACTTACTAATATTTTCAAACAAGCAGTTTTTCAAAACTGACACTTGTCCACTGATGAGTTACTCGTGTTGTTTCTGCTGTGGAATTACCCAGTTAAAGCAGATTGGAATTAATACATACTGTTAAAATATATTAAAGTGTTTATATTTCTTAGCTGTGTGCAGTGTAACTAATGTTATGCCTTTTAAGTCTTGTCATTTCAGTTACTGGTAATGAATTTTCTGCACGCTCCGGATTTTTGCTTTGTATTGTGATTTATTCCTTTCTCATATAAAAGTAACAAAGGAAAGTTAGTGCATATGTATTAAAAAAGAAAAAAAAGATTTACTTTTCTTTATCTTTTCCCACAGCTAGTGAAGATGTTAAAGATATCTTTGCCAGAGCAAGAAATGGAAAATACAGACTTCTGAAAATATCTATTGAAAATGGTTAGTTAAATGTTTTATAATATTACTTGTCCCTGAAGTATTGGGTCATGTTTTTTAGTTTCTAAATCTTTGTCAGTGTTTGAACTATTAATTAAAGTGGAGCAAGTTCAAAGCCTGCTGTTTGTAAACTTATCAGCCTTTAAAGAAACTTGGATCCTGCCTACTTTATGCAAGTCCCCAAGGGCCCTTGCTTTCCTTCTGAATTCTGTGGCAGACTGTCAGGAATACAGAAAGATGTTGTTTTCCAGTGTGACGTATTCCTCTTTTCCTTTTGTGTCTCAGTTTCTGCACCACAGTCCATTTCTGGTGTCAGTACTTCCATAGGTGAAATGGGAATCAGTAACCAGGCGAATATCCAAGGAAAAAAGTTCCTTAATTCTTAATTAGTAAAGTTAGTTTTAAAGTAGAAAGAAAAATTTTCAAACTTCTGTTGTCTACCTGATTGTAACCTATGCTATAGAAATGTTGTTTAGAGAAAGTTCTAATGTTGTGGTAAAATATAGATTCATCCTTTTAAAATAGTTCTATAAACAGTGAAACTGGTTGGAATGGAGAATCTTTTAATACTAAGAAATTCAGGGGGATTTGAATTTGAGTAGTTATTATTATATCTACTTGATCACAAATGAGTATGTTAAAAGTGTCCATTGGCCTAATTTAGTTAACTACCTTAAAATATTTTGCTTTAGAAAAAATTACTTTTTCTTTTATAAAGCCAAGCCAAGTGCCGTCGAGTCAGATCTGACTCATGGCGACCCCAGGGGCCAGGGTAGAACTGACCCCCAGAGTATTCAAGGAGCGCCTGGTGGATTTGAAGGTAAATCTAATTAGGTGTCCATTTTTTTCTTACATTAAAAATACCAGGAACAGTTTGTAAAGGACGGAGCGTGAATGCCATGCATTAAAAAAATGTAATTATCATACAGAAACTTAAAGAAAAATGCTAAATGAGCTCTAGTTTCTATTTCCTATTTTTATCCCTTTTTTTGCTAACATCTTGAAGGAAGGAAAACACTATTTCCTAAATTATTACTTATGTTTTTGCTTTAGTTTTCTTTTTTGGAAAACTTTTAAAATAAGGAAACTACAAAGAACAGATAATACCTGTGGCCCCTTACTAAATTAGTAATTGCTAGCATTTTATTGGAAGTCCTGGTGGTGTTGTGGTTTAAGTGCTACCTCTGCTAACCAAAAGGTCGGCAGTTCAAATCCATCAGCTGCTCCTTGAAAACTCCAGGGGACAGTTCTATCCTGATCTCTAGGGTTGCCATGAGTCAGACCAGACTCAAAGGCAATGGGGTGGAAGTCAAAGCATTTTATTATTTGTTTCAAGACTTTTTTTAATTTAATGTTTTTCTGAAATTGATCAATTCCACTTCCTGACCTCTTTTCACTGAGGCAGTTAGAAATTTTTATGTTATTGTTATTTTGGTTTTAACATGTCTCTAAATGGCATAATGCTGTTTTGAGTGTTCTAAGTGTACGTTAATTGTGTGATGCAATCTTATTGTGCATCTTTCCTTTTTATCTAAATGTTACTTTTGCAATTAGTTTTGATATATGGATTGTTTATTGATATATGAGTCGGATCCGACTTGACGGCACTTGGCACTTGGCTTTATTGATATATGAAGCATGAATAGAATTTTAGCATATGACTATACCATATATTATTTATACATTACCTTATTGATGAAGATTTAGGCTAGTTCCAGTTTTCACTGTTATTATTCAGTGCTGTACATATGTGCAACAGATTCTTGATGCGGAAAAATCAATTATACCAAATTACTCTTCAGAGTGACTATCAGTTTGTGCTTCTACATGAATTTTTATCTGAAGCATTATGGCCACATGTGAGGTGAACCTGTTTTTGTTTAATATTTCTTACTGTCCAGGTCAATATTAATTTCAGAAGTTGTACTTTTGAGTGGTAGTACATCTTGTAAATATCTTTGTGATAATTTAGAGTGTAGACGTCTTGAAAAATAGAAATATAATCATTTGGCCATCTACCTCAACTGTTAAGATCATTTTTATATGTTCCTTTCAGGTGTTTATAACATTATAAACATGCTATTCATAAAATTTTCATACCTATTTTTAATATTTTATGAGTATTTTCTGTGTTGCCACTTTTTCCTTTCAATTCTTTGATAGGAATAATAATAATTAGCAAGTAACTATTAAAGCTCTATACAGCATACTGTAATTTAGGATTTCAAACCATTCATCTGTTCTTTTAAAACTTATTCTTCACAGAGCAACTTGTGATTGGATCATGTAGTAAACCTTCAGATTCGTGGGATAAGGATTATGATTTCTTTGTTCTACCCCTGCTGGAGGAAAAGCAACCATGCTATATATTATTCAGGTTAGATTCTCAGAATGCCCAGGGATATGAATGGATATTCATTGCATGGTCTCCAGATCATTCTCATGTAAGTAAATTTTTGTAATTCATTACTAGAATCTTTTTCTTATAAAATATTTGTAGGCCAAAAGAAGATGAAGAAATCATAGTATTTTCCCATGAAAAGGAATAATCATGAGAAAAAACCCTTGGGTTGATAATGTGGAGTCAGGAGTAATATGCTAGAATTTGGAAGTCTTCCCCTTGAAATCAAAATAATTATTGATTTTAAATTTAAAATCCTCTTGCAATTTTAAAATTATGTAAAGAAGTTGAACTGTATGAAGAATAACTTGGCATCAGGATTGAAGGAAGGCTCATTGGCAACCTGCATTATGCAGATGAGACAATCTTACTTGCTCAAATTGAAGAGGGCTTGAAGCACTTACTGATGAAGATCAAAGACTACAGCCTTTAGTATGGATGACACCTCAACATAAAGAAAACAATACTCCTCACACTTGGACCAATAAGCAACATCGTCATAAATGGAGAAAAGATTGAAGCTGTCAAAGATTTCATTTTAACTTGCACCCACAGTCTGATCATGGAAGCAGCAGTCAGAAGATCAAGAGACACATTGCATTGGGCACATCTGCAGAAGACCTTTCAAGTGTTAAAAAGCAATGATGTCACCATGAAGATGAAGCTGTGCCTGATCTAAGCCATGGTGTTCATAAATGCATGTGAAAGCTGGACGGTGAGTTAGTAAGACAAGAATCGATGCCTTTGAATTATGTTGTTGGCAAAGAATATTGATTATACTATGTATGGCCAAAAGAACAAACAAATCTGTCTTGGAAGAAGTACAGCCAGAAGGCTTCTTAGAAGCAAGGATGATCTCACATACTTTGGACATGGTATCAGGAGGAATCAGTTTCTAGAGAAGGACATCATATTTGGTAAAGTGGAGAGTCAGTCTTCTTTTTCACTGAAAAAGAAGAAGACCTGCAGTGTGATGGATTGATACAGTGGCTTTAACAACAGGCTCAAGCATAAAAACAAGTGTGAAGATGGCTCAAGACTGGATAGTATTTTGTTCTGTCATACATAGGGTCGCTAAAAGTCAAAAATGACTGCATGGCACCTGGTAGCACCATGGGTCTTTCAAAAGAAGTTAAATACTTTACTCTGAAATTACTAATTGTAATAATTCTGAGAGATAATTGTACATCATGTTGAATATTGTCAATAAAAAAAAAAAAAACCTACTCCCATCAAGTTGGGTCCAACTCTTAGCAACCCTAGAGGTCAGAGTGGAACTGCCCCATAGAGTTTCTAGTGAGCACCTAGCGGATTTGCACTGCCAACTTTTTGGTTAGCAGATACAGCACTTAACCTACTGTGCCACCAGGGTTTCTAATATTATTAATATTCAGTATATATTCAGGTAATGAGCAGGCCATTCAGGTATTTCTTTAGAAAGGTTGGTTAGTGGATTGACTAAATAGAACAAAAGATCACACTGATATATGAATATTGCCTATTATTTTCAAGATTAATTTGTGTTTCTTGTAGAAAAACATTATTTTTTAAAAATTGTCTTACCGAAAAGATCATCCTGTTCTCTTTAATTCCTCACATCCTGTCTGAAAGAAAGTTTCATTTGCCTATATAGGAGGATTATGAAATTGTTTCTGTTGGTTGGTGGTCATCTTTAGTTGTTCTTTGTAGATGCTAGTAGACTTTTTAATAATGGTGTAACATTTGTTTTCATCTTTTTATACCTCATAGAATGGTGTGTGCAGTTGGTACACCAAGAGTATTTCATAACCAAATGACTTACTCAGTATTATCTAGATTTGCTTTGAGTAAAATACCAGTATCAAGGTTACTGCATTTTAGTGACCTTTTAAAGTGTTTTTTTTAATTCTTGAGCTCATTTTATACTTTCAAAATGAGGAATTTTTTAAAAATTAGAATTTCCTCTTTTTTGAAAAATGTAACTTACACTATAAATTGAAATCTAACTTAATAACCATTGATGTAACTACTTAATGCTTCTTTTATGATTATTTGTACACACATTTTAGCGTATTAGTGAGGTTAGCTTTTCAGTCTATTTTTATGTCCTTGAAGATTCTAATGAAGTCAAAAAGTACATTCTTCTGTCATTTTTATTTTTATATGTATAAACTAAATAAACTTTCACAACTATATAGGTTCGTCAAAAAATGTTATATGCAGCAACAAGAGCAACTCTGAAAAAGGAGTTTGGAGGTGGCCATATTAAAGATGAAGTATTTGGGACGGTAAAGGTATGAAACTTACGTATTGATTCAGATTCTGTATGTTATAATTAAAGTAGTTGAATTCCTAGGTAATGAGTAAGTAAGAAATAATGAATTCAGATTAATCTGTAGGCATAAGATAAAATTATAATATGATATGCAACTTTACTAGTTAATATATAACTGAATTAGTTTGTCTTTGACATAAGTGATGTTGAAACATTACACTTGTTTTTAAAATATGTTGGCATATCTTTTGTTAACACAAAGTTCATAAACTGAAAACTGAAATACACCTAAAAAATAAAAATTAAAAAACTACCACCTTCAAGTCAATTTCTATTCATAACTAACCAAGAAGACAGAGCAGAACCATGTTGTAGGGTTTCCAACAAGTAACTGGTAGATTTGAACTGCTGCTCTTTGGGTTAGCAGTGGAGCCCTTAACATATGCGTCAGAGATCATCTAGTTCAGCTCTTTCATCTAATTCAGAATTTTCGTTTAAAGGATGAGGAGATACAAAAGTGAGAGTCTGCTTGAGAGAAACAGTAATTTGTGGATACCTTGAACATTTATACCCATGTTTTAGAAACTACTTAAGCTGAAACAAATTTTGATAAAATTGTTGGGGTAATTAGTCAATTAAGATAAATTAGCTAAATTAAGATAATTCTTTCTCACAACATTTACATGATAAATATGTATTTGTACATACAAGCATAAAATTAAGAAAATTGAGATATATTTTTTGAGCATTCACTGTCTTTTTTGGACCTTTTATTCTGATAAGAAAGTAAATGAGCTTAGTGAGTAGAGCACAAGACTTGATAGAGAAATATTACTTGTTCACCATTAATTGTGAGATTGACTCATTTCTATAAGGTTTGGTCTTCCAGTGTACAAAGTGATACATAGTGTACAGGTGACACATAGGCCTGTTTGAAGTATTTGTTTTTCAAAAGCACCAGCTATTTGTTGGACACCCGACAAGGTAGTTCTACTCTGTCTTCAAGGTTAGTTATGAATAGGAATTGACTTGATGGTGGCAGTTTTTTTTTGTTTGCTTTTGTTTTTTTAGGTATATTCCAGTGTTTAAAGTTTATGAGCTGTGTGTTAACAAAAGATATGCCAACATATTTTAAAAATACATTGTGCAGGTGATACATAGACCTGTTCAAAGTATTTATTTTTCTTTGAATATAAGACCTAGAATAATTATGAGTAATTTTAGGAAAAGTTACATAAGTCATTATAGTGTAGAATTCAGAATATAAATTTGTTGATTATTAGATAATTATAGGACAAGCTTTCCCAGCAGGTTAATTTTAGACTTGAAGCATCGCCAGATTCATTGTGTAACTGATGCCCCACCACCAAAACAGCAACAAAGATTTAGTCATTATAAAACCTTAGGAAACAAAGAGTAGATACTTCTCATAAAAGTAAGAAAAGATAGTAAAATTCTTAAGTCAAAATACACTCACTGAGATTTTACTTCTAAACAATAATCGATACCAGTCCATTTCTGTACTTACAGGAAGATGTATCACTACATGGATATAAAAAATATTTGCTATCACAGTCTTCCCCTGCTCCGTTGACTGCAGCTGAGGAAGAATTACGACAGATTAAAATTAATGAGGTAAATTACAGTTTTGAAACACTTGGAAGATTTTAAGGTGTTTGAAAATGCTATTAATTGATGTTGATAGGTAAACCAGAGAGTAAAGGAGAGAACTTAAGTTTGTTCTGTTTAGTTTAGAAACAAGACATAAGTTTAGTGTGTTTTCAGGGTAAAAAAGTTAAAATGAGTATTAAACTTCTTATCAATTTCATAACCTCTGCCCTTCATATTGTGCATTTCAGTGTAAGAATAGTAAATCTTCTTTTGGAAGTACAGTTGTTTTTAACTTTGTACGCTGAATAAATGGGAAAACTGTGTTAACCCATTTGATGTAAAGAGTGTTATATCTGATAAGGACTGAGGCACTTTGTTACATCAGAGACAAGTAATGACAAAGAGTAAGTACAAATGCTGTAAGATGTTGCGGATTTGTAGAAAGTCTACAAATTAGCTTCAGTGAACACTACATGGATGCAAATACATGTGCATGCCATCCAGTCAAGTGCCGTCGAGTCGGATCCGACTCATGTGCATACATACATATAAAATAATTACTTGAGCACTTGTTTATATATCAGAATCCATTTCAGACATACTTTGGTTTATCGTATTTTCAGTTATCTAATTATGAGTCAGAATAGCTCCTGTATTTCTACTGAGAATTTAAAGAAAATAACAAGTAGCAGAAATCCCTAATAAAGGAAATCAATCTGGAAAATGAGTGAAAAATTTTTAATATTAACCTGGTAGCAATGATCTGTCATTTTAACTCTAATTATTTGAGTAGAATTTTTTGTGGATTTTTTTTTTTTTTACAAACTTCATAGTTTGTTTTATTCTTTGCAATCAGAACCCAGAGGATCATATTGGGGTATGCATTTGCATATATTCTGTGATGTTTCATTATCCAATACCATTGATGCTGTAGAATCTCCATTCATTTTTTTTCTTTTTTTTTAGTTGAAATTTCTATTTGACTTTCTGTTGCAACACTGCAAATGGGACCCTATTCTAGTAGTTATTTATCAAATACATACTTACCTTAAAGTTGTGCATTGAAAGCTTTTTTATCCTTCCCTGTTCCAGTACATGTGTACCTATGTTCTTAGTAAAGAAAGTTCTGTGTCTGGAACTTCTGCAGTAGTATAACTTGTTGAGTTGTACTGTGTCTTTGTATACTGTTTTTATTACTTTCAATTCAATGCATGGTGTTTGTGTTGCATTTTATGTCCAAGAGAATAAAGTAAAGATTTATCAATATTGTATGTATATCACACTGTTCATAATTTATCAAGTACAGTTTTTTAATTAATAGCATAGTCTGTGATAACACTTTAAAGAGCTTATGTGTCTCCTTGAAATTTTCCCAAACCAAAACATAAGCTAACAAAACCCCAACACCCCACTACTCCTGCACATTCATTTAAACCTTCACTTCAGACATTGTCATGAAGATGTGTCCTACACTCTGCATGTTGACAAAGTTCTGGCCGGACCGTGAACAATGTGAAACAGAATTTGTTTTGTAAGTTCATATTGTTCTAAGTGTCTTTAATTATGTATAGGTTGGGCACTTGTTAAAAGACATTTACTTTGTAGATATTGGATTTTCTTATTATGTTTGCCACATGATACTGCTGAATGTTAAAACCTTGTGAGTAAATTAAATATCTTACCATATTTAGGTACAAACTGATGTGAGTGTGGACACTAAGCATCAAACACTACAAGGAGTAGCATTTCCTATTTCTCGAGAAGCTTTTCAAGCTTTAGAAAAACTGAGTAACCGGCAGCTCAACTATGTGCAGTTGGTAAGAGACATGAGTAAAGATGATGGTGAAAAATCTGTTCTTAGTGTGTGGCTTGTGTAAGGTTTATTTTAACGAATTTTGAATTTTTTTTTCCTTAAATTACAAAAGAAGTCTATATTCTTTGTGAAAAATAATACAGAGCTGATCTCCTAGTTTATTATATATTTTTTAAATGAATTCTGTACCTGTTTAAATGAATGTTTTATTTCTTTTGACAGGAAATAGATATAAAAAATGAAATTATAATTTTGGCAGACACTACAAATACAGAACTAAAAGATTTGCCAAAGAGGATTCCCAAGGATTCAGCACGTTACCATTTCTTTCTGTATAAACATTCCCATGAAGGAGACTACTTGGAGTCCATAGGTATATGATACATTGTTTTTAACATGCTACTTCCAGGTTGCTTATTGATATTTCAGCACTGTGTCTTTACTGATACCTTCCCCAGTGGGCTGAAGTTTTATGAGACTTAATACTTGCTTTGATTGCTGTGTTGCTAATTTTAGTATTTTAATTTACAGTTTTTATTTATTCAATGCCTGGGTACACTTGCAGTATAAGAGAACGGATGCTGTATTCTAGCTGCAAGAGTCCTCTGCTGGAAATTGTAGAAAGACAACTACAAATGGATGTAATTAGAAAGGTATGCCTATTTTAAAAATTTCAATTTTTGCTACATTTTCCTTGTCTTTTTCTCCTTATAGCTTGTGATATATTGTGATTTACAAAGGAAAAAAAAAATGAACTTCTCTTGTTCCAGTCATAAACTCTTGAGATCTCTGTTACTCTAGGTAGCTGCCTCAAAGTTGATCTCCTTATTGATATAGTAGCTACATGTGGTTACTTAAACGTGAATTAATTGAAATTAAATGAGACTTAAAAATCCAGTTCCTTAATTGCAGTAACCACGTTTCAAGTTCTTGTTAGCCACGTGTGGCTAGTGGCTACTATCTTGAACAGTATCTCTTACGGAACATTTCCTTCATTGTGGAAGGTTGGTTCTGTTGGATGGTGCTGCTAGAGTGGCATATGTGTTTTTGTTTTTGGACTCTTGTGTTAATAAGGACCACAGTCTTCATTTATAACACTTGTGAATCCCAGAATGGTTAGGAATCTTATTAGTTGTTGGGAAGGGAGAGAAAGGGCATAAACATTTGAATTTTGGAAGCTAAGCTACCAACTTTCATAACTTAAATTTTGTTAAATACAGATGAGACATGGGGAAAGATAAGACTTATTCTTGAGCCCTTTGACACTTATAAAACTGTCAGTGTTTGAAGTACTTGATGCTTTAAGCTTTGAGTGTTCCTGAGAACCAGCATGACATAGCAGTGGCCGACTGATCTTTTCTAACAAAGGGCCAAATAGTAAATATTTGGGGCTTGCCAGATCATATGTGGTCTCTGTTACGTAGTCTTTGTTTTTATTTTTATTTTATAACTCTTAAAAAACAAAAGATATTCTTAGCTTAGGCTGAATTTGGCCTGTCAATCCTAGTTTGTTGACCCCTGTTAACGGAGTGATTTGAAGTGATGAAGAGGCCACAGATAATGTTGCTTGAATATATAGCTGAATGCAAAAATGACATGGTAGGGGCATCTGACTTTTCTGCCTTGGAAAGGAGGAGAGAGAGTCACCGTCAGTATCAGCCCAAGGGTGACTGCTGTGAGATAGAGGTCAAACATACCTGCACCCTTGGGATTTTTTACCAGTTCTGTTACCAGCCATCCCTCCCACAGCACTCTGTTTTTCTGGACTGGGTCTGATAGTTTGTTGCAGTGGTTACGTAACTCACAGACCCTACTCATCATTATTAAGGAAGGAAGTTACAATTTAGGATGAGAACAACTCCGGATACAGTGTTTCAGTCAGGACAGCTGTTTCTCAGCCATGCCCAAAGGCAGCTCTTTCTGTGACCCTCAGGCCCTCGGCCCCTGCCCTGTTTGGGCAGTGTCACAAAGTTCTTGAACTCCACCAATAAGTACCCAGAGGCACCCATCTGCCATTACGTAAGCCTCCTGCCTCGAGGCACTCAGCGCTCTCCCTCTGTAGGTTGGTGTACCCCTGGAGCCACCTTGCTGTGTTGTCCGGGAAGTCCACTGCACTGTCCCACACTGGTCTCAGCTCAGGGACCCCAGGTTCAACGGACGAGTTTCACTCCTAGCTCTTGGTGGTAGTGAGGCCCCTCTTTCCACGACAAAGATAGCTCACTTTAAGCCTAGCAGGAAAACAAAACTGACCAGTCCACTCATCAGGGCTCTGTGTGCCTTCTTTGCATGGCTGCACAACAGCAAAGGTTTTAGGCACCTGACTTGCATTGTTAGCAAGCTGTTCAATTCCCTTGGTGGACTATAAGCACCTTATTTGTGTAGTACTACCCAGTCATTTGGTGGGAATTACAAGACTGGTGAGAAAGGCCACATGAAAGCAATCGGTCACACCACACCTACTGAATAACTTGAGAATATAGTGACAGCTTTACTTTTAAGCATTATTTAAATTGAAGCAGTAAGAGAAAACTAAATAGGAAGCAGCTGTGGCTTCAAAAAAAAAGAGGGAAAGAAACTTACACATTATGCTGACTTGCTCTTGCTGGAGTGGGTATTTTGTATTTATGAGCATACATACTCATTTCACACCTCAAAACTGAATTGCTTACATAAGGTTTTGAATGTTGTGTGTGCTTTTTTATGCTGCATTACACTGTTCATCTTGTCTTTTACAGATTGAGATAGATAATGGGGATGAATTGACTGCAGACTTCCTTTATGAAGAAGTACACCCCAAGCAGCACGCACATAAGCAGAGTTTTGCAAAACCGAAAGGTCCTGCAGGAAAAAGAGGAATTCGAAGACTAATTAGGGGTCCAGCTGAAAGTGAAGCCACTACTGACTAAAATGATTATATTAAATATTGCTAGTTTTTTTTTAAAGTACAGCTTTTAGTACAGGAGAACTGAAATCATTCCATGTTGATACATAGTACAGAAAAAATTGTAATTTTTAAAAGGCAGCACTTTTCACTTCTGTGTGTTTTTAAAATTAATGTTATAGAAGACTCATGATTTCTATTTTGAGTTAAAGCTACAAAAGGATTCAACATAATACGTATAATTCTGGTACACTTTTCATAGCGTGATGAGTCCACAGTTTCACATACTTCTTAAAATTTTATAGTTGGGCTAATTTCAGAAAGTATAATATCTCAAAGTAGAAATTTCTTTTTATTTTTTTTCAAGAGACACACCTTAAGATACTCTTCTACTTAAATGAGTATGTTAAGGACCAGGTTGGATTGTTTTCTAAGATGAAAATTTGGTATGTCTAGGAGAAGGTGGAAAGTTGTTTATTGCAAGGAATGATGCCAACTGTCAGACTGTGCTATCATGTCTGCAACTTTAGAAACAGTGCTTTATTGCAGCAGTGTTTTCTCTTTGGCTTTTGGTTTTTAATGGCATTGAAATTTCAAAATAACAGCTCATTCTGAAACCTTAAGGGTACCAGATATTTTCTGCTGGATATCTGATAACATTGAAAGAAATGTTTAAATGGCTTTAGTAAATTATTTTTCTAGTTCATTAAAAAAGTTTCCATCTTAAAAGTAAGTCATTTCAAGTACTATGAGACCAAATTATTTGTTTGTATTGAATTTTAAATATTCAAAAGCAAACAAAACTAGTCAAAAATGTTGGGAAAAGTTGTAAATATTTAAGATTGGGTTTTTTCCTCCAGAATGACTTTTTTTATTGGCACATTGTATTCTTTTTTCACTTTTGTGATTTTTGAATAAACCAAAATCATATTTATCAGCTGAAAACAGAAAAATTTAGCATAAGAATTTTGTTTCAATTTATGTCTTATTTCAAAACACAACTCTTTGCTAAAGCTGTGCATTTCTGGTTATAATTTAGAGACATTTTGAGCCTCATTTTTCTTTTATACTTGAAATAGAGGGAGCTAGAACACTTCGTCATGTTTGACCTGTTGGACCTGCTGCAAGAGCCAGAGCTTGGAGTGGCTGTTTTCTGAATGAACTGAGGGAAGCTAGAATTTGAAATTTTTTGATCTAAACTTGATGCTGCATAAAACAGTTATCAGGCATGCACATTTCACATGAAGCACTCTTATTACCCAAGGTAATATATGCACCTTTTGAAATCCAATGTGTGTTCAGATAAGGAAAGTATATTAGAATTAAGGGTTGACAGATTTTTTTTTAAGTAGATTAAGAGTATTTGTGTGGGGTTTTGTTTGTTTACAAATGATCAGACTATAATTGACAGCAATGTTGTACTTGTTTACTAAATATGTACTTCCAGCTGTTCCATGGGTGCACAAGTCACAGAGTACTGCATTGAGAACCTGGGAGCTGGGTTGCAGACTATGGCTGCAACTGTTGTTTTCAGTCAGACAGTTATGGTATAAAATAATCCAGTAGTGAATGTTATTCTGCACCATCCAAGTGCAATTTTACTCTTCAATTCCACTACACTACATGAAAGTAAATGGACATTCCAGAATATAGATGTGATTATATAATCTTAAACTAATTATTATTAAACCAATGATTGCTGAAAATCAGTGATGCATTTGTTTTAGGTATAACCCATCTGTTTACAGTATCCTCAATAAATTTATATAGTAATGAAGAATTACATGCCTTCTGTGTACATTTTATAAGTGCATTTTATATCACAATAAAATTTTTTTCTCTTTAAGTTTTGTATGTTCTAAGCTGGTTTTCGACTAACTTTTTTTTTTAATGTTTCCATAATTCTTCATAATTCAGTATGAAATGCTAGGTTAAAAATCTCATTCATGTATTAAATCCAAAAAAGGTTTTAGGAAGTTTATACTTGTATGTGTGTGTGTGCTGTTATGTTGGAAACCTGAGCCAAGAATAGTTGGATGACAGAGTTCTTGATTTAGATGAGTGCTCTTCCGCTGCTGTAGCAATAATAGAAATGTAATGTTACACAGTTCACGCAATGACAGAAGTACTACAGTATGACAGGAGCAATCAGCTTGGCTTTATATTCCTAAGAGGCATTTGTCCAGCAAATAATGATGGTGTACCTCCACTTTGCAATTCAGCTACCAAATGGACCCCTTCTATTAGGGCTTTATTATAGAAGGAATTTTTGGTAGCAGTTTTACAAATGATACAATACCTTTAAAAGAGTCGATTTTAAAAGCTGAAGAATGTTATGCTAAAAATGTAAGTAATCTGAAAACCCTGGTGGCATAGTGGGTAAGTGCTATGGCTACTAACCAAAGGATTGGTGGGAGTTTGGAGATGGGGGAGGGTGTGGATTGAGGTATTCATAGTTAGAATGAAAATAACCTAGGGTTAATATTGTAAACAATTTGGTATCTTGTCACGTACCTTTACATACACAAGGACTGCCAATTAAGTTTGTGAACTCATCCTAGAAAAAGTGCTGCATACCTCATTGCTGTATATCAATCACTGCAGTCACATTTGAAGTTCACCCCCTTGGGAAACTATGAACCAACACCAGCACCTAGTCAACCATTCAAAGCAATTTCAGAACACTTTCTGGAATAGCCATCAGAGTTGTCATGTTACTCTTGGTGTCCGGAATGTCATCAAAATGTCTTTCAGTATTTCCTTTCTCTTTGTGTAAAGACAAAAGTGCATTGGGGGCCAGATCAGGTAGGTAAGTAGGATGTTCCGTTACAGTTACTTGTTTACTGGTTAAAAATTCCCTTGGAGACAACTGTTAAGTTCACAAACTTGCCACTGTGCCCAATGGCCATCCCAGAAAGAGTTCCAAAATTGCTCTGAAGCATGGACTAGGTGCTGGTAGTGTTTGCATAGCTTTCCAAGGGGAGTACTTGGAAGGTGAGTGTAGTCATATGCAGCCATGATGTATGTAGCACTCAGAAAAATTAAGTTTCTGTGCTTGGTTGTCAGACCTCATACATCGTTAAGGATGGACGAGGTTTGAAAAACAATAGCCAGTAAGCTAAGTTGTTAAGGGCAAAAGTTAACTTCTAGGATTAACCAAAGCTGAAGCTCTGGTAAACGCCATATGTTATGGCCAGAGATCCTCAGGATCCTGAGGTGACTAACCCCAAAACCAAATGCACTGCCCATCGAGTCTACTCCGACTCATAGCGACCCTATAGGTCAGAGTAGAACTGCCTCATAGAGTTTCAGGGAGCACCTGGCAGATTTGAGCTGACCTTTTGGTTAGCAGATGTATAGCACTTAAGCACTATGCCGCCAGGGTTTCCAAAAGCACTATGATGTGAAATAGATTGTCAGACTGGATTACAAAAAAACCCTATATGCTATTTACGGGACAGAGTTGTAAGGCATGAAGTGATACATAAACACGAACCAAAAGAAATTTGGTTATTATTAGTCAAGTAGACTTTAAGTCTGAAACATTAAAAGAGGTAAAGATAGATACTCTGTAGTGGCGAAAGTTCAGTTCAAGAAGCTATGACTAGTAGGAAGATAAAAAGCAGTAAGGGTGTAAAATATTTGAACGGTACAACTAGTTTGGCCTAATGAATATGCATATAGAAGTATAGAAAACACTGTTTTCAGGCACAGAGAGAACATGAAAAATTGAGTATACACTGGGCCACAAAACAATCACAGGATGTGGTCTCCAACCATAGTGCCACCAAGACAGAAATGAATAAAAAGATTACTAGAAAGTTCTGTATATTTGGAAGTAAAAAAGCATACCTCTAAACGACATAAGAAGTCACAATGGAGACAAGAAAGTACTTTGAACTCAGTAATATATATAAAAAAATTTATATCAAAACCAGAACACAGCCAAAGTCATGCTTAGAGAAACATAAAAACCTTGTATTTACATATTAGAAAGTAAAGCCACAAATTAATGAGCTAGGAATTCATCTCAAGAAATTAGAAGAAAATAGAGACACAAAGGAATAATTAAGAAAATAAAAGATCAAAGAAGTATAGAAACTGATGAAAAATAAGAGTTTAAACATAAGATAAAACCAAAACCAAACTTAATGCCATTAAGCTGAATCCAGCTCAGTGATTGTTCAGGACAGAGAAGAACTGATTTCAAAGGAGTGGCTGGTTGATGGATTCCAACCGAAGAAATTTTTTAAGTTAGTAGCTAAATGCCTAACCATTGTACCACCAGGGCCAAGCAGTGCTTTGGATATGTTGATGAGACAGAGAAACAGGAAGGGACAGACTTACAGGCAGCGAAGGAGGAGGAGTGGAGTGAGAGAGGGAAAACAGATGTTGGGTAAAGAAAAAGGGGACATCATTAAGTTCCATGCATCACAAAAAAATATGTATTATAAACAATTTGACACAACAAATGGAAATTTGTATGAAATGCACACTTTCTTAGGAAAAAAACTGACCAAAAAAATACTTAGGAATCTAAAATATGCTATAATTGTTAAAGAAATGGAACCTGCTATTAAAAACTTTACCACAAAGATAATTCGCAGCCTAGGCAGCACGCTGGGGAATTTTACTAAAGAAATAATAAGACCACTTTTACACATACTATTCCAAACCAAAAAAAAAACATCAAACCTGTTGCTGTTGTGTGGAGTCCAACTCATAGTGAACCTATAGGACAGAGTAGAACTGCCACACTTTCCGGGGAGCACTTGGCGGATTCAAACTACTGACCTTTGGGTATTAGCCATAGATCTTAACCACTACGCCACCAGGGTTTTCCCATACTATTCCAGAAAACAGAAAAAGGGGTAATACTTCTCATCATAGCATCATTTTATGAAGCCAGCGTAACTTGACAACAAATCAGACAAGGCTTTAACATGAAGTAAAATTACAGGACCAGCTCTCTCATGGACACAGATTCAAAAATCTTAAATACCATCATTGGAACCAAGTGGAATATTAAAAGACAGTATGACACAGCCCAGCTGAATATTTTTTACCATACAAGTCAGGCTGGTTCACCATTAAAGAATCTATCAATGTGTTTCCACATAAACAAAATAAAGGAGATTGAATTGTGTCTCCCCAAAAATGTTTGTAGCAATTTGGCTAAGCCATGATCCTTGATATTGTGTGATGTTCCTATATGTTGTAAACCCTGCCTGCGTGAAGTTTATGAGGGAGGGTAGGCGGTAGCTGCATTGCTGGAGTAGGACTCCATGTATAAGATTATACTGTGCTTTGAGACAATCTCCTGGGATATGCAGGAAAGGAAAGCAAGCAAAGAGTTAGGTACCTCATACCACCAAGAAGCAGTGCCTGGAGAAGAGTACATTCTTTAGAAAGGACCCAGGGTCCTGTGTCTCAGAAGCTCCCAGTCCAGGGGAAGATTGATGACTAGGACCTTCCTCCAGAGCCAGCAGAGAAAGACTTCCTCCTCTAGAGCTGATGCTCTGAATTTGGACTTGTAACCTACTGACTACAACTGACAGAACAAAGGAGAAAAGTCTCATGATTATTTCAATAAGTGAAGAAAAACTGGAAAAGGGTCAACGTTCCTTTATGGTTAAAAATAACTAGGAAAATATCTGTCACTTAACCTGGAACACTCAGCAACTCATGAGTGTGAGTCAGAACCAACTCAAGAACAACTAGTTTGGTTTTCCACCTGGAATACAGTATTTTTTTCTCTTAGGATTGTGGTAGAAACATAGTGGTGAAGTCTTATTCTTAGCTCACTGTGGACCCCAAACCCATTGCCCATTGCCATTCCCACTCACAGCAAGCATATATGACAGAGCAGAACTGTACCATAGAGTTTCCAAGGAGCACCTAGTGGACTTGAACTGCCAACCTTTGGGTTAGCAGCTGTAGCACTTACTGACTATGCTACCAGGGTTTCAACATCCTATCACAAAGCACGATTTAGGTTATGTTTATTTTTTTTCTAAGTTACAGTACATTCTAGTCGTTTTTCTCTGAGGTTACACACTTGTTGCCTTTGTTTGAGCTATGGTGTTGTCAAAGCTGCTTACCCAGGGCAATCTACACAATACAGTTCTAATGTTTCTGTAACACTTAACACTAACTGATATTATTTATTTGTGTATTATCGAGGCAGGCAGCCTCAGAGCCCAACCCTTCTAACCTGTTCTAGCTTATCCTCCTTCACCAAACAGAGTATGCTACATTTTCCTCTGAAACTGTCCTTGATAAAATAACCACAAAATGAGCCATAGATGAAGAGAGGACAGGAGGTTGTTAAGAGGATATGACATGTATAGAACAGAAAGGAGGAGTGTACTGTCCACTGGGCAAGGAGAGCAGTAGGAGCTGCACATAGACGGGCATGCAAATTTAAACTAGATTGTACACTTAATCACAAAAAATAAAAATGAGCCATAGATAGCCTCAATCCACCTCAAGGTAGAGACTTAACATGCTTAACAACAACAGAAAAAATGTAACTCTTCCTCCATCCAAGGAAATCAAATTCTTGTGTCTTAGACATCTAGTCCTGCCATATACCACAAGTGGATGGGTTTAAAACAGAAATTTCAGCTATACTTTTACAAATGAAAACAATAGATTTCCCATTCTGCCAAGAAACAGTTTGTACCTTAATACATAAATGTTGCTGTATTTATATTATTAGGAAATCTGAGGTTTTACATAATGTAGTTGCTGCTGAGGCATATAAACATTTACTGATGCTGTTTATACATAAAGAAATACCTCATGAGATGGTTCCTTGTTCAAAGCATCATAGGTACATTGGTTCTTTCAGACAACTGGCCTAGTCTTGTTAGTATTTTTATTCTACTTCCTAGTTCACAGTGTGGTGCCTGGGCTCTTAAAAACCTGATGGTGTTCAATTACCATTTATTGAACATTTTTTAATCAAAGATTCTACAGTAAGATCACAGTCCAAAAGAAGGAATCATGAGAGATATATATAATTCTTCTAAAATCTAAATTTCTGACTTTCATAAGAATGAGGTAACCCATGTAGGCTACTGCCTTTGGATATGCTTTAAAACTACAAGCTTTAGGAAAAACATGGTTCCTGAAGCCACTTTGAGTCAAATAAACTGGTTTGGTCATTGTACTCTGAGCATTCTGTTTTGTAAATATATGGAGAAATGAAGTAAAATTTATTATGTACAGATTTTTATACCCCTCTATTATATCCCAGGCCTAAAAGTCAAGTACAAATTTAAAGAACCAAATGAAAAATGTTATAAAGTTTTCTTATTAAAATCAGAAGACCTCTTTTGTAGCCAGAGACCTGAAAAGAATTGATCTGTCTTTCTCACTAGACTTACTAAATCCTTAAAAAAAAAAAAAAGTACTAATTCTGAGAGTAGAGAAGGAAAGCCATTATAGCATTCATTTTATATCCCAGTCCACATCAGATATAAGACAAAAATTATGAAAGCTTGAGGCAGAACCTCAGACCCCACTCTCCTGATTGGTAGAGAAAAACTTTAAGGTGTTTAATAACACAGATGTGGCAGCAGAAGAAAAAAGATGGGAAAAAAAGTCAAGTTGCTGTCTGTAACTCTCTGAGGCCCACATTGTAGTAACCCAGTTGGCTCCTGGAGATCAGAATTTGGATCAACCCACTGGCCAGTGAGTACTGACCCTGATCAATGTAGCTACTGTAGAAAATGAAGCCACTAAAAGAATACTCTAAAACAAAATGTCCAATTGACTTCTCCGAAGGCCTAGGTGTACAAACTCTCCTAGGAGAATGACGAGTCTCTCAGAGCAATTTTGGAACTCTTTCTGGAATGGCCATTACATATGGTGGCACAGTGGCAAGTTTGTAAACTTAATTGTACAGTTGTGTGTGAGGGAGTTTTTAGTCAGTAAACAACCAACTGTATTGGAACACTCTTCCTACTGACCTGATCTGGCCCCCAATGACTTTTTTCCTTACCTGAAGATAAAAGAAATAATTAAAGGAAGACATTCTGATGGCCATTCCAAGAAGAGTTCCAAAACTGCTCTGAAGGGTGGACTAGGTGCTGGTGTTGGTGTATAGCTTTCCAAGGGGAGTACTATAAAGGTGATCTGACTCAATAGCACTTGGCTAATGATATTCAGCAATGAGGTTCATATGTAGCACTTTTTCTAGGATGAGTTCATGAACTTAATTGGCAGTTCCCATATATGAGAATTTTGGGATGATACTATACCAGAGAAAGCTATACTATTATAAACCAGAATAATATCACTGAAACTGAAACATCACCTACAAGCTGATTACTTTAACACAAGCCCCCACTTAGGAAATTATCATGGATTGAATTGTGTCCTCCAAAAAATATGTATAGAAATTTGGTTAGGTAGGGATTACCAGTATTGTGTGCTATCCATTTTGTGATTTCCCTATGCTGTATGATAAAGAGGACTAGGGTGGGACTGTTAATTCCTTCTTAAGGTCACCTCCCTGCTCCACTCTAAAGGGAGTTTCCCTGGAGTGTGTCTTGCACCACCTTTTATACTTTCATCACATGAGAGATAAAAGGAGTGAAGCAAGCATAGAATTGGGAACCTCACACAATCAAGAAAGCAGCACCAGGAGTAGAGCACATCCTTCAGACCTGATATTCCTCTGTGCCAAGGTGCACCCTGATCAAAAACTGATGTAACACAAGGACTTTCTCCCAGAGCTAACAGAGGGAAAGGCTTCCTTGGAGCAGACATCTTGAATTTGGACTTGCAGTCTACTGGACTGTGTAAGAATAAACAGTTCTCTTTTAAAGCCATTCACTTTGTCATATTGCTGTTAGAGCAGCACCAGATGACTAAAACACAAACATTATTATCCTTTTTGCATGTACAGCTATTTGAAAGGCGAGAGACAATGGAGGAGAGAGAAAGGCAGAGAAGGAAAAAAAGAGTCAGAGAAGAAAGGAAAGAGGTAGAATAGCAAGAGAAGGAAAAAACAGGGTGAAAAGAAGAAAGAATAAGAAAGGGAAAGAATGTAAAGACCGAAATCAAACCACTGCCATTTAGTCAATTCTGATTCATAGCAGCCCTATAGGACAGACTAGAACTACCCTATAGAGTTTTCAAGGAGTGCCTAGTGGATCCAAATTGCCAATCTTTTGGCTAGCAGCCACAGCACTTAACTACTGTACCACCAGGTTTTCCAGAAGGTAAAGGGGAAGTAGAAAAAGAGAGAAGACGAAAGTCCAGATAACTCTAGACCACATCATCCTGGGTTTTTTTAAATAAACTTATATGTGAGTGAGTAAATGTAAACATATTAATTTATTCTTTATTAAATCAAGTTTTAGGACCCTATACATAACTGACTCTCTGCCACCCTCTGAAAGTTTAGTCCTATCCACACAGAAGAAGAGACCTCCACCCATGTTCCTGTAATCAATTATGAGTACGAAATCTCTCAGGGGAGAGTTCAGGTAGACAGAATAGTCTATGGGAAAATGTACAAAACTCCCTTAAAAAATACACTCTACATAATCATCGCATCTGAAGTAAGGTTAAAGAAAATTAAGATTTGTATTTTCTAGTTTACAACATTTCCAAGTAAAATTAACGATGTTTATTCCATGGGTCTGAACCAACACTTCATAATGGTAATTCCTGTCCCTTACAGATCCTTAGCACCATCAGCATGAGATTTCTACTCTGATAGGTGAACCTACATCCCTGTTCAGAATGAAGCAGACAGAAGAAGAAACCTCCACCCATGTTCCTGTAATCAATTATGAATACAAAATCTCTCAGGGGAGAGTTCAGGTAGACAGAATAGTCTACAGGAAAATGTACAAAACTCCCTTAAAAAATACAGTACTTCTTTTGAGTCAACAGTAAGGAGTAAGACAGGGAGCCTGGGGCACTCTGTAACTAACATGACCAAAACTACCAACAAACAATAAGAGATAAAAAGATCTAAGATTAACTACACCCTGGGACACTGAGATAAGTCCCTGTCACGGGTTGAATTGTGTCCCCCTGTTAGGGTCCGCGATTTTCAAGATGCGACACTGTTACTTTAAAGGTTAAATTTTATTAAAAAATATGCCCAATAGGAAAAATGCTGGTGCACCAGGGACGCACCCCAAGCTACACAGAGCAGGGGGCGACGAGGAGTTTCCTCAGCACCCAGTATTTAAGTCGTGAGATTGCAAAGTAGGGAGGGTGAACTGACCTTTACATTGATTGGTTAACTCCTATTAGTTGTAAAATGTGGTCAAGGTCTAGGGGTCACTTGCAGGCTGTCACTTGCAAGGTTACCCCCAGGCTTGTCTTGTGACAGTGTTTTGTAAGACAAAGGTAAGATTATTCTATGGTATTTTCTTCTATTAAGTTGTTTCCTGGGGCTTTCTTCAATACCTCCAGTTTTTACCGGGCCCTTCCTCATTTCAACACCCCCAGAAATATGTGTGGCATGTGGCTGGGATATGATTCCCAGTATCTTGGGACTGTCCCGCATTCTGTGGTTTCGCTAAACTGTATGTTAAAGATTAGGGTGGGGCTGTAAATTCCTACATAGGATTACTTCTCTGCTCTGTTGTAGGGGGAGTTTCCCTGGAGTATGGCTTGCCCCACCCTTAGTGCTTTCAGCCTGCAAGAGATAAAAGGAAAGAGAAACAAGGAGAATTGGGAACCTTGCACCATCAAGAAATCTGCACCAGGAGAAGAACGTGTCCTTCAGACCTGAGGTTCCTGAGCCAAGACGCCCCCTGGACAAATACTGGTGCAATACCGGACTTTCCTCCAGAGCCAACAAGGGGGAAAGCCTTTCTCTGGAGCAGACACCCTGAATATGGACTTGCAAGCTACTGGACTATGTAAGAATAAACCTTTCTTCGTTAAAGCCATCCACTCTGTGGTATTTCTGTTAGAGCGGCACTAGCTGACTAAAACAGTCCCCAAACAATTTTGTAAACTTCTTTAAAGTTGTTTTTCAGAAAGAACCAGATGAAACCAACTCTTAAGACATGTGCATAAAGTCCCACTTCAACCGCTCTGTGTCCTTCAACAGGGGCACTACAGAGCTACTTAAACGTAACACAGCATTGAATCTCATACTCCTTTAATACCAGAATTAAGTGGACCAAAGAAATGTTTTCCTGGCTGCCTTAAAGATTATGGAGAATTATTAAGGATGGGTCGATATTCTTATCAATAATAATACTAATTATAGGGATAGGATATAGCTCAATCAAGTATATACTTAACTGCTATACTAAAAAATTTCAACAATTAGGAAATGAAACAGAGATGGCTATACTTGATGCAAACATACAAAAGACCAAAATAATTGATTTCACAGTAAGCTAATCTCAGATATATCACAAGATTAACAGTGGTGATTGATAGGGTTAATAGCTGTAGAAAAATCCTTAGTTTCTTTCTTAATACTTAAACTCCCCTCCCTCAAGGAACAATGACACACCCAAAGAAAAATCATAGTTATTAACCTCTCTTCTGACCAGCACCCATAAAGAATTTAAAGATTGTTTTTCTCAGGTTCTAAAGCTATCCTTGGTGGCTGACCAGACACAGTGATGCCAATTTGCAGCTCACTATCCAGACAAGTTTGGTTCCTGCCTATTCCATCTGGTGAGGTCTATGTGTAGAGTCACCATTTGTGACAATGAAGAAGCCATTAGCCTTGCAAAATTCTATCATGTGATCTCCAGTATTATTTCTATCACCAAGGCTGTATCTTTCAGCTACCGATCCTTCTTTATTTCCAAATTTTGCTTTCCAGTCACCAGTAATTATCAATGCATCCTGACTGCATGTTCAATTTCAGACCACAGATGCTAATAAAATTCTTCAATCTATTCATCTTTGGCCTTAGCGGTTGGTATGTAAATTTGAATAATAGTCATATTAACTGGCCCTCCTTGTAAGCATATGGACATTATCCTATTGCTGGCAGCATTGTACTTCAGGATAGATCTTGAAAAGTTCTTTCTGACAACGAATACAACACCATTCCTTTTCAAGTTTTCATTCCCGGCATAGCAGACCATATGCTTTTCGGATTCAAAACGGCCAACACTGGTCCATTTCAGCTCACTGATGCCTAGGATATCCAAGTTTATGTGTTCCATTTCATTTTTGATGATTTCCAATTTCCCTAGATTCATACTTCATACGTTCCGTGTTCTGGTTATTAATGTTTACAGCTGTTTCTTCTCTTTTTGAGTCATGCCACATCAACAAACGAAGATCCCCAAAGCTTTTCTCCATCCCCATCACTGAAGTTGGCTCTACTTTGAGGAGGCAGCTTTTCTGCAGTCATCTTCTGAGTGCCTTTCAAACTGGGGGGCTCATTTTCTGGCACTATATCTGACAATGTTCTGCTGCTATTCATAACATTTTCATTGGCTAATTCTTTTCAGAAGTAGACTGCCAGGTCTTTTTTCCTAGTCTGTCACAGTCTGGAAGCTCAGCTGAAACTAGTCTACCATGGTTGACCCTGCTGATACCCAAATACCAGTGGCATAGCTTCAAGCATCAGAGCAACAAGCAAGGCTCCACTGAGACACAGGTGGGGGCTGCTCACTCTATCTTTACACTGGTTTTACCAGATGGAATACACAGAAACCAAATTGACTACATCTGTAGAAAAAGATGATGGAAAGGCTCCTTATCAACAGTGGCTGAGGAGACACACAAGACCAGGTGCTGACTGCAACACAGATCATCAATTGCTCCTATGCAAGTTCAAACTGAAACTAAATAAAATCAGATCAAGTCCATGAGAGCGGAAGTATGACTTGAGTACATCCCACCTGAGTTTACAGACCATCTCCAGAACAGATTTGATGTGTTGACCACTAATGACTGAAGACCAGACAAACTGTGGCATGAAATCAAAGATATCCACGAAGAGAGCAAGAAGTCATTAAAAAGACAAGAAAGAAATATAAGCCCAAATTGGATGTCAGAAGAGACTCTGAAACTTGCTCTTGAATATCAAGCAGGTAGAGGAATGATGAAGTGAAAGAACTGAAGATTTCAAAGGCCAGTTTAAGAAGGCAAAATAAAGTATTATAATGACATGTGTGATGAGCTAGAAGTGGAAAACCAAAAGGGAAGAACACATTCTGCATTTCTCAAGCTGAAAAAAACTGAAGGAAAACTTCAAGCCTTGAGTTACAATAGTGAAAAATTCTGCAGGGAAAATATTAAATGACTCACAGAGCATCAAAATGAGATGGAATACACATGGTCAATATCAGAAAGAACTGGTTGATGTTCAGCCTTTTGAAGAGGTAGCATATGATCAAAGGTAGCACATGAAGGAAGAAGTCAAAGCTGCATTGAAAGCACTGGCAAACAAGAAGTCTCCAGGAATTGATAGAGTATGAATTGTCATATTGCAACAAACAGATGCAGCACTGAAGTGCTCACTTGTCTGTGTCTAGAAATTTGGAGGATAGCTACCTGGCCAACTGACTGGAAGGGGATCATATTACGTCCACTCCAAAGAAAGGTGATCCAACTGAATGTAGACATTACCAAATAACATCGTTAACACTATATGCAAGTAAAACGTTGCTCAAGATCATTCACAAGTGACTGCTACAGCATCTTGACAAAGAACTGCCAGAAATTGAAGCTAGATTCAGAAGTGGACATGGAACCAGGGATACTGCTGATGTCAGACAGACCTTGGCTGAAAGCAGAGAAAGATGTTTACCTGTGTTTCATTGACTATGTGAAGGCATTCGACTGTGTGGATCATAAAAAATTATGTCTAATGTTTCATAAAATGAGAATTCGAGAACACTTAATTGTGTCCTTAAAGATTCTGTACATGGATCAAGAAGTAGTCATACTAACAGAACAAGGTGACAGTGCACGGTTTGAAGTCAGGAAAGGTGTGCATCAGGACTGTATCCTTTTACCATACCTTTTCTATCTGTATGCTGAGCAAATGATCTGAGAAGTTGGATGATATGAAGAATGAGGCATCAGAATTGGAGGATGACTTATTAACAACCTGCATTATGCAGATGACACCACCTAACTGACAAAGATCAAAGACCACAGTCTTCTGTATCAATTGCATCTCAACATCAAGAAAATAAAAATCCTCACAACTGGATGGTAAGCAACATCATCATAAACTGAGAAAGGATCGAGGTTGTCAAGGATTTCATTTTACTTGGGTCCACCATCAACACTCATGGAAGTAGCAGTCAAGAAATCAAAAGACACATTGCACTGGGAAAATCTGCTGCAAAGAATCTCTTTAAGGTACTGAAATATAAAAATGTCACCTTGAAGACTAAAGTGCACCTGACCCAAGCTATGTTATTTTCAACATGCATGTGAAAGCTGGACAATGAACAAGGAAGACAGATGAATTGATATCTTTGAATTGTGGTGTTGTAGAAAAACGTTGAATATAATATGGACTGCCAAAAGAACAGATCTGTTCTGGAATAAGTACAACCAGAGTGCTCCTTGGAAGCAAAGATGTCAAGAGTGTGTTTTACACACTTTGGACATGTTGTCAGGAAGGATCAGTCGCTGGAGAAGGCCATCATGTTTGGTGGAGTGGAGGGTCAGTGAAAAAGAGGAAGACCCTCAATGAGATAGACTGACACAGTGGCTGCAACTATTGGTTTAAGCATAAAAGTGATTGTGGACACGGTGCAAGACTGGGCAGTATTTTGTTCTGTTGTATATAAGGGTGCTATGAATCAGAATTGACTCAACAGCACCTGACAACAACATCCAGGTAAATCTACCAGGTACTCCTTGGAAACTCTATGGAGCAGTTCTACTCTGTCCTATAGGGTTGCTAAGAGTCAGACTTGACTCAAAAGCAGTGGGTTTGGTTATGGTTTATCCAGATAAATGGTATAGTTCCTAGAGATTGTGGCCATTCTCCAGACATCAAGCTCAAATCATCTGCACACTGACAGCCCTTGCCTATCCCACTCTCTACCCTGAACCCTTCTATAAAACTTGCCAGTCTGAACTGAAACGTTAAGTTGCTTTTTACGGTATTAACCCATCATCTCAGATTGCTGGCAATGTGCATCAGGTGCTCTTATAAGATTAAATCTCTGTGTCTGTGTCTGGTTTTGTGGTGAAAGCACAGCAGGACTCTATGACTGAGTTTTTTCCAGTATCAGAAATGGTGGTTCTCAACTACATTGTCATAACTCATTGGTTTGTCAAGTCAGTTGTTAGAGACATTAAATAAAGCATTAGCTTTTTAAAACCTCTGTCAAAAGTTTTTCTAAAAATCATGCTTAATTTCTATAAGAGTAAACCAATTGCCATTGAGTTGATTCTGACTCATGTGACCCTGTGTGTGGGGAAGCATTCCAAATGAAGTTAAAAACAAAAACAAAAATAGAAACTTCAGTTCTGTGTCAGTATTTGCCCTGAGTGAAACAGTAAATGGGGCCTGTCCATTGCTCCCACACAGCCTCTGCGGAAGTTGTGTTTAGACACAAGCTAAAGGCAACCGCTTTGTCTTTCCCTTCCATAACTCAGTGAATGAGTCACCCAAGCTTAGAGTTCCATGATAGACCAGACATCATGAGGTAAAGGAAGTTAACAGTGTGATTAACAATTGCCTTGCTGTCCTGAAATTATTCAACTGTTTCCTTCAAAAGAAGGTCCAGTCTTGTTCTGAGAGGGAAGTACAGTGAAATCACTTCCTATATGTAGCCTTTTGCCTTGGGTCTTTTAACAAACAGCTTGAGTTCTTTTTTCCTAAACCCTGAGAAATTTCCTTTGCCCTAGTTTTTTATCCCAGAAATTTTGTTACTTTTGTCCAGGTTGATTGACATTTCCTTGGTAAACTGTAAGCTTGCTTTGATATTTTCTACCTGGCACCAGGCTGCAACCTGCCCTGTGACTGGTATGTGCCTTACAGTAAATAGATCAAGTAAATGAGGTGAGTTGTAGCCTGGCCATGCCTCTTAAATTAAAAGTCTGTGGCCCACTAGTAGGGGATTGGGTAGTTCATGGTCTTGGTGGTAGTACCTTTCCTTGAAATCAATGAGACATTTGTAGCTATTAGCAGCCCGCCCCACAGAAGCCTTTTATACAGAAAGAAGCATGAAGAGTAACAGCAGGAAGGCACAGAAGGAAGAAAAGCAGACAGAGAGAGGAGGCAAGGGACCGCTTAAAATAACTGTAACATTACTCAATGGCTGCCACACTGAAGACAGTGAGAGACCCAGAAGGGGTCCAGCAGTGCAGCCATCAATGAGAGACGGCAGGACCAAAATGAGCCTGACTTAAGGGGCTCAAACGGAGGCCTGCAAGATGAAGAGGAGTTGTCCTGTATGAATTTGCCTACATGCTTCTGGATCATCATTCCTGAGTCCACAGCTCAAACTGTGAGTTCTTTGTGGCCATTGCAATGGCTTGTCAAATCCAGGAGGGAAGTAAAGAGTGCTATGGGAAAGGCAGCTGGTGTCTGAATTCGTAAAAAAGCTGGAGAGTGAAGGTATGTCTGACCTCTTCCTCAAAGGGATCAGCCTTGGGCTGATCATTATTTGCATTGTCCTCCTCGAAGTCAGGAAGGCTGATACTACTGATGGTACAATTACTACTTCTACTAGCATTTTTAAAGAAACGCTAGTGGTGCAGTGGTTAAGTGCCACGACTGCTAACCAAAGATCAGCAGTTCCAATCCTCCAGGTGCTCCTTGGAAACTCGATGGGGGTAGTTCTGTGGGGTTGGGTTGCTACGAGTTGGCATTGATTTGACAGCAGTGGGTTTGGTTTGCGTTTATGACTAATGTTTGTAAGTATTAATTCTACTTCATTAAATGGAAATGTCTAGCAAATACTGCGAAATTTTCAAAATCAATAGTGATTTACTCATTTGAAAAAACATATATATATGTATTTTTTTACTGCAAGGTGTGGCTGAAAATTTATTTTTGGTACATGAGAATATCCAATTGTTGCAGAACAGTTCCAGAAAAGACTTTTAAAATATATCATTTTATTGTGTTTCAAATGCAAGTTGACAATCCAAGTAAATTTGTCATACAAAAATTTGCACACACATCACTACGCAACCAGCTACTCTCCCCACCTTGTGATAGCACGCTCCTCCTTTCTGCCCTGTATTTCTCATGTTCATTCAACTGACTCCTGTCTCATTCTGCCCTCTTAACTCACCTCTAGACAGGAGCTGCCCAGTTAGCCTCATGCATCTACCTAAGACAAGATGCACACTCTTCACCAGTATCATTTAATGTCTCATAGCCTAGTCTAATCTTGATTTGAAGAGTTGGCTTTGTGAATCTTTTCAGTTCTGGGCTAACAGAGTCAGAGGACCATGTCTTTAGGGGACCCTCAGTCTGTTGGATCATTAATTCTAGTCTTTTTAATAGGGTTCGAGTTCTGCACTCCATTTTCCTCCTGCTTTGTCAGGGTCTCTTTGCTGTGTTCCCTGTTAGGGTAGTAACTGGTGGTGACGAGGGACCATCTAGTTCTTCTGGTCTGATATAGTCTCTGGATTATGTGGCCCTTTCTGTCTCTTGGGCTCAAAATTGCCCTTATGTCTTCAATGTCTTTCATTCTCCTCTGCTCCAGGTGGATTGGGACCAATTGATACTTCTTAGATGGCTGCTCACTAGCTTTTAAGACCCCAAACATCACTCACCAAAGCAGGATGCAGAAAACTTTCTCAAGAAACTGTTATGCCAATTGACCTAGAATTCTCCTGAAACCATGATCCCTAGACCCGTCTCTTCTATCCTGCCTTCCAAGTATCTAGAAAACTTCTTTCTCCTCCACTATATGTTGTCACTTCTTCACCTATTTCTTATGTACTATCTAATTAATGAATACCCTTCTGTCTCCCTACCCACCCTTGTAACCATCAGACTGTTTTCTCCTGTGTTTAAATCTTAATGGCGTTCACATACAGTATTTGCCCTTTTGCAACTAATTTCACTCAGCATGCCCTCCAGATTCCTCCATGTTATGTCTCCCAAGATTATCATTCTTTATCATTACATAGTATTCCATTGTGAGACTGTACGATAGTTACCCATTCATCTGTTGATGGGCACCTAGGTTAATTCTATCCTCTTGCTGTTGTGACAGTGTGCAATAATATTGGTGTGCATGTATTTATTCATGTGACAGCCCTTATTTCTCTAGGATATATTATAAGAAGTGGGATTGGTGGAATATATGGGATTTCTATTTCTAGCTTTTTCCAACTGAGAAGCTTCACATTTATAAAAGCCATTTTAAAATTCATCAGTACTAACCAGAAACCTCCTGGGCTTCATGATAAAACAACAAACAACTACAAAAGAGTAGGGACTGAGTAAAAAAGTAATTTGGTGAAATTTAGTATACCACAGCTGCCTGGTGTATATAAACTTCATCTCTTGAGGGTGGGCAGAATGTAGGAATATGAAAGGGTACAACAGTAACTGCTGTGGGAATGTCTGTCTTTGTTCTCTATTGCTGCATTAATAAACTGTCACACATCTAGTGACTTTAAACAATTCATTTGTTATCTCACAATTCTTTACATCAGACATCCAGGCACAACTCATCTAGATTCCTTTTTCAGGTCTTATTAAAGCTGAAGTCAAGGTGGGGCTGCAATATCATCAGATCTTCTATGCTTACTCTGGTAATTGGCCAAATTCAGTTCCCCACAGCTGTACAATAATGTCTCTGTTTTTCCTTTCTTGGCTGATAGCTGGGGACAGTCCTCAGCTCCCGGAGTCTATCCTCAGGTTGTAGCCAACATAGTTCTCTCTTCATACGGCAAATTCTTCACTCTGACTTTTTGCAAGGGCTTACCTGATTATGTCAGGCTCACCCAGGGAAATCTATATCCCTTTTGATTATTCTAAGTCAGCTGACTAGAGACCTTAATTAAAAACCCCAAAATCAAACCCACTGACGCTGAGTCAATTCCAACTCACAGCGTCCCTACAGGACAGAGCAGAACTGCCCCCACAAAGTTTCCAAGCAGTGCCTGGAGGATCTGAACCGAAATCCTTTTGTTTAGCAGCCATAGCACTTAACCACTATGCCACCAGGGCTTCCAAGATCTTAATTACATCTGCCAAATTCTGTCACTTTTGCCATACAACAATCTAATTACAGGCCTATCATGAGAGTATCATCAAGGGATATCTGATTTTTGTGGTAAATGAGTACTTAAAATAGCAAACTGTGAATATGATTTCATAAACATGACTATAATAGCCTTACCTTATATAATTGGCTTTATAATCTTTACATTTCATATCACTTTACATTTTACAAAATGTTTGTAATATTCTACACTATTTATTTGATTTTCATGACTACCTGTCAGAGGTCCCAAACCACCAAACCCACTGCCATCAAGTCAATTCTGACTCATAAAAACTCTATAGGGCAGAGTAGAATTGCCCCCATAGGGTTACCAAGGAGCCCCCCGCTGACCTTTTGGTTAGCAGATCCAGCACTTAACCACTAACTACACCACCAGGGTTTCTGTCTGAGAGGCACAGAGGTATTAATTAGCCCAGTGTTACAAACAAAAACAAAAACAAAAACAACCCCCCTCCCCTCCCCAATTAAACAACACTCAAAGCAGCTGAGACTGTCCAAAACTCCAGAGTAAAGCAGTAGTAGAGTTGGGCTTCAGGATCAGGCCAAGGTCTTTTGACTTTATATCCCAGGGTTTTTTCACTAACCCTGTAGTTTTCAAACTGTGTTCAGTTAAATCCTCAAGTTCGAAACAGATGTCTCAGGAATTACTGCTGGAACAGTGGGTAACAGTAAGAGGGTTGGTCTAAGTGTTGATCATTTAGCTACTTTTATCTGTTGCACATGTCTGGTTTGAAAATCACTACACTACAGTCTGCTGCCTCATTAAAAGTAGAGAAGAATGTTTACAAAAATATTTACTGTATAAAAAATAGTTTGTACAGTTTTATGTAAAAAGCCAAGTCTGTTCCAATAAAGTTTCAAGGAGTCATGAAGTCGTCATCTCTTGCAGCAACTGTTGAACCTTTTAAAAACAAAACAAAAAAACAAAAAAGAGAAATGGAGAAAGAGGCATGTTAAATAGAGCTGGTTTGAAATGTACACAGCTAAGAAAAGGCTACTAACACCACCCCTTTCACTGTTCAAGTGAGTGTAAATGTAATACCTTCTTAATGTCTGGCCTCTTAGTTTTCTTTTCATGCAGACACTGACTAGCAACAGAGTACATAGTTTCAACGGAACTGGAATCAATATCATTCATCTTTGTATCAACATAGTCTTCAATTGTCTTTTCTTCATCTTCAATTTCTTCTTTAATATCTATCTTTAAAATGAGTTAAAACATTAAGAGATTTAAATGAAAAATGAGTTAGAATATAAATTTAATATGTAATCTACATAATGATGTGTCCCCACTTGACTATATACCTTTATAGCCTTATTAAGAACTGAAGACATACAAGACCTAAATATATATATATATGTTCATTCATTTATTTTTATCTCTAGATACTTTCATTTGTCTTCTAATTTCTATAGTTATGTTACTGTGCTAATTGCTTTCAAGTTCCCACTAACAGCACTTACTAGGCTTCATGTGTTTTTACTATGTGTTTCCAACGTTAACACTCAGCCTCCCTCTCCCTGTACTCAGAAAACCTCCTCTCCATGGGTACTCTGTTGCATCACAGAGCAAAGAGTAGTGGGAGAAGATAGGCAGAGTCAGAATTGAAAAACAATTAGTAAAGACGAAGGTGCAGGACCAGGATGAAAGCTTGTTTATGTAAGGTAAGTTGCAAACACTCCCCAAACCAAACGGAACCACATGCACTGTTGCGGCACTAATTCTAATGATAGGCCAGAGCAGTACTGTCCTACAGGATTTCCAAAGAATGGCTGGTGGAATCCGCTAACTGCTGAGCTTTTCCTTAGTAGCGATAGCTCTTAACCGCTATGCTACCAGGGCTCCAAAAATCTCCTAAAAGAGGATTAAAAAAAAATTTTAATTAAAAAAACAAAACCAACAAACAAAACAAAAAAAAACTGCTTTAGGTGAGAGTTTACAGCTCCAGTTAATTTCTCATACAAAAATTTATATGCACATTGTTTTGTGACATTAGTTGCAATCCCCACAATGTGATACCACAAGAACTAGATGATACCAGTGACTGCTCTGGTAGGGAATACAAAAGAGTCCCAGGTGCATGGGAGAAAAGCATGGAGCTGACCTCAAATTCACATAAACAGACAACACCTAACAGTCTCCCAGAAAGTAAAAGAGGAATTGAGAGGAATTCTGCGATGGCAGAATCAAGTGACTACAAGGTTCTTCAAAGGATCACTCATTTTTAGCTTACTTGTGTTAACATCTCATTACTTTATAGTCGTGTGCTATTCAAACATTAAGAATGGGTGACAGAGTATAAACCTTCCCTGAAGTTTATGATGTTCACTGTTAGAAGGGGAACTATAAAACTTGTGACTGAGATGGATTCTGTGTTTTTCCGTCTGTCACCCTTACTCAAGTCCAAGTTTTGAGGCTTTTATACATTGTGAAGGAAGAGGGGAGGGAAGTCTCCATGAAAGAATGAAAAGTTTAGGTCACTAGACAGGAAGGCTTTGTTAAAAAGTACAAGCTGCAGGTTTGTGTAACATGTGGCACCATCTTCAGACTTTTTGATACCATTTTTTGCCCCATGCCTTCCTGTATTTTAATCTATATACTTGCTTTGCACATGCCATCCCATTTGCAAAGCTTTATACCTGTACACCAAAGGGCTCAAAAACGGCATATCCAACCCAGGCTTCTCTCCCAACATCAAACAACCAAAGTGACAGGGAATTTTACATCTCTGATGAGGACAGAATTTTACTTTTTCTGTGTCACTGTAAAAATCCAAATATTTTGAAAATAATACCCACAACAGTTTTCATATTATATTCTGTAAGTGTACCTTAAACTAATTATTCCATATACATCATACAAAGCTTTATAATGTATAGGTTCATAACAGAGTCCTATGTGCAACATAACAACATATTAATATTGTACTTATAGCCTTCGTGGTGCAGTAGTTAAGTGCTTGACTGCTAACAGAAAGGTCAATGGTTTAAGCCTACAAGCCACTCCGAGGGAGAAAGCCGTGGCAGTCTGCTTCCATGAAGATTTACAGCCTTGGAAACCCTATGTGGCAGCTCTATTTCGTCCTATAGGGTCACATGGGCATTTTGTAATTCTATAGTTTTATTAAAAGTCCCTTTAAGTTTTTCAAGTTTACTATACAGACAAAAAGGGCACAGTGCATTCAGTTAATGTACTGCATTTAACTGGCAGCACTCGCGGGTCGTACAAACGGTTCACACAGTTGGACGCAAGCCAAAGGGTTGGTGGTTTAAGTCCATCCAGAGGCACCTCAGATGAAAGGCCTGGCAATCTACTTCCAAACAAATCAGCTACTGAAAACCCTGCCAAGTGCAGTTCTACTCTCACATACACAAGGTCGCTATTATTTTGAATCAAGTTTTAAGTCACTTTTTAAAATAGAACTGTCAATAGATATTTAATCAAAGAAATTAGGTAGTTTTATATAATGTTATAAATATTCCAAAATTGAAAAAGACACACAACTTCTACTAGCAATTCCATTCTTATACAAACTTGCGTGAAAGCCATGTCATTTCTCCTCTGTGAGCTGAAAATGCTATTAGTAACCATACCAAAAGTAACATAAAAATCAACTGGAGAAAAGCTCAGAAGTCATGTACGTTCATTTTAAAGAACACAGAGCATACAAGCGACTTTTCAAGCATCACAAATATCCCATGGTAGAAGTGAGATTAGAAATAGCTCATGTTCTTTCTCTGTGTCACCACATAATTGCTAGTGGATAGACAGCCAAGAGAAAATGCTATTTCTAGATGTTATACTTACCCATATAGACTACAAATTCAAAGAAAAAAGACTGGAAAAATAAATCTGTAAATTACCAATAACTGGGGTTCTCTGTGTTCATCCACAGCTGGAAGTCCAGTTATTATTTCTAGTAAAACCTATGAATACAAAAGAAAGCAAAACAAAAAACTTTAACCCTCAGGACAACACACAGAAACAAAAGGAAATATGGACATTGATAATGAAATGCGATAAATCATTTCTGTACAAAGTGTCATATCTTTAAAACTTACTGAAGTACAAAGAACATGAGCTGTGGGTATTTCTCACCACCCTTCTCTCACAGCGTGGTGGCTGAGAGCTCAGCTGCTGACTTAACCAAAAGGTTAGCTGTGTAAGTCTACCAGCTGCCTCTTGTGAATGCTACAAGACAGTTCTACTCTGTCCTACATTGACTTGATGGCAGTAAGTACAGTATAACGTGTCTCTGTCACCAACATCTTGCGTCCCACCTGTCCTCACAAGCACCTCTTTATTTGGCAATTTACTAATCTGTTGTTGTTGGGTGCTGTGAAGTCAGTTCTAACTCATCGCGACCCTGTGCACAACAGAACACAACACTGCTTGGTCCTGCTCCATGCTTAAGCCCATTGTTGCAACCACAGTGTCAATCCATCTTGCTGAGGGTCTTCTTTTTCCCTGACCCTCTACCAGTCTCCAGTGATGGATCTCTCCTGACAACATGTCTAAAGTGACATGCAGCAGCCTCAGCATCCTTGGTTCTAAGGAGTACTCTGGCTGCACTGCTTCCAGAACAGACCTGTTTGTTCTTTTGGCAGACCATAGCACATTCTTCTCCAATACCACAATTCAAAGGTGTCAGTTCTGTCTTCTTTATTCATTGTCCAGCTTTTGAATGTGTGCGACGCGATGGAAAATACTAAGGCTTGGGTCAGGCATACCTTTGTCTTCAAGGTGATAGCTTTACTTTTCAACACTTTAAAGGGGTCTTTTGCAGCAGATTTTCCCAGTGCAATGTGTCTTTTGCTTTCTTGACTGCTGCTTCCACGGGTGTTGATTGTGGATCCAAGTAAAATGAAATCCTTGACACTTTCAACCTTTTTTCTATTTAATCATGATGCTACTTATTGGTCCAGTTGTGAGTGTTTTTGTTTTCTTGAAGTTGAGGTACAATCCATACCAAAGGTTCTGGTCTTGGATCTTCATCAGTAAGTGCCTCAAGTTTTCTTCACTTTCAGTAAGATTGTGTCATCTAGTTAATGAGCCTTCGTCTAATCCTGATGCCTCGTTCTTCTTCATATAGTTTAGATTCTCAGACTATTTGCTTAGCACGTTGATTGAATAATTATGGTGAAAGGATACAACTGATATACATCTTTCCTGACTGTAAACTATGCAATGTCCTCTTGTTCTGTTTGAACGATTGCCTCTTGATCCATGTACAGATTCCGCATAAGCACAACTAAGTGTTGCTGAATTCTTTCTCTGCAGTGTTATCCATAGCTTGTTATCATCCACGCAGTCTAATGCCTTTGCATAGTTAATAAAACACAGATAAACATCTTTCTGGTATTTTCTGCTTTCAGCCGAGATCCATTTGATATCAGCAGTGATACCATGGTCCACTTCCTCTTCAGAATCCAGTCTCATTTTCTGGTAGTTCTTTGTCAATATACTTCTGAAGCCACTTTTGAATGAGCTTTAGCAAAAATTTACTTGTGTGTGATATTAATGATATTGTTAGATTATTTCAGTATTTGGTTTGAACACCTTTCTTGGTAATGGGCATAAATATTGATCTCTTCTAGTCAATGGGCCAGGAAGACAAGTGAGCACTTCCAGTGCTGCATCTGTTTGTTGAAACATCTCAATTAACAGTCCATCAATTCCTGGAGGCTTGTTTTTTGACAATGCCTTCAATGCAGCTTCAAATTCTTCCTTCAGTGCCATCAGTTCTTGATCATATGCTACCTTTTGAAATGGCTGGACACAGACCAATTCTTTTCGGTATGGTATTCCTACCATCTTCGTTTAATGATTCCAGAGTTGTTTCCTATTTTCCGTATAGAATCCCTTCACTACTGCAACTCCGAGCTTGCATTTTTTAACTCAGTTCTTTCAGCCTGAAAAAGGCAGAGCGTATTTTTCCCTTCTGGTTTTCTATTTCTAGCTCTTTATATGTGTCATTATCATAATACTTTCCTTTGTCTTCTCGAGCTGCCCTTGAAGTCTTTAGTTCTTTTACTTCCTCATTTCTCCCCTTTGTTTAGCTGCTTGATGTTCAAGAGCAAATTTCAGAGTCTCTTCTGACATCCAGTTTGGTCTTATCTCTTTTTTGTGTTTTTAATGACTTCTTGCTTTCTTCACGTATGATGTGTTTGATGTCATTACACTACTCATCTTGTGTTTCAATGCATAAAACCTATTCTCGTGATGGTCTCTAAATTCACATGGAATATACTCAGGCTCATACCTTGGCTCTCATGGACTTTTTGTAATTTTCTTCAGTTTCAATTTGAGCTTGGCTATAAGCAATTGATGGTCTGTGCTGCAATCACACCCCAGTCCTTTTTCTGCCTTGCAGGGGATACTTCACATGAATAATATTCTTCCTAAGAATATTGTTTTATAATTGAATATACAGGTTTCAATGGAGCTTCCAGATTAAGATGAACCAAGAATCTGCCAATGAAAATTTTATGGCTCGCAATGGTCCAATGTACAAGTGATAACGGACGGGGGTACTGGATCAGGCAGCATCTTGTTTTGTTTTGCACAGGGGTCACCAGGAGTAGGGGAGACTCAATGGCAGTTAATGACAACAGTAAGACTATGGGTGTACTGTATCTCTAGGTCTTACTTCACAGTGCCACTGGAAATACAAGTTAATAGAACAGACTGGTAACCACTGTGTCTCTTTAAGAAAACATTTCATTTTTAAAATGTGAGACTGAAGAAGTGCATACTGTATGACATGATTTATTTTATGTACTTATTTAAACTTCATACTAATTAATAAGAAAGAAAATAATTTCTTGCAGTACTTTTAGAAACCAATTCAAATATTTTACACACTAGAAGAAGTTTTTCTAAACTTTCTAATCTAACTAGGAGTTAAAGTGGACAATATATAAGAGAGCAAAGCAACACAATTGTACTGAAGAATATTCCACTTCAATTTCACAATTATAACCAGAATCAATACTGTTACTACTCATCTACATGAAACTTACCACACCAAAGCTGTAGATGTCAGATTTGGGTGTGATTTCTCCTCGTAAAGCTTCAGGGGCCATATAAGCTGTTGTTCCCACAATTCTGCTGGTCATGACTGTCTGGGCAAACTTCTCAGAAGCCCGTGCAAGCCCAAAGTCAGAAATTTTGGCTACAAAGGCTTCATCTAGTAAGATATTTGCACTGAAAAAAAAAAATTAAAGTTTGGAAAAAAAACCGTTTTTGTTCCCAAGAAAGTCAAGCAGTGTCATGAGTTGAACTGTGTCCCCCCAAAAATATGGGTAGCCATGTGGCTGGGCCATGATTCCTAGTATCTTGTGACTGTCCTCCCTTTTGTGGTTTTCCTCTGCTGTATGTTAAAGGATTAGGGTGGGACTGTAAATCCCTTCATAGGATCACCTCCCTGCTCCCCTGTAAAGGGAGTTTCCCTGGAGTATGGCTTGCTCAACCCTTAATCCTTTCATCCTTCAAGAGATAAAAGGACAGAGAAGCAGGCAGAGAATTGGGAACCTCGTACCATCAAGAAAGCTGCACCGGGAGAAGAGCGCGTCCTTTAGACCTGAGGTTCCTGCACCAAGATGCTCCCTGGACAAAGACTGATGCAATACCAGACTTTTCTCCTGAGTCAACAAGGGGAAAGCCTTCTCCTGGAGCGGACACCCTGAATATGGACTTGCAGCCTACCGGACTATGTAAGAATAAACCTTCCTTTGCTAAGGCCATCCACTCTGTGGTATTTCTGTTAGAGCCGCCCTAGCTGACTAAAACAAGTAGTAGTATCTGGTTATCTCTCTGCAAATACATGAATGTACATACTGATTTTATACATCACAAAAAGCCTGATATTTACATAAATTAATGCAGCTCAAGAGAAATACATGCCTTCCTTTTTGTTTCTTGAAAAAAAAAATTAAGATAGCATAAATAAACTGTCCACATCAGCAAGAGATATTTTTATTATTTCACAAATAATCTATCATAGGGCAATTTCCCTTCAAGTCTTCTAAATTAGCATTCTTAATTACTTTCCTAGCATTTATCCATTAAGAAAAAAAAAAATTCCCAACTAAAGTATCTCAACTATTTATTTTTAAAACCCTAACCTCTTCCCCCTTTTTCTTCGGTACTATCTGACATTTTTGAAGAGGAAAGACTACAGCTACGAGGTCTTCCTTTATTAATTACACGCATTCACGTATTCATGGTTTTCTTCAACAAACTGTTATTAAGGATCCGACTCGACGGCACTTGGGCTGTATATTAGTATCTAAGCTTGGTGTTAGCTATGGATGGAACTGTACAATTTCTCTGCAACAAGGGCATGGGAACAAACAAATAAAAATGAGTACTACATAATGAGATAAAAACTGAACCAAACTCATTGCCATCAATTTGATTCAGACTTGTAGAGACCATATAGGACAGAGTAGAATTGCCCCCACAGAGTTTCTAAGGAGCTCCTGCTGCAGTTGAATTGCTAACTTTTAGAATCTGGCTTCAACATCACTCCCTCAAGAACTCTTCTCCTTTTTTAAAAATTTTGTTGTGTTTTAGGTGAAAGTTCACAGTGCAAATTAGTTTTTCATTCAAACATTTATATACCAACTCTGTTGACAGCAACGTGTCAGCAACTCTCCCCTTTTCCCTTGCTACCCCATGTCCCTGTGACCGTCAGTCCAGTTTCCCTGTCCCTTCCTGCCTTCTCGTGTTCATTTCTGGGTAGGTGTTTCCTGTTTGATCTCATACAAGCAGCACATTGTTCGCAAGTGTTACTGTCTGTTTCATAGGCTTGTCGCATCTTTGACTGAAGGTGGTCTTCAGGAGTGGCTTCAGTTCTATTTATCAGGGTATCTGGGGGCCAGAGGAATGCTTTTTCTCCCCTAAAGACTAACAGATTTCCTTGCTATAAGCTATTAGTGCACTAATTACCTTTTCTTCATAACACCTATCGTTGTTTAGTATTCTACGTTATTTTGTGACCACCTGATTAATGTCAAACTGCAAAAATGCCATCTTCATAACTATAAACTATATCTTCTACAGTGCCTAGCATGTAATAGATGCTCAATAAGTATCTATTAGCTAACCAAATAATGAAGAAAAGGAGACAAGTATTCATGAAATATAAAGGTGATTTAGAAAAGAGTGGTGATCCAGATCTTACAGGTGAAAAGAACTGCGAGACGGCACAAGTGATCCTGAAGAACAGAGTAACATGCCACTAGAAAGGTCAAGAATAAGAACTATCTGTGGGATCATAGTGAACACAGCAACTCAAAATATTACATAGGACGCTTACACGACTCTGAGTTTATGCTAATGGAGGACGCACGACGCAGAAAAGGCCGGTGAAAATAGTTGCACAACTCAAGAGAATGAGATCAACCTCACTGAACTGTACGTGCAGAAACTGTTGAACCAGTGTCTATTTTTCTGTGTGTATACTCAACAACAAAACAAAATGAAAAATACATTTGCAAATACAGAACAAATTTAAAAAAAGTCAACTATCATGAATAGTGAAAAGAGGTCACTGGGTATGGAATAAAGGAAATTATGAATGGCCTTAGTGAAAAGAGTTTCCTTAGAATGACTAGAGTGGGGGGAGTCCAGCTGCTTTAGGTCAAGACATACTGTGAAGAATGAATAGAAAGAGTGAGGGCAAATTATCCTTAAAGATGATTTTCTAAAAGGATTTCAACAGTAGCATTTACCTTTTAATATCTCTATGAATGTGATGGTTTTCATGTAAAAAACTGATGCCGTCAGCTGCACCTTGCGCAATACTGCATCTCATGTGCCAAGAAAGGGGTGGAGTACCATCCTTGTGAAGAAACAGACTAATTTAAAAAAACAAATCTATGAAAAATATGTAACTCAAAATATTTCTCTGGGACACAACTGAAAATGCTATTATAGTGAAACCTGTGAGAAGTGGAAGTCAGCACGACTGCCTTGTTTTTCCAAGTCTCACAAGCTTTTTACCTTTGACAGGGTGCAGTCTTACCACTTTCCCATGGCTTGTCTAAGTGGAAAAATAGTTTAGTTTTCTTTCTCTGACAAGTTTCCATTTTACACAGGCACCAGCTTTCATAGATTTAACTGTATACTGGTAATTAAGGATCCACGACTGCTAACCAAAGCGTCAGCAGTTCAAATCCACCAGATGCTCCTTGGAAACTATGGGGCAGTTCTACTCTGTTCTATAGGATTGCTATGAGTTGGAATTGGCTCGATGGCAGTGGGTTTGGTTTTGGGTTTGGTGGCACAGTGGGAATCCTGATGGTGTAGTGGTTAAGCGCTACAGCTCCTACCCCAACAGTTGGCAGTTCAAATCCACCAGGTGCTCCCTAGAAGCTCTACAGCACAGTTCTACTCTGACCTACACAGTTGCTGTGAGTTGGAATTGACTCGACAACAGTGGATTTGTTTTTTTTTTTTTGGTGGTACAGTGTTTAACAACTGAGCTGTTTACCAAAAGGTGGGCAGTTCAACACCACTAGCTGCTCTGTAGATATCCTACAGGGGCAGTTCTGCCCTGTCTAATAGGATTACTATGAGTTGGAATTGACTTGGTTTGTTTTGGGTTTTTGCTACGAATTTAAGACTACAGTTTTTTAAAAGTTGCAATCAAGTAACATCTAAATGAAGATCAAATAGGGGGTTTCAAACCAAACCCACTGCTTTCAATTCTATTCCAACATGTAGCAATCCCCCAAGCCTATACATCTCTATGGAAACAGATTGACACATCTTTCTCCTGTGTGATCACTAGTGATTTTGAACCATCAAACTTTCCGTTAGCAATTGATCACTTTCACCAGTATGTCACTGGAGCTCCTTAATTAGGGGGTTAGCCTTACTATTTACAGATTAAAATAAGTAAGAGCATCTAGCCTTGACTGATAATTTTACATTATCAGTCAGGGAACGGAAATCTCAATTGTTTATACATCAACTGTATAGCTTTCACACAGAAGAGAACATATTAAGTGTACTGCAGTTTCAATGAGTCCATCACAAAGTGAATGAATACTGGTATTCTGTCACAGAAATAGAAGCCAAGCCCAAGCAATTTTATGGACAAACACTCTTACCAAGCAAGACAGTCTGTCAAGCAGGGAACCATTGGGCATGTAAACATATACTAAGCAGAGATCATCTCCATCGCTCGAGAAACCAAGTAGTTCTACTAAGTTTTCATGTTGGCACCTGTGACAAACAATTTTCACAATTAAACTTACCATCCAACACTGTTTTAATACACTTATATACTCAATGGTAGCTTGAAAATTATTTACTTTAAATCTTTAAAACTGTAAAAGAGAGCAAGAAAATCATAGTATGTTATGTATCATGACTAACATATATATGTAATTTGTATAATTATAATACACTGTAAACACTTCTCTTTTCGTGCAATACTGACTGAAAACAGAAGCAAATCCTCTTTCTATTTTATATACAAGTTCAGCAGTTGAGATCACTGGAACTTGTGATAGTTTAGTGAAGGACTAAGTGGATGTTTACATTGGCTTGTCACAATTTTCAATACCACAAACAAGATTTCAAGAGGTCTTTGATGAAAACACTTTCAAGTGTTTCGACTCGAGTGTACTGGAAGCACTGACTTGCAGACATCTGATCTTTAATCACATCTGATTTTCAATTATATCTAATTTACATGTTTCTTATCTTTAATTACATCTCATCAGTTATAACTTAATCTGAGCTTCTTTATATACTTGAGAGTAATAAAGCTAGAGAGCTGTTGTGTAACACAACTAAAGGCATCAGTGATATCACAGAAAGAAAACTGGGCTCAGAGGACAAAGTCCTAAGTTTAAAGTCCAGTTCCGCCACCTTTGGGATACGTGACCTACGGCAAGTGAACAATCTCACTGAGTCTCTTTTACCTGCTAACTGGGGAAGACATTAACTACCATGTTACACAGATGCTGTGCGAGTTAAATAAACAAATACATGTGAGAGCTTAGAAATACCAGTGGCAAATGGTAAGTGTTCTATCCAAGTGCATATTCATTTTCTTCATTCAAAATGATCTTCAATTTTAACTTTTCATTATATCAAAGCACACTTCCTCTGCTGTTGTGTGTTGCTAGTGGATTCTGACTCACAGTGACCCTAGAGGACAGAGTACAATTGCCCCATAGAATTTCCAAGGCTGTGGTCTTCACAGAGGCAGATGGCCACTTCTTTCTCTTGTGGAGCACCTGCTGGGTTTAAACCACTGACCTTTTGGTAAGCAACAGATGGCTTAACCACTGTGCTACCAAAGTCTGTAGACTTCCTCTACTCTCATAACCATTTTAAGAAGTATAAATTAAAACAGTGAGTGCCCTACTTCCCACCAAATTGGCACATTCTTAAAATGATGAATTAACATTTGCTGAGTTTATACTACACACAGGGAACTGCGGCCAGTGATTGACCTGTTTTGTTTCATTTTAATCCTCACAATAACTTAATGAAGTTCAGTACTATCATCTTACAGATGAGGAAACACAAGAATAGTGTTACAAAACTTAGCCAGGTCATTCTGCTGGTAAGGGCCAGAGAAGGGCGCTTATCAGAAAACAGTAACTCCCAATGCTGGTGGAGTAGCAGAGAAGTTTGAAACTGCTGGTACACATACAAACAATCATAACCTACCCCTAAAGCCATCTGGACACATACTGCAAAAGTCTTTAAAAAGTTCATGTACTCTGACCCAGTAATCTCAGAAGTCTATCCTGATAAAATAAGCAGAGCTGTATTTAAAAATTTACGTACAAAGGCGTTCATGAGAGCTTCACTTTGTGATAGTGAATATTTAAAATAAATTTAAGAGTAATAGTTAAATAAAATATGATGCCTACGTTTGAATATTATATAATGATTTATAATATTTTCAAATTATTTTTTTTCCATTTCTTTTTCTTTTTTATTTATTTATTTTTTTATTTAACATAACTGAGTGAAAATGTACATTCACATGTAAATTTACATGCCCCCCTATATGCACTTCCACTGCTCTCCCTGTCCGGTGACTGCACACTATTCCTCTCTGCTCCATACCTGTCTCATCCTCCCAACAGTCTCCTTTCCCCTCCTCTCCGTCCACTCCCCTTCCTCCAGCCAGAGGTCAGCAAGATGATATCCTATAGATGTATAGAACCATAAAGTGCTTCCATCATATGGTTACTCTGCATTGCCAAGTCCATTCCATAAATTATTTTTAATGACATGGGAAAAATGCTATATATACATCATGAAGCAATACATCAAAATATTAGCAATAGTTATGTCTGTGTCAGGGATTAAACTGGGTTTCATAAAAAATGTGTGTGGCACTTTGGCTAGGCCATAGTTCCCAGTATTGTGTGATGGTCCTCAAGGCTCCAAACCCTTCCTCTGTGATGTTAATGAGAGACGACAGGCAGTAGTTTTGTTGCATAAGACTGTACTGTGCCCTGAGGCCATCTCTTGGGATATAAAAGAAAGCAGAGAGCAGAGACAGCTGCAGTGCAGTTCTTGGAAAGCACGGGGTCCCTGCACCTCAGAAGCTTCTAGTCCCGGGGAAGGCTGACAACAAGGACCTCCCTCCAGCACCAGCAGAGGAAGCCTTCCCCTGGAGCCGACACACTGAATCTGGACTTCTAACTTCCTAGATCACAACAAACATAATTTCTGTTTTTAAAGCCATCCACCTGTGGTATTTCTGTTAAAGCAGCACTAGATGACTAAAACACTCTGGGTAAGAGATAATTTTTATTATTTAAAAAATATTTTCCTGTATTTCCTAGATTATCTATTTTGAATATGTTGTTTTTAGGACTTGATTCTTTTTTTGTAGGGTATTCTTTTTCACCGTAACGGCATCAATCCCAGTGTATTCTTTCTTTCTTGAGGTTTAACAGTTAGCAGGGAGCCTAATGCATGTAAACTGGTTTTAAAGAGTTAGGCCTGTTAGGATGCAGCCCTAAAGGTCAGGCTCTGGAATCAGACAAACACAGGACTGAATCCCAGCTCTAATACTTAGTGGATAGGGCTTTTCACTGGCTGATTTTCAGAAGGGGATTGGCAGACTTTTCTTTCTAGTCTGTCTTAGTCTGAAAGCTCCACTGAAATCTGCTCAGCATCACAGCAACACGCAAGCCTCTACTGACGGATGGGTGTTGGCTGCCCCTGAGCTGCACTGGCTGGGAAACGAATCCAGGTGGCCCTCACAGAAGGCGAGAATTCCAGCACTGAACTCCCGCCGCCTCCTTATCCTTATCTTACATCAAAAGGCCAATTACTCTGTAAATTTTTGACTTTCTTTTTCTTTCACAATCTATTTCTCATAAACTGTGGAAGTAGAAAGCGTGGTAATGGGATGCAATATGGAAGCTGAATTCCACGTAACTTTGCTGTGACTTAAAATACAGCTGCTGTTTAATCTACACACACAGGTGTATACGCAGTAGTAGAATTACAGAACCAAAAAATACTTTTATTTCCTCTATTCTAAACCCTTTATTTTCATTTTGTATACTGAAAATATCACAAGTTTATGGTGCACTTTGGGTAAAAAGTGCCATGTCCTGTTCTTTCCTGCTATAGCACACTGTCAAATTAACACTTACCTTGCCATTACTTTTATTTCTTGATCAAATTGTTGTTTCAGTTCTTCAGTACTAATGTCAACCATCTGAAAAAACACAACACAGTACAATTTAATACAACACAACACCATACCATATGATTAAATAAGTCTATGTCTCTTTAAGCTATAAGTGAGCTCAACAGACTGGTCAGCTGATCCCTCATTCTTTGAAACCAAAAGCTCTTATTCTTCCTGCTTTATATAACAACTGAGATCTAGAAAAATTAGTTAGTTCCTTAAGGTCTCACATCTGCTTAGTGGGAGAAAGAACCACACATGGCTCAGTTGTTGTGGGAATAAAATGAAATAACACATGAGACTTCACTGTATTAACATTTGGGGGTAAAAAAGTCTGTGTAACAGAAAATACAGCTGAGTTTGAAAAAAATCCTCAAAGTATTTGCAACATATATGACGAAGGTGATAATCTTTATCATATAAGTATTTATTATACCTAAATTTTTAAAAATATAATAATAGGTTTTTGCTATTAGGTGTCATCAAGTCGATTTTGACTCATAGCAACCCCCTGTGACAGAAATGAACTGCCCCATAGCGTTTTCTAGGCTGTAAGCTTTAGAGATTCCTAGGGACCCTATAGCACAGAGCAGAACAGCCCTATAGGGTTTCCCAGGCTGTAATCTTTATAGCAGCTGATCATCAGGTTTTTTTCTCCTGTGGAGCTCTGGAGTGTGTTCCAACTGCCCGGTTAGCAGCAGAGCAACTAACCACTGTACTGCCAGGGTTCCTTACAACAGTCTTAGAATATAACAAACCAGTAAGTAAAAGGTGAACAGTCTAATAGAAACAAAATACAGGTATAAGAAAATGTCCCTTGTTTTCCTTACTGTGTATTTTTTAAACTTTATTTTTAAATGAGAACAGTAATGTAAGGAAAGTTGTTTTTGAGATATTTTTCTTAATGTTACCATTTTAATCTTTTTTATGTATGAAGCACAGTGTAGAGCTAGGCTTCTCAACTTTTATTTAGTGAATCCCCTAAAAATTTCTATATAAAAACAAAAACAACAACAAAAAAAACTATTGCTGGTGAGTTGATTCCAACTCACAGCGACCCTATAGACAAGAGTAGAACTGTCCCACAGAGTTTCCAAGGAGCGCCTGGTGGATTTGAACTGCTGCCCTTTTGATTGGCAGCTGTAGCACTTAACCCCTGTGTCACCGGTCTTCCTAATATACACGTATACATACATGTATTTTTCTAGAGGTAGGCTCTATCATTTCCAATGGATGTTTAAATTAAGAGCTACCAACTTAGAAGAATGCTTTCTTAAAGAAAATAAACTGACAGCAAAATAATGTACTTTCTAAAGATTCATTTAAAGCTTACAATTATAGCACGCCAGGATGCAGTTCTCCTGTTATTCCAGAAAAATCTTACTTACTGCTGCAAGCTTCTTCACTGCCACTGCTCTGTTGTTCACGTAGCCTTTATACACCACTCCAAATCCTCCCTCTCCCATTTTAGTACCACCAGCAGAAAGTGGTCGTTCATCAAAGTTATTTGTGACATTCTTCAATTCAAAAAATGAAAAACTGTGAAAACCTATGTCAATGAAATAAGAGAATAAAGTGTTTGGGTAAAAAAACTGGTTTTAATAATCTCAGTACTTTCTCAATTGAAAGATTCAGCACATATGCAAATATTTATAGTTCTTGATCAGACAATAGGAGAGAGAAAACCATTTTTTAAAATACTGATAGTAAACTCCATCTCGAGGATTCCAATTGGTTCTTCCCTGATTCCAGTTGAAAGAAAAAAGTGTCAGCCTCCACCCAAAACTCAATTCATACATTTTCTTTAAAAAAGACTCTGCCCAGTCATGCAAATATTCACCTATTCTTTTACAGCTTTTGTGATGATTTCCATGTCTTACTGCCTCTACTCATTGGTAATTCACTAACACAATGAAGATGGTGCTGAGTAAATCAGGAGCAAAAACAACGACAAGCTCTTGGCACTGTGTCTCTGACTATCGCACAAATAAAAGGAAAGACTTAAGTGATCTGTCGCTAAGTGATGGAGATGGACCTAATGACAAAGGCACTAGTGGGAAGCACTAAAACGTTCCTTACGTGTATCACTAACTTCTAAACTTTCCTTTTCTCCACTTGAGGAGTCAGGTGACGTATTACTGAGTTCAGCATTCTGCACTGGCCTCACAGATGTCCCAACTGTGCCACAGAGAGGTTCTGGTTTCTGCTGAACCGTTACAACTTCTTGAGGAGGTAGTGTGTTCACAGCTTTAGGAACAGCATCTGCCAAGTGAAAGACGTTATCAGTGGCCCTTCAACAAGAAAAAGTTAAACTAGGAACTTAGTTCACTTAACATCATCCCAATTCCCACATGTTGGCTCCATATTCCCACAGATCAAAAGCTACCTCATAAGGATTTGTAGGCTGTGATAAAGTTGAGAGGAGTGTAAGGCAGTGTTTTCAAAGCGTGTTCTGTGAACCACCTGCATCAGAAGCACCAGAGGACTTGTTTAAGAACACAGACCTTGACCTCAACTCCAGAACTCTGATTGATTGGCTCTGGAATAGAGGCCAGGAATCTACACGTTTAATAAGAGCCCCCAAGTGATTCTTAATGCACAGGAAAGGCTGAGAGCCACTGGTGTAAATGGCATCCAAGGGAAAAAAGTAAAGCTGTAAGGAAGGCAAGTGGACATGCAAACACAGCGAAATATAATGTAAGAAAATATTACATAAGACATATAATGTCCTATAAAGTAAGGAAATCATGATCAGAGGCTCATCAGGAACTGATTTCCTTCAGCCCAAACTAGATTTCTGAAGTCTGTATGCTTTTCAACTTCCTGTTAGCAGAGACCAACATGACTTCAGGGTGGACTCAGAGTCCCCACGGAGGCCTCCATCACCGGGGCAGCAGTCTGCAGTGTTCTTGTGTTGGGGTGCTTGTTAGAGGGTCAGGGAGCACTGACAGAGAGAAAAGGGCTGTGTGACTGAGAGGATGGTTCATCTATTGTGAGAAAATCATTAAAAGTAAGAAGAAATTGCCCCTGTATCTGCCATTTGTCTTTCCACCTAATTGCTGACACCCTGGTCACACTCAATTTACCTGGCAGCAAAAGACTTGCAGGAGCAAGAAACTCATTTTGTATCAAAATATCCACAAGGTCACCAACTGTGCAATTTGTGGTGCCCCAGTCAAACAGTAACTCACTCGTGGGACTTTTTCCAGTCTGAAGTAGTGCTTCAAATCTCCTTAAAAACAAAACCAAAATCAGTATACAACAGATTAATATGAAAACAGAAATTATTCTCCCTTGTCCCTCTTACTCCACCACCTGTAATATTAAACAAAAAGGCAGTAAGAGAATCAACGAGAATTATAGGGAGACAGAAAAGACAGGCAGAAGGAAAAGAGAAGCTGCAGATGGTGATAATAAAGGTTGGTATGTGCTGCAGAATTTACTGAGTACTTAGTAAGGAATATACACATCTATGAACTCATTTAATTCTCAAAGATGCTATGATTACCAATGGATACTTTACTAATGAGAAAGTCCAGCTTCCAAAGTTAGTTAAAGCGGACCATGGCCACACAGCTAAGAAGTTGTATCCAAGTTAATACATAAATTAAAATCTTACTTAATACAAAAATTTGTGCTCTCAAGATGTTACTTCCCTATATGACTTATTCATTTTGCTAGTTTAATGAATTTTAATAAGTCACCCTGCTTAAGGAAACAGAATAAACACACAAACCTAGGGAATTATTCCTTTGAGCTTAAACATACTACAATTATCTTGATGGAAAAAGGTAAGTTTTTCTTTCCTATCTCTTTAAAAATTGGCTTTGAAAAGTAGTATTTAAAAACATAACCGGTAAGTTTTTCTGTCTTTCCTTCATATTTTTCTTTTCAAAAATTGTGAATGTCTAGAATTGAAAGGATGACATGAACAAACCCACTTCACCGAGATTCACAGAACGACCTACACTTGTGTTCTCACTCTCTGGCTTGTTCATGCTCTCTGTAGGCCTGTCTACATTCTAGAGTCCAGCCAGATGTCTTGGAGACAGTTTCACAATCTAAACTGTCTATCTCCTGATGATTAAATTCAAGTAAACATTTTTTCGTAAGAACATTGCCCATGCCATCGTGGCAGTTTGTGACATTACTGCTGACACCATGTTTGAGAACAAAAGTACTTTGTCCCTTTTCTAATTCCTAAGTTGTCTGTAGTTAACACTTTGGAATCTTGTGAATATCCTACTCTTCCACCACCTTTGTAGTTTTAGCACTCACTGATGAGTCTTGAACGGATCATTTTTCATCAGTGACTGCAAAGTGGCAACTTCCTAATCTTATCCTTCTTTCAACAATTATTTGCCAGCACTCTTCTGTAAAGAAGAGCTTTCCCTCTCTATTATCACTGACCACAACTTTTAATAGTAACCTCAGCAAAGTACATTTAATTTTCTTTTGAGGGTTATAGTTTTAAGAAGTTTACGACCAAACGAGAAAACACTTCCAGGAAGAATTACGTGATATGGTAGTCAAGCTTTTAGGTTTTTTAGCAGGTTAATATTGACAATCACAATTTTTTTTGCCTCTTACTACCAAAGACAGATCTGACATAAATTTGAGCTGTAACAACCAACAAAAATAAAATTTCTGCTTACATTTTACAAACCAGGCAAAGATGGAGCAGAGAGGAGGAATGGAATGGAAATCATCTGAAGACGGACGTGCACAACCCTGGCTAAAGACTTTGTTCGTCTGTGTGTGTGTACTGATGTGCAACAGCTTTAAAGTGTCAACCTGAAAAATTGCCAGAGTGCACTGTTAGAGTGGGTTACAGACTCACATACTTAGATGTATAGGCTCCAGAATTTTACTAGAGATTTTTATAACATTGTTATATTACTGCAATCTGGAAGCCAGGATTGTGAGGCAAAGTAAACTGTCCTCAGTTTGTTGAGCACAGAACTTCAGCAGAAGTGGAATACTAACACAAAAAACTTATCTGCAAGATCACAGTATGAGCCCACCTGAAATCTTAGAGAATGAAGCAGAAATTAAAAGAAAAAAGAGTGAAAAAGATTACTTATTACCCTTATCTCTGCCTAGTTCCACTAAACTGCAACAACGGACAGAATTTATACCTTCTAATCATTCTACATTGTGATACAAGAATTTAACTTTTTTTATACATTACCTTATGTGAAACTGATTATATCTATCATCACCAGATGGTGTTTTAATAGCTACAGCTATCTTCTTCCACCCTTCTTGAGGATCAATAAAATCTGACAGCTTTCTAATTATTCCAACATTGAGGCAGCGCACATATGTTGATGGAGTTATGGGTTTGCTCATCTTCTTTCCTAAAATATGGAAAATTCTCATTAATCTGCTGTAGTAGCTTCAGAGATATCTGTAAACCCATATACCACACTTCATTGTATCATGTGAAAAGCTGGCTATCCATTACACCATAGTAAAGAAACATTTCCAAGTCAACTGATACTCTAAGAAGATTAAATCATAATGTATTTGCCTAATCGTTCTCTGAGTTTGAGTTCTTTCTCCAACTATAAACATCAATAAAAAAAGAATAATTTTTTTCTGACACTGATATTTTTCTGAGTGAAATTTTATAAAAAAGAGTAAAAGTTTACTCCTGTGGGCATATCAATAAGAGATTTACTTTTCCTAGTAATTATACGTCTCAATCACATTATGATGATATGTGCAAAGAGTTGGAGATACAAAAATAAAAGGGAAGAACATGCCTGGAACTCTCAAACTGAAAGACATCATACTCGGTCAAGTAGAGGGTGAAGGAAAAAGAGGAAGACCCTCAATGAGACAGATGGACACAGTGCCTGCAACAATGCACTGAAGCATAACCATGACTGCTGAGGCTGGCATAGGACTGGGCAGTGTTCATTCACCTGTACATATGGGCACTGTGAGCTGGAACTGACTCAGTGGCACCCCTGACAACAATTTGTCTCAAACAGTACTTTTTTACTTTTACATACTGATGCAATGCTCTTTGGTAGACAAAAAAAGTGTACTGACATCATTTGTATGGAACTGAAAGACATGATCCATCTATCTACTTTCGTATTATACGGTCAACCCTGACTCCTCTGCATTATTTCACACCATCAGACCCACCCGACACGATTCCTTCCCTAGTAAGCTGAACTCTGTAGTTGACCACTTCAGCTACTCTTTAGCCAGAACCTTCACTTCTGTAGTCCCCTTCCTTTTCTGCCAGTGCTGGATTATCTAGTAAGCAAAGCAGGCACGCGCCTAACCGTGCCTTCCCACTAATCTGTAGTGTACAATTTTACCACTCCCCAACCAGGTCAAAGATGTGTAGAACCCATGTGAAACCACTCACCACAGATTAGCAAATAAATACAGAAAAGCCCTTGGTGCTCTGCTGAGTGCATATTGTGTGTGCTGGGTAATCTGCTGTCTGTCACCGTACCCTGGAAAACCACAGCCAGGGATAACTCACTCAATTTTACTTGCACACCAGAGCTGCTGAATACAGCTGTAGAGAACCATATACTGAGCAGGCTGGTATGAATACAAACTCTTTTCCACTGAAGCCTTCAACACAGTTGTCAATGTCTCTATTGTCTTCTCTCATCATCCTTGGCGACTGCTTTAAACCTTTACCTCTCCCTACATGGTTTTAATCCCTATGTCCCTATGTGTCAGAACCGACTCCATGGCACCTAATAACATGTCCCTTATTCTTAGCAGACAGTGACCTTTCTTTTTAGTTAATCAAAAGACGCAGATATTTTTGTCAATTATTCCTGTTCTTCTACATACCTTTGTATTTTAAATCAAACATCTTAGTAGTAAAAAAAAAAAAAAAACACTCAGATGGTACAGAATTCCAAAGCTATCAAAAAGTAAATGGTAGAAAAGTCTATGCATATCCTGTTGTTGTTGTCACAGAGACCCCATGTGACACAGCAGAACTGCCCCAGAGAGTTCTATATGCTATAATCTTTACAAGAGCTGATGGTCAGGTCTCTCTCCTGCAGAGCTGTTGGGTGGATTCAAACTGCTGGCTGGCAACTTTCTGGTTAGCAACCATCCATTTAACCAGTGCATCACCAGGTTTCCTTCTCTGTATCTTAGGCTTCTAAATTAGTATTCTTTTCTCTGGGTTTCTTTGCCTACTACAACTAAGAAGGTCTATCTGTCCTCCCACTCTCCACCTATGTATCCTTCACCACTGTACAGAGTATTTGCAGTAATGTACTTACTTACTTGTTTACTGTCTCCCTCTTTATAGTACAAGTTCCATGAGTTCAGGGACTAAGCTCATTTTACTTACTAATACACACCAAGCAACTACCACACTATAGACATTAGTAAATGTTTAAGAAGGAATGCTGTTAGTCATCCAGCGCTGCTGTAACAGAAATACTGATGGGACTCTGTCTCTGAAATTCAGGGATATCATTGAGAGGACTCTCTGAAATTCAGGGAAGTCACTGAGAGGACTCTCTCCCTGAAATTAAGGGAGGTTATCTTATCCAATGATCAGACCTCACTATTAACTGAAAACAGCCAAGTATGCATGCCCTACAGCGATGACCAAAAACAGCCTGGTATGCCCAACCTGGTATAACCATAACACCATAAATAACTTTTACATCAAATCATCTCTTTCTTTACTTATCAAACCATAAACTCCCTAACCCCACACTACCTCAATCAAACTTTAAAACCATAAAAAACTTGCCTTACTGGGGAGAGGTGGGCTGAGACACTCTCGGCTCAGACTCTACTCTCTCTTCAAATAAACTTCACTAGACCCTTGGACTGGTGTGTCTCTGCCTCTGTTTTGGGCCACTCTCTCCTCAATAAATACCACAAGTGGATGGCTTTAACAAATAGAAATTTATCCTCTCATAGTTCAGTACGCTAGAAGTCCAAATTCAGGGTACCAGCTCTAGGGAAAGTCTTTCTCTGTCAGTACTGGGGGAAGGTCCTTGTCATCAATCTAACCTTGGACAAGGAACTTCTCAGCACACGGACCCCACGTCAAAGGGACATGTTCTGCTCCTGGTACTGCTTTCTCAGTGGTACGAGGTACACATGCTTCTCTGCTCAGTTCTCTTTTATATCTCCAGAGACTGGTTTAAAGCACAAATTAATCTTGCAAACTGAGTCCTCCCTCATTAATGTAACTACCTCCAATCCTGACTTATTAACATCATCCAGGTAGGATTTACAACACTGGAAAATCACATCAAATGACAAAAGGGTGGACAATCAGACAACAGTGGGAATCACTGCCTAGCCCCAAACCAAAAAATACCAAACCTACTTCCACTCAGTAGACTGTGACTCACAGCAACCCTACAAGACAGAGTAGAATAGCATCATCGTGTTTCTAAGGAGTGGTTGGTGAGTTACAGCTGCTGTCTGGTTAGCAGCCCAATACTTAACCAATGCTACCAGGGCTCCAAGGCCTAGTCAAGTTGACACATATTTTTTTGGTGACATAATTCAATCCATGACAAATTCTGTGCCTAATACTATGCTGGGTAATTTGTGTACAATAGTTTTCACAGTGACTAAGGTAGTGACACTGTTCTATAGTTTTGCAAATCTCTTGAATGTCTAACTTAATAGAAGATAGCCAGATTCTCGTATCTGCTCTTACATTCAATCTGCAGCAATATATCACTTTGGTTGATGTATATGAGGACAATTCAGCTTCACTCAGACATATAACCGGAAAAGAGAGCAGCCAAAGAGAGCAAGATTTTATTAATCTTCTCAGAAAGTAGTGATATTCTTCTTCGAGTCTGCACTAAAAACTTGGGAAGTGAAAATTTCTTAAAGATTACCTGTAATCTGGATTTGAAATTGTATCAGTGAACCTTTTTCATATTTAAATCTACTGGACTTTGTATGTATCTTTTACTCATTGTATGATATGGACCTAAGAATCTCCTAAAAGAATCTTGTGGGGGTGCAGTTAAGATGGCAGACTAAACACACATCTCCCTAAATCCTCTAGAAACCAAGGCCTGAACTGATAATTAAATGGAGCCTTCTGGACACCTAGTGAGCCCTAGGACATGGCATAGGGTTGTCTATTTGGTCTACATACCACCAAGCGGAAAACTACTTTTCTTTTGCTGACCCTTGCCCTTGTTAAGTCCCGGCTCTCGCAGACTGAAGGTAAATCGCCATTTTGACTTTTTTTCTCTGTCTTGGCTGGTGGGAGGGGCTAAAGTGACCGGTAGCAAGGCTCACATGCACTGCTGATGAGATCGGTGAGTGGAATCGCCGTATCTTGAGAGGTTGGCCTTGGAATCTGTACAACTCAGCACCTCTGACCTCTCTCTCTCAGAACCTCTGAATCTCCGCCATTGAATAACCTTTTCCGAGGCAGGCAGGGGAGCTTGTGTGGGGCACCATCCTGATTTACTGGGAGGCACAGTTTCCTGTATGTCGGCCTCAGCTGGACCTAATTTGCAAGCTGGGAGGCAGTGCCTGTCTGGAGAGCACTTTTCCAGCAGTAAAGCAGCCTTTGACACAGAGGTGCATACTTTGCCACCTGGGAGGAGGGACTTGCACACCTGAAAGCCTGACTAATTTTGGAAGCTGTCAGGTATCATTTACCTTAAAGCCAGCCAAGTGCCGTCGAGTCAGATCCGACTCATGGCTTACAATAGAGAAATAACTACAGTGCATCCAGGTGGCTTCTCTTCCAGCCTTTACTGTCTCACACTGTAGAGTCTGCTGATGGCTCCCCAGTGACTCTATAAGTGGGGCTTTGTCTTAGCCAATCAGGAGGTGGAGCCTGCTACCCCAGAGATTCCACTGAGCCAAGTCACTGGAGTACATAGAGGTGTCTGGTGATCAACTGCCTTTTTAGACTAAGCTGTAGATCCTGCTAAGGTAACAGCAGAGAAACAAAGCAACCTCTAGATGCCCAAAAAGTAACAAACTTTGGACTAGAACATTAGGGAGAATTCACCTATGGCTTCAGAAGGTCCAGAAAAGATCCAAATAACTTCCCAGATGAAGAAGTCTTTCTGAAACCATCAAAGGATGAGTACAAAACAATTATTTATAAAGCCCTCATAGACCTTACACAAAATGCAGCAGAGCAAAATGAAAAATTAAGCAAGCTGTTTGATCTAACACCAGTACCCTGAAATCCAACAAATCAATAACAAAATCAAAGAGATAGAAAATTCAGTCCAAAGCCAAGAAAACAGAACTGAACAAATGGAAGAAAGACATTCTGATTTGGAAGACAGTGCTGCTCACTCCAGCATCTGTGAGGAGAAATCAGAAAAAAAAAACAAGAAAAATAAAGAAGCATTAAGGTACATGTGGGACTCTATTAAGTGGAACAATCTATGATTAATTGGAGTTCCTGAACAGGGTGGGGCACCTGAGAACACAGAGAGTATTGTGGCTGAGCTGCTGACAGAAAACTTCCCAGAAATTATGAAAGAAGAGAATATAGAGATCCAAGAAGTCTATCAAATGCCACTCAATATAGATCCCAAAAGAAAGACTCCAAGACATATTATAATCAAGCTTAACAAAATGAAACACAAGCAGAAACTCTTAAAGGCAGCAAGACTCAAAGCAAAGCTAACATTCAGAGGGAAACCCTGTAGGCTTTCATCTGATTTCTCAGCAGAAATGATGCGGGCATGGAGATAATCGGATAACACATTCAAAGCCTTGAAGGAGAAGAACTTCCAACCAAGAACTATATACTCTGCAAAACTATCTTTCAAATATGAAAATGAAATCTAGATGTTTGCAGATAAACAGAAACTCAGAGACTTTGTAAAAACCAAACCAAAGCTACAAGAAATGCTGAAAAGATTTCTTGGCTTAGAAGAACAAAATCATTAATTTTATATTTTAGGAGGAAATACAGGACACATCATCCAGAAACCTACTCAGTTAGGGGCTCCAAACTCAATCAAAGCTGTGATATAAGAAGTGATCCAGTTCTCATATCATGAAAACTATGAGGTCATCATATTAAAAAGAGAAATGTACCACCGTTGTTATAGTCCTTCCAGAGGGAGAAGAAGTTAATAAGACTTGTAGTAGTTAAAATTGGTTTTAAACATAGACTTTTAAGGGGGATCACTGGGGCAGCCGCAAAGCACGATTAAGATGCAGCATATCAAATTAAGAAACATAATACAGGAGTCTCAACAACCACAAAACCAATCCTGAGAAAGGTGAAAAAAATCAACTCATACAGAAGAATGTTCCAAAACAAAATAATAACAACAGAGAAAACATCAACATAAAAATAAACATGACAATGACAGCACTAAACACATACCTATCAATAATTACATTGAATGTGAATGGACTGAATGCTCCAGTAAAGAGACAAGTGGCATCTTGGATCAAAAGACATGACCTGTCGATATGCAGTTTCCAAGAAACTCACCTTAAAGATAGGAACAAACTGAAAATTAAAGGGTGGAAGAATATATATTAATCTAACAATGCACAAAGAAGAGCACATGTGGCAATATTAATCTCAGATAAAATAGATTTTAATGTAAAAGCCACCATCGTAGACAAGGATGGATACTATTTATTGCTGAAAAGTTCAATACACAAGCAAGACTTAACAATATTAGGCCTTTATGCACCCAATACTAGAGCATCTACAAACATCAAAGAAACACTGACTACACTCAAAAACAAGATAGATCACTCCACAATAATAGTGGGAGACTTCAACACTCCACTCTCAATATAGTACAGATCGCCTAGAAAAAAAAGCTCCATAAAGACACAGAAGATCTTATTGCCACAATTAACCAATTAGGCCCCACGGACATATACAGAACTTTCTATCCATCAGCACCTTCTTCTCCAGTGGACATGGAGCATTTTCCAGAACAGACCACGTGTTAGGACATAAAGCAATTCGCAACAAAATCCATACCACTGAATTATTGCAAAGCATCTTCTCAGACCACAAAGCCATTAAAGTCACAATCAATAGCAGAAAAAAACATAGAAGTGGAACTCACGGAAACCGAACACTATCTTGCTCAAAAAGCCATGGGTTATAGAAGAAATCAAGGATGAAATAAGGAAATTTATAGACATCAACGAGAATGAAAACACTTCCTACCAGAACCTATGGGATACAGCCAAAGCAGTGCTCAGAGGTCAGTTTTTCTCCATAAATGCACATATCAGGAAGCAAGAACCAACCCACATCAAAGATCTGACCCTACAGCTTGAACAAGTAGAGAGAGAGCAACAGAGGAACCCCTCAGGTACCAGAAGAAAGCAGATCATAAAGAAATCTTGTGAGACTCTGCTGATATAAGGGTTTGTTTTAAGGCTTATACACCTGTTTAAGATACAAAAGAGATCACGACTCAAGTGTAGCTGGAGAGTTCACATTTGAATTAACCCCTCCTCTCCAAAACAATAACAGACAACCCATCTCTGTGAGTTGATTCTGACTCATAGCCACAGGAGGATGCTTATTCCTGAGAGAGAAGGAAACAGGTTTGGATACAGAGATAAGTGAAGAGAAAGAGTCAGTTCCCATAGAGAAATGATATTTTCTCTGTGAAGCAGGAGTTGGGTTCATGTCTGGTAGGGTCAAAAAACAGCCCTAAGCTCTTTGAAGTGCACTTGGTAAATGGCTATTATTCCTTGAAGCCCAACACAAAAGGCTTTTCTGGCCTTCCCTAATAGTTACACATTTTGATCCACTGTCATCTGGTAATTCTTCTATTGTAATGATATACCGTGCTGTTTGTGTATACATCTTCTCTGATGGACTGTGTTGTGCTCCTGAGCAGGGAACTAGCTGTATCCACCTTTAACAACTACTAAAAACATTTGTGTTGAATGACAGAAGCATTGAATATTTTTAATTAAGAAATTGTATATGTTTATAGATTCTGAAGTTGTCTTACTTAACTATTTTTTTCTTACTTACACAGATTTCTTTCCATGGTAAGAAGTATAAAGTTGATTGACACAGCTAATGAAATGTTCAACTGCTTAATAATCCTAAAAGCTAGAACTAAAATACAAAGAATTGAGAATAAAAACAGGCTATTATAAGGCCATGGAGGCAGCTGCTGTTCAGTGGCAGCATTTTCATGCAGGAGACCTGGGTTCAGTTCCCAGCCAGAGCACCTCACAGCATCATCACCCATCTGTCAGTGGAGAGGCTTGAGTGTGCTGCAAAGATGCTAACAGGTTTCAGCAGAGCTTCCACCACAAGGGATTAGGAAGGAAGAAAGCCATGGCAACACCCTTCTGAAAATCAGCCAAGATAAACCCAGTGAATAACAAGAGATTGTTAGGACCCAAGCACATACAACTTCCCTGGGGCAGCACGAGACTGGACAGCATTACGTCCTGTTACACACTGGGTCACTATCAGTCGTTGGCTGACTCAAAGGCAACTAACAGCAACACACTGAGATGCCAGGAGAATAAATTCTGTAGCTCTTTTAGAACCTGATTTTTAGGAGGGGTGATAGTGAAATCCTTTTGGCAACCCTTCCACAAATATATGCCCTGAATTTCTAAATCTTACATTTAAAGGTACTTTAGGCATATATTTATACACCACTTCCAGCCAGGTATTTGTAAGAACATACACCAAACTATTAACAGTGGTTATCTCTTAAGGAGGTCCCTGGGTAGTGCAAACAGCTTGCATTCAACTACTAACCAAAACGTTGGCAATTCAATCCTACCCAGATGTGCTGCAGAAAAAAGATGTGGTGATCTGCTTCAGTTAAGATTATAGCTAAGATAACCCCCTGGAGCAGCTCTACTCTGTAACACACGGGTTTGCTATTAAGACCACCTCAACAGTAATGGATCCGTTTGTTAATCTCTTGATGGTAATTTTAATGCGTGGTTTCAATTACTTTCATTTTGGTTGCCTGAATTTTCAATAAAAATAGATGATACGAGCAAACATCTTAATTATTTAAAAAAAATCGCTTCTTCAAATTTTTCAAGATTTCACTTGAACGCACTCTTAGAATTTATACAGGTAGAACACAAAATATCACAAACAATTAAGCCAAGCCAAGTGCCGTCGAGTCGGATCCCACCACTGCTAACGACAAGGTCGGCAGTTCAGATCCACCAGGCACTCCTTGAATACTCTGGGGGTCAGTTCTACCCTGACCCCTAGGGTCGCCATGAGTCAAACAATTAAGCAAGTGAAATAAATAACACCATGACTATTTTCTCATATCATTAATTCTCATGGTATAGAATAACCAAATTCTCAAGCACACATGGCGAGATGAAAATTGAGGAATTAGTAAAACCCCACCTGCTTCTATAACCCAAGAAGTTCTTACTAAATTAATTAATAAAGTTTTAAGACTGTGCTTCATTAGCACTCTGATCAGAAGGCAAGAGCACAGAAGGCAGAAGCTGGATTTAGAAGATGCATGAGTTTAGGTTCTCATTTAGCTCTTCCACAGACCACCTGTGACTACAACTAAACAACTCAATTTCTCAAGACCTTGATTTCTTTAGCTGAAAAACAGAGTGAGTAAAATATAACTCAAGAGTTGCCATTAGAATTAAAGTCATCAAATGAAAATGAACTGATCATACCGTATAATAAGTGATTAAAAAATACATTAAAAAAACCTCTTTGCTGTTGATTGTCACTCATATGAACCCAACAGGACACAGTAGAAGTGCCCCCATGGGCTTCTTTCAAGGCTGTAAATCATCATGGAAGCAGACTGTCACATATTTCTCCTGCAGAGCAGCTGGTGGGTTCAAGTTACTAACCTTTCAGTAGCAGTCAAGTGCTTAAGCAGTGGTCCACAGAATGTGCTGCCAGTGGAGTCTGTTCTGACTCACAGGGACCCTATGGGACAGAGCAAAACTGCCTGGAAGAGTTTTTAAGGAGCACCTGGTGAATCTGAACTGCCAGTCTTTTGGTTAGCAGACATAACTCCTAACCACCATACTGCCAGGTTTTCCAGCTGCTCTAACAGGGCTGCTTAAAAAACAGCCAAAACTCATATTTATATGTGTGTGTGTGTATACATACGTATATGTGTTACTTTTTATGACAAATTATTCTTGTATCAGTTTTTAAAATAAAACCTACACAATTATATTTAACTTCAGTTTTCATAACAGTGGTGAGTGGCTACTGACAGGATTAAAATTAGAGACCTAAGAACCTAGCTAATCTTTCCAGATGGTGGCAATCTCATTTACCAAGCTTAGTACTTTTAATATATATATATATATATCCTTTCTAAAATACTATCTTGACTTCCATGCCTTTGTAAGCCAAATATACTGGATAAATAACCTTTATTTTCAGATGACTCAACTCATCACTATGAACAAATGCTGAGGATGCCTTCTGTACGTATTATATAGGGCTGTCCTTAAGCATATATCCATAGATTATACCACATCTTTCTTGAACATTATCTAACTTAACGGTAAGTGCTTTACACTTTGGATATGTTAAAAATATCATTCATTCATTAAATATTTTACTGTTTTATGCCAGACATTGTTCAAGGCCCTGGAGATAAAGTATTAGGTAAATGAGACCAAAAACATCTGAATTTGTAGTGTTTACATTCTAAATGAAGAAGACAGACAACAAGCTAATAAATAAAATCTAAATTATGTTTAAGGGGGCAGTGGGGCTCAGTGGTGCAATTCTCACCTTTCATGCAGAAAATGTGGGCTCAGTTTCTGCCCATGCACCTCAAGATCAGCTACCATCTGTCTGTCAGTGGCTACTTGTGTGCTGCTAAGATGCTGAAACCCTGGTGGCATAGTGCTATGTCTGCTTACCAAAAGGCAGGCAGTTTGAATCCGCCAGGAGCTCCTTAGAAACTTTATGGGGCAATTCTCCTCTGATCTACAGGGTCGCAATGAGTCAGAATCGACTTGACGGCAGTGAGGATGATGCTGAACAGGTTTCAGCAGTGTCTAGGCTAAGAGGACTGGGAGGAAATGCCTGACTACCTACTTCTGTAAATAAGCCCATGAAAACTATGGATCAGAGCAGTCTGGTCCATTTCGTGTGGGGTTGCCATGAGTTGGGGGCTGACTCGAGGGCAGCAAACAACAACAACGATAATATGTTTGATGACAGCAACGACAGTGGAAAAAAATAAACAGAAACCAGACTGACATTTTAAATAAGATGGTCAGAGTAGTTCTCAATAAAAAGATGCCACTTGATCAATAGTTTGGAGAAAGCAAGATATCTGGCCCGTAAGGTATCTTATCTGTAAGTGTTCCAGGCAGAACAAAGAATAAATGCAGAGGCCCAAGTGGGCCCTTTGTGAAACAGCATGAAATCAAGAGATGGAGGCAGGGAGCTGGAGGATAGCAGATGTGATTAGTGAATTCAGGGGGCCAGGTCTCCAGATCTTGTTTTCACTGACTATGATTTATCCTCTGCATAAGTGAGAAGACAAGTGAGGATTTCAGGAGAGACATCCTCTATAATCATGTCTTAAAAGACACCGGGGCTGCTGCTGAGATTAAACTATATTGGACTAACGGCAGAGAAGCAGGGAGAGACTAGACTACATCAACAATCCAGATGGAAGATGGTGAAGGAATGGTTAGGGTTGAGGAGAAAATGGAAGTCCTTGGAGGCTGAATCTATTTTGAGATATAGCCAACAGACTCCTATGCATTGATGTGGAGGTGACAGGATGATACCAAGGTTTCAGGCAGTTTCCTGCCATTTGCTGAGATGCAGAAGAGACGGTGGAAGGTGCAAATTTGGTACAGAAGAGCAGGAACTCTGTTTAGGCAGGTAGAGAGCAAAATCAAATATTTAGCACTCAAGCAGGAGAATTTAAAAAAAAAATTCTAACTTTTTGACAGTCTTCTTCAAGGATTTTGTCACTAGAAAGGGGAAAATTAGAATTTAATATGCTCTACTAGGACTCCTCAGGCACTGGGTGTAACGTTTATTGAGGCACTGGGTATTTCCATTCCAAACGGAGGATGTGCTTTCTAGGTTTTTCAAGGTTTCCTTATCCTTTTTCTCCTCTGTTGCTGTCAGGTACACTCTTCCTCCGTGATCATGTACTTAGCGTTTCTAACAACTCTTCACTTTCTAATGTCCTGGAAGCTTTGGGAACCGGAGAAAACTCGCTAATCAGAACCGTGCGGCGGCTCTGAATGCCTCCCGTTCCACAACCATCTCTGTCAGGCGCTGAGCCTACTTCCCGGTTCTTAGGAAACAAGATTTCATTTTGTAAGTCGGTGCCGGGAACGAAAAGCCTGAAAGTTGCGAAACGTGATGCGAGATCAGACTGCACCAATGAACAGCTAGGTGACAACTCTCGGGCCCTCAAGCTTCCTCCAAGTCGGAGCAACGTGTAGATCTGGAGGGACCCACTTCAGGTCTTGATACTGGAGCTGATTCAGCCCAAGCAACCTACTTCCTCTCTAACTTTTCTCACTCAGACCGCAGATGAAAACGTAAAGCGATTTGCTACCCGAAACTGTCGCCTGACAAGCCTGGAGCACAGAGAAGGCACGGGCGCGGACTCCGGAAAAACAACGGGTAGAAGCAGACGAGCGCAAAGGCAATCTCTTACCTGCCCAGCGTGTAGGGCACAGGGTGCCGACTGGGCGCCTTGCGGCGGGGCCGGAGGCCTAGCAATCTCGGCCGTATAGAGAAGCGGGGCGGGGCGGGCACAATCTGTCAGGTCCCGCCCAGGGTCCGCCCCGGACCCTGCCCACTGGAAGCCCTGCTCCTTCCTCTTCGCGTCTTCAGGCTGCTGCATCAGGAACCTAGTCAACCAAGGCGCTCCTTCAAGATGAAGCCTGCCCCTTTAAATACGCTCCTGTCGGAGGGTAAATACGTGAGGCTTCCGGGTATGCGCACAGAGTTGTACGGAGGCTCAGCTGTGCCTGGAGGCGTGGTAAAAGGGACGTTGCGCCTGTCTTTCTCTGCAGTGTGTTGAGACCTGCTGCTGCCGTGATGTGGAGTTTGCGTTGATTATGCCGATCTTCTGTCCCCAAGACTAAGGCGACTTGGGCCAATGACACAGGGGTGGGTAGGGATGTAGGAGCAATCGGAGCTTCTGGTAATGTCTGTAGACAGTTGAGGGATTAGCGAGACGGCAACACAGGTTTTAGTTCCGCTTCTCTGGAAACCTGCTAGGCAGATCGTGGACAGGTGGGAAGAAAGAGTATGAGAGAAAAGGGAGATCTCTTCCTCATTCTTACTGCCTTCTCACGATCCTATTTTCACCTGGTAGTTTCCTAACTTTGGGTAAACCAAACTAACAGCACCTCTACAACCTGCACCCTCATGTGCAAACTTGGTTGCTTAGGAGCTTCACACATTTATGCCTAACTCCACGTGGGCTCCTTGGCTGTCCTCCAGTTCGGTTCCGAGCCTTTATAACACTTTCCAGACTCCAGCCTGCAAACTGTTGCTTGGTTGGTTGGAATTCCCACCCTTCCCATATCTTTTGCTGGGGAAAAAGAAGATAATTATTTTTTCCAAGGTCAATTTCTACTGTTCTTAATCACATTACTTCTCAATGCCTGTTTTGCCAGATGCCTCCTGATCGTTGCCATCAGAGTCATCTTACTAAATCATCTGTTAGATTTTGTCGTTCTACAATAATACTCCAGTTGCCATATGTTGGTCAGCCAGTGTACGCTAAGTCGTTGGCAGGGCGTTTGGTGTCCTTCATAGTCTGACTCTAGCTATGTTTTCCAGAATTGTACTGGAACCGCCCCCACCCTTCCGGGCTGTTTATTTTTCTCTAGCACTTTGCATCTTCTGTACATTAGGGCATTCTCTGTGTCTCATTTCTAGCTCTTGACCCCTTTTGAGGCCACACCTACTTAGATAGACACTTTTTGCATTATGCGTTATCACAGACAAAAGTGATCCCTTCTTCTCCTCCCTCTTGTGACCTTGCTTTGAACTAGTTGCTTCATTCATTGATTTATCGGTCAGTATGGATTGTGTGTCTGATAATGTGCTTGACACTTTTTTAAATGTGAGGTAATCAGTGGTGACTAAGACAGACAAGGTCCTGCTCTCATGGAACTAACGTTTTTTAGAAACACAATGTAAATAACAAAGAAAATGGTAAATAAAAAAGCTATAAAGAAAGTTAAATAAAATAAGCCTTAGTGAAGAGAGTGACTCACTAGTTTCTTTATACCATTGTTCAGGGACGACCTCTCCGAGGATCTGATTACTAAAAGGTGTAGCTATATAATTGGGGAAGGAACAATGTAAGTTACAGGAACAGTTAGTGCAACAGTGTTGAAGAAGGCCAGTAAGCCTGGAGTGTAATAGGTAATGAGGAAGGGGTACAAGATGCTTTTGGAGAATAGACAGAATTTGCAATGACAGCGTGTGGAAGCTTGGGTAAAGAATTTGAATTTTACTATAAATGTGGTTAGAGTGTTTTAAACAGATTTCTCATATGATTTACTTTACGCTTACAAATATCCTGGCTGCTTTTTGGAGAATAGACTCTAGAGTGAGTCAGTAATAGAGACTTGCACAATATCTAAGAATTTCTTGAATGGAAGTATTAAGTAGGGCTGATGGAAAGACAGCAGGGTGATCAGAGAGCTAGATGCTTAAAGTCCTTGTTTTATAAGTTGCAGTTTATGGAGCTAACTAGTTTAAGGGTATGACCGTGGAGGGGATGACTGAGATAAAGTGGACCTGGGAGACTGAGGAACTGACGGACCATGATGTTGAATGGAAGATACAGGTGAATGGCCATGGAAGTAATGCAGGGTGTGAAGATAGTAAGCCAGGGGTTGTTATCAGTGAATGAAGAGGCGTCCTCAGGGCATTAGAGTGGCGGTGACTGCAGGTGGCAAAGCCTGATGGCATGAACTTCATAGGCATTGGAAATTTTGAAAGAAGAGGACAAGAAATGGTTTGGAAGGAGCAGTAAGAAACAGAAAATACTTGTGACCTACAGACCAAAGGTGTATGGTGTGTAAAAGCCTCTTTGGGGGATGTCTGCAAAAGCAATAGTCTAGAGAAGTAGCCAGGTTTCAGTTAGGGCCAGAAACTCAAGGGAATGTATGGGAGATAAGGCAATATTCTTGTGTGTTACCCACTGGGAAGTTAGGATATAGATGATTCGCTGTGATTTGTACAACAAGAATTGACGAGGTTGGTAAATTGTTTCACATTAGCAGAATGTGTTGTATAAGTTAATTTCCTAGAATGTGCATTTCTGATGATCTGAGTGGTACGGGGCTCCTGGAAATTGATCTTTGCCACAGGTCCATGTGGTGTCTTAGCCATGGGTTGTGTGAAGAGTGAGTCATGTCTTTCTCAGAGGACTATTGTCTGTGTACTGCTCCCATACAATTCTTTAAGGGTCTTTTTCCTGACAAACATGATGGCTGAAAATCTCCTTAGGGTCAACTTCAAAAGTTTGTGTCTGTCCTAATGGGGGTTTTAGAGAAGGCTTAAGGTTTGAGACTAAATTAAGTTTATCTCAAAGCACAATCAGATTGCCAGTAGATATTTAGAACTATTTCATGTATTAGTTTAGGTGATTTCTTTCTGTCTTCTCCCTGTCTTCCCTCTGATCCCTGCACCCCTACTATATAAAACTCTACTCCTGAGATTGATGACATTTTTGACTCTACAAATCATTGTATGCAATCATATGTTCTGGTTTCCTTTCTGTGGTTCTACAAATAGTATTTTTAAGGTAAGCGTGAAAGTGACTCATCTAAAATCCAAATAATAGATGGAAGTCTGGTGTAGATGAAGAGTCAAGTTACAAGTTATATTAGATGTTTTACCTATTCACTCATCTCGGTATATGAGAGTCAAAGAACACATATTATGTCATCATAAATTATTAATGTTATTTAAGAGAACTGAGGATGGAAGGAACAAAGAGAATTAAATAAATCCAGCAAACCAATTGTTGTTTTCCACAACTTCTCTTTTTGGTAACTAACTGCCTTTTTGTTTCTTTTGTAGGCATTATTATTTAAGAATGGAAGAGGATACAGATTATGGAAACAGGTTTAGTTCTTTGTGTTATATTAGTGATCACATTGGATTTTGTGGCAGTATAAAAAGCTCACCAAATGACTTTGTTGTCATTGAGATCGATGAGCAGGGACAGTTAGTTAATAAAGCCACTGAGGGACGTCCTGGCAAGATTGATAACACACTACCTGAGCCAAGTAGTTTTGCCAAAAAAGCAAAACTAGATAGTCAACATTTATCTTTTGAAGGTGAGCATAAGCAGGAACTTGATACTTCAACTAGGTATTCCAGTGGTGACCAGGATCATCAGTCTTATTCAGAAAATGAAGATACTATTGAGGATGGAATTTCCAAATGGGAAGAAGAAAATGTTGATGTATTAGGGTCCTTATTAGGTGAAAAAAGTAATGAATTACTGACTCAGTTTGCCCATGATGTAAAAGAGAAGTGGAATTCTGAAACTGAGCTAGGGAGACCATCTCCTGAATTCTCATTAGGCAGAATCGTTGACAAAAACCAGAGGGCCAGTTTACATAGTGCTGTGAGGCAGAAATTTCCTTATTTAATAACTGTAGGAAAAAACAGTGAAATTGTTGTAAAACCAAATCTTGAGTATAAAGAGCTCTGTCAACTGGTATCTGAAGAAGAAGCATTTGACTTTTTTAAGTATTTGGATGCAAAGAAAGAAAATTCCAGATTTACCTTTAAGCCTGATGGAAACAAAAACCACAGAAAAGCTGTTCATCATTTTGTCAACAAGAAGTTTGGAAACCTTGTGGAAACCAAATCTTTTTCAGAACTGAACTACAATTCTGATAATCCAAGTGTGGTGATAACAGTCAAGTTTCGGGAAAAAGCACACAAGCGCAGGAAAAGGCCTCATCTTGAATGCCAGGGAAGAAAAGTATATACAGGTAATTTAATAAGCCTTCATTTTCTTGGATAAGCTTAAAATGTATGAAAGTTGAATAATTTAAAACAAATTGAATAGATCTGGCCAAAGGGATATTTGAAAATAACACATGGGTCTGTTATTTAATGGAAGATCAAAGCCCTTCAAATTATATGAAAAATAACCTTACTGATGAAAGTATGGTTGACACAGCATCGTATAGTTAACATATTTACAAATACACAGTATAAAGTTTCTCATAAGCTTTTTTGGAGGTATATCTTAATTCATATTTTCAAAGTCATCATGAAAGTGCATATTTGGAAATAGAATGTGTATACTATGCCTGCACAAGTAAAGAGAATATCTTGTAATCCAAAACAATGTAAGCGTCCCTACCCTAATGTGAGACATGAACCTGAAAACTCCCACAGAATGCTTCTTGGTTTGCTGGGTTAGTCTTTTCTTTTTTTTAATAACTTACAGAAATGTACTTTATTTCACACAAAATTATATCATTATCTACACTTTAACAGATAATCAAATAAATTATTTCAAAGAATTCATTACGTTAACAATAGGTTAAAATACTGTAAAGCAGCTGCAAGTGAATGAGTTGCAAACTGAAAGAACATTAGTCCGTGAGTCCAAACTGAAGAAACACTGTGCACAGTTGTGGCTGAAGATGCTGACTTGCTGATAGGTAGCAGTCGGCAGCCTTTTTGAAATACAGATTTGAAAATGTAAAGAGAATCTGAGAGAAAGCTGATTAACCCTCCAATGCACTGGTCAGGTGGGAAAACATTTGTCACTAAATATCAGCAAGTAATGGCTGGTTAAAGATACATTTGACATCACATACCAACACTAAACATAATTAACCTTTTGAAAAATTGTGATCAGATGCACATTTGAAAGGACTTCTACTTTATTTAGCATTTGACAAGTGAGATGCAGAAAGTATGCTTTTGATCCCAAGCTTTGCTTGGATACTGGTAAATACAAAGGATACAGAAGAAACTCAGTAGTATTTCAGATTCACACTGGGTTAGCTGAGCTTTAGAATACTGCCCTAAGGAGATAGGTTTTGGGCAGAACTTATATGAGAAAGTTTTAGGAACTACTTAAAAGAATACAACAGTTAGTTAATTATGAAAACGTTCTATAAAAATTAAATACCAGGAAGTAATAACATCAGTTTTAGGTCACTTTTGTCATTTTCATTGCTATAATTTATCAATATTACATAACAGAATTTGAAAGTTAAGTCCACATATTCTCTACCTTCTAAAATAAGAAAAATCCTTCAAGTTGTTTTTAGAATATGAACAAAAATAAATCCATTGGATTGCTTTAAATAAAAAAAAAAATGGTGTCTCCCATACAACTTAGTATATTAAGTAGGGAAGATGCTAGCCAGCATTCTTTTGAGAAATACAGCACTTCAAGTGACTAGGTTGAAAGATTTATGTCAACAATATTGACTGTAAATGGTATTGTACAGTTTAATAAATTCTGTTGTTCTGTGTATGTCTGCCATAGTAAGCCAGTCTTACTGTTCTTGCAGTTGGTATAGTAGAATTCTCCTTTTACGAAAAGGAGTTGAGATCATGATAACCATAAAGGAAAAGATTTTCAGGAGTTAAAAAAAAGTTAATTTTCCCCAAGGAATACATTAAAAGCAAGAGACATGCCAATATTCTTGATTTACTAACAGTCTAAGAAAGTTGAAATTACAATGAGGCCTCAGTGAACCTATCTTTTGATGGAAATAAAATTTTTAGGAAATTCAGGCTGAGACTGAAAAAATGAGATGCGAGAGTGCGTTCTCACTGCTAAACAGGGGTTGCTTGAGGAGGATGAGCCCCTGGGTGATCTGCAGGGGAGATGGCTCACAGGGCCTAGTCCCCAGGACTGGGGAAAGGGTGACACAGCCTGATCTGCCAAGTCTCTGGGCAAGAAAAAGTCACTGAGTTGGAAAGGAGCACCCTACTCAGAGAGAATTCATATTTTGGAATGCTCCTTGAACCCTCCAGTGTTGTTCTAACCTTTGCTGAGAACAATTTTGACAGCTAAATATATTATTAGAATTCTTCATAAAATGAGGTCTGAAGGTTAATGCTTGTACTATTTTTTTTACAGTCTCAAAATTAATGCTTTTATTTACTTATTTTTTAACACTTTATTTTGTAAAACCATTTTTGTGCCCAAACATTACATTGAAAAGAATTAACTTTACTGACGTGCCCACCTAAGTGACCCTAAAGACAACCGTGAGCCATTGTATTTCACATCTACATTCAGATGCAGCTTAGCTGTAAGGAAAATCTGTTTCAGTAATTTAGGTACGATACTGCTATTTCCAGTAGTGAGATCTATAGTGAAAACTAGTTCCTTTTCGGTATACTGATTGTCTAAAACAACTGGCTACACAAAATAAATGGAAGACAAATCTGTCAGCACATGAAGAGTTACACTAAGGAGAGGAGGCTCAGAGAGAAAGGGTGCTATGAAAGGGCAGGGAGGAAGAACATAAAGACAAACACCCAAGCTCTGTTTACGTCTTAATGTTTAGACCTTAATATAATACGATCCAGTACAGCATTGGAGATTTAATTGCATTAAGATTTGGGTCAGTCTTTTAGAGAAACAATTTCCAAAGTTTAAGCATTGTAGTCATCCAGAGAGCATGTCAAAAGACGAATTTATGACACCCGTTCGCAGAGCTTCTCATTTGGAAGGTTTAGGGTGGTGCCTTAACAGACTCCCAGGTGATAATTCTTATATGGAGACTACATTTGGGGAATTATTGTTGTAGCGGATTGTGCAGTTCCTAGGATGGAACAGTGTTGGTGAAATCTCACTCTGTAAGTCTGAGACTCAGTCGTGGACAGGATTTTCTGGGAACCTCAAAGAAGCTCAGAGTGAGGATTTAAAGAAAAGTGAGGACAGTATTATTGAAATAGAAGAACAAGATCTTTATTCTATAGTGGTGTAAAATTTATGGCAAGTAGAAAATTTATCTAGTTAAATGTTATAACAGAGGTTTCCAGGCAAACTATTGATGGTGCCATCTAGGCTTTTACTACTTACAGTGAAATTCTAAAAAAAAAAAAAAAAAAAAATTCCTACATAGAAAACAGCCAGGATTTACTGGGTTTGAAAATATCTTTAAAAAAAAGTTCTCAGCTTTTCCAGGTGGCACGTGATACTCACATTAAGAATGACTTGTAGACTTAAGAGAATATCCATGGAGATTCTAGGGTGTGATTGTAAAATCCTTCATGTAAAGTTTCAGAAAGACCTGTAACAGTGCCTCAGAGAAGGGCTTATACAGACAAAAGGCCCCCTAGGGATGACACACAGCTCCTCTGCTTTAAATAATACTTCTTCTGAGAGTTTTAGGACATTTTCCCTCAGCAGGAGCCCCAAATAGGAAAGGTCTTATGTCGACAAAATTTCTGAGTGTATCCATATCTAACGAGTGAACTCTTTGAGACCATCAAAGACGGTATAAACAGAGTTGGAGCTCCAAACTTTTAAAGGTAAGAATTAGACTGAGAAGGTATTGTAAAGAACTGCTAAAGAGGTGAATGGAAGGAACTGTCTTATATTTTCAGTGTACTTTAACCAGGTGGATTTGAGAGCAAAACCTCTGATTTGAAGGCAATTGTTTACATCAGTTATCTGAAATAAAATGAAATCATGTACTCACATTTAAAATGTGCAATGCTAACTTCATGATAGAGCTATTATGGAGTTTAAGTAAATTAACTGTGAAATGTGTCCAAACAGTCAAAGCACAGAGAAAAATGAAAATATTGAATATCTTCATATCTGTCAGATTTGGGGGATCATTTCAAAAGGAGCCCTGGTGGCACATCAGTTAAGCACTTGGCTGCTGATCTGAAGTTTGGCAGTTTGGGCGCACCAGCTGCTCTCTGAGAGAAAGGGGTGGCAGCCAGCTTCCATCAAGTTTACAGCCTTGAAAACACGATGGGACAGTTCTGGTCTGTGCTGTAGGGTCACCGTGAATCCAAAACAACTCACCTGCAGTGAGTTTTGTTATGGTACCATTTCTGATGGTCCACCAAGTCTGCCTTCTTCCTAACAACATACCTGTGTGAGAGTGGATTTTGTTCTAATGTTTCAGCCAAAATGAGAAATTCCAGCATATTGAATGGAGAAATATATGAGAATCCATCTGACTTTCATTAATCAGACATTAAATATATTTCTGGAATAATATGATTCTTCTTAGTAGTTTTTAGGTGAAAACTGGTTATTTTGAATGAAAATGGTATTTATATGTATATTTGTTAGTTAACTGAATTAATATGAGGGCTACCAATTAAGTTTGTGAACTCATCCTAGAAAAAGTGCAGAATATCACTACAGTTACTTTCGAAATACTCCCTTGGGAAGCTATATACTGACGCCAGTGTCTCATCCACCCTTCAAAGCAATTTTGGAACTCTCTTTTGGGAATGGCCATCAGAGCTGTCATCATATTACCCTTGATGTCCCGAATGTCATCAAAATATCTTCTTTTCAGTATTTATCTTTGGGTGAAGAAAAAAATCATTGGGGACCAGATCCAGTGAGTAGGGAAGGCATTTGTCATGGATTGAATTGTGTCCCCCCAAAAATAGATGTAGCCATGTGACTGTGACTCCCTGTATTCTATGATTGTCCTCCATTTTTGTGATTTTACTGTGCTGTATATTGAAGGATTAGCGTGAGACTGTAAATCCCTTCAGAAGATCACCTCCCTGCTCAACTGTAATGGGAGTTTCCCTAAAGTGTGCCTTGCCCCAACCTTAATCCTTGTATCCTACAAGAGATCAAAGGAAAGGGAAGCAAGCAGAGAATTGGGAACCTCACATCATCAAGAAAGCAACGTATGTCCTTCAGACCTGAGGTTCCTGCACCAAGATGCTCCCTGGACAAAGACTGATGAAATACTGGACTTTCCTCCAGAGTGGACGGGGGGAAAGCCTTCCCCTGGAGCAGACACCCTGAATTTGGGCTTGTAACCTACTGGACTGTGTAAGAATAAACTTTCCTTTGTTAGAGCCATCCACTCTATGGTATTTCTGTAGAGCAGCTCTAGCTGACTAAAACAGCGTTCCAATACAGTTAGTTGTTTACAGCCTAAAAACTCCCACATAGACAATTATACGGTTAAGTTCACGAACTTGCTGCCGTGCCCGTACACACAATGACCATTTCAGAAAGAGTTCCAAAATTGCTTTAAAGAGTAGACTAGGCACTGGCATTGGTGCTTAACTTCCCAAGGGGAGTACTTCAAAGGTGACTGTAGTGATTCTCAGCAATGAGGTATGTAGTACTTAGAACAGGTAAGTTTGTGGATTTAATTGTTGGACCTCATATATTTTTTATCTCTCCATTTTCATTGTAAATATGTTCAATATCAATAGATAATAAAGATACACAAAAAACTATTGAAGATCTACAGTAATTTATGAATTATACTTGTTTGAAGTCCGGAAACCAGAAAGTTTCAGAACTAATTAGGAGGAAGTCCTTGGCGATGTACTTCTAAAAGTTAGCCAGTGAGAACGCTATAGATCACCATAGAATATTGTTGATGTAAGACTGGAAGATGGGCCCTAGGCTGGCTAGAAATCGCTCAAAACACACGGTGGCCACAACATACCAGTTTAGCAAAGAGAGTAAAGGGTGTGCAGCACTGGGCAAGGTTTTGTTCTGCTGTACATGCGGCTGCCATGAGTCAGAGATGACTCGATGGCAGCCAGCAACAAAAAGTAATAAGCGGAAGGCCCACATATGTCAGTCAGAAGGACCAACCTGTGCAGTGATACGAAACTGTGGGAGACGTGACCACCCAGAGAGTCTAAGAAATTTTCTGTGTCAGGGTTGTAGGATATATGAATGAAAGTGGCCGAAGCAGAGGCTGGAATAGTAGATTAGGGCCCCACAGGAAAGGAATTTGAATGTAAAATTAAGGAATTTGGATTTTTTTTTCCCCTATGGAACTTTGTTGAATGACTAGGGTTTTTCAAATAGCAGAAATGTTTGAAGCTAATTTTCTATTTTTGACTCAGAAGTGCTCTGTATACTTTCTTCATTGATTTGATTCATTATACTAATTTTTAGACTGCTGAAAATGTAATTACTGTATGGTAGCTTGTGTATAATCAGAATGATTTCTATTTCAGCTTTCACCCTGCAGAAGGAGAATCTGGAAATGTTTGAGGCAGTTGGTTTTTTAGCTGTCCAGCTTGGTGTGATTCCCTCTGATTTCAGTTACGCAGGCCTTAAAGACAAGAAAGCCGTCACCTATCAAGCAATGGTTGTTAGAAAAGTGACACCAGAAAGGTAATAAAACATTGTTGTGTGAGATAGAACTTTACTTGTCATTTTATATCAGATAAATGCATTAAGATGTAATAAAACATTGCTTTCCAAGGTAGAAATTTTCGTGTTGTATCAAATAAATACATTAGGAACCCAGAATAGCCTGATAGGATATGAACCTTGCTACTGTATTAACATTAATTTTAGGTTTACTTGCATTTATGATGTAGTTACCTTCTAAATAGAGTTACGCCTTACATTTTTCACTGAAGATATGGGGAGTTTCAGAATAGAACCTTCAAGAAGTAGCAGAATTTAAATTATCGAAGTTGTGTATGTAAACCCTGGTGGTGCTGGTTAAATGCTATTTCTGCTAACCAAAAGGTAAACAGTTCAAATCCACCAGGCACTCCTTGGAAACTCTATGGGGCAGTTCTGCTGTGTTCTGTAGAGGTACTAGGAGTCAGAATTGACGCAATGGCAGTGAGGTTTTTGTTTTTTTTTTTTGAGTTGTATATAACATACTGAAATAAATATTTGTATTTAGGATGTCAAGCCAAGCCAAGTGCTGTCAAGTTGGATCTGACTCATGTATTTAAGGATAGTGTCTTATAAATAATTTTCTGTTTAGTCATATAATTTCTTTTATTTTCTTGATTTTCTGTAAAATTTTACAATTTTTTAAGTAGAATGTAAAGTATACAGATTCAGCCTGCCTCCTTACCTCAATCATACTTAAGGAAATTTTTGTAATTATGAAAGTAATACACGTTCACTGTGGAAAATTTAGAAAATAGAAAAAATTCTAAAAAAAAGTCACTAATAATTCTACTACTCAGAAATAGCCATGATAATATTTTGATCTATTTCCTTCTAGATGTTTTCAGAGACCATACATTGAACAAAGACATTTTTATCTCATTCTGTACGTGTAGTCTCTATTTTATTTAAGATTTTTAACTTTACTTTTTTAAGAGAAGTAATAAAAACTTTATGAAAGTGTATGTTGTATATTCTCAAAATCATGTTTAAAAAAATTTATTGTGCTTTAGGTGGAAGTTTACAGAGCAAATTAGTGTCTCATTAAATAAGTAATATGTGCATTGTCTAATGCCATTGCCAAACCCGTGACATATCAGCACACCTTCTTTCTGGACCTTGGGTGCCCCATTTCGGTTTGTCCAGATTTCCTGTCCTGTCCTGCCTTCTCATCCTTGCCCTGGGCTGGTGTGTGCATTTCGTCTCATGTATGTGGTTCAACTGCATGTGTTATTGTGTGTTCTGTAGGCCTGTCTACTCTTGGCTGAAGGGTAAATGTCTTAGTCATGCTTTGCTGCTGTAATAGAGATAACACAAGTGGATGGCTTTAAAAAGATAAATTGTATTTTGCCACAGTCTAGTAGGTTGAAAGTCCATATTCAGGGTGTCAGCTCTGGGGGAAGGCTGTCTCTGCTGGCTCTGGAGGGAGGTCCTTGTTGTCAGTCTCCCCTGGACAGGAAGCTGGGATGCACAATGTTTTCTTTATAGGCCGTGTTTGCCGAGTGAGTAACTGTCACCTGAGTACACTATCCTAGCCCTCAGCCCAGTAACCTAGTCTGTCAGGGAATTTGGATATTAGCTGTGAAGGTTTTATGGCTTTGTCTCAGTCAAGTTGTACTGACTTTCCCAGTATTGTGTACTTTCTTATTCTTCACCAAAGTTAAAGAAAGCTAACCCAACCCAGTGCTGTCAAGTCGATTCCAACTCAGAGTGACACTATGGGACAGAGTAGAACTCTGTCCCATAGACACACAACTGCTACGTAGGGTTTCCAAGGAACACCTGGCAGATTTGAACTGTTGACCTTTTGGTTAGCACTTAATCACTATGCCACCAGGATTTCCTCACCAACGTTACCACTTGACTATTTAGTTTTTTTCCCTCCACATCCCAATCTTCCCCCAGAACCATCAAAGATTGTTTCTTTTTGTGTGTAAATCTTGTCATGAGTTTTTATGATACTGGTCTCATACAATATTTGTCCTGTCGTGATTGATTTACTTGATCCATGTTGTGTGATGTTTTGGAGATTCATCCCTGTTTTTTTATCATTGCATGATACTCCATTGTGTGTATGTACCATACTTTGTTTATCCAGTTGTCTGTTGGTGGGCACTTAGATTGTTGCCATCTTTTTGCTTTTGTGAAAAATGTTGCAGTGAACATGGATGTACATATGTCTATTCATGTGTTGGCTCTTATTCTTCTGGGACATATTCCTAAAAGAGAGATTGCTGGATTGTATGGCATTTCTGTTTGTAGCTTTCAAAGGAAGTGCCATATCATTTTCCAAAACACTTGTGCCATTTTACATTCCCACCAGCAGTGCGTAAGAGCCTCAATCATCTCCAGCGTTTGTTATTTTCTGTTTTTTTGACTCGTGCCAGTGCTGTTGGAGTGAGATGATATCCCAATAAACTAATTTGTTTAATGTTTCCTTGTTTTTGGATACAGAAATTTGTTCCAGTTTTTCCCTCTGAATCCACTTAAATCTACCTTTTGAATAATTACCTTAAGATAAACTTCTAAAAGTTAAATCATTTAGTCAAAATTGGACCTAATTTGATATAATATTACTATATTAATCCTTAGTCATCACATGTTTGAGTGTCCACTGTTTTCAAATTACTCTTCTAGGTTCTTATGTGAGGGACCAAAAAAAAAAAAAAAGAAAGTATATGACTTTGTCTGTTTTATATAGGTAGGAGAAACAGCCTTTAGATGTTAAAAACTACTTTAGACAAAAATAATTTTTAATTACAAAAAAAATAAATGTTATTAATTCCTACAAAAAGAGAATACTTTTACTTAGCTTTATGGGCAGGGACAGACTATCTGGTAGGCAGGGTCAGCATGTGTTTTATATTGCTTACTGGCTCATCTATAGTGAATGATTTCACATTTTTTCAAAGCGTCTAAGATTCTATTTCTAGGGTGACTGGCATCTGTCTCTCTCCTAACCCCACAGCACCTTCCTGGAAAATCAAAGTCTTTGAATCTAAAATCCCTAAAAGGCAAATAACCCAGTAAGCAAGATAAGCAGAGGCTGACTTGTGTGTACTTACTAATCTGATCTGGTAAGCAAAGTCAGTGCTATGCTTACCTTGTTTTTTGGATAGTCCACCTGTATTTATAGGTGTGGAATTTTATTATTATTGATATTATATGCATGCCTGTCTAATATTTGGCTGAAGAGTAAACCTCTGGAGTGACTTCAGTATTGAGTTAAAAGTATGTATGTCTGGGAATCATTCTCTCAGGATTTCTCCAGTCTCTGGTCATGTTTTTTGGGGGGGAGAGGGGAGTTAGAATTTTGTTCCACATTTTTCTCCAGCTCTGCTGGGGACCTTTTATTATGATCACCGTCAGAGCAGTCAGTGATGGTCGCTGGGCACCATCTAGTTGTGCTGGACTCAGTCTGCTGGAGGCTGCGGTAGTTGTGGTCCGTTAGTCCTTTGGACTGATCTTTGCCTTGTGTCTGTGGTGTTCTTCACTCTCTTTTGCTCCAGAGAGGGTGGGGTGCAGAGTATTTTAGATGGCCACTTCCAAGCTTTAAAGACCCCAGATGTACTCACCAGAGTAGGATGTGGAACATTTTCTTTATAAACTTTGTTCGTATGGACATGGAATTTTAATTGCTCTGTAAGTAATGTAGGATTTTAGCAGATGTTGAAAAGCTGAAGGTATATTTGAAGGGTCAGTAAGTTAAAGAAGCTGTCTCATAAAAACAGTTCTTGTAAAGACTACAGGAAATATGAACAAAAGTAATTTTATACCTTTATACCTTGCAGGATCTTAATTTATGCTAAGATAATTGGAATCTGTTCGCTAAATATTGGGGAACAGTGGGAAGTTTGATTAAGGAAGTGTTTACAGCTGCGTTTTAGGACAGTTCTGTGCAGTGTGCTAATGGGTTTCTTGGGTGACGTTGGCAGAAGAGAAACGGAGGAGGACAGGGGTGATGTCTGGGGGCAGAAAGAGCAGGAATGTAGTTAGGGGGTGCTAGCACTTGAACTGAGGAGAAATCAGAAGACTTCCATAAATATGGTGATGGTGTTAGGAAGATGTTTTTCAGGTCCTTAAAATAGCTTTTGTATAATCTTTTAATATTGAGGTTTTTATATCAAAGTTTGTGGAAATAGCAAATTTAACTGTAGAGCCTTCTGAAAGAAAAAATTATTTTAGTGAGATTTTATTGCATTTTTGGTGAAAGTTTACATTACATATTAGGTTCCCATTTGACAGTTTCTGCACAGATTGTTCAGTGACTTTAGATACATTTGTCGTACTGTGTCAGCATTCTTGTAAATCATACTTTGTTCATTTCTGGTACTTCTCGTCTTTGCTTCTGAGTAATTTTTGAACTTTTGGTCCTTATATTGATATTTTTAAATACAGCACCAATCTAACAGCTATTATCCTTTATTTTGTATGCTACTCTACTATTTAGCTAAAAAGTCATCTTGGGATAGGCTTGGCTGTAGGTTTACAGAGTGTCTCAGGGTGATCGTCTCAGGGAGTCCTTTATTCTCTACAGTTTCAGTTTGGCTTTTTGTTTTCTTAATCTAAGAACCTGAGTTCAGCTCCACGGGTTTTCTGCTCCCGTTCTATCCAAGGCCATCTGTTGTGACCACTGTGAGAATGATCAGTGGTAGCAGCTAGACATCATCTAGTTCTTCTGGTGTCTGGGTCGATGTTCTTACTTGTGTAGCTTTGTTTCTTCTCTGTGCTTTTGGTTACCTCTTTTTTGTTTGTTGTCTGGCAAGTAGAGACCAGTAGTTGTGCCTTAGAGGATTACTGACAAGCTTTTAAGACTCTCAACCCTTCTTCACTAGGATACAGGTCATGATTTTTATGAACTGTGTTATAACTGTTGACTTAAGTTGTTTTATGAAACTATAGTTCTAAGCTTTCAAACCTAGAACACCAATCTTGGGAGGTGTTTGGTTATGTTTGTAGAGTATCTATATTGTGTCTTGTATGCATATGTATTCCTGCATCCTCATATTTGTATTTACACATGCCTGTGGATTGTTTGGAAACCCTGGCTACGTAATGATTTAGTGCTGCAGCTGTAGGTTAGAAGTTGGCCTCCACCAGGTGTTCCTTGGAAACTGTGAGATAGTTCTACTCTCTCCTGTAGGGTTGCTGTAAGTCAGAATTGACTTGATGGCAATGTTTATTTATTTATTTAATAGACACTTTATCTGTTCTTAGCTATGTGCACGCCTGTGCCTACCCATGTACCAGTGTATCTGCACCCATCCATATGTGCTCAAACACTCGTTTTTGCTGTGGCTGTGCTGTGTTGAGTGCATCTACATTCGGGGCCACTTTACCCATTACAAAAAAAGTAAGTCTCCATGATCTAAAACACAATAGCCTGTTCTCCTCTCTCATCCCTGCTAGTCACCAGTAAACATTGGTCTCTCTGTATTTATCTGTTTTTGTCTTCTTAAAAAGATGGATCCTAAAGAATATTTGTCCTTACATGCTTGGCTTATTTCACTTAGCATTGTGCCCTCCAGGTCTATTCATGTTATGTTTTGTGCACTCACAGTGGTTCATTATAGTTGTATAGTATTCTCTTATATGTATGTACCACAGTTTGCTTTCCATTTATTTGTTAGTGTGAATAAAGCAGCAGTGAACATAAGTGTGCATGTGTGTTTGTGCCATTAACGTTAGGTCTCTAAAGTACATATGAAGGAATGGGATTGTTGGATCATACGGTAGATCTACTTCTAGTTTTTTGAAAAAGTGTCTTACCATTTTCTGTAATGATTGTACCATTTTACGGTGCCACCAGCAATAAGAATTCCAATCTCCCCACGTCGTCATCAACATTTGTTGTTATCTCCTTTTTTTTTCAATCAGTCCCATTTTAGCTGTGGTAAGAAGGTACTTACTTGTAGTTTTGATTTGCATCTCTCTACTTGCTGATGATCACGAGCATCTTTTCATGTAATTGTTGGCTGCTTTGAAGTCCTCTTTGGTGAATGTTCTGTTTATGTCCTTTGCCCATTTTGTGATTGGGTTGTTTATGTTTTGTTGTTGAGGTGTTACAGTTTTTTATAGATTTTAGATACTAGACCCTTGTCAGGTAACTCATTTGTGAAGATTTTTTTCCCCACTTAACAGTCTTTTGATGGGCTTAAGTTTGTAATTTTTTGTGAGGTTCCATTTATCTGTTTTGCCTTCTATCTGTGCATTTATTGTTACATTTGATACCATATTTTTACAACATATTAGGTCCCATAGTTGTCTCACATGTGTGTTATGATTTTAGATTTAACATTTAGGTATCTGACCCATTTTGATTTTTTTGTATGGTGTGAGGTGTGGGGCACCCACTGCATTTTTCTTTAGGTGGATATGCAGTTTTGCCAGCACCGTTTACTAAAGAGATTATTTCTGCCCTACTGAATGGACTTTGAAGGTTTGTCAAAAATCTGTTATCCATAGATAAACCAAAAAAACCAAACCCACTGCCATCGAGTTGGGTCCAGCTCAGCTGGGTTTGATTCTGAGTTCTTAATTCTGTTCCACTAGTTTTTTTTTTTTCTGCCATTGAACTAACACTAGGCTGTTACATTTATAGCTTCTGTATAGTATATTTTGATATCAGGAGTGGGAAGCCTCCTGCTTTTTTCTTTTCTTCAGTATTTCTTTGGCTCTTTGAGTTCCTTTCCTGTACATATGAATTTGTTCATTAGTTTTTCCATTTCAGTAAGTGTCATGGATTGAATTGTGTCCTCTCCAAAATGGCCAAGCCATGATTCCTGGTGTTGTGTATTGTTCGTGTATGTTGTAAATTCTGCCTCTATGATGTTACGAGGGAGGGCGGGCAGCAGTGGTATTGATGAGACAGGACTCAGTGTGTAAGATTGTATTGTGCCTTGAGGGAAAATCTTGGGATATAAAGGAAAGCCAAGCAAGTGGAGGGTTGGGGAACTCATACCACCGAGTAGCAGTGCCAGGAACAGAGCGACTCCTTTGGAAAAGACCCAGGGTCCCTGCTCCTTGGGAGCTGCCAGTCCAGGGAAAGATTGACGACAAAGGCCTACCTCCAGAGCCAAGAGCTGATGCCCTGAATTTGGATTTGTAGCCATTGGACTGTGACAGAATGAGATTTCTCTTTCTAAGGCCATCTAATGGCACTAGATAACTAAGACAGTAAGGGATGTTGTTGGGATTTGCATCAGATTTACATTGTATCTATAGATCACTTTAGGTAGAATTGATGTTTTCATTATATTGAGTCTTCTAATTCATGAGCAGCAGATGACTTTCCATTTTTTAGGCCTTGCTTTATCATTCTTTTTATTATATCTTTCATGCCCCTCAATAGGTTAATTTCTAGGTAGTTTTTGACTTGAAAGCTATTATACAAGGTATTGTTTTCTTGATTTCTTTTTTAAAGTAGTCTTTGTTAATGTAGAAGAACCCAGCTAATTTTTGTGAGTTGATCTTGTATCCCACGATGTTGCTAAATTCCTCTATCTGTTCCAGCAGGTTTTTTTTTTTTTTTTTGATAGAATCTTTAGACTCTTCTGTGTGTAGCATCATGTCAGCTGCAAAGATAGTTTTTTGTTTTTTGTTTTTTTAATTCCTTTCTGGGTACCTTTTATTTCTCTTTCTTAGAAGAGATTGATTAAGATTAGTGTCAGCTGTTCTGCAAGTGTTTGGTAAAATTTTCCATTGTAGCTGTCAGGTACTGGGAATTTTTTGTTGGCTTTTTTTCTTTTTTTAATTGTGATTAAGTGAAACTTTATGTTCCAAGTCAATTTGCATTATAAAACTCGAGACACATCTCTCTATGCCACTGTAGCTGCTCTCCTCACCAGGTAACAGCACCCTAGTCCTCCCACTCTGCACTTCCGATATTCCTGCAGCCAGTGTCTGTCCCCTCCTTCCCACTGTCCCTTCTCACCTCTGCAGAGAAGCTGGTCAGACAGCCTCAGATATGTATTTAAGAGAAGTACGCACACCACCTGCATCACCCTGTGTCTTATAGGCCAGTCTAGTTTTTGTCTGAAGAGCTGGCTGCATTACTGATGTCAGCTCTGGGCTAGCAGCTAGACCAGGGGCCATGTGCTCAGGGGACCGTCCAGGATGTCAGACCAGCGTATCTTTGGTCTTCTAACAGAATTCTGGATCTGCACCCCCTTTTTCTCCTGATACATCAGGGACTTGACACTGTGTTCCCTGTCAGGACAGTCATTGGTGGTGGCTGGAGACTGCCTAGTTCTTCCCAATCACATGGGCCCACCTGTCTCCTGGGTTCATGTTTTCCTCAGGTCTTTGATGTCGTAGGTTTTTATGTGCTCCAGGTGGGTTGGGGCCATTTGGTGTTCCTTAGAATGCAGCTTGCTGGCTTTTGAGACCCCAGGCTGTTGGCAGTTTTTTTTCATAACATTTTCAGTCTCTTCTTTTGTAATGGGTCTGTTTAAATTTTCTACCTGTCTGAGTTAGTTTGGGTAGGTAGTGTGTTTCCAGGAATTTGTCCATCTAGGTTTCAGATTTGTTGCAGTATAATTCTTCTTAGTTATCGGTTATAATGTTCTTTATTTCTGTCAGATTAGTTGTAATACTACCTTTTTCATTTCTTACTTTGGTTGTTTTCCTCTTCTGGTTATTTTCTTTTGTCAGTCTAGTTGGTGATTTGTCTGTTCATCCTTAGAGTCAACTTGTGATTTTTTCTATTCTATTGTTTTTGTATTTCCTTTCTAATCTTTGTTATTTTACTTATTTTTTCTTAGTGAAGAGTCTTCCAGTAAGGATATCCTGTCTTTGAACATGAATAAAACAAATTGTGTAAATGATCCAGTTTTAATGATTTTATTATTTTGAAGTACATTTGATGGCATTGTATGTGGAAAGGAACTTTGGGTAAATGGCTGCCATGGCACCTTGCAAATGGGGCCCAAAATAATCAGTTATCATAGCCCAATATCTTTCTTCATTGACAGTCACAGCCTTTCCTCGTTCATCTTGGAAAAAATAAGGGTTACTGATTCTGCCAGACCAAAATCCACACCAGATGGTAACTTTAGGGGGATGAAGTATATGTTCTTGAATCTCCACTGAATTCTTATCACTCTAAATGTGACACTTTCGTTCATTAACAAAACCATTCATCCAAAAATGGACCTCGTCACTGAAGATGATTTTTCAGCCCAAAGCGCTGCCAACTTGAGTTGCTTCAGAGCCCAGTCAGCAAATGTACGGTACCATCTATGGTTTTTGGACTTCACTTCTTAAGTTAAAATGGTTTTGTAAGGGTAAAGCTTCAAGTACAGATGGAAAATCCAACAAACTGTGGTTGACAAAAGGCCCGGTTCTTGTGCTTGGTGAGAAACTGACTGGGACGGATTCTCACGTACGCTCTGATGAATGGTGGCCGTGTTTCCATTGGAACGAGTGGTTGGTTGATGCACATTGTCTGATTGGCAGCAGACCTGCTTGTCTCAAAGTTTTGGATTAGATGTCAGATTGTTCTCTCAGTGGGATGATTATGCACGTGGTATATTTCACTAAATACATGGAGTGTTTGGCAAATGGAACACCCATTTTGATGATGATTGCATTGTGGAATCATGTAACTTCATGGCTACTTCTCAAGATAATCAAAAGCAGTAATAAATATGGCCACCATAACTTCACAAATACGGCTGCCACGAACTGTCAAAAATAGGACCTCCTTATTGGAAGATCCTTTATCTTTTGATTTCTTTCGCTGTTCATTTCTGTTTGTTCAACTGTTTAAGTTAATGATTGTTAGTCTTCTTTTTTAATGCAGGCATTTATTGATATAAGTGTCCGTCTGAATACTGCTTTTGGTGTGTCTAGAAGGTTTTGATACGTTGTGTTTTCATTTGATTCTGGGAATTGTTGAATTTTACTGTTTGTTTATTCTGTGATCCAGTAGTTTTTTAGTAGTTTATTGTTTAGTTGCTATGTTGATTTTTTTCCCCATAGTTTTCCTATTGTTGATTTTTAGCATCAAACCATTATGGTTAAAAAAGACACTTTGTATGATTTCAGTCTTTTTAAATTTGTTGAGATTTGTTTTGTGTCCTGGCACATTGTCTGGTCCAGAAAATGATCCATGTGTGCAGGGTGAGAATGTGTGTTGTTTTGATGTTGAGTGCAGTGTTCTATATACGTCTGGTAGGTCCAGTTGGCATATGGTTTTGTTTGAGTTTTTGACGTCTTTAATGATCTTTTTAGATGTTATGTCTGTAATTGGAATTGGTGTGCTGCAGTCCTCTCCTATTACTGTAGAGTTGTCTATTTCTGCTGTCATACTAGTCAGTATTTCTTTCATGTGTTTTAGTTCGTTGCGGTTAGGTGTATATATAATTGCTATGTCTTCTTGCTTCATTGACCCTTTCATTATGTAATGGTCTTTATCTCTTGTACTAGATTTTGATTAAAAGTTTATTTTATCTGAAATTGGTATGACTACCTTGCCCTTTTTGTTTTAGTTACTGGTTGCATGGAATATCTTTCTTCATCCTTTTATTTTCACTCTGTGTCCCTGTGTCTGAAGTGTGTTTCTTGTAGACAGGAAAAGGATAGATCATGGATTTTTTTGTAGTTGTTGTTTTTTACCCTTCCCACCACTCTCTGCCTTTTGCATGGGGAATTTAGGTCATTTATATGTAAGGTTATTACTGAAAACAAAGTGTTTGCCTTGCTTGTTTTGCTGTTTGTTTGTGTGTGTTTCATATCCTGTTCTTTTAATTCTGATTTTTCTGTTTTTGTTTGTATTTGGCTGCTTTCTAGTGAGAAGTCTTTTTGATTTCATCTGTTTTTTTTCTTTTAATAGTTCTCTTGCTGAATTCTTAGTGGTCATCACATGTATTACGTTATACAATTTATAGTTGCAACAAGAGTTAACACAAACAACTATTAACATACAGCTTTAACATGGTAAATCTATTCCTAATATGCTGCTCCCTTTGACATCAATATACAACCTATATTCGATATGTTTTCTTTGTCTTATTTCTTACAAACTTGATGTTGTATAGTTTGAGTTTATTTCCTATAAATATCATATACTTGGTCCTTATTATTTCCTGTGTCATTGCACTGTTTTGGAGATCTCTCTCCCTCTTTTTTAATTTATTTTTTCCTGTGTATACTTCATAAGTATTTATTGAAATGCTGTTGCCTTTTTACTTGGGACATTCCCCTGAGTAATACTTGTAAGTGGCACATTCCCAGAGCTTCTCTTTGTTCAAGGATGTCTTGATTTCCTCCTAATTTTTGAATGACAACTTTGCTGAGTGAAGAATTCTTGATTGGCAGTTGGTTTTATTTAGCATTTTATATGTGTCACTACACTGTCTTCCCACCTCTAGAGTTTTTGGGGAAAAATTTGCACTGATATTTATTTAAGATCCTTCGACAGCACTTGGCTTTTTAGCTGGTATATTATGTGGCATTTTTTCTCATGCTGCTGTCAGAATTCTCTCCTTGTCTTTGGTTTTCAAGAACTTTTTTTAGGAGATGATGTGGAGCCAGTCTTTTTGTGTCTCTTCTGGCGGGGTTTGTGCAGCTTCCTGTATTTGCAGGCTTGCTTCTCTGTTCAGGTCTGAGAAAATTCTCTCTGATTTGCTCTTACAAAATAGTTTATATGCCTTTATTGTCACAGTGCTCTGGGATTCCAGTAAGTCTAATGCTAGATTTCTTAATCGAATTGCATATTTGCTTTTGAGTTTGTTCTTTTTGCGTTGTTCTTTTTTCTTGTTTCTCTTGAGACTTGACAAGTTTAGTTATTTTGTCGTATATTTCACTTACCATATTGTACATCTGTTTGACTCTTGTTGTGTTTCTCTTTTGTAATTCGTTTGCTTAAGCCCCAGCACTTCTCTCTCTCTCTCTTTAAATTTCCTATTGCGTCTCTCGTTTCCTCCCTCTGCTTCCCGGCTCCACTGTTTGTTTGCTACATGCTTTTTGCTTTCTTTAAGCATATTTGTCACCATAATTTCCTTTTCTCCATGTTTTGCTTTTGATTTATCCTTATTCTATATAAGAGTTTGTGTGTTTCACTTATTTTTGTTGGCGCTTGAGCCATCGTACTATCTTCTTTTTGTAAATTTTGTATTCTGGTTTCTGTGAGGAAATTTTCTGATTGGTTGCCTTGTGGTGCAACAGACCATCACCTGGCTGCCAGCCAGGCCAGAGTCGGCACCTACCAGCTGCTCCAGTGGATAAAGATGTGACAGCCCTCCTTGGCTGAGCACAGCCGTGGGAAACCCATAGAACAGGTCTCCTCTGCTCCGTAATGTCGCTATGGAGTCAGTGACCTAGCGGCCCCGGGCTGTTCTTCTTTCAACCACTAGAGGGCACTCGTACTCTTGGTTCTTTATTAGAGCTGCCGCAGGAGCTCTGGCTGTTTGAGCTCTGGAAGTCAGCATGCAGGCGTGGGAGTAGGGTTTAGACGGTTGCAGATGCTGATGTAACTGTTGGGATTCAATTCACCTGTGGCAAGAATGGATGGTTCTCTATAGCTTTCCCTCATGGGCACCCTGGCACATACTCTTCCTTCGTGTCCCTCTGTGGGCAGAGAGCCAGGGCTTCCTATTGCATTGCTTTGTCAGTCTGAAGTGGTCCCCTTACCCCACTGCTGTTGTAGTTCCTCTTGGTCCTAGTGCCCTTATCTCTGTTCTCAGATTCAGCAGCACTTTGTCGCAGTGCCATGGTCCACCTTCACCTCCTCTAGTTGTTCGCCGGCAAACTCCCGTGGCCAGTTTGCGCCACCCTAGAAAGAGAAGGCTGCTGCTTCCTCAGGTTAGTTCTCTTTCTCTGTTCCGTCGGATATTGCCCAGATGCATTCCACAGTGACTATGATGAGGGGCATTCTCCTGAGTGAGGATTCTCAAGGTGAGCAGGTAGACTCTCCCAATTGATGTGCTGTTTCTGCTCCTCCTCTCTCCCATTTCCAGAGTGTAACACTTCAGCTGTCATCCGGAATCCAGAGATCTCAGTCTGTACTTGTTTTTCATTCATTGTTAGTGGGTCAGTGGCCAGAGGAGTAAATGGGAGCACTCACTCATTTCGCCAACTGTCTCCACCCCTTGCATTAATATTCTGATACAGCGAGTGTCTGGCAATGAAATGTAATTGTCATTTTAAACTCATATAAAATATTTTGAATGTAAAATTTAACTGAATCTATATGATTTATCATTTATAGGTTAAAAAATATTGGAAAAGAAATTGAAAAGAAAAGAATGAATGTATTTAATATTCGATCTGTAGATGAACCCCTTAGACTCGGTCAGCTTAAAGGAAATCACTTTGATATTACCATCAGAAATTTAAAAAAACAAATCAATGATTCTGCACATCTGAAAGAGAGAATTTTGGAAGCAATAGAAAATGTTAAGGTAAGAAAACTCATTTTTAAAATAGAGTTTGACAAGGAGGTCTTTGTATTCCCTCTTCATTGAAGCCAGAAAGGAGGTTTTTCCTTTTTATTTCTTCTTAACACTGTTTGGCTTATATATTTTTTATTTTCTTAATGTATTTTTGTGCTAAAACAAAACAGTAATATGGCTTAAAACAAAACCAACAAAGTCAAACTAGTATTTCTCAGAGGGGAAAAACATCTTCACATTAGGAGAGGTTTTCTTTTTTTCGTTTTTCTTTTTTTCAGATCTAACAGGGTAGAATTTTAGGCATGGAGATTTAGTTTTGAAAATTATGTTCAGTAATTCCTTTCAGGAACCTTTGGTAAATGAGTATATTACTTTTTTGAAAAAAGAAATATCTATAAAGTTTTTCTTTGAAATCTAACTTTGAATATTTTCAGTGCATGGAAATGATAAATCATATACATTTCATTATGTCTTCCTATAAAGAGTTAGCTAACATGAATTTTTAAATGACATTTGCCAGACATCTGAATACCTATATTCAGCCACAGACTGGTGATCTGGATCAGCAGTCAGCAATTTTTTTTTCTTTAAAGGACCAGAAAATAAACATTTTTGACTTTGCAGACATACAGTTTCTGTTGCAATTGCTCACTGCTATTATAGGGCCACTATAGGGTTGCAAAAGGTTGGCAGTTTGAATCCACCAGAGCTCCTTGGAAACTCTATGGGCCAGTTATACTCTGCCCTGTAGGACTGATATGAGTCAGAATCGACTCAATAGCAGTGAGTTTGATTTTTTGGTATAACGTGTTTATGAGTAGGAATTGACTTAACAGCGGTGTTTTGTTTTTTTTTTTTTTTTTTTGCAGTGTGAAAGCAGCCTTAGACAATAGAATATATAAGTAAATGAGCATGCCTGTGTTCTAGTAAAGCTTTATTTATAGAAACAAGTGCTGGGCCAAATTGGACTTTTGGATCATAGTTTGTAAGCTTCTGATCTAGGCCCCAGTAATTCCCAGTGTTGGGGAGCTTTTGAAAAAATTTTGTGGTCCATCTCTACTGCTTAGCCAATTACGTAAAAACATTCTGGAGGAGGGCTTTAAAAAAGAATCTTAAAACACACACACACACACACACACACACACACAAAACCTCACAACTCCCTGTGTGATTATTCTGCAGTCAAAATTGAGAAACACTGATAGAAGTTTCTGAGTATGAAAACTTCTTGACACAATTTATATAAACACAAAAACTTGTTTTTAACCAATAGTGTGTCTTATAGTCAAGAAAACATCTTCCAGTGGAGATTGTCTGAATCCAGCGCATCCACCTGTACAGCAGAATTACCTGATTCTGTCTGATTGTGCATTCTCCGTATGAATTTGGTTTTGGGACCTATCTAAAATCTTAGATTTTTTTTTTTTTCCTGAAAAACTTACTAAAATGGTGTCTTTTTAAAAAAGGAGATGATTTCTTGGTGCTCTGATAGAATTTACTTGTTTTTTACTTGTCACTGAAAGATGTATTATATGGTTTCCGTTAGGAATCCTTTTAGCTTTAGTCAACTTTTCTTTAGTGTTTATAATGAGGAAAGGGTGCTGAGAAGCCCTCAGAGAGTCTTTTTTTAGGAAAACATTATAAAATTGTATATTTTTTGTCATTGAGAATACACATAGAACACACACCAATTCAACAATTTCTACTTGTACAATTCAATGACATGATTACCTTCTTGAAATTGTATCATTCTCACCTTCCTTTTGTAATCGTTTCCTCTTACATTAACATAAACTTACTGCCTCCTAAGTTTCTTTTTTTTTTTAAGTTGGTATTGTCACTTTGATGCTGTGAAGATAGATCTTGACAGAGCACAGTGCTCAAGGCAGACATTCTTTGCTAGTTAAATTGAACTATTGTTTGGTTTTCAGAAGACTTCAGGAAATATTTTTAGTTTAAGATGGTCTCAGGGCAGAAGTTTCTCCCTTTTAATCAAGATTATTTAAGAAGTCTTTTGAAGTTTTCTTTAGAGAATTACAACTGTTGATTGTTGCAAACGAGTAATTATTTAGGTTATATATAACCTTGGAAACCCTGGTAGCACAGTGGGTAAGTGCTACTACATCTTCTAACCAAAAGGTTGGCAGTTCAGTCCACCAGGTGCTCCCTGAAAACTCTATGGGGCAGTTCTGCGCTGTCTTACAGGGTTGCTATGAGTCAGAATTGACTTAACAGAAACAGATATATAGTCTTAAATATTTTAAATGGATAGTTTAAACTCTGGCTGTTTCAGGAACTTACTGTTTCACAGTCTAGTAGGCTAAAAGTGAAAATTTAGGGTATCAACTCCAGGAGAAGGCTTTCTTCTTCTGTCTGCTGTGGGATAAAGGCCCCTATCATCAGTCTTCCCTTGTAGATGAGTTTCTCATGCAGAGGGACCCCTGGTCCAAAGCTGCTCGTGGTGCTATTTTTTGGTGATATGAGATCCCCGTGTTTCTCTGCTCACTTGTTTCTTTTTATTTCAAGAGAGATTGGCTCAAAACACATTCTAATCGTGTAGATTGAGTCCTACCACATTGATATAATTGCCATTAATCCCATCCCATCACCTTTATAGAGGATTTACAACACAGGAAAACCACAACAGATGACAGAATGGTAAATAGCCATGCAACAGGGGAAATCATGGCCTAGCCAAGTTAACACATATTTTTGGAGGACATATTTCAATCCATGACACTTAATATCCCTTTTGAGGACTGCCTAAATGATGGAGAAAATAAAAAAAAAAACATTTTGTTATTTTAAGCCAGTAAGGTTTGGGGAGAATTGTTCATCCGCAGAAGATGTTGGAATAGACTTTGTTTCTTGGAAATAGGATGCTTGTGTTACAGAATCCTAAAACATGCTATTTGCTTTGGACTAATTGATGGACAGAAGCCAGAGGGGTCTGAGAGATGTGTTAATCCAAGTCTAAAGAGCCACAGCAAAATGTTGGTGAAAGCCTGAGGACCTTGACCAGAGTATTAGCAGAAACATAAAGGACGTTTAGGAGAGACTGTTGTTGAGAGGTTAAGGACAAGTAAGAAAAATGTTATTGAAAGCTGGGGAAAATGGAACTTCTGTTATTGTGACAGAAAGTTAGACAACACTGTCACTTGCCCTAATATAGAAAATAGGAAATATACCTAATAAACTTGATGATCTACTAAGGAAATTTACAGGAGAGTATAGAAAGTATCACCTGGCTTTTTCCTCACTGCCCCTGATAAGGTATGATAGGAGAGAGATGAACTAAAGAAAGAAATGTTATATATAAAGGGACTCTCTGGGTTTGAAAATCTGTTTCTTATTCTCAGCATTTCCAGATAGCAGAATATTCTCAAAATAAAACAGAGCTTCAGAGCAGAGACCAGATCTAAGTATTTGGTGAACAGCTCACTCCAGTTTGCCCAGAACATTCCTGATTATAGCATTCAAAGTCCCCCATCCCAGAAAACCTCTCAGTAATCAGAATGGAAAGCAGAAGTTTTATTATTATTATTATGTCAAATATATAGGTAACGTAGTAGTTGCCATTTCAAAATCTTCATGTGTACCAAAAACAAACCAAAGGCACTGCTATCGAGTCGATTCTGACTCATAACAACCATATAGCACAGAGTAGAACTGCACAGTTGAGTGATACTGAATGTGTTCGTTATATTCAACCGTCGCCAGTAACTATTTCTGAATTTTTCCATTAACCTTAACAGACTCTGTGTCCCCTAATGTTGTGTCTTCCTTCCCCATCTCCCCCAATGTATTGTTTACTTTGTGTTAGAAAAGTCTTTAAGTTCTTGTGCACAGTCTTTCTCCTGTACTCATGGGACCTTGGTGAGTCGGAATTGATGCTTGCTCTACAGTAGTCCTAATTTCTAGCTCCTCTTCACTTCTTCTCCCTCTTATTCTTTAACTATCCAGGTAGTCCTCAAATTATGATGTATTTGAGCTATGATGAACCACACTTTATGACTGCCTGTTTTTTTTGTGGGGGGGCAGGTATCTTATCATTAGGAATAGGTTGTAGCGTGTAATTTGCTGATGTCATTCTCAGGTGTACATCCACAGATGTTCATTTTTATGATTTATTGTTCAAAACACTGGGAGATTTATAAAGTACTGATAACAAAAGGCATTATTAATAATGAAAATGAGAAAAATGAGGTGTTTACATCAGAACTGATTTGTGATGAATTGTCAGCAAAGAACCCTGTTGTAAGTCAGGGACCGCCTGTTACCATTTCTGAGATCATTGTTGGTTGGTTATAAAATCCTCCTATTGAAATAAATATGAAGAGAAAGACTTGTTCATGTGTTTTGGCATACTATTTATGTATTTTGAATTAATTATAAAATTTTGTGTTCCTAGATTAAAGGTTTTGTGAATTACTATGGACCTCAGAGATTTGGGAAGGGAAGGAAGGTTCATACAGACCAAATTGGACTGGCTTTGCTGAAGAGTGAAATGGTACGCATTTTTAAAATCTGATCTTACCTGTGAGTCATTTATGTTTGTTACAGAAGCCAGCCCTTGGCATTCTCAGCACTTCTGTATGAGTTCATGTGCACATACGTGTACCATGTATGTTATATCACTGAACAGCTACTAAGCAGGTGGTATGTTCTTGGTGGCAAACTGCTTGAGATGTTCTTCTGTTCAGTACTTATTTGAGGCAAAATATGAGTAGGCTATTAAGGCTGTGGTTTTAAAAGTTCAAGGGGCCAAGTTTTAGTCTGCTGTAAGAAAGGCTGTTTTAACATTCATCCAAAGGGGTAAAGTTGTTTCCCCAAAGAAGCAGCTTTTCCCTTTCCCGTAGCATTTTAAGCTAAAGCTGAGTGGTCACCCTCCTACCTTTTCAAGTTCCATATTCCATCCTCCTGAATTGTTCTTTTTGATTAACTTTAGTAGGATATTATCTATTGCTATGTAACAAATTACCCTAAAATGTAGTGGTGTGAAACAAGAAATGTTTATCATTGCACATAGTTTCAGCAGGTCAGAAATCTGGGAGCGGCTTAGCTGCGTCTTCTGGCACCAGGTCTCTGCAAAGGTTGCAGTCAGACTGTGGGCCAGGGCTGCCGTCTCTGATGACCTAACCAGGTTAGAGTGTCTGCTTTTAAGCTCCATATATAGCTCTTCATGGGGTGTCAGTTTATTGCCATGGAGCCACTTCCCGCAGGGTTTTCCCCAGAGAAGAGTCCAAGAGTGCGGGCAAGTAAGAGAGAAACCAAAACAGAAACCACAGTGTCTTTTATAACCTGATCTTGAAAGTGATGTCTCTTTACTTATAGTCTGCTGGCCACACAGACCTACCTTGATACAGTGTGGGAACGAACAGACATAGGTATATGTACACACACTATGCCATGTAGATATACACACACAGATACATATATATATATAAAGCGTATATAGTTGTTTACACTTTACATACACAAACACAGGATAATGTGGAGGGAGGATACTTTTTTAGTCCATACTATTTTAAGTCATCTCAAGTCTGTGTATAAATTTGCTTGTACAGAAGTTTTATTTATAAGTTTAACGTCAACTACTCAGTTTTGAAAACCTAGAGATAATAATTGCAACATCAGATATTTGTTAAAAATATGTTCTTTTAAGATGCCGGGGGTGGGTATCTGCATCTTTTTTTAAAGTAGCAATTTGTTATTTTTATTAACACATATTATTTTCCTTGGTTTTTAAAGGTGAAGGCTGTAAAATTATTTCTTACACCAGAAGATTTGGATGACCCTGTAAATAGAGCAAAGAAGTATTTTCTTCAGACTGGTATTTAAAAGTTTCTTCATACATTCTAATCCGTGGAGATTATGATAAATGACAATCATAAAATTTTTATAAACATTTTGTTAGCAGAAGGACATTCATTACAACATAATGTTGTAAGAAATCGATTGTGATACATTATATATTGAATCATTTTATTCCATAATGGCACAATAGTTCTGGCCACATCTCCGGGACTTTGTCCTGCTCTAACTGTAGCTTCTGCGATTTGTTCCATTCAGCAATACCTTACAGGTAGGGGTGAGCAAGAAATAATTTTATTTTTAATTCTTGGCCTAAATCCTGTGAGGAGATATTGTTGTTAGGTCTCTTCAAGATGGTTTTGACTCATAGCAACCCCATACAACTGAGTGGAGCTACTTCATTCAGTTTTCTGGACTGTAATCTTTTTTTTTTTAATTTATTGTGATTTAAGAACAATTTTACAGTCTGTATCAGTTTTCCATGGATCACCCAGGGCGTTCCCTGCTATACTAGTCTAGCTGCCCTCCCGCCCCGCCAACCCCCACCCCTCGTGGCAAACTCTTCCCTTTTTGTCTGGAACTTCCCATGATCTTCTGACTGAGGTCCGGGCCCCCTCACCAGTCATCTCAGCTCCCGTGAAGAGCCTCTCAGACAACCCTGTGTACATGTTTAAAGGTTTGTTTGCCATCAGTGATTAATTTGCTTGTATCTAGGTTTCCTATGAGTCAGAATTAACCTAACAGCAATGGGTTGTTGTAGAATCCCAGGAAGATAATTTCCTTATAACAATGATCTTTAACTTTAGTTTGCATAAAGAAAACCTGGTACATTTACGAAAGAGCTGGTTCCAAGGTCTCCCCTGTGTTAGTACCTTTGTGATGGAGTCTGATAACCTACATTTTAACAAGTATCCCTTTAGCAAAGTGTAAGAGTGTACTTGAAGAGTCTGTGTCTCCAATGGTACTTATTAAAAAATTGTGTCTATGCGTGTCTACATTGGTTGTTCTTAGGTGTCTTCAAGTTGATTTTGTTTCATAGCAAGCCCACGTGACAAGGTAGAACTGCCCTGATGGGTTTTCTTAGTTGTAATCTTTTTAAGAGTAGATTACCAAGTCTTTCTCCCATAGAGCCACTGGGTGAATTTGAACTGTGACCTTTTGGTTAGCAGCCAAGTGTTTAACCATTGTGCCACTACGGCTCCTTTATAAGTGTTCATAAAAGCACTTTGAAAATGTCTAGTCCCTACCAGGTCAATTAATTTTCTTGTTGCTTTTTTAATATCATCTTAGCTTATCTCTAATATAGGGTAAGGAAACCTGTCAAGCCATTACTGATGTTGCATTTCTCTTGTTTTTGTTTTTAAAGCAGAAAAAATGAGAGTCATAAGTTTAATGATCTCTCTTAAAACAAAAAAATAGTGCCAAGAACAACTCTGCAAGTAAAGCTGGGTTTAACTAATGGCTGGTGCTGAGCGTCATCCTCGTGTTCATGTTTGTGAGCTAACACCGTTCATTGTTCGCCTAACAAGGATTTGTATAACTGACTGTCTCCTTCTTTTAGAGGATGCCAAAGGCACACGCTCACTGATGCCTGAGTTCAAAGTTCGAGAGAGAGCACTGCTGGAGTCAGTGCATCGCTTTGGCATGACCGAGGCAGGCTGTATCCAGGCCTGGTTCTCTTTCCCCCATTCTATGCGCATATTCTACGTGCATGCATACAGCAGTAAGATCTGGAATGAGGCAGTGTCCTATAGACTTGCAACCTATGGGTCAACAGTCGTGGAGGGTGATTTGATCTCTTTGGATGGAGATTTCGATGATGAGCATTTCCCAACTAGTAAAGTAAGTAAGATTTTAGCAGTTTCCCAAAAGAGGTAACCACACGAGAAGCATTAATTGTCAGAAGCCCTTACTTCAAAAGCAATTTAAAATTAAAGCTAGAAGATCTAACAATTAAGTTCGTGAACACATCCTAGAAAAAGTGTTACATATCTTACTGCTGAATATCCCCATGGTCACCTTTGAAGTACTCCCCTTGGGAAGCTGTGCACTGATGGCAGTAACTAGTCTACCCTTCAAAGCAGTTGTGGAATTGTTTTTCTGGACTGGCCATCAGAGCTGTCCTTGTATTACCCTTGGTGTCCTGAATACCACCAAATACCTTCCTTTCAATATTTCCTTTATTTTCGGGCAAAGAAAAAAGTTAGTGGGCGCCAGATTAGTTGAGTAGGGAGGGTGTTCCAATGGAGTTAGTTGTTTACTGGCTAAACACTCTCTCACAGACAACGATACAGTTAAGTTCACAGCTTGTCACCATGCCACCATGTGCAATGGCCACTCCAGAAAGAGTTCCAAAATTTCTCTGAAGGGTGGACTAGACATTGGCATTGGTGCATAGGTTCCCAAGGGGAGCACTTCCAAGGTGACCATAGGGATATTCAGCTGTGAAGTTTGTGGCACTTGGAAAAATTCAGTCTGTGGACTTAGCTATTGGACCTCGCATGTCCTATTATTTATTTAACTCATATTCACTTTTGTCCTCTTTCTATTCTGTTGTCATTTCAAGCTCAACCCATGTCAGCAAATGAAAAACAAAAGTAATCAGTGGAATGAAGTGAAGGGTGCAGCAATAGTAGAGTTTCCTTTAAAGAGCACTTTTTAAAAAAATTACATAAATAGTACCCCAAACTTTCCCCTTTAAAAAAAAAAATCAAAACATTACAGATATTGCTGACGTCCTTGTCATCACCCTGTTGTGATTCTCTCTCCTGCTCTAGGGAGTCAGCCTCTTCTATTTGGGACTTGCCCTCATAGAGCTTTTTGTAGACTGTATGTCACTATTCACAGGAAAAATATTTTTTGTTTCTTTTATACAAATGTGATTTCACAAGTTGCTTTTTTCATCTCAACACTGTTTTTGAGATCTATCCATATTACAGTATATAAATCGAGCTTATACCTTTTAATTGTTGTGTAGTTTTTGGTACTATATCAAGTTTTATTCAGCTAATAGCTTTGAAACTCACGTTACAATATTTTAATACAAAAAGAACAAATTAGTATTCTCTAACATGTTAAGTCAATCTTACAAATAAGTTTAAACAATTAAAAACCCTTGACTAGTGCTTCTTATATATAGCATCTTAAAATCTTTAAATGTTATAGGAGAAGTGAAAAGAGGGTGTTTTAGAGACCCTCTCTTCTAGCTCACATTTAATAGAAGTAAAAGTTGAGACCCAGATTGTAGACAGATAAGTTTAGAAACAGATGTGAATTTTAAAAACTGAAGAGACAGATGGATAGCTGGAACAGGAAAAATTACAGGTTGAAGTCTTGTTAGAAAATCACCTTTGTAGAAAACAAGGGCAACTGTATTCATTGCATAGCAGCTGAATCTCTTGCCTTTGGATTTTGAGCAGAGTGAAACAGCACTGTGTCACTCAAAGATGGTGGCACCCCACTCAGAGACCACGCTGCTTTGATTGTTGTCACTACTTGTAGTCCTGCCAGTTAATTATGTGGTCTCATGCATCAGGTGCTGGAAGGTTTCAGTGTGCCTTTTCCGAGTGTCTTCCATTCCAGAACTTTGACCATTAATTTTTCGCATTCTGGATAGGGTGCTGAATCACCCCAATTATAAAACTTCAGATCTGTTTCTGTTTTGTGGGTCACATTAAAACAACTCCATTGCCTGATGCATATCCCAAGTTGTTATCTATTGGAGAAATAATGATTCACCTGGTTAGAAGGATTTTTGTGAATTATCTAATTGAAGTTTACTTGGAAGGGGTCTCTAAAGACTACTCATGGTGTTCTATACTTGACCGTGTTTTGTTCAGTACTTTCCTAAATTTACTTGAATTGCAGTTTAGTAAGTAGTCTTTTATGAGCTTGTAAAAGATGGAAAGCTGGAAATGATAATTCATGAGAGAGAATAGTCTCATGTATTTTTGTCCTGGTCTTTGTATGCATTTTTGAGTGGTCATTTGTCAAGTATTCAACCAACAAATCCAGAATGAAAAACAAAAGAGAGACCTTATTGACAAAACTATGGAGAACTGAGAGGGAGGCAAGCCGATTTAGAGTATCTAGACAGTGTGTTAATGATAAATGCTTGAGGACTAGGGCAATGCTCTTCATCCTAGTGGAAGCTGGCATGCAGGAAAAAGCGGAACAATTCTGTGACATGTTAGAACCCTGTCACTGTCTTAGTTATCTGATACTATAAATGAAATACCACAAGTAGATGGCTTGAGGTCCTTGTCACCAATCTTCCTTGGTTTAGGAGTTTCAGAGATTGACTCAAAATGGAACCTATTCCTGTAGAGGGTGCTGTGCCTCACTAACATTTTAATCCTACCTCGTGAACATCACAGAGGTTCAGTTTTACAACATGTAGGTAATTACATCGTAATGAAAAACAGAAGGCAATAACACAATACTGAGAATGATGGCCTGGCTTGCAGCCTAGCCAAGTCGATATACAATTTGGGGGGATAGCATACAATCTAGAATCTACTCAACTTAATTTCAATAAAGATTTCAACTTAATTTGTCAGGTATCTCTTCTCCTGCATGACACCTATAAATATTCTGTTGTGTACTGTTTGAATTGATTCCAGCTCATAGCAACCCCATGTGACAGAGTAGAACTGCCTCATGGGGTTTCCTAAGCTGTGATTTTAATACAAGCAAATCACCAGGTATTTCCTTGTGGAAACACACTGGGTGTGTTTAAATCACCAGTGTTTCAGTGAGCTGCTGAACATTAACTGTTGTACCGTTCTGTGGAACACATTTTGATAAACACCACTGTAACATAACGCAAACTGAACACATTACCATCTGGTGGATTCCGACTCTTAGTGTAGTGAATTATGTAACATAGTATTATGTTATTGGGGGCAAAGTTGTTTCAAAGGTACAGATTTTTGACTCAGCATAATAGAATACAGTTTCATTATTCAGAAAAAGATTGGTGACTGAGGTGAAAGTGGTAACCCTGGTTGGTATAGTGGTTAAGAGCTAATGGCTGCTAACTGAAGGATAGGCAGATTGGACCTAGCAGGTGCTCCTTGGAGACTCGGGCAGTTCTCTTCTGTAGAGTGGCTGTGAGTCAGAATTCACTCATGATGACAGTGGATTTGGCTTTGGTTCTTTGAGGTGAAAGTATCACCTTTCTTGGTGTATTACTAAGTCAACAGTGATTAAAGTAGAAAGAAACATTCTAATTGGTATTGAGAGTACCCTTCCAGAAACATACTGTGAAAAGATCTTACTTGGGTCCATGCACATTCAGCAGAGAAGCTGAGTTATACATAGCAGACTTAGGGAAAACTGGAATTTGGAACATTTGGAAGTTGTGTTTTATTTATGTAGTTTCATTGTACTTTAAATGATGGTTTACAGACCAAACTAAGTTCTCATTAAATACATACTGTTTTGTGATGTTTGTTACCAACCCTATTTATTTATATTTTAAATAGATTCATCTAGTAACCAAAGAGGAAGAATCAGCTAACACATATGCAATGCATCAGGTAAATCTGCTTAAAAATTATATGACGTAGATTTAAGGTGGACATTTGTCCCAAAAAGAAAAAATGCTGAGTAGTCCCTTTTTAAAATTATTTTTTAATTAATTCATAATTTATGTATAAGGAAATTCACAATTCTGAGTTCATAAATCTGTGATTTGATACATGTGTATAGTTGTGTGACTCCCATGAAAATCATAGAGCAATTCTGTGTCTCCCTAAGATTGCCCAGGCTTCTTTGCAGTGACCCTCTCCACATCCACAGCCTCTGGCAACCACGGATTTATGTTCTGTTCATACAGTTTTTCCTTTGAAAGAATGTCATTTAAGTGGAATCATACAGTACATAGCCTTCAGTGTCTGGCTGATTTCACCCAGCATAATGAGTTTCTTGTGTATATTTGAGTTTTTTGTTTGTTTGTTTGTTTGTTTTTTGCCTTGTTCCTTTTTTCTGACTACTATTTTGGTACTAGCCAAGAGACAGCATCTAGAAGTCAGCAGCAGAGAGCTGGAACCCCACAAATTCCAGTGTTTACTCTGAAACAGCTGAGAAAATAAATGTTTGCTGCTACTTGTTTGCTTTCCTGTTTTTAAATAAGAAGGATTTAAAATTGGCAACCACAATACCAATTATGTGATTGAGCAGTAAGTTTAGATTTTCAGGAAAGATGTGTGCCTTTCGTGTTGCAGAAGAAAATATGTTTATAATGCTGTACGGTTGCATAGAGGTTAAGTCTTTGTTCACTATTTTATGTATCTAAACTTCTTCCTCCATCTCTTCTGTATCACCAGTGATTTGTCTAAAAATATTTGAATTGAATTATGTTCCTCAGTTATTGTGAGAGTACTTGATCCTAGTTTACCTCTTTTATTTGCCTGGGAGCATGAAAACTATTGCAGTAGGTATTCAGTGGCATATTTTAGGCTAGTTGTAATGTTTAGATTCTGACACGGTTTTTACAGATCCGGATGCTAGTGATGAATGTAAATTTAAAATGCGATTATATAAACTATCTGCCTGCAGGCTGTTTTACGTATTTTTTTGCCCTCCCTTTCACAGGTGGTTCTTCCCATACTTGGATACAATGTTCAATACCCAAAAAACAAAGTAGGGCAGTGGTACCAAGAAATACTTAGCAGAGACGGACTGCAGGCATGCCAGTTTAAAGTACCTGCTCTGAAATTGAATGTTCCAGGATGCTATAGACAGATAATAAAATTTCCTCATAATCTCTCATACCAGCTAATACAAGATCATGGTATTGGTGTCGAAACAGAAGATTCTTGCATAAGTGAAGGAGCTTTATCTCTTTTGATCTCTTTTGATCTTGACTCTTCATGTTATGCTACGATTTGCCTGAGGGAAATAATGAAGCAAGATGTTTAAAACCAATACTCTTGATACAACCATATGTGTGTTATTCTTTGAAGGAAAATAAAATTACTTGAGCATCTACTGTGTGCTAGAAGCTTTGTAATTGTTAGCTCCTTTATAACATCTTGATAAATTAGTGACTTGATGCAGCACTATTCCAAAGGAATGTAGTATAGTGAATTAGTGGCCATATCTGAATTTGAACTCAGATATGCCTGACTCCAAAGCCTGTATTCTTCCTACTACATCATGCTGTGCAAACTGTACTCTGCGTCATAAACAGCAATATTTTTGGACCATTAGCATCATACAGTACGCCAGGATAACATTTAAGAAGAAGAAATTTTAAGTAGTGGTTATATTTTCTAACTCCTTACTTACAATGTAAGTGAAATTAGGTTACAATAAAAATTTATGGTTGGAAAGAGAACTAAAACGTGCTATTTATTACTGTCCTCCTTTTGAAATTACTGTTCAGAAAAATATATAAGGAAAATAGCATCCCTCTGTTGATGATAGCTGCCTCAGTCATTATCCCCCAGTGTGATACTCTTCATGACAATATTGAAATCAATCGTTTTTGTGTGTTTTCCATATCTTGATGTATATTGGCTTTTTGGACTTTTTGGGGGGAGGGTTAACTAAAACACAAATTTTAGAGTCAGACATGTATGAGTTCAGGGGTCCAGCTCTGATGTTTACTAGTGACTTTGGTATGTGTTGTGGACTGAATGGCATCCCCTAAAAAAGGTGTATGTCAATTTGGGTGGGCTAGTGATTCCTGGTATTACGTGATTTTTTTTTCCTGTATGTTGTAAATTCTACCTCTTATGATGTCCGCGAAGGACGGTGGGTGGCAGTTGTGTTAGTGATGAAGGACCTATTCTGACACGTAGATTGTCTCTTGAAGCTGTCTCTCGAGATGTAAAAGACGGAAGCCAGCAGAGAGACAGGGGGACTTCATTCCACTAGGAAAGAAGCATCTGGAGCAGAATACATCGTTTGAACCTGGGGTTCCTGCAGCTCAGAAGCTCCCAGTCAAAGGGAAGGTTGATGAAAGGACCTTCCTCCCGAGCCAACAGAGAGTTGATGCCCTGGATTGGCACTTTCGGCCTCCTCTCCTTGGTGACGCTGTCCGCTTGTAGTATTTCAGGTCTAGCAGTACTAAGACAGTATAGTGTGACTAAAACAGTATGTAAGCTGATTCTTCGGAGGCTCACTTACAGAACCGAGAAAATACCAATCTCAGAGGCAGCAAATAATAGGGTTGTCTCCACTTTTTATGTTGCTAGAGGTAGAAGATATTTTGTTCATTTGAAAATTTTAATTTCATTTGGCTTAATCCACATCATAAAGCATCATCCGTAATGATTTTATACCAGTTAAATTTGGAGACAGAAAAGCCTGGTAGGTATTGATTGGGAAAATCTGAGCATTCTCTCATCACTGGCACCATTGTATATGATAAAATTTAAAACATCAGTGTAGAGTCTTATGTGTCAGTAAACTGGGATTTTTATATATTTAAGTTAATCCAGTCATTTTGGGGATATTAGCACAAGGAATATACAACTCAAAGAAGGAAAAAAACTATATGTAATGCACATGTTGGAACATTTTTATGTAATGAGATAAATTAAAAATAGGTTCAAAGGCCAGCATTAGGTAATTTATGTAATTTGTGGAAAAACATGTAGCTCTTTAAAATGGCAGTGAAGATTTTAATTATGTGAGGAAATGCCCCCCAGAAGAAGAAAACAGGCCCTGTATACAACAGAACAAACCACTGCTCGGCTGTGTGCCGTCGTCACAGTTTTGGATCCCCTTGTTGCAGTAGCTTTGTCATTCCATCCTGTTGAAGGCTTTCCTAGTTTTTGCTATTCCTCAGTTTTACTGAGAATGATGTGTGTGTGTGTGTGTGTGTGTGTGTGTGTGTGTGTCTGTAGCGTATACACTGAAGACAGCTTTTACAGAAAGGGGAACTGTAACATAGAGATTGAAAGCACAGATATTAGACATAAATGCTCCCAGTTTGAGCTGTGACTCCGCCACTTACATCACTGTGACCTCGGACCTTGTGTGCTTCTGTGTCAACATCTGAGGATGGTAATGTTCCTTCCTCAGAGGAGTATTGTATTTGATGAGTTAATACGTGTAAATTTCTTAGAGAAGAGTTTTGGCACTTAATTAATGTTAAGCAAGCTTGCAGAGAACAATTTTTAAGTTATTCGGTACTTTCAAATTGATTCTGACTCATAGCGACTCTGTGGACAACAGAACAAAACACTTAGCAGTCCTCCTCTGTGTCCGTAATTGTTTTTATTCTTCAGTGCGTTGTGGCAGCCAGTGTGCCAATCCACGTTTTTGAGGGTCTTCCCTTTTCCACTGACCCTCTGCTTAACCAGCATCATGTGCTTTTCTCTAGAGACTGATCCCTCTTAATAACATGTCCAAAGCATGTAAGACATAGTCTCACCAGCCTTGCTTCTAAGGAGCGTTGTGGCTGTACTTCCTCCCAACCAGCTCTGTTCACTCTTTTGACAGTCTATGTTCCATACTCTTCTCCAACACTACAATTCCAGGGCATCAATTCTCTTTCCCTTGTCCACTGTCTGGCTTTCACATGCATATGATGTGATTGAAAATACAATGGCTTGGGTCTGTCGTGCCTTAGTCTTCAAAGTGACGTCTTTACTTTTCAACACTTTAAAAAGTCTTTTGCAGCACATTTTCGTAATGCAATGATTTGTTGACTGCTGGTTCTGTGGGTGTTGATTGTAGATCCAAGTAAAATGAAATTCTTGACAACCTCAGTCTTCTCTCCATTTAGGATGACGATGCTTATTGGTCCAGTTGTAAGAATTTTTGTTTTCTTTATGTTGAGGTATAATCCATACTGAAGGTGGTGGTCTTTGATCCTCGTCAGTAACAACTTGAAGTCTTCTTCACTTTCAGAAAGGAAGGTTGTGTCATCTGCACAACACAGGTTGTTAATGAGTCTTCCTCCAGTTCTGATGCTCCGTTCTTTGTACAGTCCAACTTCTTGGCGTATTTGCTGCGCATACAGACTGAATAGGTATGGTGAAAGGATAAAACCCTGATGCAAACTTTTCTGGATTTTAAACCATGTAGTGTTCCCTTATTGAATGAATGCCTCTTGATCCATGTACATACTCCACAAATGAAAGGCTTGATTCCATCCACATCATAAAGGTTGACTCTACTTTGAGAAGGCAGCCGTTCCTCAGTTGTCTTGTGAGTGCGTTCCAACCTGGGAGTCTCATCTTCTGGCACTGTATCAGTTTTCCCCTGATACTTGTAAGGTTTTCTCTTGCTAATTCTTTTCAGAAGTAGATTGCTGGTTCCTTCTTTCTAGTCTGTCTTAGAATGGGATTGTATCATTGACTTAAAAAATTACCTTAAACATTAACAAATGACATTACATTAAGTAATTCAAAATAAAGTAGAAACCCTGATGGCGTAGTGGCTTAAGTGCTATATCTGCTAACCAAACAGTCAGAAGTTCAAATCTGCCAGGCGCTCCTTGAAATCTCTTTGGAACAGTTCAACTGTGACCTGTAGGATCACTGTGAGTTGGACCGGACTCGATGGTAGTGGATTTTGGTTTTATATTAAGTAATTAAAAATAAATTAGAAAAGTATTTTAACTTTAATGTGATAAATCATCTTCTAGAAATACAGTTAGGAGTTTCATAAATTATTAAAGGCTTTTTTTTAATGTTAAGTAGCAGTTACAATGTATGCAAGTATTAAAATGTGCTATCAACAATATTGTTCTTGTTACCTGTAGATGGCAGTATAATTTTAAGGATCTCATATATGTACACAAGTATTTGTATCTTTAGTAAATACTACTACCATATGTAAAGAAAGGATCACTAAACACACTTCAATTCAGCTTAAAACATCAGATACTGTTGATATGGATAATTATAAACCAGTATTATTTGCCATGTTGTTAACTGGAAAGTTTAAGGACTGTTGTATACTTTGGACCAACTGAGGGCCAGTCAATTAGTGTCTTGCATTTTTTGGATTATGCCAGGCCAATAGAAGGATGGTCTTTGGATAAGTTTTAATTGTGAAAGTTATATTTGAACAATACTGCCTCAGGATCAGTAAGAGAGTTGTAATAGACTGGTATGTAAGTTTTCATTCAACTAACATTTATTGAGTATCTCATATCCCAAGCGCTTCCACTTGTCTCGTTTTAATCTCCAGATATGCACCCTGTACCCTTCACTTGAGAGTCAATTCTGACTCACAGTGACCCTATAGGACAGAGGAGAAATGCCCCATGGGGTTTGGAAGGGGTGCCTGGTGGATTTGAACTGCCAAACTTTTGGCCAGCAGCTGTACCACTTAACCACTCACTACACCACCAGGGTTTCCACACACACTAAAGGTAGCTAGCATTTTATCTGTTTTTGCAGATGAGAAGCATCAGAGTAGTTTACAGACTTAGTTACGGTCCAACAGTATGTATTTGAACTTGGTTTTGCTTCCTGGTTTGGTAATATTTTTATCTCCTTAATATTTCCCTTCAGAATACAAGGTTTTCACAGAATATAATTTCTGTCAGCTCGATATTACTTGGCCATTGATCAGTGGGCATTTTTCTGAGGAAAGTCTTGAGAGAAACAAGATTCCTTTCGAGATTATGAGAGCAAAACAAAGTTAGGGGTATCCCTCAGGAAATTCCCAAATCATTTTCGAGTATTTCCCAAAATATTTTTGGATTTTTGCTTATTGTAATGATATACAGAATCTTAGCATTCATAGGAGGTTATTTTAGATGGTACAAGGTATAATACTAGCTATCATTGAAAAAACTTAAAGAGAAAGTTGCTTCTGTTCCAGTTTTCTTTCAGGCTTCTTAATATTTTGTTTAAGACAACAAGGAAGTTGTTTGATATTGGTTTCTATTATCATTATGCTTGAAGAATTACTTTTCAACAGAAAATGCAGGCTTTGGGCTCAGAAATACTAGTAGGCGGTAGAGTTGAATAAGAGTGCTTTCTTTTGTTGAATTTATTTTTTCAGTTACCTTTTATTTATGGCGAGTAATCCTGGTTTTCATCTATGTAGTGATACAAGGTTTCCTTTAAAATAAATTTCAAAAAAGTAGAAATCAATTTAAAGATAATATTAAGTGAATACGAGGAACCCCCGTGGTGCAACGGTTAAGCACTTGGCTGCTCTGTAACCAAAAGGTCAGTTGTTTGAACCCACCAGCGGTTCTGCAAGAGAAAAACTGGCAGCCTGCTGTAAAGATTGTGGCTTGGGAAACCCCATGGGGCAGTTCCTTTCTGTCCACTACAGGGTAGCTGTGATGCAGAATCTACTGCACAGTGGCGGACTTTTTTTTTTTTTTAAGTAAATACTTGTGTAGATACAGTAGTAATTAAGACAGCAATGCATGCATGATTGAAGTTGGGGAGATACTAGTGTAGTGCAAAAATCCTCAGTTCAGAGAAAGGCTGTACCACTGACTTTGTGTGTGACTTCAGTGACCCACTGAATTCTGTCATAGTATTCTCAAGCTTGAAATAGTGATCATTTTCCAGTCCAGACAATGTTATATCAGGTAAAATAATGAAAATATGCAAATTCAAGAATTTATGAACACAGGTGCTGATGAACACATGCCTTATGTTAAAGTTTCATTGATAGGGACTGACTTTTCAAAAATCCTATAAGACAGTACAGTGTTTGGCACCTAGGAAATTCTCAATGTCAGCTAGTATTATTAGGAAGCCCTGAAGTGTTGCTATGAGTCAGAATTGACTTGACAGCCATGGGTGGGTGGTATAGTGATCAAGTGCTATGGCTGTTAACCAAAAAGTTGGCAGTTCAAATCCACCAGGCACTCCTTGGAAGCTCTGTGGGCAGTTATCTACTCCACCACAGTGGATTTTAGTGCTACTATAATAGTATTATTTGATTTGCTCTCTTTTACAATTGAATGGCTAATGACTTTCCCTTCAGCTATGATCTGACTCTGTCTTAGCAAGAAGTGAAATAGTTCAGCATACTTCTAGCTACTTGTTTTTTCCCCCTTCCTAGAAAGAAACAACTATTTCTGAATCTGGAGGTTCATATGTTTGTTCAAATTATGACCTTCCAGAAATGTTTAGGTCAGTGTTCCCCAATATTTTCTGCCTGGGAAGTATTAGTAAGACACCCAAAAGAAAATGAAGCTCTGTCTGTGTACCTTAATCTAAAGATTTCTTGTGTTAATATAATGGTAGGAAAAGAGGTTAGGTGAAAATATTGGAGAGGAAAATAAGACCTTTTTTCCCCTTTTTGCTTAATTCTGAGATGTTTGATTTTTTAAAACAAGAATATATTTTTGCATTAATTTTATAAATAAAAGCCTACAAGACTGTTTAAGGTTTGTTAGAGGATAAAGTAGGGAACATAATGAATTAGCACTGCATTTGTTCAGAATTGTTTTGGTGACTCATCTTAACATAATGCCAGAGAGAGAAATTTATACATTGATTATTTTAATAACATAAATGGCAGTTAATACAAATAGTTAAAAGTTTAGTATTTGTACTATGGCTTTTACTTTCAAATTTTAGAAAGCTTCTGCCATATGGTACTATTTTAATTTTTTTTTCCTTCCATTCCCTTCAGGAGGCCACAAAGAAATGTTAAATATATGGCATAATAATCAACAAATATTTATTTAAGTGACCCTAATTTAAAGACACTCTATAAGATCTTATGTGAAAGATGAAAACAAATGATATCTGTGCCTCTGGAAAAATTAACAGAGAGTATATGCTTTAAGATACAATTTGATTTGAAATGCTTTCTGCAGAAAGACTAGGGCGACTGAATGACAGAGTGAAAAAAAGGCAGCATCTTTCCGTGTCTCTTATGTCTCTCTATATGACCAATAATATGTTACTTGACCTCTCAGCACCGCATTTGGAATCCTTAAATGATACTTACATTAGCATTTCTAAGCATTTGAGGTATCCCCTTAAAATAGGCTTTGAACCTTTCAGACTAAATGCTACTTTCTAAAAAGCTGCTCCTTTAAAGAATAGGAAATGGTGTTAATGGAGTTAATCTTGTGTAATTTCAGTGCGGCTTGTCGGGAATACCTCTGAGTAAAGAAAATGACTCTAATCTTAAGCAATTCAATTTCTCAGCAACTTTGAGGCAGGAGCTAATTTACTCCGCCTGTGTACGTAAATCCACTGTTAATAAAGAAAAACTTTACTTATGGGAGGCAGTTATGATGGCCATGAAATTATCTGAATCTAAACACTGAAAAATATTACAAAATATGTAAGATTAAATTGCCTTTTCTAAGTTTCCTTAATGAACACTCAACTCAGCTACCAGTGTTGGTATAAAGCTTCTGTTACAAGGAGAGAAGAGTCATCAAATGATAAAAAGAGCTATTTGGTCATTTTAAAAGAGAAGAGATCAAAGAGCTGGTTGGTGCTTAACTGAAGCTGTTTGGGCAGTAGGAGAGGGTAGCTAGTGGAGGGGTTAGGGACTTATTTTAGGCTGGATCCTCTATAGAAGTAAAACTTGTAAGGTGTACAGAGAGAGAGAGATTGCAAGGAGCTCGTGGCTGTAGGTGCTGTAAGTTTCTAAGTCTGTGGATCTGGTATTGGCTAGAGGCTTCTCTCAACTCATTTGATGACAAGGGGATGATGAGGCTAGAATCGGCAGACAGACAGCAGGCTGCTGGGTCACAGGGCTGCAGACCTGGTAGATCTCAAAGTTGGCAGGTCAGATGACAAGCTGCTGGCTCAAGTTCCAAGAACCAGAAGCCAGATGATGACGAGCCAGAAACAGGATCCAAAACAAGAAAATGTGCTTTTTCAGAATGTCTACATGTGTGTACAAAGTCTGACAATTAAGTCCTTGAACTTAATTGTTCTAAATGCTACATACCTCATTGCTGAAGATCACTGCAGTCACCTTTGAAGTCCTCTCCTTGGGAATGATGCCAGTGTCTAGTCCATCTTCCAGAGCAGTTTTGGAACTCTTTCTGTATTGGCCATTGCACATGGTGGCAAGGTGGCAAATTCACAAAATTATATGGTTGTCTGTGAGGGAGTTTTTAGCCAGTAAACAAATAACTGTGTTGGAACACCCTCCCTACTCCTGATCTTTCCCCCAAAGATGTTTCTTAAAGATAAAGGAAACATTGAAAGGAAGAGATTTTGATGACATTTGGGACATCAAGGGTAGTACAATGACAGCTCTGATTGTCATTCCAGAAAAAGAGTTCCAACATTGCTTTGAAGGGTGGACTAGGTGCTGGCATTGGTACATAGCTTCCCAAGGGGAGTACTTCAAGGGTGACCATAATGATACTCAGCAATGATGTATGTAGCACTTTTTTTAGGATGAGTTCATGGACTTAATTTACAGTCCTTGAACACACACACACACATACACACACACACACACATGTATATTGTGTTCAGGCCACACACCTTATAGCAGATAGGCTGATCAAATCATGCAGGTGATTACATTATGCTACTTATGTTGTTGTTAGGTGCCATCGAGCTGGTTCCAACCCAGAGTTCCTGTGCACAACAGAACAAAACACTGCCTGGTCCTGTGCCGTCATCACAATTGGTGGCATGCTTGAGCCCACCGTTGCAGCCACTCTGTCAGTCCATCTCCTTGAGGATCTTCCTCTTTTTTGTTGACCCTCTATTTTATCAAGCAGGGTGTCCTCCAAGGACTGATCCCTCCTGACAACATGTCCAAAGTATGTAGGATGCAGTCTCGTCCTCCTCACCTAGGGAGCACTCTGGTTGTACTTCTAGGGGAGATCTGTTTAATCTTTTAGCAGTCCATAATATGTTCAGTGTTCTTCTCCAACATGACAATTCAAAGGCTTCAGTTCTTCTGTCTTCCTTACTCCTTGTCCAGCTTTGCATGCATATCATTCATTTGAAGATATCATGGCTTGGGTCAGGTTTACTTTCATCTTCAAAGTGACATCTTTGCTTTTCAATACTTAAAAGAGGTCTTTTGCAGCAGATTTACCTCGTGTAATGCTACCTTTGGTTTCATGACTCCTACTTCCATAGGTGTTGATTGTGGATCCAAGTAAAATGAAATCCTTGACAACCCTAGTCTTCTTTCTTTATCATGATGTGCTTCTTGGTCCAGTTATGAGAATTTTTGTTTTCTTTACACTGAAGTAAAAAAAACCATTCTGAATTTCACTGTAACATACTGAAGGCTGTGGTCTTTGATCTTCATCAGTAAGTGCTTCAAGTTCTCTTTATTTTCATCAAGGAAAATTGTATCATCTACATACTGCGGGTTGTTAGTGAGTCTTCTTCTTATCCCGATGACCTGTTCTGTGGGCTAAAAGCTATTATACTCTAACCCCCTTGCCTCTTCTCTTCCCTCTCCCTTTACCCTACCCTGCTTAATACTATAAAACTGTTTATGCAACTGAAAAGAAAAGCTTAGCCTAAGCTGCTTCCTTGTTCCATGTCCTTTGTTTGGAGACAAGACTTCTGTGTACTCTGTAACCAATCCAAATACTTCCTACAAAGATCCTAACCATTTTTCGGCAATGTGTGCTGCCCTGTTGTCTTCCTGCTTCTGGAACATATAAATAAAGCTTGTAACAAAGGAATGGTGGCCATCATTCTCCATCAGAGTCCTTGGTCCCACCTGGCCCCAACTTTATCTTGTGTGATGTGTTCTTTGTGTGATTGAGTCTTTCTCAACCCCGTTCGTGTCTGTCTCTGCCCTGGACCCTTCCTAGTGCAGGTCACCAGGGTGCCGGACACGGCACCCTGTTCTTCCTTGTATAGTCCAGCTTTTTGGATTATTTCCTCAGTATGCAGACTGAAATAGGTATGGTGGAGAGATTCAGCTCCGATGCACACCTCTTTTGGCTTCAAACCATACAATATCCCCTGTTCTATCAGAACAACTGCCACTTGATTTATGCACAAGTCGCTCATGAGCACAGTTAAGTATTCTGTATTTCACATTCTTCACAGTGCTATCCATAATTTGTTATGATCCACACAAATCCCTTTGCACAATCAATAAAGCACTGGTAAGTATCTTCCTGGTATTCTCTGCTTTCAGCCAAGATCCGTCTGACATCTGTAGTGATATACCTGGTTCTACATCCTCTTCTGAATCTGACCTGAATTTCTGTGATTTCCCGTCAGTATACTGCTGCAGCTGCTTTTGAGTGATCTAGAGCAAAATTTTACCTGTGTGTGATATTAAGGCTATTGTTCAATAATTTGCACGTCTGGTTAGATCACCTTTTGGGGGAATATGCATAAATGAGGATCTCTTCCGTTTGATTGGCCAGGTAACTGTCTTCCAAATTCCTTGGCAGAGATGAGCGAGCACTTCCAGTGCTGCATTTATTTGTTGAAACATCTCAACTGCTATTCCATGAATTCCTGGAGACTTGTTTTTCATGAATGCCTTCAGGGCACTTTGGACTTCTTCCTGTAGTACCATTGGTTCCTGATCATCTGCCTCTTGAAATGGTTGAATGTCAACCAGTTCTTTTTGGTATGGATAGTCCTTGTATTCCTTCCATCTTTTGATGCTTCCTTTCTCTGGTGTTTAATATTTTCCCATAAAATCCTTCACTATTGTAACTCGAGGCTTGATTTTTTTTCTCCAGTTCTTTCAGCTCAGGAAAGGCCAAGTACATTCTTCCATTTGGGTTTTCTGTCTCCAGCTCTTTGCGTGTGTCACTGTAATACTTGACTTTACTTGAGCCACCCTTTGAAATCTTCGGTTCTTGTACTTCATCAGTTCTTCCTTTTGCTTAGCTACTTACCGTTTAAGTGCAAGTTTCAAAGTCTTTTCAAACATCTAATTTAGTTTTTTCTTTCTTGTTTGTCTTTTCAGTGACTTCTTGTTTTCCTCATATATACTGTCTTTGCTGTCATTCACAACTTGTCTATCCTTGGACATTAGTGTTCAATGCATCGAATCTATTTGTGAGATGTTCTCTAAACTCAGATGGGATATTGTCAAGATCTTGCTTTGGCTGTAGTTGACTGGTTCTAATTTTCTTTGATTTCAACTTGAACTTGTATATAGAAATTGATATTCTTTTCTGCAGTTGACCCCTGGCCTTGTTCAGACTGATGATATTGAATTTTCCTTCATCTCTTTACACAGATGTAGCTGCCTATTCTTTCTGATGAGGTCCATGTGTGTAGTTACCATTCGTGAAAAAAGGCACTGGAAATGAAGACGTTGTTGGTCTTGCAAAATTGTGTCATATGATCTCTGGCATTATTTCTATCATTAAGGCAATATTTTCCAGCTACCAGGGAGTGAGTTTTTTTTTTTTAACCTTAGTTTCCAACTTTTGCATTCCAATCACTTGTAACTATCAATGCATCCCAATTGGATGCTAGATCAATTTCAGACTGCAGAAGTTGGCAAAGATTTTTCAGTTTCTTCATCTTTGGCCTTAGTGACTGGTGTATAAATTTGAGCAATAGTCGTATTGTCTGGTCTTTCTTGTAAATGTTACCCTATCACTGACAGTGTTGTATTTTAGGACAGATCAGGAAATGTTCTTTTTGATGATTAATGCAATGTCATTTGTCTTTAAGGTGTTTCTTGGCATAGGAGAACATATGATTATCTGATTCAGAATGGCGAATACCAGTCCATTTCAACTTACTATTGCCTAGGATTGCATTGACTCTATGGCAGTGGTTTTTTTTTTTTTTTTTGTAATGCCAAGAATCTCAGTGTTTATGTGTTACATTTCATTTTTGACAATTTCTAATTTTCCTATATTTATACTTCTTTACATTCCATATTCTTACTATTAATGGAATGTTTGCAGATGTTTCTTCTTATTTGGAATCATGCCACATCAGCAAATGAAGGTCCCAAAAGCTTGTCTCCTGCCCTGTCATTAACGACTCTACTCTGAAGAGGCAGCTCTTCCCAAGTCATCTTTTGAGTGCCTTCCAACTTGGAGGAGTTCATCTTCCACAAGTATATCAGACAATGTCTGCTGCTATTCATGGGGTTCTCATTGGCTAATTCTTTCAGAAGTAGACTGATGGATCCTTCTTCCTAGTATGTCTTAGTCTGGAAGCTCAGCTGAATCCTGTTCATCGTGGGTGATTCTGCTGGTATCTGAATACTGATGGCATAGCTTCCAGCATCACAACACCATGTAAGCCCCCCACACTACAACAAACTGACAGACACTTCAGGGTCTACTGTCATAGAGAATGAGTATACAGTAAAACCTGCCAAAGCTGGAGACTTTATAAGGCAGAAACCTGTCAGAGATGGAAAACAAAATATTTTACACTAAAACAAGTAATAGAAAAGTGGTAAGATTGTACCCTGTCAAAAGTAGAAAGCTCATGAGTCCTGGAGAAACAAGGTAGTCCCCCATCTCACAGGTTATACTATATCATCATGAGGAGAGTATTGCTATAAATATGAATGCTAATAGTTTAGTTTATAAGCCTTCAAAGAAAGACCCTGTTTCCCAAACACAGTCACATTTGCAGTAGAGGGATTAGGACTTCCACATACCTTTCTGAGAGACCCGATTTATTCCATAGCAGCTAGTCAAGGGTTAGAGGAGGTACAGCTCAGATGGGAGCCTAAACATCTGTCTTTGTGAATTTTTTCTCTGTGTCTGTGGCTGATTTATGTTTTACCTGACACAGGGTGATGGCTCTAACAGTACATGTTCTATAAATTGGAGCTTCATGGTTAATTTGAACTCGAGATGAGTTTGCTCAAATATAATAATCATGTCTATTATGAAAGATTTTAACACTGAATTTTTCAAGAATAGGAAGAACTTTTAGCTTCTTCACACATAATTTTAGCTGTTGTAAACTTTGAACTTTGTGGGACAAAATTTTCCATCTTTTTTTACAGTCATTCAGAATTTCCTGTAGTATATAGTATTAACTGTTTGCTCTGCATTGCTGCAAGTACTTTCCCTATCAGTCTTTTACTACCAAGTTTAGGGCAGGAAATGTGTGCAGACTTTTAACACACACACACACAAACGTGTTATCAAAACATTGTGTTCAGAGAAGCAAGCTCAAATTTCGCTACAAAATTTTGAAAATATTTTAAGCTTTACACAACTTTAAAGTCTCCCCTTGTACTTGTTATATAAAGGTAATAAACTGTTTTCACTAATTCACATCCCTAAATCCTCTGCAGTCCACTTTAATGTGATACACATATGTTTTTCTATGTGTGAGCAAAGAAAGTTGGGGAGCACTACAGTATCTGGAGCCATGTGAGAGTGGGAGAAGAGTGTAAAGGAAAACTACTTATTATCCTTAATTATTCTGCATTTTTGCTGTAATAAAAAACAAAACCACAGATGACCAAAGAGCGTCAATGCCATAGCAGCTAGGAACATACTGTATGTACCTAAATATAATTATTCATATTTATTCCCTTGTGTGTTTCATCTTTCCTTTTTGGTTCATGCCCCATCCTCTCAGTCTTCATCTGATAACTGACTTGATCAGTTCCATAGCCACAGAAAGTCCTAAGAAGTGGTTAACTTCATGAGATACTTCTGTGACCTTTGTACTGATGATTACTTAGTCTTCTCGAAAGAAAACTTACTAGGAGCTTGCCTTCATTTCAGTGCCTGCTCTAATTTCACAGTGAAATATATCCTTGCACTTATAACCTTCTCGTAGCTCATCTGACTTGACCAGGTAGTCTTTTTGTCTCAATGTTCTAAGAGAAGCTGGAGAATATCCTCCGATTTTCTCTGCTTGGTTTCAGCATTTTAGAAGGCTTATTTTGTCACATAGTCACCTAGAAGACAAACAAATATTTTGATAATCAGTTGAATTCCTCTAGCAATTCCATTTGGAAAAAAGCTCCTTTTTTTAAGGAGTATTGGGAAATACCATGTGTTCTTTGATAAGATGTATTAGAGAACTTAGCATTTGGAATCCTTGATTGCTGTGTTTACAGTTATATTTAATGTCATCCAGGAAAGTAGATAAAACAATATACTTCGTAAAGTAAAACTTAATCTGTGTCAAAATGCCTTCAGAGAACTTCTGATGTCAACATGGTTGTGTAAGTGTGTATCTCCTCTCCTCTTTTCTTAGAAATCACATGTTATGCATTGCTTAACACCTACCAAGAGCAGCTGAGATCTGAAAAATGTTACATGGTCAGAAATGAAAAAAAGTGACAAGAGTGCTCAATAACAGCAGATCTTGGAAAGCAGCAGCAGCAAAAATAAAAATAAAAGCTTTCTATGAAAATGAAGGGCTTGTTTGCAAAGTTGTAAGAAATTGAGTAAGTGATGCCAGTGGGAAAAACCCTGTAAACCTGGCTTGGAATGAAGCAAATTATCAAAAACAAAAATACACTGTATTATAGGAAGCAGTAATAAGAATCTTCAAGTTTTAAAGCTCAGAAAGTTATCTTCACCTCTCCACCGTAACCAAGAGCCTTTTGGAAATAGCTAACCTGGGAAAATTCAACTGAATTCAATAAAGGGAAAGATAGACTGAATATAAAGACACTATAAGGTAAACATGTGAAAGACAGCAAAATTTGTGAACAGACTGCAAAAATATAACCATATAGAGGACAAAAATGGTAACAAATACTTTGATAAAGATTTCCTTTTTTAGTAAAACAATTCTGTGAAGAATACAAAAGAAAAGGAAAAGAAATAGAAGCAATAAGAGAGCATTAGAAAGATGTAACAAGATAAAAGGAGAAAATGTACTTGAGCTAGAGGAACTCATGAAAAACACAGAAGACAAAAGCAAGACCATCAGAGAAATGAAGATAAAATTGAAAGAAGCAGGAGTGAAAATAGACACTGAGGAAAACACATAGACAAAAAAGATTACTACCAGAACAAAATCAACGTCTTCTAAATATCTGAAGATTTAGACACATACACAAATGTGAGGCAAAAAATTAAAATGCTAATGGTCAAGATGGAAAAGGATTAAAAAAGACTTCATGTTCATGGTAATCACAAGACAGTCTGCGGCAAAAAAAAAAAAATTATACTTTTCTATGAAACTATCAATGAACCTGGATTACGTTTCTGGACTAATTAGTATTAGATTAGCATTTCCTGGGTAAGCAGAGAGCACTATTATGTCCCATAGCTGAAGACAGGTAAACTCAATCTGCGTAAAGCCCTGGACCAGTCTCAGTTCAACTAGACCTGAGAAATAATGATAATAGAAAGCCTTGAATTGTTGTTTATAATTGTTTTTATAATGTTAAAAAGTTTAGAGGAAAAATGAATATAATGAGACATTTCAGGAGAAAAACAAATTTTCTAAGCAAACCAAGTGAAAATTTTAGAACTAGAAAAAGATATAGCTTAAAATAAAAAATTTGTTGGGTGAGATTAACAGCAGACAAACTTTTCGGAAGAAAATATCAAACTTGAAGTCAGATTGACAGTAATTACCGAAAATGTCACTGTCATTGCTATTTTACTTTTTTTCTGAGGATACTAGCCAAAGCAGTCAACAAATTAAAAGAGATAAAACTACCTGTCACAGATTGAACTATGTCCCTCAAAAAATGTTTGTAGAAATTTGGCTGTGTTGTGATTCCCCATGTTGTGTGGTTCTGCTGCATTTTGTGATTTGCCTATGTGGCAAATCCTAATCTCTGGCTATGGTTAATAAAACAAGATTGGATCATGTTAAAGAGGATTATAGGAGGCATGGCTAAGATAGTGGAGTAACTGAACTATTCTCATGATCCCTCTAACAACAAAGACCCTGCAAAACAAATGAATTAATTATATATGACATTCTAGGAGCTCTGAACATTAACAGGAAAGTTGAAAGATCTGACTGTCAAGAAAGGGAGAACAGGTCCGGAAGGACCTAAGAATGGCCAGACGTGACCTGGCAGGAGTTGTGACTCACAGGCATATTGGCGATAGTGAGCTTGGTAAGCAGAGCAGTAGCGTTCAGAGAGCATCTTCCTCAGCAGGAGAGGCAGAGTGGCAGAGATCTTACACCTCTCAAATCAGTGAAAAATGACATTTGATTCCCAAAAGTTAAGTGGATTGTGTCTGATCTACAAGAGAATTTAAATCCTTCCTTTGGTATAAAATTCTGTCCTAGTGCTTCACTATCCTTTCTCTGCATTGAGTCCAGCTCAAGAGTCTGATGACATTGCCTCTGCCAGAAGTAGGACTCCTCATGTGATCCCTAAGCCATTCTCTTAGACTCAGAGAAGGAGTAATTTAACAAACAAGTGGGAAAATAAGTAAATAAATACAGTAATCTGCCAGCTTTCCTAAGCCAGGAACTCAGGTTGTAAACAGTTTCTTTGCCTAGGCTCAAGCATACAGAGACCCGTCTTGCTCAGAGACACTCAGGGGTGGAAGTCAGCCCCCTACCTTTCTCAGTGTATGCAGCCAGATACCTATGCCCACACCAATCACCCCTGTTCATCTAGGACTGTAGGGGAAAGCCTGCACCACACACTCAGTAACCAACTATCTGGACACCAGCACTAAATATTATAAGAATTGTAAACAGACATTGGGGCTCACCTGCTTTGTAACAGTTCTGACCATCTGGTGACAGGACAGTAGAGCCTCCAAGGTGCCAGTAATCACACTAACTCACACAACCAGACTATTTTGGCTTTTCAAGACAGCCAAGCCAAGCCAAGTAAAACAATAAGCAAACATAAAACAGATAAACAATTTTCTAATGGCTTGGAGACACTAGTCAATATCAAATCACATATAGAAGCATACCACTGTGGCTTCAGAAAGCTTTCAGAACAAATAATCAAGAAATTTCCCAGACAAAAAGAACTTCCTAGAACTATCAGACACAGAATACAAAAGATTAATATTTAGAACTCTTGAAGTGACCAGGAAGGAGATCAGGCAAAAACAGCAGAGCACAATAACAAATTGAACAGGCTGCAAGAAAGCATAGAGAAACACCAAGCAGAAATCAAGAGGATTCATAATAGAATAACAGAATTAGACAACTCAATAGAAAGTTAAAGAAGTAGAATTGATGCGATAGCAGTCAGAATCAGTGAGATTGAAGCTAAAACATTTGACACCAATGTATTTGAGGAAAAATCAGATAAAATAGTTTAGAAAAATGAAGAAACACTAAGAATTTTATGGGACTCTATCAAGAAGAATAATCTACAAGTGACCATAGTACCAAAATGGGGTGGGGTAAGTGGAGTGGGGGTGAGTGGGTGAATAATAGAAAATACAGAGAGAACTGTTGTGTTGAAGCTTTGTTGACAGAAAACTTCCCTGATATCATGAAAGAAGAGAAGACATCTATCCAAGATGGTCACTGAACTCCATACAAGGTAAAACCCAAAAGAAAGACACCAAGACATACTATGATCAAACTTGCCAAAACTAAATCTAAGAGAGAATTTTAAAGGCAGCTAGAGATAAATGAAAAATAATCTACAAAGGAGAGTCTATAAGACAAAGTTCAAAGTACTCAATGGAACCCATGCAGGTAAAAAGGCAAAAGGATGACATATACAAACCTTTGAAGGAAAAAAAAAACTACTAGTCAAGAATTAATATATCCAGTAAAACTGTCTCTCCAATATGATGGTGAAACTAAGACTTTCCAGATAAACAGAAGTTTAGAGAATTTGCAAAACCAAAACCAAAATTACAAGAAATACTAAAGGGAGTCCTTTGGTTAGAAAATCAGTAACATTAGATAATAACCCAAGGCTAGATTGCAGGACAGAGCAACTGGATATCAACCTAGATAGGGGAAATGACAAAAATAAATCAAAGCTGAAGCACTGAAAATAGGGAAAGAGGGATGTCTTTATGTAAAAAATGACACCATTATAACAAAAAGAGACTGAAAACTGTAGTCATGGATCTTTCATATGGAGAGACAGTTAAGACAATGCAAAAAAATTGAAGATGAGTATAAATTTAGAAAAATAGAGGTAAACATTAAGATAACCACAAAGGAAACTAATGAACCTACATGTCAAAATGAAAAACGTGAAATCTCAGCAAGTGCAAAACCAACAGAAAGGAAAATGATGAAAAGAAAACACATAAAGATGACTCAGCATAGAAAAATAACTGGAACAAAGAAATGCTCAACAAATGCACACAAATGGCATGGAACTGACAGCACTAAACCCATGCTTATCAATAGTTATGCAGAATATAAATGGACTAAATGCACCAATAAAAAGACAGAGAGTGCCAGAATTGGTAAAAAAACATGATCTGTCTATACACTTCCTACAAGAGGTACATCTTAGACTTAAAGTCTCAAACTAAAGTTTGAAGGATGAAAAAAGAAATACATCAAGCTAGCAACACTCAAAAGAGAGCAGGAGTGGCAATAAAGTCTCTGATAAAATAGACATTAAAATAAAATTCATCACACTGGATAAGGAAGGACACTACATAATGACTAAAGGATCAATACTATAGGAAGACATAACCATATTAAATATCTATGTACTCAATGACAGGGTTTGAAAATACATGAAACAAACACTAATTGCATTAAAAGCAGAAATAAACAGCTCCACGATAACAGCGGGGGACTTCAAAACACCACTGTTAATGAATGACAGAATATCCGGAAAGAAGCTCAATAAAGACATGAAAGATTTAAATGCCACAATCAACCAACTTGACCTCATAGACATATACAGAACATTATACCCAACAACAGTCAACTATACTTTCTTTTCCAATATACATGGGACATTTTTCCAGAATAGACCACATATTAGACCATAGCGCAAGCCTTAACAGAATCCAAAGCAGTGAAATATTGCAAAGCATCTTTTCAGAATATAAAGTTGTACAAGTAGAAATCAATAACAAAAATGAAAGGAAAAAAATCAAGCACATGGAAATTGAAAAACATCTTGCTCAAAAGTGACTGGATTATAGAGGAAATCAAGGATGGAATAAAGAAGTTCATAGAATCAAATAAGAATGAAAAAGCATACTACCAGAATATAGGGTACAGCAAAAGCAGTGTTCAGAGGTCAATTATTTCAATAAATGCACACATCTAAGAAAGGTGCAAGTCAGAGAATTAACCCTACCACTCAAACAAGTAGAAAGAGAGCAGCAAAAGAAGCCCTAAGGCACAAGAAGGAAGCAGATAATAAACATTAGAATTAATTAGAATGAATTCTGTAAGTGAATTAGAGAAGAGAAAAAGTAATTGAAAGAGTTAACAAGATCAAAAGCCGGTTTTTTGAAAAGATCAACAGAAATTGATAAACCATTGGCCAAACTGACAAAAGAAAAACAGGAGAGGAAGCATATGACATGAATAAGAAATGAGGTGAGTGATATCACAATAGACCCAACTGAAATGAAAAAAAAAACTTGACAGAATAATATGTACTTGTATTCTAACAAATTTGAAAACTAGAGGAAATGCACAAATTTCTAGAAACACTACAGAGGTAGAACAATTAAATAAACCCTTAACAAAGGAAGAAATTGAAAAGGTAATTAAAAAACTCCCAACCAAAGAGTCCTGCACCTATGGCTTTGATGACATATTCTAGCAAACTTTCAGAGGAGAGTCAACATCACTATTACCAAAAGTTTATCAGATCATGGAAAAGGACGAAATACTACCAAACTCATTCTATGAAGCCAGGTACAGACACCACAAAAAAAGGAAAATTATAGACCAGTATCTCTCACGACCTTCAATGCAAAAGTACTCAACAAAATTCTAGCCAATAGAATTCAACAATATATATATATATAAAAAAAATTCACCATGACCAATGAGAGTCACATCACGTGTGCAGGGGTTGTTCAACATTAGAAAGCAACCAGTATAATCAACTACATAAATAAAACAAAAGACAACAACAACTTGATTTTATCAACTGATGCAGAAAAGGCATTTGATGACGTCTAACACCCACTCATGTTAAAGATTCTCCAGAAAAAATAGGAATGGAATGGAAATTCCCCAACGTCATGCTAAATGGAGATGGTCTGGAAGTATTCCCCTTGAGAACAGGAACCAGACAAGGCTGCTTATTGTCACCACTTTTTTTCAGTGTTGTGCTGGAGATTCTAATCTGAGCAGTCAGGCAAGATAAAGAAATAAAAGGCATCCAAATTGGTAAGGAAGTAGTAAAAATATCTTTATTTGTAAATGGTGTGATCTTATATGCAGAAAACCCCAAAAAATCTGCACACAAAAAACCCTGGAACTAGTAGAAGTGTTTAGCAAATTATCAGGATACAAGGTAAACACATGAAAATCAGTTGGATTCCTCTACATCAACAAAGAGAATACCAAAGAAGAAACCACCAAGTCCATACCATTTACAATAGCCCTCAAGAAGATAAAATACTTGGGAATAGATCTAACAAAAGACATAAAAGATCTATACAGAGAAAACTACAGGATGCTACTGCATAAGTGGAGACCTTCATAAGTGGAGAACCCCATCTTGCTCAACATTGTGAAAATGAACATTCTACACACACATGCAAAAAAAACAAACCCAGGGTCATAGAGTTGATTCCAATGCACGGCAACCCTATAGGACAGAGTAGAACTGCCCTATAATGTTTCTGAGGAGTGCCTGGCAGATTTGAACTGCTGGCTTTTTGGTTAGCAGACATAGCACCAGGGTTTCTGTTTTGAACAAAGTTTTCTGTAGTTACAATGCAATACCTATTTAAATTGGCGGTTTTTAATGATGTGGAGAAATAAATTATTAACTTCATATGGAAAGAGAAACAGCCTTGGATAAGCAAAGCATTACTGAAGAATGACAAAGTAGGAGGCCTCACATTACCTGACTTTAGGATGTATTACATGACCACTGTAGTCAAAACAGCCTGGTACTGTTACAACAGCCAATGGAACAGAACTGAGAATCCAGACGTAAAGTCATCCACCTATCAACAGCTGATATTTGATGAAGGCTCAAAGTCTGTAAATTAGGGAAAAGACAGTCACTGTAATAAATGGTATTGACACAACTGGATATCCATCTACAAAGGAATGAAACAAGACCTGTATCTCACACCACGCACAAAATCTCAAAATGGATCTAAGACCTAACTATCAAATATAAAACAATAAAGATCGTGGAAGAAAAAATAGGGCCAATGCTGGCAGCCATAATGGAATAAACAGAACACAAAACATTACTAATAATGCACGGACAACAGAAAAGAAAATAGGCAACTTTTTAAAATATTAAGATATAATTCACATATAAAATCCACCTGGCTTGGCATAAAATCCACCAATTTAAAGCATGCAATCCAGCATTTTTCAGTATATTCAGTAATATTCAACCACTATCTAACTCTACAACATTTTATCATCCCCCCTGAAAATCCATGTCAATTAGTAATCACCTCTCATCTCCGTTTCCCTCAGCCCCTGGTAAATCACTAATCTGTTTTTTCTCTCTGTGGACTTGCCTATTCTGGATGTTTCGTGTAAGTGGAATCATGTAATATGTGGCCTTTTGTGTCTGACCTCTTTCACTTAGCATAAGGTTTTGAAGGTGCATTCATGTTGTAAAATGAATCAGTACTTTATTCATTTTTATGGCTGAATAATTTTTCATTATATGGATATACCACATTTGTTTATCCATTCACCAACTGATGGACATTTGGATTTTTTGACTTTGAGCTATTATAAGCAATGATTTTACAATCACTGTTGCGTAAGTTTTTGTGAGAATGTAAGTTTTCATTTCTGTTGGGTACACGCCTGGACTGGAATTGCTGGGTCATGTTTAACCATTCGAGGAGCTGCCATATGGTTTTCCAAAGCGGTGACACCATTTCACATTCCCACTGGCAATGTATGAGGGTTCTAATTTCTTCACATTCTTGCCAACAGTTGCTGTCTCTTTAAAAAAGTGTATTGTGTTTTAGGTGAAAGGTTACAGTGAAAATTAGTATCTCTTTCAAAATTTTTAATACAAATTATTTTATGACATTGGTTGCAATCTCTGCAATCGACACTTTCCTCTTTTCTCCTTACATCCGCAGTTCCCCATGTTCAGTTATCTGGGTCCTCTTTTCTTTTTACGTCCTCAGTCCCCCATGTTCAGCTATCTGGGCCTCTTTTCTCTTTACGTCCCCGGTCCCCCATGTTCAGCTATCTGGGTCCTCTTTTCTCTTTACGTCCCCGGTCCCCCATGTTCAGCTATTTGGGTCCTCTTTTCTCTTTACGTCCTCAGTCCCCCATGTTCAGTTGTCTGGGTTTTCTGCGCCTTACTGCCTTCTCATCTTTGCTTCAGGGCAGGTATTGGTCATCTGGGCTCACATACTTGATTGAACCAAGAAGTGGTTCAATTCCTTGTGTGTGTTATTGCTTGTTTTGTAGGGCTGTCTGATCCTTGGTTGAAAGGTGGACTTTGGGAGTGGTTTCAGTTCTGAGTTACCAGGGCGTCTAGGTACTGTAATCTCAGTGATACTGTTAGAGCAAGTCTGGCCTTTTTGTGTGCGTTTGAATTTTGTTCTACATTTTTCTCCTGCTTTGTCCAGAACACTCTACTGTGATTCCTTTCAGAGTAGTGAGTGGGGGTTTGTAGCTGGGAACCATCTAGTTCTAGTCTCAGGCTACTGGAGGTTGTGGTTCATGTGGTCCATTAGTCTTTGGACAAATATTTTTTGTGTGTCTTTTGTTTTTTTCTTCTTCTTTGTTTAGAATTGGATGGAAGAGGACCTGTATCTTACACGGGTGGGTTGTGAGCTTTTAAGACCCTAAGCAGTGCTCACCATAGTAAGATGTATAATATTTTCATTATGAGCTATGGTATGTCAATTGACCTAAATGCCCTGAGACTGTGGTCTCCAGCTCTTAGCATTGGTAACACTGTCCTTCAAAGTGTTTGGATGTGTCTAGAAAGCTTCTATGGCTTTGCCTTGGTCAAGTTGTGCTGACTTCTCCTGTATTGTGTGTTGTCTTTCCCTTCATCAAAGTTAACACTTATCTACTATCAAGTTAGTGATTTCCCCTCTCCAGTCCTCCTCTCCCTTGTAGCCATCAAATATTATTGTTTTTTTTTTGCTGGTAAGCCTTATCTTGGAATTTTTAAAAGGGGTCTCATACAACATTGTTTTTTTGTGATTGATATATTTCATTCAGCATAATCCCTTCTGGATTCATCCATGTTGTGGGATGCTTTGAGCATTCATTGCTGTTCGTTATTTTTGTGCAGCATTCCATTGTGTGTATGCACCATAATTTGTCCATTTGTCTGTTGGTGAGCACTTAGGTTGCTTCTATCTTTTTACTATTGTGAATAATGCTGCAGTGAACCAAAACCAAACCCCATTGCTGTCGAGTTGATTCCAACTCACAGCGGCCCTGTATGACAGAACAGAATTACCCAGAGTTTCCAAGAAGTAGCTAGTGGATTCAAACTGCCCACTTTTTGGTTAGTCACTGTCGCTCTTTACCACTATGACATCAGGGTTTCTGCTGCAATGAACGTGGATGTGCATACATCTATTCAAGTGACAGCTCTTATCTCTCTAAGATACATATTCCTAGGAGTAGGATTGCTGGACTGTACGGTAATTTTATTTCTAGCTTTTTAAGGAGATGTCATATTGTTTTCTGTGGTAGTTATACCATCTTACATTTCTACTTCCAGTACATGAGTTACATTCTCCCTGCAGCCTCTCCAAAACTTACTTCCTGCTTTTTTGATAGTACCAGTAATATCAAGGTGAGATGGTATCTCATTGTACCAAATCAATTAAATTAAAAATAAAAACTTTGGGATGATGAAAGAAAATCTATCATTGGCTGTGCTCAAATATAAACATCAAACTGGGAAAGAATATTTGTAAATCAATACAGAAAAAAGTTTAATTTTCCTAATGTATAAAAAGATGTCTAAAATGTTTTGGAGACAGAGATAGACAGAAAAGTAGAAGGAAAGAAAAAAAAGAAATAGAAAAGCCCTAGAGTTGATTTGATTCATAGTAACTCTATAGGACATGGTAGAACTGCCCCATAAATTTTTCATGTAGCAGCTGGTGGATTTGAACTGCAGACCTTTTGTTTGGCAGCCAAGCTCTTAGCCACTATGCCACCAGGGCTTCAGAAATATAACTAGAGGTTAAAAGGTGTGAATGGTTTTACAAAAAATAACATACGAGGTCCAACAATTAAGTCATCGAGCTTTGATTGTTCTAAGTGCTACATACCTGACTGTGGAATATTACTATGGTCACCTTCGAAGTGCTCCTCTTGGGAAACTACGCACTGATGCCAGTGCCTAGTCCACCCTTCAAAGCAATTTTGGAACTCTTTCTGGAATGGCCACTGCACATGGTGGCAAGATGGCAAGTTGCAAACTTAATTGTACAGTTGTGTGTGAGGGAGTTTTTAGCCAGCAAAGAAATAACTGTATTAGCACACTCTCCCTACTCCCATGATCTGGCCCCAGTGACCTTTTTTTTTGTTTTTTTTTTACTGGAAGGTAGAGGAAATATTGAAAGAAGACATTTTGATGACATTCAGGATATCAAGAGTAATACAATGACAGCTCTGATGGCCATTCCAGAAAATGAATTCTAAAATTGCTTTGAAGGGTGGACTAGGCACTGGCATCGCTGCACAGCTTCCCAAGGGGAGCACTTCAAAGGAGGGACAGTAGTGACATTCAGCTGTGAGGTAGGTAGCAATTTTTCTAGGGTGAGTTCAGCAAACTCAATTGACAGTCCTCATACAAGTGGCTCAAGAGCTTCCGAAAAGATGCTCAACATCACTGGTACTAAGAGAAAATGAAAATAAAGCTGTACTTACATTTTCTCCATCAAATTGGAAAAATATGATCACACCGTCTGTTGGTGGATCTGTGAAGGCTAGAGATGTGCATGCATTGTCTCTGAGATGATAAACGGCTACAGTAAGGATGGACATCAATTTGGCAAAGTCTGTAACATTACAAATGCATTTATTCTTTGAACTAAACATTCCACTCCTATGAGTTTATCCTACAGAAATATTTACATGCCTGGGAAGATTTTTTTCTATAGAAAAAAATTTTAAAGAATTGAAAAAAGGAAGAAAGAAAAGTAGTGGAGAGGGTGAGAGAAGGTGGGAGTGAGTAAGCAGTGTTATCACAGCCCTCAAAGACAACAAGTTTATCATCAATAATTGATGACATTGAGTTCAAGCCTTATTTAGACTGTATCATAATAAATTCTAATACAAGAATTGATTTGAAAGTACTAACTAGACTGTACTATACATAAGTTCTAATACAAGTAAAAATGCAAAATTCTACTTAATCAAACATTACATGTTCTTTAAATAAATGCCTCATAATGAAAACTGCAGAAAGCTTCGCTTTTACCTAGGTTACTATTAAATCATTAGAATATTTTATATAGCTTGTAGCTTGCTACTATTAGCACAGCACCTTAGGTTTTACTCTTAGGCAAGGAGCATAGAGATACTCCTCCATTTAAGCATGTACTGTGCGTACACATATACTTAAACTAGCAGCTACAGTTTAATTAAATAGCCATTATCGTCCAGTCAATTCAGACTCGTGTTAACCCTATAGGATGGAGTAAAACTGCCCAAAGGGTTTCCAATGATTGCCTGGTGGATTCAAACCGCAGGCCATTTGGATAGCAGCCGAACTCTTAAACACCACACCTCCAGGGTTTCCATTTACTTGAAGAATATGTAGTGTTCAATTATTTTGAATTTCACCTTTTTACTTGTGTTAGAACCTATGTAGGATTTAAAAAATTCCAGAAGAAATAGAAGATACAAATTAAAGCTTTCCTGTGAACCAGAAATGATAAAAGCACACATTTATCCTGTAAGTATATCCACAGTTGAATTTTGTTTCCCTCAAACTCGATGTGAATTAAGATTTTTTTAGGAATGTTAGAGAATTGGCTAAGATTATTGAATGTACATTTAAGATATAGCTTTGAAAGCCAACACAGAAGAACTGGCAATATGTTTAAAAGAACATCTGAATTACCTGATGTACTTTAGAGATAATCGCTGAAGTACCAGGTAAGAAAAATACTTCTAACAGTAAAAATAATAGTAGCTTTTTATCTCTTGTAGAGTGATGGTTTAATTTCCTAAATAAAGCCATTATCCAATTTCTTTCACATCAAAGGAACTCAGAAGAAAAGATAGTTCAGAAAAGGAAATATTCGTTTTGACAGCATTTTGAAATATTCCAAATACGGGTTGTATTAAAGGCAACTGATGAGCTGAAGGTTGAAGAGAGTTAGCGGAGATATTCCCTGAAAACAAATATCTAAATATGCTGATCGTTTTGTACTTAATTTAGTAAACCTATGTGAATGAGCCAACAGTACTGATTTGCTGAGTATATTTCTAGATCCAGCTGTCTCCTTAAGAAATTTTCTTCATTTTAAATTCAAATGTTGCTGTTGCGCTAAGTGTATACATAAGACATAACATTTGTCATTTCAACCTTCTTCACATGTATAATTCAGTGACATTGTACAGCTATCACCAAGCAGAATAAATCTTCTAAGAAATTTTATAATATCTGCATAAATAGATGTCTATCATAATTTTCAAAGTAACTTAAATCCATTCCCTACCATTTATCTCAGTTGAAACTATAAAGATTTATTTCTGTGATTATTTGATTAATGTCTCTCATGATTCATGAAGGCAGAACGTTTTTGTTGTGTTTGTTGATTTGTTGGTTGTTTTCATCACTGTGTCCTCAGATCAGCACAGTGCCTGTGGCGTAGTTGGTACTCTGTAATTCTTATGAAAATAAAGGAAAAATAGAACTGGATAGTAATGATCCAACTCCTTATGAAGAATTACAGCAGAGTCTGTCCCTTCTAGATGGAAGACTTTTTAGAGTTAGAGCAATGCTGTGTTTGTTTATTTATTCATTCAACGAATATTTATTTCCATGGTAGAAACTATGCTAAGCCTTGGCTATACAGTAATAAGGGAAACAAACGTAGTTCCTGTCCTTAGGAGCTTACAGTCTGATAGATAACTACTTAAGAACTTATCAGCTCTTTATTTCTGCTATTTTAAGTGCAAGCATAATCACACACTTACTGTGGCACTATATCAGAGCTCATACAAGCGCTTTACCTATTTGATCCTCCTGGCACAGATTTCATCTCGATATTCCAGACAGGGAAACAGAAAAAAATGTTGTGCTTTGCTTAGATTTTCCCATTTCATTCAGGTAAATATTGATTGCATGTCTATTATATGTCAGGAACTGTCTAGGAACTGGGGCAGGAGAAGCTTCTTAGGGGCCACTCTGAGCACTAATTCTCACCCTTTCAGCGAGCCAGCCATAGCACTCACAGCTTACACTTTCATCAGGGGCCTAAAGAGAAGAGTACAAAAGTGCCAAAAACCAAACCAAGTTGATTCTGTCAAGTTGATTCCAATGCATAACAACCCTGTAGAGAGAGTAGAACTGCCGCTTGGCATTTCCAAGGAGTGCCTGGTGGATTCAAACTGCCAACCTTTCATTGGTTAGCAGCTGTAGCACTTATCCACTGTGCCACCAGGGTTTCCGCAAAGAGGTAAACAGTGTAGGAATTTGTTCCAGATTTAGGCTCCCTAAAAGCACCTTAAAGCTTTTTTAAATTTAATTTTAACTTAAGCACGAATTCTTACATACTTTAAATTCATATTTCCTTTTTGGGTTTCAACTTAGCGTTTTCAAAATGCCCATGAAGTAAGTATGCATGGTGCAATGCAGTTTTATATTTTGCAAGACATACGAAGCCCATGCTATAGGTTCAAGTTAGGCAGGTTTATTTTTTTAATAGTGTTAGTAAACATTAAGATTAAATTTCTTTCATACTTTCTTTTATGGCCAATGAAAACAAGCTTTTTTGAAATTGAACAGAATTTTATTAAACTTTAAACTTGAAATAAATATTAAAATCAGTAAATAATATTTTAAAATAAGGTTATTTCCTAATAATATTATATTCTCTTAATTCATGTTTGCTTTAAAAAATTGTAATTGTCTTTATTTTGGCTTACATTTTCTTTTATTGAGTTTTGTTCTCTAGGTTGTATATCCCATAGTCATTTGTTTCTACCAACTTTTAAATAATAAGTTGATTTAATAACTGTATTCAATATGTTGAAATTGAAATGTGATTTGTAGCTGTTTTCCCCAATTTTGATGATATACAAACAGTATCTTTTTCTTTTGATTGTGCTTTAGGTGAAAATTTACAGCTCGAATTAATTTCTCATACAAACATTTATATACATATTGTTTTGTGACATTAGTTACAATCCCCACAATGTGGCAGCAACCTCTTCTTTACCACCCCAGATTCCCAGTGTCCATTTGACCAGTTTCTGTTCCTTCCTGCCTTTTCCTTCTGCCTCCGAATGGGACCTGCCCAGTTGTTCTCTTATGTGACAGAACACACTCCTCACAGTGTGTTATTTTGTTGTTAGAGTGCTGTCTAATCTTTGTCTGAAAGGTGAGCTTTGGGAATGGTTTCAGTTCTGTGTTAACAAAGCATCTGGGAGCCACAGTTTTGGGGGTTCCTATGGTCTCTGTCCAAACGCTAAGCCTGGTCTTTTTGTGTGATTTTGAGGTCTCCTCCACGTTTTTCTCCAACTCCCATCCAGGACTCCGGTGTGTTCCCTGGCAGGGTGGTCACTGGTAGTAACAAAGCACCCTCTAGGTTTACGGTCTCAGGCTGGTGGAGTGTCTGGTTCATGTGGTCTTTTAGTCTCTTGAGCTAGTATCTTCTTTGTGTCTTTGCTTTTCTTCATTTGCCTTTGCCCCAAGGGGATGGGACCGATTGTGCATCTTAGATAGTCGTTCGCCAGCTTTTAAGACCCCAGATGCCACTCACCAAAGAGGGATGCAGAATATTTTCTTAAATTTTCTTACGCCAATTGTCCTGAATGTCTCCTGAAATTATAGTCCCTAGGCCCCAAGCATTTGGACGTGTTCAGGAAACTTCTCAGAGTTTAGAAATATGAGCAGTTTTTAAAATTTCTGTTGGCTTTTAACTTTTAGATTTCTCTAATATAAATAGGGCTAAGCAATCCAAATGCCTGGAAACCCTGTGGCACGGTGGTTAAGTGTAATGTCTGCTAACCAAAAGGTCAGCAGTTCAAATCCACCAGGTGCTCCTTGGAACCTCGGAGGGAAAGTTTTACTCTGACATATAGGTTCGCTATGAGTCTGAATCGACCCATTGATAGTGGGCTAATGCAGATGCCTATGCTTTGCAATTTTAGTGTCATTAATTTGCTTATATCTTCTGTTCTTATTTCTCATTCTGATTAGCAAAGCCCACCATCTTCATGAGCATTATTCAAGTCTTTTCCAGGAATTCTTCCAAGAACATTCAAGTACAACCTCTGTCTCTAACATTCATCTAACATGAGATCATGGGCTTCTTTGTGACATTTTCTTGTCTTATTTTTCAGCATTCCACATATTCTCACTTCAAGTGAATTGTAAATTCCCTGAAATAAGGGACCAAAGCAGTATAGCCAAATATTTCAGGATCACCCCTGCGGTGGCTGGATTGCCTTAGAAGAATCCCTGTTTTGTCACTATTTCTTTGAATACACTCCTCAACTTCTCTAAGAAACAGTGTCCGTTTCTGCTTAAAAATGCTCTGAAAAAAAGACTGCTCTAATTTTCCGTAAGAAGCAGCATTGTTTGCGTAGCACTTTAGCATATTTTATTGAATTTAATACCAACAATATTGTGATACACTACACTAGTCCTACTTCATAGAAGGAAAGGGCTTGCATGAGCTATTTTAAGAGGTGTCTCCAAGGCTTGAACTTGAGGCCATTCAGTTGTACCAGAGCATTTGCATACTGAGGGCACTTAATTAGGCGATTGATGAGTTATGCTTAAAGTCTCTCTCAATGTGGACTTTTTTTTTTAATGTAGAGAGCTGTTAATTTCCTTGGGTTTCTCTGTGTACATTTCCTGCAATCTCTCCTCATCTCAGGAATTTTAACAGTAGGAGAGGGTTAATTAACTATCAGTTACCGTTTCACTACATCTAATCCAGGTGTGGAACTAATTTGAAATTTCTTGTCTAACTTGCGAAGTCAGTGTGTTTCCTCATTTTGTACCTCCCAGCCTCCTTTTCTCTTGCTCACCTTTCTGTGACAACATAGCTGAATCACCCTTTCATGTTCACGGCTCCATTACTCACTTCCTTTCTTCCCCTCAAGTCATTACATCTGTCCTTTCTCACAAAATATTGTTCTTGTTGGTGAATCTGTTTTTAATTCAAGTCTTCAATCATCTCTCAGTTGCCTGGAGTACTTACAGCTTGTCTGAAAGCCCATTTGTAACTTTACCCCTTTCGGTTTGTTCTTCTCTCTCTCTCTCTTTTTTCCCCTTGAGTTGTACTGTTCTGTACTGTTCTTCAGTGTTATCTTTTTCTCTATTGCTTGTTCAAACTTTAATACTTTGAAGTGATGCCTATAGTGGAATGAATTGAAGTTTATCTGTTAGATTTCCAAGAAGCAGCTGGTGGATTTGAACTGCTGACCTTTTAGTTAGCAGCCAAGCTCTTCAACCACTGTGCCAGCAGGGTTCCAATAATCGCATATACATGTTACTATTTAGAATTTATTCTATAATTTAGCTATGTCCATATTTAAAATAACTTTACATCTGACCTTTATACTAATGTAAATAAAAAGACTAGGGTTTGATTATTTTTTAAATGATGATGGAAATCCAGGAGTAGACAAAATTGGTGTGAGACAGAAATATCTATGAAAACCCAGCTGTACTATCATCCTACATTTAGATAAATAAGCAGATTTGGGCAGAAATGAATGCCTCACAATCTGTAACAGACTTGAGTCTCTGTGTGTTGACGTAGAGAGATCACGTTATTGCTTATCTTTGCTTCCTGATTATTTTGTCTCATAGCAGTATTCACAGTGACTGTTGTGACCTAAAGTGACTCAGTCTCTTGGGTCACAGGGAGCAGCCAGGCCAATAGGATTAATGACGTAAAGGAGAGTCTTGTTTTTACAGTAACTTGTGGGCTGTTCTACTCTGTCCTATCAGGTCACTGTGAGTTAGAATTGAGCAACAGTTCAGTTTTATTTTTATTTTTTTGGTGTGTGTTTAAAGACTCCTTCTCTTCTTCTGCTCAACGCCACTGCTCCCAATACCTCATGGGTGTTGATAAAAACAAAAAGATTGTTGATTCGTACAGAAAACAGCAGACACCTCACTGTGATACAAACTAGGTTAAAAAAAGAATTCAGATGTGAAGGATAAAATCTAGAGCTTGAGAACATTGGTATAAATAGTAAAATGTCAGCAATCAAAAAAGGAAAAGAAAGAAAGGTGCCAGAGGTGTGGGCCAGGAAGTTTTTCTCGCATGCCATTAGTCCGAATTTAGTCACATTCCACACTAAGATACAAGGGAGGCTAGGAAATGTAGCTCTTTTTCTGGGCATCCATGAGTTCAACTAACAAGTTAGAAACTGACTAATACTAGACAAAGAGGAGAAAGACTATTGAAGGGGCAAGTAGGACTCTCTTCTGCCCTATGTGAGTTACTTTGGGGTAAAGATGCTCTTAAACAAAAATATTTAAATTAAAATATTTAAGTACTTCAGTTACTGATTAGAGAGTACCTAACAGTAACTACTGTAATTTTTTTAGATTAAAAAAACACACAATATATTTTCACATTACAACCTGACGTGTATCTTGTAAACTTGACATGTTAAAGTTAGAATAAATCATTAAAAAAGAATAGTAGAAATAAAACAATAACCATAACTTCTAATTGCCTTTTTGCTAAAGCAGGCCAGGTATAAAGGAATTAATTGCTGAAAATTATCTGAAATTGAAATAAAGAAAGCTTCCTAATAAGGTAGTGGAAACCCTGGTGGTATAGTAGTTAAGTGCCATGGCTGCTAATCAGAAGGTTGGCAGTTTAAAGCCACCAGACTCTTCTTGGAAACTCTGTGGGGCCATTGCTAAGGGTTGGAATTGATTCAGTGGTAATTATGTTGGTTTTGGTTTAAGTAAGGTCATGTTTCATACTATTATATTCCTAGATTTATGCTTTGAATATGATGGAAACGAGAGAACAAATGGCGCACTTGGTTGAAACCAGTGAGATTAGCTAGAAATCTCGACAAGCAGCATTTCACACAAAGAAGGTGGAGGCTAGTGGACTAGGATCAGAGAAAATCAGAAAACATAACCATGTTGCAGAACAAAAATTTTACAACAAATACTGATAATGTTATATTTTTCTTATCTTTTGTATTTGCGTGTTTGTGAATATATAAATAAGAAAAATGAGGTAATACACAAAAACTTAATATTCCCTGTGAGTTGACAGAGGATATCAATTCCAGAATGTTCCAGCTTTGGTGATCTTTTAGTTTATTGTTTATATCAAATGTTTTCTAGTTTCCCCACTCCCCTTTTCTTTTTTTGCAATTCTATTTGCAAGATGTGAAAATGTGCTATTCTCTCTCTCTTTTTTCCTGAACATAATGTACTCAACTTATACTTTGGGAAGGAAAACTTAGAGGATTTTTAATGTATTTACATTGAAATTATTGACTTCTCCAAGGTTATTTTAGAGCAGACTTAATTCATGTTTCTTCACTAGTCTTAGTATTTTCTCATATTTGTCCTGCCATGAAAATGTAACAAAAATAAAACTACAGGGCTAGTTCAAGGCATGTACTGCACGTTCCCTTCCTTTCTTTGCCTCTGGAAGCAGCTGTATTTTAGGACAAGGGAGAAGTACAAACACAAAGAGGCCTTTCTTAATATTTTCTGCAACCATAGCCCAGGATTTTTAATAAGATATATTTTGTAGCACACAAGTATTATCTGTTCACCAATAACATTCTTTGCAGTACAGTTAGGCTTCCCTCCAAAAATATCCTCTTCTCTTTTTAGTTAGAAGTTTAAATTAGTTGAAAGTTAGTTCATCCTTCTTTCCTTTAGCTTCTCAGGGTGGTAGGATGCAGATGTCCAAGATCCTTGGTCCTGGCTGACAAAACCCAGAGAATGCATTTTCTTTGTATTTCATGGGGTAGAGTCTCCAAAAATGAAAGAGGATATGTAGAGGATATGTAGAGGAGTGGAGAGGAGTGGAGAGCAGGGTAGGGTTAGGGTTTGGAGGGGGGTGGGGGGCGGGGCGGTGTACTACAATTTATTATGAATATGGGGGCATCTTCTTTAAAAATGCCTTTATTGTTAGTTGTCACCTAATCAGCTCCAGCCCGTAAATGAAAATCTTGCCCAGTTCTGCAGCATCTTCATGATCTGCTTTCTCTAATTTTCTGGTCTATTTTCTGTCTCTATACATGTGCCTATTCTAGATATTTTCATATCATTGAAGTCATATGTGTACTTTTGTGTCTAGCTTCTTTCACTTATCATAATATTTTCAAGGTTCATCTGTGTTATAGCATGTATCCATGCTTCATTCCTTTTTTGTTCTAAATAATATTTCACTGTATGGATATACCACAATTGCTAATTCATTCATGAATTAATGGATATTTGAACTACTTCCACTTGTAGCTATCATGGAAAATGCTAATATAAACATTTGTGCACAAGTTTCTCTGTGGAAATAGGTCTTCAGTTCTTGCTGGGCCATATGGCAACTCCATATTTAAGTTTTGAAAGAAGTACCAAAATGTTTTCCATACTAGCTGTACCATTTTACCTTCCCCCTAGTGATATATGAGGGTGCAATTTCTTCACACCCTCACAACACTTATTGCTGTTATAACAGAAATATCACAAGTGAATGGCTTTAAAAAGAGAAATTTTATTCTGTCACAGTCCGGTAGACTACATGTCCAAATTCAGGGTGCGGGCTCCAAGGGAAGCATTTCTCTGTTGGCTTTGGAGGAAGGTTTCATCTTCAGTCTTCCCCTGGAGTGGGAGCTTCTAAGGCACAGGGACCCCAGGTCCTTTCCAAAGAGGGTACTGTGCTCTGGGCACTGCTTTTTTCTTGATGGCTTGAGGTCTTCAAATCTCTTTGCTAGTTTCATTCCTTTAGAGCTCAGGAGATTGCCTCAAGGCACCGTACGGTCTCAGGCATTGAGTCCTGCCCCATCAAGACAACTGCTGCCCATCCTCCCTCATTAACATCCTAGAGGCAGGGTTTACAACATATAGGAACTTTACATAATACCAGGAATCATGGCCAGCCAAATAGCCCCTCATATTAAAAAAAAAAAAAAAAAATTATCGTGATTAAGTGAAAGCTTACAGTCCAAGTCAATTTGCTGTAGAAAACACTGGGTACTCTCCTCTCTGCAATTCTACCTGTTCTCCTCACCCTGCGACACAGAACGTTCCTCTTTTCCACTCTTCCCATATCCATTCAGCCAGTACTTGTCCCCTTGTTTCCATCCTTGCCTCACCCTTCTAAAAAGAAACCATGTATATACTAAACCATATATATAGACAATTATGTATATATTAAACACTATGTATAGTAAACCGCTCGACGGCACTTGGCTGGCATAGTAAACCATAAAGTACACACCATATGTATAGTAAGCCATAAAGTACGCATCACTCTGTGTCCCCAAGTCCAGTCCATACTTTGTCTAAAGTGTTGGCCTCAGTACTGGTTTCGTCTCCGGACTAGCGGCAAGTCTAGGGGCCATGTTTTCCGGGGACCCTGGAGTTTGTCAGACTATCAAGTCTGGTTTGTTAACAGAGCTCTAGATCTGCACAGTCGTTTCTCTTGTGCTATGTCAGGGACTCTAAATTTCTTTCCATGTCAAGGCTGTCTTTGGTAGCAGCTGGGTACCATCTAGTTCTTTTGTTTTCCTGCTTGTGTAGTCTCCTGGACTCATTTTTCTACACATCTTTGATGTTCTCAGTTTTCCTCTCTTCCAAGTGGGCTGGGATCAGTTGGTGTTCTTTAGACGGCAGCTTGCTGGACTTTAAGACCTCAGGTGTCACTCACCAGTATGGGCTGTAGAATACTTAGAAAAAGACTAGTTATGCCAACTGATATCTATGCCCGCTGAAAACATGGTCCTCTGACCCCTGTCCCTGCTATTCTGTCATATAGAATGTTGGGTTAAATTTAGAAAACCTTTTAGCTTGTCGATTCGACTCGATGGCATTTGGCTTGGCTGGCTTTTAGCTTGTGGGCTGTACACATTTTTAGGGGGACACAACTTAATCCATCCCACCACCCTAGCAGATATGTACACAGTGCCACCTTATTGTGATTTTGATTTGCATTTCCCTAATGACTAATGATACCAAGCATCTTTTCATGGATATTTGCACATATACATTAGAAAATATACAGATTTAAGTGGTACAGTGGTACAGCCAGTTTGGAAAACTGCACTTCTTCGAAGAGTTAAACATAGAGCTGCTATACAGCTGAGCAAAAACTGGTGCATGTGTGTGTCTGTAAATAACTGATGTCAAAGTGACTCCAACTCATAGGACAGCGTAGAACTGCCACATAGGGTTTCTGAGCAGCAGCTGGAGGATTTGAACTTCCAACCTTTTGGTTAGTAGCTGTGCTTTTCAACACTGTACCGTCAGGGCTCCAGAATGTCAAAATATTTGAGTCACTGGAAACATGAAGCTAATGTTTTTGCAAGGACTTCATGGAAAATAACTATCAAGAAAAATGGGATTTAATTCCACCAGTTTTGCTAAATTTATTCCTAATAATTTTATTCTTTTTGAAATATTACTGTAGTTGGAATTGTAAACCTTGGTGGCACGGTGGTTAAATGCTGCATTTGCTAACCAAAAGGTAAGCAGTTTGAATCTGCCCAGTGCTCCTTAGACACTCTGTGGAGCAGTTCTGCTGTCTTATAGGGTCCCTATGAGTTGGAATCATCTCGATGGCAGTGGGTTTGGTTTGGTTTTGGTAATTGGAATTACTTTTTTAGTACATAAGTTTTAAATTATTGGAAGAGAAGTTTTGATAGGTGGTGTTGGTTTATTCACGTTGTCTTACCAAACATTTCAACTGCTACAAAACTATCAAAAAAATATAACATCGGAATTTCAGAATATTTTTCTGCGGAAAGCCAACCAGTCAGTTTGGGCATTGCCCGTAGCCTGCTTCAGTGTTTCCCAAACTTTAGTTATCTTCTTTCTACCTTCAGGACCTTGCTATGTCTGTGTGCCACCCAATATAGTTTTTAAAGATCAGATCACTTTTAAAACTTCAATATATTTACTTAAAATGAAATTTTATACTATAGCTTTGAGGAGTTAATACCTAAATAGCTTCTAATTTATACATCAAAATAAATATATGACTATTCAGATTTTAAAGATTCATTCATATGCACTCTAGTTTATTTCAAGTATAGGTAAACATAATTTTACAAACTTTTGGGAATCTCTGTTATAATCAACTTAATTAACTGGATGAAATGTAAATTTTCCCAAAAGTTATTTATTGGTGCCTGGATTACCCTTTAGCAGCACCAAGTAGCAAATTAGAATTGTTATCTGGAGTACATAGGCCAAAGACATACAATTCTTCTAATTCTTGATTTTGCTTTTCTAAAGAATGTCAAAGGGATATCTATGAGTTAGTGATACTTGTGGAAACCAAAGCTATTCTCACTTGGTGTTCCATGGATTACATCATGTTACTATCTGAGTAATGACTAAATATGAATGGTTTTCTCCCAGAGGATAGGGGTTATGGGTGTTTAGGTTGCCTCAGACAGCATGCAGCATAGCATTACATTCATTTGGGCACTTAATAAATGTGAGTTGATAATATAATGCATTTGTTAATCACCAATCATCCTGAAAAATAATGATGTGCCCAAAGCTGATGGGTCCATCTCAGAGTTTACTTATTGAGGGTTGAACAGTATTGAGAGGCCTCCACTTAAAAGGAAACACAGTAGAAAATTGTTCACCCTTCAACAAAAAGAGCGCCTGTTCTTGATAATTATATTATTGTTTTAAAGCTAAGAGTTATCTGAATGTCTATTCTACTTGCAGAATGATCATATTTAGTTAGATAAAATTTTAAATATTTAATCTAGGCAACCCTTCATGTCTGGATTTTTTCAGCAACAGTTCAATAAACATTAGGCTCTGGAATCCTTCACACAAAGATCACAGCTGAATGTTAGGTGGTAGGAAAACAGTCTCTTAAGTCTTAATGCTGTAGTATTTTTAAACATCAAAACTAGCCTTATTCCAGACATAAAATGATACTGGCACAGAGTACGCATCTTGGCTTAAGTAATACATGAGGCTAACTGGGCAGCTCTTGTCCAGAAGTGAGAGGAGAGGGCAGATGGGGACAGGAGCTATTTGGAAGGACATGGGAAATACAGGGTAGAAAGGAGGAGTGTGCTGTCACAAGGTAGGGAGAGCAGCTAGACTTACTCAGTAATGTGTAAGTTTTTGTATGACAAATTGATTGGATTCTAAACGTTCACTTACAGCACAATAAAATACTTAAAAGAACAGAAAAGAAAACTAGCCTTATTCCATCCTCTATTTCCACGTCATGCCTGTCTGAAATTCAGAGTCCAGCTTATGCGAGGCTTGAGGCATTGTCCCAAAGTGGAAGACCCCCATTTTATAGGGTCTAACAATAGTTGTATTCTAGCTAGAAATTTCTAGGGAGACATGATTGTATCATTGGATTTTGGACAGAGACTTCCCTAACAAATACAGATACAGCACTTGAGGAGGGGGAAAAAAAAAGCATAGCCCCAGAAAGAGGTGTGTGTGTATGTGTGTGTGTGTGAATGGGTAGTGGGGTGGAAGGTATTTAATAAACACACAAGAACATCTGAGGAGCTCAGTAACATACGGAGCCTGGATGGTGCAAGCGTTTTTCAGTAGGGTGCTAACCTAAATGCTGACACTTTGAACTCACCTAGTGGCTTCCTGGAAACCCTGGTGCTGTAGTGGTTAAAAGCTGCAGGTGCTCACCTGCAGTTCAAGGTCAGCAGTTCAAATACACCAAGTATTTCTTGGAAACTCTGTGGGGCAGTTCTGTTCTGTCCTATTTGCTGAGTCAGTAGTGACTCTATATAGCAAAGGGCTCAGCTTTGGGGGTTTAGTGCTTTCATTGAGAAAAGACCTGGTAAACTGCTTCCTTAAAGATCACAGCCAAGAAAACCTATGGAGCAGTTCTACTTTGTGACGCATGGGGCTGCCATGAGTCAGGCGCCAGTATAATGGCAGCAACAAGAGCATAATCCAATCCAGACTGTGAATTAAGTAACAGGTGTCATACTGCTGGAGGTGTGAAAGATCCAGCTGAAATGAATTTTAGTGTTTTGTTTACTCATTTATTTATTCCTTTAGACTAGCACCATACTGCTATGGGCCTGAAGGAGACACCTGAAATGACTTTTAAATAAATTTTAGTATGACTTTTATTTACTCTCTTTCTCTGTCTCTTTAATTTACTTTTTTTATTTTGGTTAAGTAACAGTGAAAACCTTTTCACTACAAGCAAGCATTTAATTGTGAGCTGCATGTTTCCCAAGTTCGTGTATTTCTTCTAGTTGCCTTGTTTGTTTGGTCAAAGAGTTGTTAGCTTGATTAAACAGGTGACACCGAAACAGACAGACAGACAGACAGAGACCCTGAAAAACCAAACCTAGTGCTGTCAAATCAATTCCATCTCATAGTGACCCTGCAGGACTAAGTAGAACTACTGAGAGGGTTTCCAAGGCTGTCAGTTCTCACTTCTTTTTCCCGTGGAGTGGCTGGTTTGTTCCATCCACTCAGCTTTCAGCTAGCAGCCCAGCATTTAAACCCTGTTCCACCAGGGCTCCCGAAGAGCTGATACCCTCTATTTGACTGGTGACCTAGATAGAAATTCCTGTCCCAATGTGACAGGAAACTCCTCGACCAAATGCCAACGACCACACTATCAGAGCTCTGCTCTGAACACACAGGGACCAATAGATGCAGCTTAGCTGGCCACTTGCCAGCTTTGGAGACCCTAGATGCTGCTCACTGAAGTAGCCTGTGTGACATTTTCTTATGAACTACGTTATACTAAATGACGTAGATATTTCCAGGGACCATGGTCCCCAGCCCTCGGCACTAGTAACACAGTGTCTGATAGTGTCTGGATGTGTCTAGGAAGCTTCTGATATTTTGCCTTGGTTAAGCTGTGCTACCTTCCCCTATATTGTGAGTTTTTCCTTTCAGCAAAGTTAACACTTGTCTACCATCGGATCTGACTCGATGGCACTTGGCTGGCTTACCATCTAATTAGTGATCTCCTCTCCCTTCCCTTGTAGCCATCAAAGGTTTTTTGACATGAACCTGTGCATAAACCTTTTCTTGGGTTTATTACAGAGGTTTCACATAATATTTGTCCTTCTGTGATTGACTTATTTCACTCAGCATAATGCCTTCCAGATTCATCCGTGCTGTGAGATGTTTCAAGGATTCATCATTGCTCTTTATTGCTGTACAGTATTCTACTGTATGTATAATTTTCTTATCCATTCATCTGTTGATGAGCACTTAGGTTGCTTCCACCTTTTTGCTATTGTGAATAACACTGCAGTGAACTTGGGTGTGTATATAGCTATTTGTGTGATGGCTCTTATTTTTCTAGGATATATTTTTAATTGGGTTACTTGTCTTTTTGTTGTTGAGGTGTTGAGGTATTTGGATTTTAGAGATCAGCTCGTTTTCTGATACATTATAGGTACCCCTCCCCGTCCAGATTTTCCTAGTCTGTAGTTTCTTTTTTTACACGTCTAGTGAAGTCTTTTGATGAGCATATGTGTTTAATTTTTAGGAGCTCCTAGATATCTAGTTTATCTTCTGGCATTTATGCATTTCTAGTTATGGTTTGTATTCTAATTATGTCATGTTTTAGGGCCCTTAGCATTGTCTCTAATTTTTCTTTCATGATCCTTATTATTTTATTTTTCACACTGAGGCTTTTGATTGATTCTGAGTTTTTTTGTATGTATGAGGTATGGATCTTATTTCTTTTTTTACAGATGGACATCCAGTCTTGCCAGCATTGTTCGTTAAAAAGATTGTATTTTCCCCATTGAATGGACTTTGATCCTTTGTCAAAGATCAGCTGATCATAGATGGATTTACATCTGTGTTCTTGATTCTGTTCCATTTGTCTGTGTGTCTGATATTGTACAAGTACCAGGCTGTTTCGGCTGCTGTGATTGTATTATAAATTCTGAGATCAGGTAGCATGAGGCCTTCTACTTTGTTATTTTCCATCAAAAGTGAGTTGATTATCAGGGGCCTCTTTCTTTTCCATATAAAGTTGGTGATTAGTTTTCCCATCTTCTTAAAGAATGCTGTTGGTATTTGGATCAGGATTGCATTATATCTATAGATTGCTTTGGGTTGGATGGATGTTTTCACAATATTAAGTTAATATGTATTTTCCAAACACTGTTTATTGAATCCTCCATACTTTACTCACTTTCCTCATCTTTCATGTCTCAGATTAGCTTTTATTCATAAGTGTGTTTCTTTTTGAGTATATTGGGAAATATTTTTTATATTGTTTTTCTGTTACCTCTTGTCATAGCTCCCATCTATACTGAACTTGGACATTTACTGATGATTTCTTTCTTGATTTACTCACTTTAATGTCATCAACATGTAGGATAATGCCTGACATATACTAGAATCTCAACGACGTTTTATTGACTACATAAATTTTCAAATGGGCAAGCTTATATACATTCATTTTTTAAGGATAGTTTCTTGGGTATATGATTGCCTGTACAATTTATTATATATTCTAAATCACCAGGTATACAGTTTAGGATGCATAGTGGTGCAGCAGTTAAGTACTTATTGCTAAGTGAAAGGTTGGTTGTTCAAACCCACCCAGTGGCTCCTCAGGAGACATATCTGGTGATCCACTCCTGTGACGATTATAGCCTAGAAAGCCTGACAGGGCGGTTCTGCTCTGTCACATAGGGTCTCTAGGACTCAAAACCAACTTGACAGCACACAACAACAATAGATACATAATTTAGTTAAAATATCTGATTTTTAAGTAGTACCGGAAATCTACTTCAAAAGGTTAGGAGACAATTCCCTATGGGTCTATCCTGTTACTGCACATTTTATAAGTGGACACCCCAAGTGCCTTCATCTGGGACTCAACAATGCTTGCACAGCACAAGTGACCTACAGGTCAAACCTTGTCTTGCTGTCTGTTTTTGTAAATAGTATTTTATAGGAACACTGCCATGCCAACTTATTTAAGTATTGCCTGTATCTACTTTCACACCACTATAGCAGATTAAGAGCACAAGCATACCTTCTTTTATTTAGCTTCAGAGATACTGAACTTTTGCAAAAACCCTGCACCAAGCAAGTCTGCTGTCACCGTTTTTCCAAATGCATGCTGTCACTTTCTGTCTTTTTTTCACACTTGGTAATTCTTGCAGTATTTCAGAATTTTTCATTAGTGTTATGTCTGTTATGTGATCTGTGATCAGTGATCTTTGATGTCACTAAGGTAATTGTTTTGGGGTGCCAAATGAACCATGCCCATTTAAGACGGCAAACTTAATTGACAAATGTGTGCAGAAAGCAGAACAGACTTTTTATGAATATAGAGAAAGTTTCCATGATCTGGATAGATCAAACCAGCCACAACATTTTTCTAAGCCAGAATGTAACCCAAAGTAAGGCCCTAACTCTCTTAAACTCTGTGAAGGCTGACAGAGGTGAGGAAGCTGCAGAAGAAAATACTGAAGATAGCAGAGGTTGACTAATGAGGTTTAAGGAGGGAAGCCATCTGCATAACAGAAAAGTGCCAGATGAAGTACAAAGTGCCAATGCAGAAAGCCACGGTAAATTATCCAGAAGATCTAGCTAGGGTCAGTGATGAAAGCAGCTACACTAAATTAGATTTTCAGTATAGACCAAACAGCCTTATATTGGAAGAAGATGGCACCTAGGACTTTAATAGCTAAAGAGGAGAAATCAAGGCCTGGCTTCAAAGCTTCAAAGGACAGACTGACTTGTTAGGGGCTAAGGCAGCTGGCGACTTTAAGGCAAAGACAAGGTTCATTTACCCTACCTAAAATCATAGGGCCCTTAAAAATTATGCTGAATCTACTCTGCCTCTGTTCTATAAATGGAACAATGAGGCCTGGATGACAGCATATCTGTTTACAGCATAATTTACTGCATATTTTAAGCCCAGTGTTGAGGCCTACCACTTAGAAAAAACATATTCCTTTAGAAGCGTTACTGCTCAGTGAGAAAGCACGTGGTCACCCACGAGCTGTGATGAAAGTGTACAAGGAGGTTCATGTTGTTTTCATGCATGCTAGCCCAACATCCCCCCACCTGTCTGTCAGTCTGTCCCACTGCAGGGGCTTGTGTGTTGCTGGAAGCTATGCTACCGACATTCACATACCAGCATGATCTCCTATGGTGGACAGTTTTCAGCTGAGGCCTAAGGCAGACTAGGAAGATAGAGTCAGCAGCCTACTTCTGAAAAGAATTAGCCAGTAAAAACCTAGTGAATAGTAGCAGAACATTGTCAGATACAGTGCTGGAAAATGAGCCCCCAGGTTGGAAGGCACTCGAAAGATGATTGGGAAAGAGCTGCCTCTTCAAAGTAGAGTCAACCTGAATGATACGGATGGAGTCAAGCTTTAGGGACCTTCATTTACAGATACAGTGTGACTCAAAATGGAAAGAAACACCTGTAAATATCCATCATCGGAATGGGGAATGTACGAAGAAGTATGAATCTAGAAAAACTGAAAATCGTAAAAAATGAAATGGAATGCATAAGCATCAATCTTGTAGGCATTAGCCAGGTGAAATGGATTGGTATTGGCCAATCATATGGTCTGCTATGCTGGGAATGACAGCTTGAAGAGGAATGGCATGCATTCATTGTCAAAAAGAATATTTCAGGATCCTTCCTGGGGGAAGTGATAGTTGTTTTTTGAATTAATATCACCAACAGTAAGGATGTACCTCCAATATGATAGATTTTCGTTAACAACACATGATATATCTGTAAGTTGTAATTTATCTTTGTTTTTTTGGAGGGGCGCTTAAGTATATTTTAAATCTATATATCATAAAAAGATGAAAAGTTATTTATTAACAGACTTTTTGCCTGGCAACATTTGTGTTGTTCTACTATCTAAGAATTGTTGAATAGTACATATTGACTTTGTTGATATCATTATTTATTTTCTTGTTTCTTAACCCTAATTATTACTATTATTTTTTTTACTCTGTATCATATCCAGACTTCACAGACACTACTTTTTCCTACACTCTGGATCAGCTCCATTTTTTTCCCTGAAACTTCTCCAAATTCACTATGTATTTTCAAGGTTTAAAGAGATATATTTCTTACTTTTTGGAAGAAAATCACTACATTTGGTAAAGCTGTCCTTTGTTAAGGGACTCCTGAACCATTTATCTGAAATTCTGCCATTAAGGAACATGATTTTTTTCCTAAGTGTGACAGTACACACAGCTCAAAGAGCAAAATAAAAGCAGAAGAGATCCTTGAGCTTCAATCTGAAACAAAAAGAAAATCAAATCAATACTTTTTAGCACTGAAGATGTTGAATGAAAGATACTGTAAAAACAAAATTTAAATTATTTAAACTATGAGCTCATATTTTTAAAAAGCTATAACTCATTCACACACATGCACACTTACACACTAATACACATATACACATTTTTTTAATTAATCCAAGCCTATACTTTCTGTCCTTTAAAAAGTATTTCAAATGAGGCCCCATAGTCAAAGCAATGCTGTCAGTGTATTATTCCATTTGCGGCATGTTTTAAGGAAGATAATGTGTCACAGATGATGACGTGAGTCATCATGAATTGTTTTTCTTATAAAAAGAGTTCATGACCCTTCAAGGTAAGTAGTTTCATCATGGAAATAAGGAATAGTGAAAGAGATCCTGTTTCAAAAATGGATTTTCATCAATTGTGACATTTGAATGGAATAACATTTTTCTGATAATAGATATCTTTAAAGATGAAAGCCAACATATAGCATGATTGCAGATGTTTGAATTAATGTGCAGAATGTGTTCCAGAATAGAGTTGTTTCAAAGAGATAAAATTATCCCTTTTAGCATCCTCAAAAAAGAAAAAAAAAAATTGGTTGTAAGAAACTTAGATGACTTTGAATGAGCTAGTCATTTTACTTTCTTGTTGCCAAAGAAATATTATTCATAGTAACAATCAGTGAGAAAGAGATTCTTGGAGTTTTTAAAATGGAATGTGTAGTTCTACTTTGCCAGTAAGTATTGCTGTGTAGGTAAGCTTGTGGCCATCAGTCTTCTTCTAACAGCTACATGTTAGAATTAATCATGGCCACTGTCATGGCAACTTAGAAATGTGGTCACAATTTGTGATTTTGTCTTTCTTTTGTGTGACTTTGCAGTCTTTCCTTTAATGTCAAGCCCCTCTTTCTCATAGCTTCTCTAGAAATTGGTGGATCTGTTCTGCTTCTTTCTTGCTTCTATACCCATGCCGAAAGGTTGCAGAAATGTTGCCAAGCTTTAATTTCTTTGCTGCCTGCCTGGCATATGGACAATATATTTCTGCTCCCAGACTATTTGGAAATATAACTGTCTTCTCTTCATACAAGCTAAACCCAGCTTCAGTGATGACAAACTGGCCACATGCCAAGGATGTGCATTTCAGTTATTCCTGCCTGGTTATAGATTGTAAGAATGCATCACATGTAGTTCATTAGGGAAATGTTATTAATTGTACAGAGTTAAAGCTGTAACATTGGAAAATGTAGACAGTAAACTACCTGATTGTTTACTTGTTTAAATTAATAAAAATTATAATACTGACTGGTAAATTAAAATTAGATAATGAGAATTGCGGAGTTTCTAAATCAGTTGTTATTGCATTGAATCCTACACATGGTGACCCCGTGTGTCACAGAGTGCACCACAGGATTTTCGGTGGGTGATTTCCAGAAGTAGATTGCCAGGTCTTCTGAGGTGCCCCTGGGTGGGCTCAAAGCTTCAGTCTTTCAGTTAATAGCCAGTCTATTAACCATTTGGATCACTCAGAGCTCCTGGAGTTCCTGATGGCACTGACTAACAAAAGGAACATTTTCAATTTTATAGTGTTTTCAGATTTGCAAACTAGTCAGTCTGATCCACAGAAGAACCTTGGGATTAGATATTATTATTATAATTTATATTTACAATTGTGCTCAAGACTTCAGAAATTAAATAACTTGTCCTAGTGGAAATACCCCTTTTGATTTGCAGAAAGGACCTCAAACTGTGGTACCTGACATTTTCTATGACAATGTCTTAGTCATCTAGTGCTGCTGTAACAGAAATATCACAAGCAGATGGCTTTAACAAACAGAAGAGTTTACTTTTTCACAGTCTATACTGGGCTAGAAGTCCAAATTCAGGGCACCAGCTCCAGGGGAAGTCTTTTCCTCTCTACTGGCTCTAGAGGAAGGTCCTTCTCACCAATCTTCCCATAGTCTAATAGCTTCTCTGTGCAGTAAACTGAGGTCCAAACGACGTGCTCTGCTTTCTGTGTTGCTTTCTTGTGAGATGAATGCAATACAGGCTGCACCCCGGGAAAACTTTCTTTACATTGTATTAGGGATGTGACTGAGTTAGGGTGTTACATCCCACCCTGATCCTCTGTAACATAATCTAATTTTACCTCACTAACCATAGGCAGAGATTAGGATTTACAATGGAAAATTACATCAATCACTGAACGGAAGACAACCACACAATACTGAGAATCATGGCCTAACCAAGTTGATGTGCATTTTTGAGAGACACAATTCAATCCATGACAGACAGCATGCCTATTTTAGGAGTAAGCAGAGAAGATACACATTATATTACAAGAAAGGAAGGGAGGATCTTCAGGTTTCACTCAATCCCCAAATATCTTCTTACTTTATTTGGACAGAATTATCATCTTGCGCTACTCCAAATCATTGCTAAAATGCTAATTGCATTAGATGGATTAATTTATTACAGTTGTTACTTCAATTTAGCCATTTTTGGAAGAGTTAGAGATCGTTGCAGACTGAAAACTGAGTGCTTCAGTTTTAATAGGAAACAGGGATTTGCCTTGAAGGAGGTTGCGGTGCTATGACTGAGACTACGGGGAGAGACGAGAGTGTGGGAGTTGGAAGGGTATGAAAGGAACGCCAGACAAATTCAGCTCACTTTGTACTGCATTCAGGGACAGACAAGAAAAATAGAAGCAAGGCAAAACTCAGGTTAGCAAAACGATATTGTGATTCCATTTTCTTTCCTGTCTCATTCATCTTACCGTGGTTCTGCTAGGTTTTCAATCAGTCATTGTCAAAAGCTAAGGTTACATGGTGGAGCACTTCTGTTCCCTGTCAAGAGACGAATCTGTTGTGGCCGTGATTGACAGGGGCCGCGAGGTGGGTGGGGAGGGGCAGGCGGCGGCTGCCTCTCAGTACTTTGTTCTGTCATTAATGGGAAACAGACATTCCAAACACCTTCTGTAAATGTTCAAATTTGCCTCAATCATACATCGTATGCAGACGTTTTATGGTATTCTTTAGTCTGTCATTATGCTATGAGGACACAGGTCTTTCAAAGAAAGCTTTAGAAGTTCCACGACATTTCACTCTGTGAAGACTCATCTGAGCAGAGAGTAGTTAAATTTCTTCTTAAGATCAACTTACACGTCCATGAGAATATTTGCCTTTCATACACATGTCCTCCGCAGTCTCTAAGGGCAGCTGGGAATTTTATATATGAAGAGAGAATTCTTACGAGAATGGCCTCATGTTTGGTGAGGAAATTTGACCTACAACTAAAACACAATACAGTACAATTTAAGAACACACTCTGACTTTAAAATATACTAAGTTTACAGTGAAGTGACCAGCATTTGTTCTCCTGAGCCCAGGCAAGTGTTTGACAAATGCAAAAACTGTTCCTTAGTTGTTTTTTCCCCAAAAGGGTAAAAATAACCTAAACCATACCCACTGCCATTGACTCGATTCAGACTCATAGCAACCCTATAGGGAAGAGTAGAACTGCCCCACAGACTTTCCAAGGAGTGCCTGATGGATTCGAACTGCTGACCGTTTGGCTAGCAGCCATGGCACTTATCTACTACATCACCAGGGTTTCCCTCCCAGAGAGTAAGTTACTTTAGATAATTTCCTAGCACTTAGAAAAGTCACAAGACCCCCCAAACCCAAGCCCATTGCCTTGGAGTTGATTCCAACTCATAGTGACCTTAAAGGACAGGGTAGAACTGCTCCATAGGGTTTCCAAGGAGTGTTTGATGGATTTGAACTGCCAAATTTTTTGGTTAGCAGCCATAGCTCTTCACCACAAGGGTTTCCAAGAAAAGCCACAATTTTTTAGCATCTCAGTCAAGACTCTGTTGGCCCGTATCCTATTCTCTGTCTTTAATTACTGACTTACATATTATGATGGCTGATACTATGTGTCAACTTCCCTAGGCTATGATTCTCAATGGTTTGCCTATGAAAGAAAGAGCACCATATACTGGACCCTGGTTTAGAGCAAGTAAGCATCCTAAAGAACATCGCACCAGCCCTGCAAGGTATTACCACTCAGCTGCAATGAAAACTGTGTCTTCAAAAGATCATTCTGTAATGTGATTAAGCCAGCTGTTTCTGATGATGATGAACATGGTGAAACAGAGTAACATATATTTTATTAATCTTGTCATTTATCTTCTCAATTCTGAAAATTTTTACTTGCTTTTGAAGGAAAAAGGCAATGCTTTAATTCTTTATATGTATATATATATTATGACTGAGTGAGAATATACAATCCCTGCTTTCATTCTTAAAAGATGATTTAGAAGGTAACACTAGATATTTTTCAATGTAGAATATTGTTGTTCTTAGGATAGTAATACATCATCACAATGCATTTGAAATTATTTAAAAAGTTTCAGTTCAATAGAAGCTACAACTAGAAGTAAATTAAAAAGAGACGGAGGTGCTAATGGGAGATAAAGTATAGACTTTAAGCCAAGGAAATTCTCTGATCTAAACTGGCCTTTTTTTACTGATTTTTTCTGGGTCTCTTTTGTTGTATTTTGTGTTTTCTAAAATGACTGTAATTGTAATTAATTCAGGTTCAAGCAGATTCACTGAATTACAATTTATGATAACAACCTAGTATATATTGAAATATCTTTTTATACTGTTTCTTTTTTTGTAATGAGAAAATTCACAGTTATAAAAGGAGGCAATATTTGACCAGCTTAACTAAGAATGTTTTTTAAAGGTTTTATCACAGAATCATGAGTACACTTTCACTCAGTCATATTAAATAAAAAAAATAATAATAAAAAATAAATTATTTTGCTAAATAAAAATATTGTGTATGTTAAAATGTTGGAAAGAGCATCTATTCAGAAATATATTTAAAAGGTTCACATATATAAGCAGAAAATTTGAACTTCACACCTTGTCTTTCTAAAAGGCTATATACTTACTGAAACTACAGTCATATACAGTCTGGACATTCTTCAGACTTTTGAAGGAAGGAGATACAGTATCAGAGAAGGACAGATCTAAAGAGGCAGAGACAAAATGATTCAAAAACCTGAATCAGTGTCATGGGAAGGGAATAAAGGTTCAAGAAGCAGTGTATGTTAACAACATTAAATGTAAATAAGAAGGCTAGTAAAATAAAGACTAAAAACTTTACATTGTGTTTGGTAATTTGGAATTCATTAATGCTGTTTCTGAAAGCAGTTTGAATGGATGCTACTGCTGCAAACCAAATTGCTGAGTCAAAAGACAACACAGGGAGTGAAGATTAGAGGCAAAAGATAAGGTGTTTCTCAAATCATGCAGTTTAAGGAAGGGAGAAGTACGGTGGCTGAGGAACCTATAAGACTCAGGGAGAGTTTTGAGGAAGGCAAGCAAATGAGTGTGTTTATACATGGGGAAGAAAGCGTATGGATGGGGAATCTGTTATAAAACATTTAGGAAGGAGCAAAGTTTTGGACAACTTGAGAATACAGGGCATTGAAAATTTGGATGGAAAGTTTAGATCGTTAAGTGGAGAGACAAAAGGTATGAAAATAGGAAGAGTTTAGTTATAGATATATGGGGTAACAGAGACAGCAAACAAATAAATACAGTAAGTTATAGAATGACTAGTATGGTGGTGGAAAATCAAGTCACGAAGGGAACGGCATATTCTGGGAAAGCCATTTTATATAGGTAGGGTGGCCAGGAAAGTGCTGAGTAAATACCTGAAGGAACCAAGGGAGAAGACCATGCAGATTTCCAGATTTCACATTATCTTAAGGTAATTGTTCAAAAGTTATACCAACTACTATCTTGCATTAAGTTATCTAAGTAGCTATTGTGTTAATAATAATTAACCTAAGATAACTATTGTTATATGTAAAAAAAAAAATCAAACCCACTGCTGTCTATGTTGGTTCTGACTCGTGGAGACTCTGTAGGATAGAGCAGACCTTCCCCATAGGATTTCCAAGGCGTGGCTGGTGGAGTCCAACTGTCACCATTTGGGTAGCAGCTGCAGCACTTAGCCACTACACCACTAGAGCTCCCAGTAGATATGTGTAGCTTAATTCTATTTTTGTTTCTTGTGTTTCATATTCCTTTTTATCTCCATCCTTTTTTTCTTTAGGGTTAATGAAGTGATTTTTAACGTTGTATTTTCTTCTCTTACTATATAAAAAGGACAAATATGATAAATAGTACTCATTTTATATTGTATGATTTTGTGCTTTGAGGGAATCACTTTTTTTGTCTTTTTATTTTTAAATAAAGATTTTAAAAACAAAGCTGTCTATTTTGCTCAGAGTTTCTGAATAGTTATTTGGATAGTTTATGCCAGCATTTTTTTAAGTACCTTCAAGAAAATCAATAAAAGTTGCTATTTACATCATATTTCAAATGAATCATTTCAAAACAAGTAGGAAATCATAACAGAAAGAAAATTTGCAGATTTAACCTTTGATCCATCTTGTAGGTGATTATGACTAAGTTTGATTGCTACCACTGAGCCATTAAAGTTTAGCTTCTGTTTACAGGAAAAGTCTGCCTCAAATCTGTAGAGTAGAAAAAGTGAGAAAAAGGATGTTAAGATACCTGCTGTGTTATTTCTGAAATAAATATTATGAAATAATATGCATACAATTACCTTAACATGTAAAGGATCAATGTTCTTTAATCACTGCAGAGGCAGATATTAGTTGTTCTGTATCTTGGTTCTCATTTTCTGTATTAATATAAGAGAAATGCAACAAATACAGATCTTTCTTTTGCTTTGACATTGTTTCCTACTAGGTTCTAGGTAAATTTCTGAAAAGACATTATAACTGTATAAGCAGGCTAACTAAATGTCACCAGTTATAAGAGTTTTGATTCATTTGTCATTCTGCTTGCCTTGCAGAAGATGACTTAAGAGGTAAACCAGGGCTTTGAATCTGAATTTGAACCCCTGCTGAGAAGTTATATTTCTAACAAATCCCATGCTGGTAATTTGCATTTCTAACAAGTTACTATGAATTTATCACCCAAATTCTTTAAAATGTAGATTCTAATGCAGGATCTCCGCAGTAGAAATAACGAATTTTCAGTGGGGCACTTGTCAGGAATTCACATCGTCTCAGGGATTTGAACTGGAGCAAATCTTTTTGAAGCCCTGAAGAAAACTGAAACTTTTGATTTGTGTTATCTGTGAGCCCGTAAAATTTCAAGTTTTTGTCGAAGTACTCTAATTTAGTTGAGGCAAATTGAATTTAGATTGTAATTTGAGCCTTCTCCCACCTAGACTTTTAATTTGGCTTTAATTTCCTCACCAGTTAGTTAAGCCAAGCCAAGTGCCGTCAAGAGTTAACAAAATGTTTGCACGTGGTTGCTGCTGTGAAGTAACTGCAGTGTGTTTTACAGTTTTCATAGAACCAGAAACTCTGCAGCTAGAGGAAGTTTTCACTTTACTGAAAGGAGGGAAAGGAAACATACCAAATACAGGTGATTTTCCCTGTATTATCCTTTCTGGAAACTCTGGGGGCTAGTGGTTAAGTGCTCCAGGTGCTACCGTTCACATCCGCCAGGTGCTCCTTGGAAGCTCTATGGGCAGTTCTAATGTGGCCTCTGGAGTTGCTATGAGTTGGAATTGACTCCACAGCAGTGAGTTTGGTTGAGTGTTATTATCTTTTAGGAAAACGCTGGTGGCCCGGTGGTTAAGCGCTATGGCTGCTAACAAAGATGCTAGCAGTCTGAAGACACCAGGCACTCCTCCAAAACTTGATGGGGGCAGTTCTACTAGGTCCTGTAGGGTCTCTGTGAGCCGGAATTGACTCGACGGCAATGGATTTTTTTTTTTTAATTATGCTTTAGGAGTACCTGTATTGTGGCAACAATTAACACACTCAGTATCAACCCCAAAAGCTGAAGGTTCAAGTTCACTGAGTGGTCCCCTGAAAGAAAGCCCCAGCAATCTGTCTCCCCCGGATTATCCGCTGAAAACCCTGCGGAGCACAGTTTTATTTTGACACACACGGGGTCACCATGAGTCAGAGTTGACTGAAGGGCGACTGGGTTTCATTATCCTTTAATCCTATCTGCAAATGAGCCCAGACCACTGCCTAAGTCTTCCAAATGTAGGCCAAAGCCAAGTAGGAGGCATGTTAAAAATAATTAGCCAGTCAGAGTGAAAAAAAAAGGATAGTTGAAGTTATCTGTAAACATGATAGTATTTATTTGGTAGACACGTAGGATGTGCCAGAGGCTGTGTTAAGCATTCCCAAACATTATTAACTCACTTGAATCTCCTAAGCCTCCTAAGAGATAGGTACTTATTGCCATAGAGCAACCCCTGACTCATAACAACCCCATAGGACAGAAGAGAACTGCTCCACAGGGTTTACAAGCAGGGGCTGTGGATTCAAACCGTGATCTTTGGGTTTAGCAGCCCATTAGTGCCCACATTTTCCAATGAGGACATTCAGTTGCTGAGAGATGGAGCAACATACCAGTGTCCCAAAACTTCAAGTTTTAGACCTGGGGCTTGAACTTTCCAATCTGTAGTTTTAACTGTGCTGCCACTTGGCAAACAATTGATGATGCTTTACTGTACGGTTGTTAAGTGAAAGATGACAGCCTGGTGAATTTCAGTGAGTTCTTTAAATTGTAATTAGAGTGCAGTTCACGTCTGTCTTCCTCACTAGACTGTAAGAAATGTGAGGGTAGAAGAATTATCTGGCCTTGTATTCTCTGAAGTTTTAAGCAAAACATACCATAGCCGCTTAACAATTTGTGCTTTGAATATAATCTCATTTGCTGATGAATTAATAGCCCTGTTACAAGATTTGTGATGCCACAGATTAAGCCTTGAATTTCTCAGATTATTTGTACCCAGGAATTAGACTGAGAGCAAAGTCATTGCATTTTACACCTCCAGGGGGCACCATTCAAATAGCGTGCAAGGCAAATGGCACAGCCTGTGTGAATTGAGCTCACTGGCTCTGCTGTGCAAGCCAACATTTTTAACCCACGTCGCTCACTATCAATGACTGCCTTGTTATAGACAATGTGTACTAGTATTCCCAAGGAAATGAATAGAAAAAGTGTGGTAGAAGTAACTACAGTGCATAATTCACTCATTCACTAAAGCACTTTAACACAGTGGTCAAGAGCTGGAGGAGTCTAGAGTTAGAATACCCCTTTCAAGACCCAATTATTTTCTGCTTTGAATTTTTTGTTTATAGCATGTGTCTTCATTACAGGAAGCATGCTGAGTTATTGCATGTTGTTAAATTTTTAGTAGTTAGTAGGAATTTTTTTCTTGCCCCCTCCACAAGACTAACCTTAGAGTCCAGAGGGGTGTATGTTTTCCCACTAACTCTACCACCCCACAGAGTTCTGCCCTCTGCAGGCCACTGGGGCATACATAAGGTGTGACAATAAAGTTTGTGAACTCATCCTAGAAAAAGTGCTACATACTTCACTGCTGAATATCACTCTAGTCACCCTGGAAGTACTCCCCTTAGGAAGCTAAGCACCAACACCAGTATCTAGTCCACTTTCCAAAGCAATTTTGGAACTGTTTTTCTGGAATAGCCATCAGAGCTGTTGTCATATTACCCTTGATGTCCTGAATGTCATCAAAATGTCTTACTTTCAATAGTTCCTTTACCTTCTAGTAAAGAAAAAACTCACTGGGGCCCAGATCAGGTGAGTAGGGAGAGTGTTTCAATACAGTTATTTGTTTACTGGCTAAAAACTCCCCCACGCACAACTATACAATTAAATTTAAAAACTTACTACCTTGCCACTGTGCACAGTGGCTATTCAAGAAAGAGTTCCAAAGTTGATTTGAAGGATGGACTAGGCACCAACATTGGTGTGTAGCAATGGGAGCACTTAGAAGGTGATCATAGTGATATTCAGCAGTGAGGTATGTAGAACTTAGAACAATTAAGTTCACAGACTTAATTGTCAGATGACGTGTGACTTCCCGTTTCTTTTTCAAAATTTCTATTTCTTTTCTTTTCACCCAAAATGCACACACTTCATACAACACACTGTAGAAACAGTCATTTGTGGTACATACATATTTTTTTCTGTTTCAGTCAGTGATAAAGCCTGTGCCTTGCAGGGGCATGTACTATTAGTGGGAAAGCAGTTTTTCAGTGAACCTAAGAGGCAGAAAATGTTGATGGGTAACTGTGAATCCTACCTGTCATTTTTTCTGGACTCAATTCATGACTCTGCCCTCTGGTAAATACATCATTTAAAGCTTCAGAGTCCTCATCTATAAAAGAGGACTACAGTTCCCACCTCCTGAAAGTTTTGTGATGATAAACAACTTAAAGTTATATAGTGATTATATTACATAATAGTAAACATTACATTGTATTGAAAATTATTTAACCTCCTTGGGCTTCTATTTCCTCATTAACAAATTGAAGTGAAGAGGCAGGAGATAAAGAGGTGGGAAGGACAGGTAGGATGAAGTGGAGAGGAGTAAAAGTGGGTCAGAGGAAGGCTTTTGAATTTCACAAGCACACAAAGATATATTGTTACAGATTTATGCATTTAATAATGTACGTATGTGGCACAGTGATTAAGAGCTTGGCTGCTAGCCAAACAGTCAGCAGTTCAAATCTACTAGCCACTCCTTGGAAACTCTATAGGGCAATTTTACTCTGTTCTATAGGATCTCTATGTGTCTGAATCAACTCTGTGGCAATGGCCTTGATTTGTTCTTTTTAGTGTGTGTATATTATATATTGATACACATATATATGAGATTTGGGTGAAACTGGGTATAGAGGAAAAAGATCATTGAATTGCCAACTGTTTGCAATTAAAGATATTAACAACTGTTTTCAGCTACCACTGTCATTTCATAAAACAGGACATTTTATCAGCAAAAGAGGAGAAAGGACGCAATCTCACAATTGCAGTATAAGGATTATTTCCAAGAGAAGATTCTGTCTGCTTTTGTGTCTCACACACACACACACACACACACACACACACACACACACACACACACACACCCCAAAAAACCCCAAACCAAACCCATTGCCTAACTGAATTCTGACTCATAGAGGCCCCATAGGAAGAGTAGCACTGCCCCTTAGGGTTTCTATGGAGCAGCTGGTGGATTTAAAATTCTGATCTTTTGGGTAGCAGCCAAGCTCTTAATGACTGCACCATGTACACATTAAAATGCACAAATTTACAACATAAAAAGCTTATTTTATGACAATACAATATACATAAAATTATTCCCTAAAACCATACTGCATTTGGGAAGCTATATTTCACCAAGAAGCCCTGGTGGTACAGTGATTAAAGTGCTCACCCGTTAACAGAAAGAGCAGCCATTCTAACTCATCAGCTGCTCCCAGGGAGAAAGACACGGCAATATGCTGCTACAAAGTTCATGGCCTTAAAAACTCTACAGGGCAGTACTACACTATCCTCAGGGTTCCTATGAGTTGAAATTGATGGGATGCCAATGGGTTCGGGGTTTTACATTTGGTCATTTGTCACAAAGTAGAGTTTATTCATCCAACTTTTTTCTTTACTATGTTGTGTTTTCACAGTTAATGTTGAAAATACAGTTTCACATGGGAATGTTGACTAAAAATACAGACTCAATTTTACTTGCAATATCCTGGGAAAACTGAGAGGATCAAACAATGACTGTCCCCTGAGTTTGGATGACTGGCCAGTGACGGCTTCAGGAAGCAAGCTTCTCACACCAGGGACTATAAGATTGCTTCAAAGGGTACAGCTCAGAATTTACCTGAGATGGATATTTGTTCTAAAAGTACTAAACCACTGAGAAGCACTTCAGAATTGGTAGATTAGATGAGCTTTTTAAATATATTGTGTATTACCTGATTTGTGGAAATACAAGTAAGTAAAAAAGTTAGACATTGCTGCTTGTCATGGATTGAATTGTGTCCCCATCCCCCCAGATATATGTAGCCGTGAGTCTGGGTCATGATTCTCAGTATCTTGTGACTGGCCTCCATTTTGTGGTTTTCCTATGCTGTATGTTAAAGAATTAGGATGGGCCTTTAAATCCCTTTATAGGATCACCTCCCTGCTCCACTGTAAAGGGAGTTTGCCTGGAGCATGGCTTGCCCCACCCTTAATCCTTTCACCCTACAAGAGATAAAATGAAAGAGAAGCAAGCAGAGAACTGGGAGCCTCACACCCTCAGGAAAGCAGCACCAGGAGAAGAGTGCATCCTTCAGACCTGAGGTTCCTGTGCCAAAGTGCTCCCTGAACAAACACTGACGCAACCCGAGGACTTTCCTCCAGAGCCGACAAGAGGAAAAGCCTTCCCCTGGAGCGGACATCCTGAATTTGGACTTGTAGCTTACCAGACTATGTTAAGACTAAACTTACCTTTGTTAAAGCCATCTACTTGATAGTATTTCTGTTAGAGCAGCACTAGCTGACTAAAACACTTCTAAAGAGTTTACGGTCTAGCTACAGAAATACAATTAGCAGGAATGAAAAAATTACAAAAAACTAAATGCCAAATAAATGAACTAAGAATAGAGAACAGAAGGTTTTAAAATGATGGGAGACTTCAGGAACATTGCAAAATTTGATCTGAGCCGTAAAGAACTAGTAGATTTTGGAAAAGCAGGAGAAAGTGAAGGTAGGAGGAAAAGTGTGAGTTGAGACATGGAGAAGGTGACAAGTAACAGAACATGTCACTTCCAGTGGTGGCTGTACCAGCTTAAGTGCAACCCAGTATTACAGATATACTATGGACTGCATGGGGAGGATTATGGTTGGAATCTACTTGACAACAGCAGGTTTGGTTTTGATTGGTTTTAGGAAGCCAGGAGCAGTCCTGGTGGCACAGTGGTTAAGAGCTACGGCACTAACCAAAAGGACAGCTGTTCAAATTCATCAGGCACTGCTTGGAAACCCTATGGAGTAGTTCTGCTCTGTCCTATGGGGTTTAAAATGACTTGACAGCAAGGGATTTGTTTTTTTGTTTTGTTGAGGAAGTCATGCAGTATACAGAAAACGAGATGCAAAGACTTATGAGTAGCAGAGTAAATTAATTTAACAAATATTTATTAATTACTATGAATTTAAATAAACTTAACAGCGATGGATTTGGTTTTTTGGTTTATGTGTCAGGCACTGTGAATGGTACCTATGAGGAGTGAATATGTCAGATGCAATTAGTGGCGTTCTGCTAAGCGTTTAACACTTGGCTTCCTGGGAAACTGTAGTCCTGATTCTTAGCATTTGCTGGTTTCAGTCACCAGGACCAGTTTCAGATTATCACCATAATGTTCCTGAATGTGATGAGAACAATTCACTCTTAACGTCTGGTGGAAGCTGAGTCTAGCACACTGCTAGGTAATCTGAGCCCTCTTGAATTTTTAGAAGTGATATTTTTGGAAGACTCATTTAGCAAATTTTGCTGAGAGTGACTTGACTGTTCACTGCATCTAGGCATAGAATAATGAAAATCGACATAACTGCTTGAGCTTTGTCTCCTTGGCTGGATTCCAAGAAGGAGCATTACCAAAGCCAAAAGCTACAGATCTCTTAAGCCCCACCCTTAGAAGTTACAGAGTCAATCCTGCCACATTCAATTGGTCAAAACAGATCCCAGATTCAAGGGGGCAGGAAATACTTTACTTCTTGGTGGAGGAGTGGCAAGGTCAGTGTAAAAAGGAACACATGGGAAAGAAGACATTTTTGTGATCATCTTTATAAACAGAATCTATTATACTCTGTATTTCATTTGTTCCTCACTAAGATTTAATAAAGCATCCATGGCTTTACTTATAATGTATTTTAATCAAATTATTTTGATTGAAAGGATGAATGACCAATGAGTCATTAAAATTAAAATTGATAATTATAGATATTATTATTATTATATAGTATTATAATTATTTAAGTTTGCAGTTTTAAAATGTGTATTTTGACCAGAATGTCACACCATATAAAAAGTTACATATGTATTTCTGGACACTTCAAAGATAACTATTACTTAAGGAAATTTGGAACACTGTTTCCAAAATCAAAAAATAAATTTAAGTGATACAGTTAGCAACGAGATTCCATTCATTGTTTTTAAAATGTAGTTCCTCGGTAGTGTCTGAGAGAATGCCATCTAACCAATGCCCATTCAAATCACTAGGGTGCAAGAATAAACAAACTATTTCAGGAAATTATATTTCAGTTATTTAATTATCAGCTTTTGATTATGCACAATTATGTCTCTGTATAATTGTTGAATGATTAGAACTGAACAGATAAGCCATGCAAGTTTTTCCTTTTCTTTTAATTTTGTGCAAAAATTGCTGTATGATCAGAAGGCCAAATTTGTAATGCATCCCCTGAAAAGTCAACCTACTTAATGTTATATGAATAACTTTATTAAGCAATATTTGTCTTCGTTGTGTCATAGCAATAGTTTTATTAAATCTACTTGACCAAATTAACAAAAACTTGTACCTGCTAGGTGCCTTTGAATCTGTTCCGTCTGATAGCAATCCTATGTACAACAGAATGAAACTGCTTAATCTTGCACTATCCTCACAATACTGTGCTTGTGATAGCCTCTGTGTCAAGAAATAGAAAAATACTAATGCAACATGTTTTAATCCCTAGACGGTTCCTGAGAAATGGTGTTAGGTAAAAAAGTCATTGCAATATATTTGTGAAGTTTCCCAACTATGTGGTTTATGAAATTAAAGATTTATTAGAAAGAAACTGAGTGAGCAGAGTTCTACCACGTTGAAAAACAGTATTAGGAATACTTGTTTCGGCATGTTGTACTCAGCTGCTCACACTGCAACAAAACAGCAGTTGAATTTCATGACACAGTGCACAGAGGAAGGAGGAAAATGGGAGCCATCGCTGGAGGACAAGGGTTGTAAGGTGGGGCACTTTTGGAAGAAGATAGACCCTGTTTACTCCAGATTCCTTTCTAGTATAAACAGTTAATCTTCCCAAAGAGCCAGAACCTTGGAAAGACATTTATAAAAGAGACTACTGAGCAGGCAGATGCTGATTTTCCTAGAATTTTGTGTTATGAATCTTGGTCTCAGCATAAAGCCATACTCTCTTTACTAAGTCAGTGCTCTTCTAAGCCCCATAAATTTGGGTCTTGTTTTTCCTTTAACAGTAATCTTCTAATTTATTTGATTACATCTATGTAATGCCAAGCCAAGCCAAGTGCCGTCGAGTCGGATCCGACTCATGGCGACCCTAGGGGATGTAATATCTTCTTTATAAAAATCATAGATAGTATTATAAAAATGAAAGATTACAGAAATCATACAGAATGCTATTATTAAAAGTAATGTAACTTTTTTTCCATAATTCCTTTTTAGATCATTTAAACGTAGGCCAAATAGTCTTCAGATACTAAAATCAAATTCTGAAATTACTACAGTAATTTATGTGATCAATTATTTCCTTTAAAAATAGTTCCTCAGGAGTTTAAACAGAAGAACCAGTGACTCTGCAAAATCTTTGTCACTTTAGCCCCTACTCCAGTTGGATTTCCCAAGATCTCAGAAGAGATTACTGTTTGCCTTTGATGCTGACTTGATCCTGACTTGTAGTGACCCTCTGAGTAGAACTGCCTCATACTGTCTCCTAGGAGCAGATCATCAGGTCTTTTGTCTCACAGAGCCTCTGGTGGGTTTCAACCGTCAACCTTTCAGTTCAAAGCTAAGCGCTTCACTGTTTTACCACCAGGGCTCCTTTATGTCCTTTATGAAAAGAGATTATTAGCACATGGGATATTTATTAAGGAGTAACTCTGGTGGAGTAATGCTTAACTAAAAAGTTGATGGTTAGAATCCACTGGGAGTTTCTTGGAAACTCTATGGGGCAACTCTGCTGTGTTCTATGACATCCCTATATGTGCTAATGAACTCAACAGCAACGGGAACCTTTGGGATCAGCACAGGGGAAGGTATGTGAAGGAAGCAGAATGGAGCAGAGAGAGAAGCCAAGTTGCGGTAAAGTTCCTATGAAAGCCTCAGTCAACCCTAGCAGAGCTCTGGATTTGGGATGGTCCTTCAAGTTACCTTGATGTGAGTTAAAAGAAGCTGGGCTTTATACCCCAGATGGATTAATCGTTTTCTGTGGACTGACTTTGTAAAGAGAAGTGACCTGGGGGAGGTAACCCACTTACAAAGGGCTGCTGGCAGAACTCCCAGAAGACAGGAGACTAAGTCCTTGTTCCCTGGCCACAATAGTCCATCTTTGCTTTCATTTCTTCTGACTTCATTTCATTAAGCTTTCTTTCTTTCATTTTTCCTGATGTTTAATGGATGTGAATGAAGATGACCCAAACAATTGACCTGTTGCTTAAACTCACGGCAGCTTTGGATTAGAACTCTTTGCTGCCAATAACGGATTTGGTGCATTTTTTTTTTCTCACCAATAACACAAGGGTCAGTCATCATAGTTGGGTTGATTCTTAGAGTATAAAGGAAAAGTAAAGACGAGAATAGAAGCTATATTATATGTCCCCCTGACAGATGAAGAATGGACCATAGTAAGATGAGTTATCATTTTTTTTCCCAAAATCTAGTCTTGTAATAAATGTCAAAGGAGATTTTTTCCTTAAATTTCTGTCAAGACCAAAAGCTGAGGAGAAATATTCCTAAAATGAAACATTCCACATTCCTGAACAAGAATGTTCCATGTCTTACATTTAAGGAGCATCCAGAAGTCAGTCTAAAAAACTGATCTTCTATCACGTTCACCCTAACCAAAGTAAAAGCAGGCCTAAGAGAGGACAAGAGTCATAGTCTTTTGCATAAGGTGGTGTCCATGTATAGGGGATAAATGGAGAGCTCTGTTTTAATCCTAAATATCAAGGAGGAATATTTTAAGACAAACATTTACAAAACACTATGGATGTGGCAAGAAAGGCAGAAAACATTGCTCCCTGGTTGGAAGTAAGTTTTATCAGTTTTTCTAATTTGCCTCTGAACTACTCAAACAGGAAAAAGGAAAACTAGAGAGAGAACTCTGGGTATTACAGGGATATGAGATCTTCAGTGTCACCTTTTACATGGTGAGTATGTTTGGGTTTCTCACAGGCTAACTGGATGTCTCAGAAGAGAGCTGGTCTTGGCCTGGGTTGCTGATGTCTCTTCTGGATGAGGAGCCCCAGTGGCAAAAGTCTGTGGAGAGTCTTTCTTTTGGTGGGGACTAGGGAGAAAAGGAAAAGGACAAGATGGAGCTGATTTCCCACTTGAGGGACCCTCTCAATGATCAGGAGGAGTCAGCACAGTCATCACTGACGGTGAGTATTGGGCAGTGGAAGACCAACATGTACAAAGAGAAGACTGTTCTGGCCAGTCATGTTAGACCTCAATAAACCAGATACTTTACTTATACCACCACATTCCTCAGTTCCGAAGGCTGAGCCAGTGTGGGCCTCTTAAAGCCAAGCAAGCATTGCTGGGATAGTGTCCTGAGTCAGAGCAGTCTCCTGTTTTGTTGTTTCCCAGTTTGCAAGGTGCAGCTGAGTCTAGAGATGGAAGTTCCTCTGTCATTGCAACTGTGAGGCACATTACCTGGCTTAATAAAACACTGTAAATTGTGTGTCCATAAGCGTTTAGTGAGTAATTCTGATCCTCAGTTCCTTTACTTGTTATTTGAGGATAATAGAAGTGCTATGTTATTGGGCTGTCAAGAGATTTATATACACATTATTCATACAAATTACATAGCACAGAGCCTGGGACATTGCATGTCCCCAATAAATAATCACTATTAATGAGCCAAACCAGGCCAAGTGCCTATTAATGAGTGGAGACATATCTTGTCATTTTTACAGGTTGACATCGGGTTCTGCTGTGACTCTTCAGACCACATGACTGATAGCCCCCGCTACCTTCCCAAGGTTCAAACCTGTCATGTAATTCCCACACATTGGCTAAGAAATACTAAAATATATAAATATTAAAATATTGTGCTTTTTCATTAATAATCACTTTTAAACATAAAAATTTAGAGAATCTTAACTGAAAATCATATGACATTGAAATTTCCTTCATAATTTAAAGTATTTTATACTCCAGACATCTGTCATAGCACAGGCAATTTTTCAATGCTAGCTAAGGTGCTCATTTTTTTCCCTGTTAGAAAGCATAAACTTAAGTGATACAGATTCTTTTAGTTCTTATTATCTATTATGCTATTAGGTAATGATGGTTGAAGGAGTCTTAAAAGATCATCTAGTGTAGCCAGAGTATTTAATTTTTACACGTTGAACCTTGACAGAAGTTTTTAGATCTAGTTGTATTCAATGAGTTTCCATTATGTTGCTAGGCTTTGATCTGGAAGCTTTCTTATCTGTGGTCTACATAAGATGAATTAAAAACCATTGTCTTTCATCTCCTTTGAGCAGGATGTGTGAATCACTTACTTAGCCCTGCTCCTTTTCACATAATGTGTTGTTCCTTTCACTAGTTCCTGGTATGGATTCTTTTTTCCTTGATGAACCAGTTCCTTTATCTGTTTCTGCAAAAGAGCCTGTCAGATGTCACTTCACATTTGTCAGCCTAAGCTACATAATCTTTTTAGCATGGGAGATTTTTTAAATTATGTTCCTGGGGTTTTCTCTTTATAATCTTGAATTTATCACCTCAAATTGCTATTTAATTGAGTTACATGATTAAGAAACATTGGGTAAACTTTGGCAAGAAGGCACAAACTCTGTATCTAACTTCCATATGCAGGAAACATACCGTGAATTATTGATTTTGTTCACTCATTTGCCTGAATTAACTATATACTTTTAGAACTTAGGGTGGCCATATTTTAAATTGACACACAAAATTTATAAGGCTTAGATACTTAGGTAACTATCTTAATGCTACCATAGGATAGTATAAACATGACTGTAAGAGAGTTAATAGTTCTATAAGGCAGTACTTATTTCCTGATCAGGTTAATAGTATGGTGAGATAATGCTCCATCATGATAGTATTATAGAAGTTGAAAAATACTTCTTGCCTGTAGACACATTCCATTTTCCTGTTATTCCATCTGAAGTCTAAATTCTTATAAAAGTCAGCTTAAAACTTGTTAATCTTTCCTGTTAATTGTTCCCTGGGAGAAAAAGCAATCTATTCATATATTCAAAAACACTTAAAAATATATTTCCTAAGAAGCCTCAGTGGTCTGAAATAATTTTTGCATTTAAAACTTTAAAATTGGTTCTACTTTAAAAATAATAGTTTCTATTCCAAATAGTATGTTGGCTTTTTCAAATGATTGTTTTCTTACAAATAAAAGCTTGAAAAATTATTCTTTTATTAAATAAGCACTGCATTAGCTGTGATTTTGAAATAACAAAGTGATAACCTGTTTTTCTCTGTAATCATTGTATATGCAATAGATTTTCCCTGTGACTAACTTTCCAGTGCTGCATAAAATGTTAGAGTACTTATAAAAAAGTTATTCCTAATGATATTTAAACTTGATTTTATGAAACAGTGTATGTACATAATCTATATTAAGTATTCACAACCTAAATTTAAGAAATACAAATCTAAAATTGATACCGTTGAAAAAGACATAAAAGCTGAATTCCTAGAAAACTCTATTTTTTTCTCTTTGTGTATTGGTTGAGATTGTTGTTACTGCTTTCCAAATCAAATCATGGCCATTCCAGATCAAGTTTTAGCTGAAAGTAATGTATGCTGATCAAGTTATTAATTAATGTAAAATTTAGGCACAAACGACTGAGGCCAAAGACGAGGAAACAGAATTTTTACCAACTACTGCACTCAGAAATTGATCAAATATGCAGTCAAGATCCATTGATAATTACTAGTGACCAGAATGGGAAAGTTAATTAAATGATAACTCATTAAAGTCTATCAGTTTGTTCAACTGTAGTAGCTTGCGTATTGCTGTGATATTAGAAGCTATCCCATAAGTATTTCAAATAGTATCACAGTCACCCATGGTGGACAGGTTTCAGTGAAGCTTCAAAACTAAGATAGGCTAGGAATGAGGACCTGGCAGTCTATTTCTAAAATAAATTGGCCAGTGACAACCTTATGAGTAGCAGCAGAGTATTGTCTGATAGAGTGACAGAAGATGAGCCCCTTAGCTTGGAGGACATTCCAAACATAACTGGATAAGAGGTGACTCTCCATGTAGAGTTAATATTAATGACAGGGATGGAGTCAAGCTTTCTGGACCTTTATTTGCTGGCATGACACAACTGAAAATGAGAAGAAAAAGCTGCAAAAAACCCACTAATAATAAAATAGTGGGAGTGTACAATAAGCATGAATTTATGAAAAGAGGAAGTTGTCAAAAAGGAAATGGAACATATCCTAAGCATTAGTGAGCTGAAATGGGCTGGTAATAGCATTTGGAATAGGGCAGTCACATGCTGTAGTATGGCAGGAATGACAGCTTCCAGAGATCAAATTCATCATCAAAAAGAACATTTCAAAAGTCTGTCCTGATGGCAGGGGGAGAGCCAAGATGGCAAACAGAACACATGTCTCCTTAATTCCCTCTGAAAACCAAGGCCTGGATTGGTAATTGAAAGGAGCTTTCTGGACACCCAATGAGCCCTAGGATACGACATAGGGCTGTCAGTTTGGACTGCATGCCACTGAACAGGAAACTGCTTGTCTTTGGCTGAGTCCCACTCTGGTTGAATCAGCTGGCTGCTGTGTACTGGAGGTAACATGTGTTTTTAACTTTTCTTTTCTTTTGGTTGGCTGGCAGGCAGGAGAGTGGCTCAAACAGCAGCTACACACACCTGCAGTGTTAAAGTGATCAGTGGGTAGAATAGCCACGTTTTGAGAGTCTGGCTCCTGACTCAGAATGCCGTAGACTCTCCACTCTCTCTTTTCAGACCTCCACCATAGATTCTGCTGTTTAATAGGAGTGGGACAGCTTGATGGCGACACCATCTTGTTTGACTGGGAGGCAGAAATACCTAACTGGAGGCCTCAGCAGGGGCTAATTCCCAGGCTGGGAGGCAGTCCCAGTCCAGGGAGTGCTTTGCCAGCAGAAAAGCTGTGTTTAGCACAGTGTAGCCTTATGGGAGGGGCCCAGAAGGGGATGACAGCAGACCAACAGCCTTTCGTACTTTGAACTGTATCATAGCATCTGGGAACAGCTGATGAGGCCCCTCCATTGTAAGCTAGAAGGAGGGGCTTACCACACCTGATAGAATGACTGATATTAGTAGCAGATAGTTTTACCTTTTAAAAATAAGACTGCCTAGAAAAACAACTGCAGTGCAGCCTGTCAGCATCTCTTCCAGCCTTTACTGGCCCACATTATAGGGTTGGCTGACAGCACCCTAGCAACTCCATAAGTAGGGCCAAGTCATTGCCAGCTAGGAGGTGGAGCCTGCTACACCAGAGATTCTACTGGGTCCACTCACTGGAGTACACAGAGGTGGCTGGTGATCAACTTCCTTCTCAGAACTGTGCCTCAGCTCCTGTTAAGGCAACACCAGAAAAAAATAGCCTCTAGATGTCCAGAACACAGCAGACCTTAATGAAACACTAAAAAAAAAAATTTATCCATGACTCCAGAAAACTCTCAAAATAAAGAATCAAAGAACTCCCCAGATGAAGAAGCCTTTCTGAAACTATCAGAGGTCAAGTACAAAAGAAATATATAGAGAGCCCTCCTAGACATTATACAAAATGCAGCAAAGCAAAACAAAAAATTTAAAAAGCTGTTTGATCTGATGAATCATAAACATTCTGAAATCCAATGATTGACAACAAAATTACAGAATTAGACAATTAAATTCAAACCCAAAAGAGCAGAACTGAACAACTGGAAACTAGACTTTCTTACTTGGAAGACAGAGCTACTGACACTAGCACATATGAGGGGAATTCAGAGAAAAGAAACAAGAAAAATGAGAAGCATTAAGAAACATGTGGGACTGTATCAGGAAGAACCATCTTCAATTAATTGGAGTTACCAAACAGAGAGGGATACCTGAAAACACAGAGTGCATCGTTGTTCAGTTGCTGACAGAAAACTTCCCTGAAATTACGAAAGAATAGAACATAGATATCCAAGATGTATACAAACACCACATAAAGCTGACCCCAAAAGAAAGACACAAAGACATGTAATAATCAAGCTTAACAAAATGAAGCATAAGCAGAAACTTTTAAAGGCAGCGAGACTCAAAGCAAAGCTAACATTCAGAGGGAAGCCCTGTAGGCTTTCATCTGACTTATCAGCAGAAACAACGTTGGCACAGAGGCAGTGTGACGACACATTCAAAGCCTTGAAGGAGAAAAACTTCCAACCAAGAATTATATATCCTGCAAAACTGCCTTTCAAATATGAAGATGAAATTAAGAAGTTTACAGATAAACAGAAACTTACAGACTTCGTGAAAACCAAACCAAAGTTACAAGAAATATTGAAAGAGGCTCTCAGCTTAGAAAAACAAAAGCATTCAGTTTATAATTAAGGAGACAATGCAGGAAACAACATCCACAAACATACTCTGTTAGAGAACAGACAAAACTCAATCAAAGCCATAGTATTAAAAGAAGGGATCCAGTGATCATATTATGAAAATTAAGATGCCATCACATTAACAAGAGGGATATGCTACAGTAGTTATAGACCTTGCAGATGGAGAGAAAGTTAATAAGATACATAGAACTTAAAATTTGGTTTAAACTTAAATTATTAAGGGGGACCATCAGGGTAGTTGCAAAGCACAATAAAGATGCAACATATTAAAACAAGAAATGTAACACAGCAGTCTCAAAAAACACAAAACCAACACTGAAAATGATGAAAACAAAACCCATAAAGAATGACCCAGAACAGAAAATTAACAATAACAGAGAATACACCAACACAAAAAAAAATATATCAAAATAACAGCATTAAACACATACCTATCAATAATTACACTGAATTTAAGCAGACTGAATGCTCCAGTAAAGAGACAATGAGTGACATCTTGGATCAAAAGGCATGGCCTGTCTAAATGTTGCTTACAAGAAACTCACCTTAAACTTAAAGATGTGAACAAACTGAAAATTAAAGGATGGAATGATATATACCAAGGTAATAATACACAGAGAAGAGCAGATATGGCAATACTAATCTCAGATAAAATAGAGTTTAAGGTAAGATCCACCATCATGGACAAGGATGGTCACTATTTACTGCTGAAAGGTTCAATACACAAGCAGGAATTAACAACATTAAATATGTACGCACCGACTGCTAGAGCGTCTAAATACGTTGCAGAAACAATGACTACTTTGAAAAATGGGTAGATCACTCCACAATAATAGTGGGAGACTTCACCACTCCACTTTCAGTACTGGACAGATCTTCCAGAAAAAAAGCTCAGAAAAGACACACATGATCTTATCGCCACAATTAACCAATTACACCTCATCAACATATACAGAACTTTTTACCCATCAACAGATAAGTATACCTTCTTCTTCAGTGCACATGGAACATTTTCCAAAAAAGACCATGTGTTTGGACATAAAGCAAATCTCAACAAAATCCAAACCACTGAATTATTGCAAAGCATTTTTTCAAACCATAAAGCCTTAAAAGTCAAATCAATAGCAGAAAAAAACATGATAGAAAGTAGAATTCATGGAAACTGAACAACACCTTGCTCAAAAAGCCATGGGTTATAGAGGAAATCAAGGATGAAATAAACAAATTTACGGAATCAAATGAAAATAGAAACACTTCCTACCAGAACTTATGGGATACAGCCAAAGCAGTATTCAACTGTGATGGGGCACACAATGTTGAGTCCCAGTAGCAACGTGAGAAAAAAAGGGGTACACTGTAAGAACTCCACTAAAAGACCTCCAGTGATAGTCCAAAGGCCTGGCGGTTCCCCTGGGAGCATGGCCCCTAGACCAATGATGCCCCTGATCATATATCATTACTGAAGTCAACTCTTTGGACAGGAATGGATTGGACTCGGGGACACACAGAGTGACCATATTGTGTCTGTACTTTATGGTTTTAGGTATCTATAACATGTCCTACTGGCCTCTTACTAGAAGGGAGTGAGAGGGTGAAGAGGAGGGGACAGACTGTTAACAGGATGTGACATGTATAGAATGGAAAGGAGGAGTGTTCTGTTACCAGGCAAAGAGAGCAGAAGGAGCTGCAGAAAGTCAGGCATGCAAATTTAAACTGGATTGTACACTTTCACTCAATCACAATTAAAAAAAAAAAATTATCCTGAAGTACAATGCTGTTGGTCATAGGATACTATCATATATCTATGAAGAAGACCACTTAATACAACCGTTATTCAAATTTATGCACCAACCACTGAGGCCAAAGATGAGGAAACTGAAGATTTTTACCAACTTCTGCAGTCAGCAATTGATCAAATGTGCAATCATTATGCATTGATAATTACTAGTGATTAGAATGTGAAACAAAGAAGGGTTGCTAGTTGGAAAACATAGCTTTGGTGATAGAAATGATGCTGAGAATCACATGACAGAATTTTGCAAGACCAACCACTTGTTCATTACAAATACCTTTTTTTCAACAACACTAACAGAGACTATACATACGGGCTTTTCCAGATGGCATACACAGGAATACCCCCCACTCTACCAAACATGATGTCCTTCTCCGAGGACTCATCCTCCCTGACAACTTGTACAGTATATAAGACACAGTCTTGCCATCTTTGCTTCCAAGGAACACTCTGATTGTACTTTTTCCAGAACAGATCTATTTGTTCTTTGAGGGGTCCACAGTAACTTCAGCATTCTCCAATAGCACAGTTCAAAGGCATGAATTCATCTTCTGTCTTCTTTGCTCATTGTCCAGCTTTCACATGAATATGATGCAATTGAAAATACCATGGTTTGGATCAGGTGCACTTTAGTCATCAAGGTGACATCTTTATTTTTCAATCCTTTAAGAGAGCCTTTGCAGCAGATTTTCCCAATGCAATGTGTCTTTTGATTTTTCTACTGCTTCTTCTATGCGTGCTGACTGTGGATCCAAGGAAAACGAAATCCTTGACAACCTCAATCCTTTCTCTGTGTATGATGATGTTGCTTAGTAGTCCAGTTGTGAGGACTCTTGTTTTCTTGAGGCTGAGGTGCAATCCATACTGAAGGCTGTGTTTCTTGATGTTCATCAGTAAGTGTTTCAAATCTTCTTCACTTCCACCGAGGAAGGTGGTGTCATCCGCGTAACATAGGTTGTTAATGAGTCATCCTCCAAATCTGATACCTGGTTCTTCTTCCTATAATCCATCTTCTTAGATTATTTGATCATCATACAGATTGAAAAGGTACCTTGAAAGGATACAATTCTGACACACAGCTTTCTTGACTTTAAACCATGCAGTGTCCCCTTGTTCTGTTCACACAGCTGCCTCTTGATCCCTATAGAGTCCTTATGAGCACAATTAGGTGTTCTGGAATTCCCATTCTCTACAGTGTTAGCCATAATTTATTGTGATCCACACAGTTGGATGCCTTTGCATAGTCAACAAAACACAGGTAAGCATCTTTCTATTCTCTGCTTTCAGCCAAGATCCATTTGACATGAACAATGATATCCCTGTTTCCATGTCCTTTTCTGAATCCAGCTTGAATTGCTGTCGGGTTCTTGTCAGTATATGGTTACAGACAGTTGTGAATGATCTTGTGCAAAACTTTACCTGCGTGTGATATTAATGATATTGTTCAGTAATTTCCTCATTCTGTTGCACCACCTTTCTGTGGAATGGGCATCAATATGGATCTCTTCTAGTCTGTTGGCCAGGAAGCTGTCCTCTCAATTTCTTGGCATAGACAAGTGAGCACTTGCAGTGCTGCATCTGTTTGTTGAAATATCTCGATTGATATTTATCAGTTCCTGGAGTCTTGTTTTTTGCCAATGCCTTCAATGCAGCTTCAACTTCTTCCTTCAGTACCATTGGTTCCAGATCACATGCTACCTCTTTAAATGGCTGAACACTGACCAGTTCTTTCTGGTATAATGACTTTGTGTATTCCTTCCATCTTCTTTGACGCTCCCTGAGTCATTTAATATTTTTCCTGTTGCAGTATTTCCCTGTTGCAACTTGAGGCTTGAATCTTCAGTTCTTTCAGCTTCAGAAATGCAGAATGTGTTCTTCCCTTCTGGTTTTCCATTTCCAGCTTTTTGCACATATCATTGTAATACTTTATTTTGCCTTCTCAAGCTGCTCTTTGAAATATTCTGTTTAGGTCTTTTACTTTGCCATTCCTTCCTTTTGCTTTAGCTGCTCTATGTTTTAGAGCAAGTTTCAGAGTCTCCTCTGACATCCAATTTGATCTTTTCATTCTTTGCTGTCTTATTAATGGCATTATGGATGATATCTTTGATGTCATACTACAATTCATCTGGTCTTCAGTCATTAGTGGTTGTTTTAGTCAGTAGTGCTGCTCTAACAGAAATACTGCAGAGTGGATGGCTTTAACAAAGGAAAGTTTATGCTTACACAGTCTGGTAGGCTACAAGTCCAAACTCAGGATGTCCACTCCAGGGGAAGGCTTTCCCCTTGTCAGCTCTGGAGGAAAGTCCAGCATTCCGTCTGTCTTTGTCCAGGGAGCATCTTGGCTCAGGAACCTCAGGTCTGAAGGACACGCTTTTCTCCCAGTGCAGCTTTCTTGATGGTGTAAGGTTCCCAAATATTTGCTTACTTCTCTTTCCTTTTATCTTTTCTAGGATGCAAGGATTAAGAATGGGGCAAGCCATACTCCAGGGAAACTCCCTTAACAGTGGAGCAGTGAGGTAACCCTATGAAGGGATTTACAGTCCCACCCTAATCCTTTAACATACAGCACAGAAATCACAAAATGGAGGACAGTCATAGAATACAGGGAATCATGGCCCAGCCACATGGCTACACCTATTTTGGGGGGGACACAATTCAATCCATGACAGTGGTCAACACATCAGATCTTTTCTTGAGATGGTCTTTAAACTCAGGAGGGTTATGCTCAAGGTCACACTTTGGCTCTTGTGGACTTGTTCTAATTTTCTTCAGCTTCCATTTGAATTTACACATGAGCAACTTTGATAATGTGTGCTGCAGTCAGTACCTGGTCTCTTTCTGATGGCTTATATGGATCTTTTCCATTATCTTTTTCACAGATGTAGTCGATTTGTTTCCTGTGTATTCCATCTGGTCAGGTCCATGTGTACAGTTGCTGTTTGTGTTGGTTAAAAAAGGTATCTGCAATGAAGAAGTTGTTAGGCTTGCAGAATTCTATCATACAATCTCTGGCATTATTTCTATTACCAAGGCTGTATTTTCCAACTACCAATCCTTCTTCTCTGTTTCCAACTTTTGCATTCCAGTCACCAGTAATTACCAGTGCATCCTGATTGCACATTCAATCAGTTTCAGACTTCAGAAGCTGATAAAAATCTTTAGCCTCTTCATCTTTCACTTTAGTCATTGGTTCACAAATTTGACTAATAGTCATGTTAACTGGGCATGCTTGTAGGTGTATGGATATTATCCTATCACTGACAGCACTGTGCTTCAAGACAGTTCTTGAAATGTTCTTTTTGATGATGAATGCAACACTGTTCTTTAAGTTTTTGTTCCTAGCTTAGTAGACCATATGATTGTAGGATTCAAAATGACCAAAACCAATCCATTTCAGCCTAGAATATTGATGTTTATGTGCTTCATTTCCTTTTTGACAATTTCCAATTTTCCTAGACTCATACTTTGTACATTCCATGTTCCGATTATTAATGGATGTTTGAGGCTGTTTTTTCTCTTTTTGAGTCATGCCACATCAGCAAATGAAGATCCCGAAGGCCTGACTCCATCCACGCTGTTCAGATCCAATCTACTTTGAGGAGGCAGCTCTTTCCCAGTCATCTTGCAAGTGCCTTCCAACCTGGGGGATTCACTTTCTGGCACCATATCTGAAAATGTTCTGCAGCTATTCATAAAGTTTTCCCTGGCTAATTCTTTTCAGATGTAGACTGCTGAGTCCTTCTTCCTAGTCTTAGTGTGGAAGCTCAGCTGAAACCTGTCTGCTATGAGTGACCCTGCTGGTACCTAAATACCAGTGACATAGTTTCCAGTGTAACAGCAACAAGGAAGCCTCCACTGACAGACAAGTGGGGGCTATTCACTTTACCTTTACTGTCCTTACCTGATGCTGTTAGCCTCCTTACCTGGTACTATGCAGGGAATACACAGAGTCATTATACCAGAAGCAACTGGCCAATGTTCAGCCATTTAAAGAGGTAGCATATAATCAGGAACCGATAGTACTGAAGGAAGAAGATGAAGCTGCACTGAAGGCACTGTCAAAAAACAAGGCTCCAGGAATTGATGGAATATCAATTAAGATATTTCAACAAACAGATGCAGCTGGAAGCGCTCATTCCTCTATGCCAAAAAAATTGAAGGACAGCTACGTGGCCAACTGAAGAGATCCATATTTATGCCCATTCCAAAGAAAGGTGATCCAACCAATTGTGGAAATTACCAAACAATACTATTAATACCACATGCAAGTAAAATTTTACCCAGGATCATTCAAAAATGACTGCAACAGTGTATTGACAAGTAACTGCTAGAAATTCAAGCCAGATTCGGAAGAGGACATTGAATCGGGGATATCATTGCTCATGTCAGATGGAACTTGGCTGAAGGCAGAGAATACCTGTGTTTCATTAACTATGCAAAAGCATTCGACTGTGTGGATCATAATAAATTATGGCTAACATTGTGTAAAATGGGAATTCCAGAACACCTAATTGTGCTCGTAAAGAATCTGTATACAGTTCAAGAGGCAGCTGAACAAACAGAACAAGGAGATACTGTATGGTTTAAAGTCAAGACAGCTGTGCATCAGGGTTATATCTTTTCATCCTACCTTTTCAATCTGTATGCCAAGCAAATAGTTTGAGAACCTGGACTATACGAAGAAGAATGAGGCATAAGGATTGGAGGATGACTCATTAACACCACCTTACTTGCTAGAAGTGAAGAAGATTTGAAACACTTACTAACGAAGGGCAAGGACTACAGCCGTCAGCATGGACTGCGCTTCAGCATCAGGAACATCCTCAACAAAACAAATTGATGACAGTGGCTGCAATAATAGGCTCAAATATAGCAATGATTGTGGGATGGTCTGGTACTAGGTAGGACTGTGTTTTGTAGTACATAGGCTAACTATGAGTCAGCACTGACTTGATGGTACTTAACAACATCAACAAGAATTTAAAAGGAAATGCTGAAAAGCCGCAGTTTAATCATTGCAGAACTAAATACCACTAGTAAAATTAAAGACTAGTTTAATCCTACAGTTCTATAATATTTATTTAGTTTAATTTCCAGAGTATGTTGGTAGTGTGGTTTTTTGATTAGAAAGTTTTATGTTTTGCTATAGTGTAATTTAATTAGGCATCTTTTCCGTGAGTATATATTATTGTCGATGTAATAAATGTCAGAATGTAAGACAGAATTTGTTAAAACTCTCAGAAAGTAAAAAAATTTAAGATATCTGTATGTATTGACTCATAGTGACCCTATATGACAGAGTAGAGCTGCCTCATGGGGTTTCCAAGGAGCAGTTGGAAGATTTGAGCTGTGACCTTTCGGTTAGCAGCCAAATGCTTAAGCACTGTGCCACCAGGGTACAGATGGTACTAACTAAGCTTTTTTGGAAGTTTATGAAATTTTCTATGAACAAATTATCCCACATCATTGTCATAAGGGTTATAATAGTCTAATTTACACCAAGTTCTTTATTACTCCCACTCTGTTAATATTCAAACATTTTAAAGAGTTTCAAAGAGTTAATATATATAACTTATTTGAGAGAAAATAAATACTCTTGTTTGCACAAAATACAAAGTTATTTAAGGTTCTCTTTGTCTGGTTTGTTTCGCTGCTTATTTGTAACAGTTCCAGGCCTTTTATATCGTAATTTAAGGGCTTGATCAACATTTGCAAGCCTCTTTGCACAGTTAAACTCTCACTATCCTTCTAAACATTCAGCTTCAAGAAAGAGCTTGCAAGGAAACTGCTTTGACTGTCCTGAGTATGGTCTGCCAGGAGAGTTTCAGGACTGTTTCATTTCTAAGAGGAAGTGGTTTTTCAGGGTCTCTCTGGAGCCTGGGTTAATATTAATCCTAAAAACCAGTTGCATTGAGTTGTTTCTGACTTATGGTGACCACATGTGTGTCAGAGTAGGACTGCGCTCCCTGGAGTTTTCAGTGGTTGTTTGGAAGTAGATTAGCAAACCACCTCTCCACTGCCTTCAAGTCGAGCAAACCAAGAAGAGGTCAGCAATTTGAACCTACCAGCTTATTCCCTAGAAGCCATAAAACGAAGGGAGACTTTTCGTGGCACAAACAGTTAACTCACACACCTGCTAACTAAAAAAGTTGGCAGATGAGCTCTTAAACACTATGCCACCAGAGCTCCAGTTCATTTACAGTATAGGCAAAAGGCTGCAGAATGGTACATGGTCTGGCTACATCATTTATTCTCTTAGTCTAGTCAAAATGTGAAAATTTTCATGACTATGAGAGGAGAAATTGTTAAAATGGAGACAATCAAAGGAAACCGGGTGGGTCTGACACAATTTTGAAGGAGCTCTGATGGTATAGTGGTAAAGTGTTTGGCTACTAACTGCAAGGTCTGCAGTTCAAACCCACTAGCTGCTTCGCAGCATAAAGGTATCATAGTCTGCTTCCTTAACGATTTAAAAAATAATAATAAAACATTGATGACAAGTTGATTCCAACTTGTAGCAGCCCCTATAGGACAGGGAAGAACTGTTGCATAGGGTTTCTAGGCTTTGAATCTTAACAGAAGCAGACTCCACATCCTTCTTAAGTGGAACAGCTGGTGGAGTTCCAACTGCTAACCTTTGGTAGCAGTCAAGTGCTTTGACCACTGTACCAGTAGAGATCCTCCTTAAAAAGCCTATGTTGCTATTATTATACACCATCAAGTCGATCCTGGCTCCTAGTGACTCCACAGAATAGAGTAGAACTGATCTGTAAGATTTCCAACGAGCATCTGAGGGATTTGAACTGCTGACTTGTTGGTCAGCAGCTATAGTTGTTGACCACTGTGCCACTGAGACTAAAAAACCAAACACACTGCTGTCAAGTCAATTCCAACTCACAGTGACCCTCTAGTCAGAGTAGAACTGCCCTATAGAGTTTCCAAGGAGTGCCTGGTGGATCTGAACTGCTGGCCATTTGATTAGCAACCATAACAATTAACCACTACAAGGCTCCCTAAAACCCCATTGGACAGTTCTACTCTGTTGTATAGGGTGGCTGAGTTAGAATTAAACCTAGAGTGATGAGTTTGTTTTAATACAATTTTAATCTGCAAGACTCTTGCAATTCAGTAATAAGGGTTGTACATTTATATTAACATTGCTCAAAGCATTGCTATGAGTTGGCATTGACCCAATGGCTATGGATTCAGTTTTTATATTTAATGTGCTATCCCCTCATCCTCTTTGGATAGTAAGCTTATTGACAGCAGAGTCAAACTCTTCTCCACAATCTGTGAACCTAACTAAATCCTGTGAACATATCTGGGCAGTGCTGCATCATTCCCAGCCAAATTATGATTCAAGAGTAAAGGAGAAATAAAGACGTTTTAGGAAACAAAGGGCGAGAGTCTGCATTTTGTGACACGCTCTTAAAACAGACTTCTACTTCCAAGCATCTGCGCATTTTGGTTGAACTTCTTCTTCGCTTACATTCTTCACTTCCTTTTCCTTCCATATTTTCTGTGAAAAGACTGCTTGCTGCTCACCACACAAAATAAAGGTTAATTCTTTTGCTATGTCCCTCCAAATACCCTAATAGAATTTAGTATTTTCTTTGTCTATATGCCTAATTCCTGCCTTGCTTTGCACTCACTATTCACATATCTGTCTCATCTGTTAGTAAGTCAGAGAGCTGCCTTGAGAACTCATGGGGCTTCAAAAGCAGGGCATTAGGAAGATGCAGCAGTGAGTGGAGTTTACACTTCTCATTGCTATTTTAACCAGATACACTAGTTTTTGTTTTCTAACTGGGGAGTTCCAATGCAATTTCATATGATAAAACCTAAAGCTTTAAAATCACTAACAACATTTTAAATTACTTGATTGTTTTACTAGTTTCATTATTATGACAGTCTTGGAATGAACAGTTTTTCTAATAAATGAATAAATCAAAAAGTGTCCAATAAAGTAACTTAAAAGCTGTATCACATTTTAACATGCAAAGTAGTGAATAAACTCAGTAATACTGCTTAAATACCAGTCTTTATCAAACTGTAAGCTAGGAGAGTGACCCAGTCTCAAATGCTGGTAGGAGTGGCCAGGAGAGGAGAAAGAACCAGGGCCCCTCAGATTGATTTATGAAGAAAGGTTGTAAGATTTTATGGAGTGGAAACTAACAGATGGTCCACACTTTTTTTTATTCCCATAATAACCCGTCCCTTAGCCACTCCTGGAGTATACATTCTGAAGTGGCACAAAGGAGGAAAGCTCTTTGGAAGATCTGCTGAAGTTATATATAAATAGTACTTGAGTTCTCAGCACAGTGACAACTCTCAGCTTCCCCCAGACTCCAGACTCACAGTTTTGGGTATTGTGAATGACGAGTGTTTTATCCTTTATACAAAACAGTTTCATCAGGTTTGTTTATCAGAGACTTGAGAGGGTCACAGGTGTGCTTTTAAGCTTCTAGTCTAGACAGAAGATGTAATAACATTAGTCAACATCCTCCAAATTCATTTATAAGAGTTGTGAGTCAGTTTCCTTCAAATCCACTTAAAAAACAAACTTCAGTTAGTAATATTTTTCATTCTTTTTGGAATTGGGTATCTTAAATTTGTTTTTATTCACAGTTCAACCTGCTTAAAGATATGACTAAAATAAAATGAAACTCATGAAATTATGTTCCTTATTCCTTAAAGTCCTTGATTTAGTTTATTAATTTTGTTTAACATGTCAAGAGGATTCCTAACATAGTAAGACTGATTCTAGAACTTGAGGTTGAAAAGAACTTTGCTGTTGTTCTTCAGTGCCATGGAGTTGCTTCTGACTTTCACTGGCCCTGTGTACAACAGAACGAAACACTGCCCAGTCCTGCATCATCCTCATCATCGTTGCTATGTTTGAGCCCATCGTTGTGGCCACCATATCCATCCATTTAGCTGAGGGTCTTTCTCTGTTTTGCTGACCATCTACTTTGCCAAGCATGATGTAAAAGTTATCTAATCTAACCATCTCCAATTTGGGAATCACATAGAATAATTGAATCCTCACATTTTAGCATCCATTGTTAGAAAACTCTTTAGAAAGCCAGCTACCTCACAAGAGAGCCAATCTGTTATCCAGAGCTATTTGTCAGAAAGTTTGGCTTTATATCAAAGCACAGGACTAAGGCCTCCACTGATCAGTTCATGTTCTACTTTCTATAAATCTGCAGAAGTTTAGTCTCTCTCCTAAATAAATCCCTTTTATACATGAAGATATGTATTCTGCCATCTCTTAAGATTCTTCTCTTCTGCATTAAATGTACATACACACTTCAAATATGTTTTTTATGTAACATGGACTTCAGGATCTGAATTACCCTAGTCACCTTTACCAGGAAAACTTTACAGTTTCTCAATGTCTCTTCTAAATGTATGATAAAATAGTTTTAATACCTGACTCTGTTAAGGCTCAGATATTGTTGTCATTGCTAGCTACTATCAAGTTGATTCCAAATAAGAGCAACCCTAGAAACACTGCTGGATCCTGGGCCATCCTCACAGTCATTGCTACACTTGAGCCCATTGTTGCAGTCATTCATTCAACTCATTTTGTTAAGGATCTTCCTCTTTTTTTTGATGGCCTTCTACTTAACCAAGCATGGTGTCCTTTTTCAGGGGTTGGTCCTTTCTGATAGGTCAAAGAAAGTGAGACAAAGTTTTGCTATCTTTTGTTTTAAGGAGGTTGCTGGATGTATTTGTTCCAAGATAGATTTGTTCTTTTGGCATATAGAGGAAGATTAGCATGTGTATGGGGGGAGGGGGGAGAGTATAACTTCTTCAGAGCCTTGAGTAATGAGACATAGTTTGTTGCATGATAGGACATGTTGGAGAGGGGGTACATGGGAAGTTGTATTAATCTGCTTGAACATCTCAAATAAGAATGTGATATCAAGTTATGGAAATGCAGGAAAGCTTGTAGCTAGAATATGGGTGGAAGAGGATTAAGAGGAAGGTGATAAAGAGAAATAGAAAGATATAGCCAAAGATATAACTGAGCAATATTATGAAAATTTTTGTGTTAAGAAGTATAGAGTTCAATAGAATTTCCAAGCTGAGTGCTATCAGTATCTTCTTTGTGAAAAGTCTTTACGATTATATATATACCAGGAAAATGCTACAGACTAGACCCTTTCATAAAGATAAGCAGAGTTCATTTTAGCATATTAAGCATATTAATAAACTATTGAAATTTCTTTAATACATTCCAGCTCAAGCAAATGTGCCCATTTGTATAAGGTAAACATATGGCACTCATTGGATAAGGTAAACAGTCTTGGTTATCTGAAAATGCTGAAGGAGACTTAAATGGTCCATGCAATATTTTGCTGAGATATCATTTTGAATTTTGAGCCCTTCAAGACTGGTGTGTTGGAGTGACTCACAGAGCAGACAAGAAATTCTAGACGAAGAAGTGGAATCTACACATCTCACTGCAACAGTGCTGCTTTTCTGTGAAATGTTCCAAGGTTTAACAGGTTACCTCTTTTGAACTGGAACAAAGGCTAGGTGAAGTTAATCCTTCACTACACAGGTTGGTGTTAAATCAAATAAGGAATACGGGTAAGAACCAAGATTTGGATATAAAGACAACCTAGTTTGGGATACATTGAGTTTAAGATGCTTCTAAGGCATCTAAGAAAATAGTTATTAATTACCTACTAGATACCAAGTACTAGGCTGCTGGTGATCATTAAAACTAAGAGACTGGATTGAGGTAACCTCTGGAAAACATAAAGAAGATATGATCCACGCTTGTATTCTGGGAAGCACCTATATAAAAAGAGTTACTACAGAAGGACTGACAAAGTAGATTGACAATGGGTTATCCAAAAGATAAGAATTCAAGAATTCGGAGGCCATCGAGAAGGAGGAGATGTTCAATAGTATCAGATTCTGTGTAAGACAATTATAAAGACGTGAATCAGTTAGGGTTCCAACAAGAAACAGCTGGCCCCATCAAATGAGTAATTAAGGAGAGCATGAGAGAGAGAGACAGAGAGGGAAAGCCCCTTTTCTGTAGAAAGGGGCCTTTTAACATGGGCTGTGACCCTAAACAGGGCAATACAGTCCACAGCTAAACCACAGCAGCGCAGGAAGTGAACTAAAGGAATATATCCTACACTCTGGTTTCTTGAGGCACCTCTCAAACAGGTGCCAGTGGAAAAAGCTGTAGATGCAGTTCATATAGGTCAGCTTACCTGAGCATGGGATTGTGTGGAAAAGGGAGGCCAGAGATCCGAAGGGGTTGATGGTAAACACTCCGCTCAGGTTTTAAGAGAATTGTACGTGGCAATTCTGTGATCAGGGGAATAGCTAGAGGAGGATCATGGATGCAGACAGAAAGTCAGTTTGCAGTAGGCAAGGGAGTGAGAGGTATGAAAATACAGATAAATACATAGGCTTTCAAAATGCTTAACTGGAAGGGAAGGGGGAAGAAGGGCTTGGCTACAGGAGTGCAGCACTGAGAAGAGTTAATGACATATTTAGGCAGAGGAAAAAGGGTGAGTGGGGAAGGAGAGATGGTGGGGCAAGGCCTAAGGGGACAGGAAGGAACTGGGATCCAGAACAGGAGAAGAGAGTTACCTCTGACCAAGTTCTGTATTTATGAGAGGGATAATTATGAAACTCTTCTTGGCCAGTCAATTCCAACTCATGGTAACCTCATGTGTTACAAGATAGTCTTGGCCATAATCTTTATGGAAGCAGATCACCAGGCTGTGGTGCTGCTGATGGAGAGGAGTTGAAGGCCAAATTTTTCTGCTAGTAGGGTTGCTACGAGTCAGAATTGATACCGCGACAGTGGGTTTGGATTTTTTTTTCCAGTGTAGTGTACGTTTATGCCACCTACGGACCCTTGAAACTCTCATACCAAGAAAACAAGCCTACAGCTGTTAAGTTGATTCTGACTTACAGCAGCCCTATAAGACAGAGCAAAACGGCTCCACAGATTATCCAAGGAGTACCTGGAGGATTCAAACTGCTGACCTTTTTGTTAGCTGACTAGCATTTAACCAATATGCCACCAGGGCTCAAATGCTCATAGAAAGGGAAAACTCAGTTGACCAAGATCATTTTTTGTTTGTTTGTGTGGTTTTTGGATAAAGAATGGATAGAAAGATACTTAATATGAATATCTCATTGTGCAGTAGGAAATTGTACCGATTCCGAATGGAATTACTGGCATTGCTTTAGTTGGGTCCTTTAGTACATATGGGGAGCCTTGGTGGTGGAAATAGTTAACATGTTTGGCTGCTAACCATGAGGCCACCCAGATATGCCTCAAAAGAAAGGCCTGACAATCTACTTCCAAAAAAGTCAGCCAGTGAAAGCCCTACACAGCATTTGTACTCTGACACACATGGGATAGTCATGAGTGTATATGAAGCAGAGATCCATTTAAGTAACTTGCCTTAGGTTCTATTAATTTGATAGTGAGTCAAGGCTAGAAGCTACAGAAAGGGACTTCATGAGAGCTTGAACTAGTTACTGTAAAGACAAGAATTTATGTGACTAACTCAACCCATCTTTCTATTTTAGATGCTTCTCAATCTTCTCTGCTTTTTGTTTGCTTCTCTTAGGTTTCAATGCTCACCCCCCCCCAATTTTTTTTTTCCTTTGTTTGCTTATACATTCTAAACCTTGAGTCTACCTGACCTTCTAGCTCCCAGCTCACCACCAACTGGCATTTCCTTCTGTAGCACTTAGTTTAACCTTCCAAGAGGAACAGATTGGCTTGGTTAGGCTTTTTGGGGGTAGACTCCTTTGTACCACCTCATAATATAAACTTCTAGTGGGTTGAAATGTGTTGCTATCTTAGAATTAATTGTTGATTCTATCTAGCAATCTGTAAGGAGCTCTGGTGGTGCAATGCTTAAACGCTCACTGTTAAACTATAAGCTTGGCAGTTTAAACTCCTCCAGTGGCCCTGCCTGAGGAATACTTAGCAATCTGCCCTTGTAAAGATTACAGCCCAGAAAACCCTATGGGGAAGTTCTACTCTGTCACATTGGGTCACTATGAGTCAAAAGTTGACTAGAAGGTACCTAACAAAAACAGTAACAATGACGATAGTTATCTATAGGTGGAGTGGCAGAAGCATAGGCCCATTGTTCACTCAGCCAAGAATGTGGACAACTCTCTCTTGGGAGGCAAGGAGGGAGTATAAATGAGTAGGGCAAGCATTCCAAAACACCTCTTAAAATTTTTTTGAAAAATTTAAAAAAATCCATTTATTTTACTGCATGAACAGCGTTTAGTTTTTATTTAAGGAATATCACTGACACTTCATATTAACAGACTAGTTGAATTTGATATTACATTTTAGGCTTGGTGCTTATGGTCTAATTCATCTCTATTTTACATGCCAAGCAAACTGAATTAAATGATCATGTTCAGAAAAACCTCTTTGTAGTCAAAGCCATAAATATGCAAGATTTTGTAACTGCAGAATAGCACTGTAGCATTTTGGACAGTAACATAACACTTTAAATAGTGGAACACGTATTTAGAGTTGGTATCACATGCTGGGTTTGTTTCTGTCTCACTTAACGCTGGTATCAAGATTTGAACCTGATCTCCTTGTCCTTCAGTTTATCTACTTCTTTCTTAAACAAATGATTTCTGTCCATAGTTAATTATAATTTACATGTAGGAAATTTACCAAATTGCTTCCAGATCTGCTTTTTCTTTTTTTTTAAAAAAAAAGCAGACTAGAAGGATTATTTGTTCTTTAAAAAGAATCTTTGTTTTTGCCTAAATGTACATTTTCTTTAGCTATCTATGCTTAATTAATTCTCTTTTTGGCTGACAAGGGTGATTGCCAAGCCAAGCCAAGGGTGATTAGAGAACCTTAAAGACTTAGATTGGACATTGCTGTAGATACATGCCTCAGTGTTTTACTGCATTTTCAGTCAGTTATAAGAATGAAAATTTGTTTGCAAGAAATTAGCAAAAACTCAATATTCTGGGTAAGGTTTTCCATTAACCAATGAATCTTGTTTTAGCACTGAATGTTTGGAAGTAGGTGCCTTGGGGCTGAGTTGAAAACGATGTTCAAGCCAGTTTCAGGGAGCTCTTCAGCTAATGATCTCTGCTACATGCACAGAACGGGAACCTGTGCTGGTTAGCTGCCATCTTAATATTAATGTCACATCAGAAATAAGCGTATCTGTAATACTATGCAATTTATGTACAAGTATTTTTATTGGTTTGTTAGTTGCCCTTGAGTCAATTCTGACTCATGGTGGTCCCATCCGTGCAGTATAAAACTGCTCCCTTGGGCTTTCAAGGCTGTGACTGTTCAGAAACAGATTGCCAGGCCTGTATTTTGAAGTGTCTCTGAGTGGGTTCGAACCTTGAACCTCTGAGCTAGTATTTGAGAACTCGACTGCTTTTGAACTTGACTACAGTCCCCCACCCAGGGACTATATGGATAGATGCATAGTTCTCTGATCCACTTAGGTCTTGGCTATCAAGAAAAGAATGAGAGGCATGTGAAGAGAGGAAATTACATCTCCACCCCTCCCTCCTACCTCTACTCTTTGGCTTTACTTTGACATAAGGACTTCAGGGCCTTTTTCTACTCCTTTCCCAAGTGCAGAGGTTATCATATAACTTCTAAGAGCACAAGAGCCAAAATTCAACGTGACCTCTAATGTAAAGAAAAAAGTCTTTGTAGTTAAGGGAGGATGTGTGATTAGTGGCCATGCAATAAGTCACAATGTTTATGCACAATTAACTCCCAAGAAGTTTATAAAGGGGAAAATGACACTGTCTTGTATAAAAATCAAACAGGAATAATGGCAGGAAGTGGTAAATAGGAACTGGAGGGACAGATAAAAGAAAGAGGCAAGACACTGTATGAGGATATCTGTCAACTGGAATTCTCATATACAGCTAGAGAGGACGTAAAATGGCATGGCCATTTTGAAATAATTTGGTACTTTCTTAAATTAACATACATGTGCTATATTACCCAGACTATCCTATATGACCCAGATGTTTAACTCCTAGGAATACATCTAATAGCTGTATTCACATTCACACAAAGACTTGTACCTCAGTATTCACAGCAGCTTTATTTGTAAAAACCCTAAAGTGGAAACAACCCAAAGGTCCATCAAAGGACAAAGGATTAACAGATTGTTGTAGTCATACAGTGGTGTATTAATTAACTCAGCAATAAAAAGGAATGTATTATTAGACAAAAATACATAGGTGAACTTCAAAATCATCATGCTAATGAAAATACCAGGTCAAAAAACACTGTATGATTCCACTTATATACAGTTCTAGAAACACCAACTAATCCATAAGGATAGAAAGCAGACTGGTGGTTTCCCAGAGACATGGGTGGAAGGCAAAGTAGCACATAAAAACTTTTGGAGGTAATGGAAATATTTTCCTGTGGTGACAGTTTCACAGGCATATATGTGCATCAAAGTCGACTGTGGCTTTAAATATGTGAATTTGCTGTTGCTGTCATTTCCTGTCACATCAGCTCCAGGTAACATCAAGCATAACAGAGTGAAACGTTGCCTGGTCCTGATCCATCTTGACGATCTTGGGTGTGCTTGAGTCCATTGTTTCAGCCACTGTGTATTTTGAGGGCCGTCTCTCCTAGGGGGCTCTGTACTGTGCTGGACAATATTCTACTGTGGTCTGTAGGGTTTTCATAGACTAATTTTTGGCAACTGATTGCCAGATTTTCCTTCCTGGTCTGTCTTAGTCAGAAAGCTCTGCTTAATGCTGTCCCCATGAGTGACCCTGCTGGCATTTCAAATACCAGCGTCATAGCTTTCAGCATCACAGTAGCACATAAGCCATCAGAGTATGATAAACTGACAGACATGTATTGGACTCGCAATTTATTTACATTAATTATACCTAATGACAGTTATACAGGAAAACCTGGTGGTGTAGTTGTTAAATGCTATGTCTGCCAACCAAAAGGTTGGCAGTTGGAATCCGCCAGATGCTTCTTGGAAACTCTATGGAGCAGTTCTACACTGTCCTATAAGGCCACGGTGAGACAGAATTGATTCAGTGGCACTGGGTTTTAGTTTAATATAGCTACATAATAAAGCAATATGAAAGGGCATCTCTCTACCGTTCTACACCAAGTCAAAACAAATCCTGTTTTCTCCCTTGGAACATAAAAGAGAACTTAATCCTAAAATACTAATTTAGCCTCCCTCCCCTGGTCACGCAGGGGCATTAATGGGCTCTTAATGCCCGTTTTATGAAAACATCTTTTATTAGACTATAAAAAAAAAGTGGGCGTATTGTCCCACCTTTTCCAACAGTGCTGAAGATTGTTTAAAAGAGTGAAAATGTGCAAAGCGTATTAAAATGAAGAATGAATAATTAATCAGACATATCATTAGAACAACAACATATCTCTGCTGAGACCATCAAAATATTCTCAGAACATTTACTTATAGAAGCACTGCAACTGAGACACACACACACACAAACACACCACTTTTAATCTTTGTCATAAATGAAAAGGAGAATCATGAATTGAAGACCCTTCACACTGTATTTAAAAGCAACCTACTATTAACTTTAGAATGAGTTACTTTATTGAGACTAACTGAGGGGTACAAGCTTTGAAAACACTCAGCTGTTCCAGTCTGTACTTTCATGCATTTAAGTAATGGGACATGCTTAGAAATGTTCTGTTTCCTGTCCTATACCAAGAAAAACATGTGTTTTTCTTCTACCTGACACTCCACCCCCAGCACATGTATTTACTAAATAAGAATTCCAGTTAAGAGTCCCTTGGTCATTTGCAAATTTTCTCTAAACTTTTGCATTGTTATTCTTTGACTGATCATCTCTGAATACAGACTTCCAAATAAGCCATATAACAGATTAATCTCCTCCCAATGTTGATTTGAGGAAACCCTGGTGATGTAGTGGTTAAGTGCTACAGCTGCTAACCAACAAGTTGTCAGTTCAAATCCTCCAAGTGCTCCTTGGAAACTCTATGGGACAGTTCCACTCTACCTATAAAGTCTCCGCAAGTCAGACTTGACCTGATAACAGTGGGTTGGGTTTGGTTTGGTTTGAATGCTGGTTTGTGGTGGTTAAGTGCTACTGCTGATAACCAAAAGGTTGGCAGTTCATATCCACTAGGTTCTCCTTGGAAACTCTATGGGCCAGTTCTACTTTGTCCTATAGGGTGGCTATGAGTCCAAATAGACTGAGTGGCAGTGGGTTTAACTCTGATTTACACTAGCTGACTCTTTGGAGAATTTTTCTGTTTTGTTTGTTGATCTTTAACTCCTCTGGGTGGCAGTGGAGAGGTGGAAGCTATGACTTTGTCTCAAAACAGAGGGTATTTGTATACAGTCTTACGGTATACAGTACATCAGTCACTTCAAATTCCAAAGTGGTGTTATCATTTTTAAAGAATACATCACTGAAGTTTAGTCTTAGTGTAAAACATTCCAGTCCTCCACAAACATTTATGGGCTCCATTTTTTCCTGCTCATTAAATAGCAATCTTTCTGGCACACACACAGTACTGTGCGTCCTAGCCAAATAAACACTGTCAGATGTAAATTAGTTAAATCCAGTGCATTTTTCTTGCAATGCTGCAAACAAATTTAATATGTACCTTGTCTAAATACAGTCATTTGATGTTAGCCTGTAAAACTTTTGGTCATTGTGAACTTTTGAGTCTCAATAATTTAATTCTATGTAGACTTGTGAAGGTATTGTGCATTATGACTGCTGTTAGACCTAGTGATGTGATACACAGAGCCTATTTTGCAGCTGTGGAAAGGATTACCAATAGTTTCGTCCTGCCAGCAGTTAACTCTGAAAGAGCATGAAATGCTACAGTGCATTACTCTGTGTGAACACGATCATGTTATACTGACAGCATTGTAAAGAACTGTGATCTTTGAACTTTGAAAGCTGCTTGGCTCTGCAGAAATGAAAGAGCAATTAAGTGGGAAAATTTGAAAATCAGCATTGCAAAATAATTTTCCTAAGATAATTACATTAAAAGAAGAAAAGGGAAGAGGGACACCATTCCTATCCCATCCTCAGTCTTCTGAGACTCAAACAATGAGATTCTAAAATTACAAATTTAATTTTGCCACTGAATGGTAAGTACCATTTTTGGAGTTATTAACAGAGCTCTTCCTGATACCTTCTGTTGGCTTCCCTCATTCACAAAGACAATATGGGAAAAGGGGAGTAATGTGCTTGATACTTATGGATCTGTTCCCAAGCAGCATCTGTGGAAGAGAGCAGAGAACACTTCTGTCTGTAGCGATGGCTCCCAACAGTCCCTATCATTGTCCTGAAACACCACCTTGTGTTGTTAGGGACTGAAGGATGCTTAGGACTGAAGGATCTTCTAACACAATACTGTTATTTTGCAGACAAAGAAAGGAAGATCTGAGATATGAGGTAACTCAACTATTATTGCTTCATAGGGTCATACCCTAGGACTAATTCTCTTTGAGTCTCTAACGGTCAGTATAATGCTCTATCTGTCACACCCTCACTTGCACCCATGGTGTTCCAACCCCACTGGTAAAATTCAGCCTAATTATCAGACGAGGCTCTAATCTGCCCTTGGGAAAAGACTGCCTCACTTGGAACACCCATAGACCACAAACATGGCAGGAATTTGTCAGTTAAATTGATCTCATTTGCTCATAAAGAAATATCTGTGCTTATTCAACCAAGCAGTTTGGAACTATTTCATCTCACTCTTTACCATTCTTCATATTTCTCTGTTTTCTATTCATTTATTTCATTTAAACACTACTGTCATTTTTTTGTCTTCAAAATTGCTTTCATGATGAACCATAGAGCAAAGGATGTTAGGACTGAAGAATCTTCCAACACAATATTGTTATTTTATAGATTAAGAAAGGAAGACCTGAGATACGAGGTAACTGAACTATTACTGCTTCATTGGCTCATACCCTAGGACTAATTGTCTTTGAGTCTCTGTCAGTATAATGCTCTTTCTGTCACATCCCCACTTGTGTTCAAGCCTTGTAACCTCTCTTTTGTTATTTGAGCTAGATCTTTACATAGGCAGCCTCTGTGGTATAATTTCAAGGCTTCAGTAACTCTGTTTGCAACGTTTTTTAACTGCTAGCTAAGGTCCAGGGAATTTCCACATTAGATCATGGAGAGTCAAGGTCTTCTGTTAATTATGAATGAACATTTAGTCCAGCACAAAGATCTGCCTTATTTAAAACTCCTACAGTGACTTTGGCACATGGATATTCTACCCTTTGATCCTAACCTTTTGATATTCCTTAATCATTTCATCTAATACAAGGAAAATTGCATCAGACTTTGAGGATATTGGCTATCAAAGAAGAATGTACAAGGAAATTTATTATCTTATACTTTCTCAATGTGTATGTAGATTGTTCAGTGAGTAAAACAAAAAAATATTTATGTAGCATTGTATTAATGGCTTGGGGGCAGTTCTAGTCTGTCCTAAAGCGTTGCTATTAGGTGGAATCAATTTGATGGGAACAGGTTTTTTAGTTTTGTTTTTTTATTAATGGTTTAGAAATGACTGTAAGAAAGGAAAGATGGAAGAAAGTAAGGTGTCTTATGGTGGGTTCTTTAGAAAAGCAAAACTAGTAAAGCATATAAATATATATGAGAGATTTATATCAAGGAAATGGCTCACCCATTTCAATCCTATGGGGCAGGATCAAGGCTTCTCCTGATTCACATAACTTCAGGGACTGGTGAACAAAGATGGGCAGGAGAAAGACCATGGCTCTAGCTAACAGACTGTGAAGATCAATGAATTCCAGGCAAGGCTGAAGGTGAGCTGCCTGCTCAAGTCCAAAGAACCAGAAGTCAGGCAAACAGGAGCCAAGTCCAGGATCCAGAGTAAGCAAGATACCATGAGTTTTGCCAGAATGTCCACTTATATTTGGTGCAGGCCACATGCTCAAGGGAACTCCTTTTCAACTGACTGGGTACTCACAGCACATCTCATCATGGAAGTGATGACATGCATCAGATCTCCTCATGGAGTTGATCACAACATGATACGACTGCCAAACTACATCATGAGTGCCAAACCACTGAGAATTATGGCCCAGCCAAGTTGACACACAACTTTAACCATCACAGAAGGAAGAAAAGGAAGAAGGAAGGAAAGAATAAAGCAGAAAAAATAGAGTGAAAAGAAAGAACGTAGGATGTATAAAGAAAAAGAAAGAGAAACTAAATCAATGAAAGTCTATCATAAATTTGAACAGATCTGAACTTAAACTAGGTGTAACCAAAGTGATACCACAGAGTCACATATGATTTATCCAAACTCACAAGGGAGCTCAGAATTGGAACAAAGTTTCATTAAATCATTAAATGAGACTCTCTCCTGAGCCCATCCAAAACCCAAAACCAAACTCACTGCTGTCAAATCAATTCCAACTCATAATGACCCTATAGACAGAGTAGAACCACTCCATAGATTCCAAGGAGCACCTGGTGGATTTGAACCACCGACCTGGTTAACATAAGTAACGCTTAACCACTACACCACCAGGGTTTCTGCTGGGTACACAGGAAGGATTAAGAAACTGGAATAAGAGTACTGCTAAACTAAGACCAACCGTAGAGAAGGAAGAGGGAGCACCTGCTCTTTACCAGTTATGAAATGTGCCCACATCTGTTCTTTGAGGGTCTTTTGGTCAACAATGGGCTTATGATTCCTTAATGCATCACCTCTTTAAGATAGGTGATAAACAGGTACAGTCTTTTGGAATGTTTATGTAGGATGCGTTTAGATTACTGATGGCTTTGATAATGCAAATATTTTATAACTGACTTCTTCTCTCCCAAACTATGCTGTGAGAAACTGCTTATTTGCTTCTCAGACTCTCATTTTTAAAATAACCTTCATGATTGCTCAATCTTCCTTCAGTTTCCTGCATTATCCTTAGGAAGGATGAATGTGTTTCTGTCAAGTTGCTTGCAATTCATAGTGCCCTATAGGACAGAGTAGAACTTCCTCATGGAGTTTCCAAGGAGCAGCTGGTGGATTGGAACTGCCAACCTTTTGGTTAGCAGCCTGACCTCTTAATCACTGTGCTGCCAGGGCTTCAATAGGAAGGACAGAGAAAAGCAGTGATACCTTGCTGCATTATTTCTTGAGATAATTTAACACAGTATTTCTCAAAATTTTGTATGCATCTGAATCATCTAGCGATCCTCTTAAGTCTGGGGTAGAATGATGGATTTTGCATTCCTAACAAACTCCTGGTTCTGTCAGTGCAGCTGGGTCCACAGACTACACTTTGAGTGACAATAAGTTAATACTTTTAATCAGGTTACCGTCTCCTCATATGGGCCTTGGGTCTGGTCTGTATCTTTTGAGTAGGTGAAAATCTTACTTTATTTCAGGGCTAAGCTTAAAGAATGTGAGGCTGATGTAGTCTTTCACACGAAATTTCCCCAGACACTCCTTATCACTAACAAAGGTAAGGGTCAAAATAGTCCAAAGAAAAATGTCATCAGCTATGACTAGGGACAGGCTCAATATCTATGGTGGACATAGATACTGTGCAAAAAATGTCTGGTGACCTACTTCCAAAAACTAGTCAATGAAAACGCTATGGATCACAACAGAATATTGTCCAATATCGTGCTGAAAGATGAACCTCTTAGGTTGGAAGACACTCAGGATCCTCACTGACTCCCCAAAATGGACTTGAGCATTGCGGTGATTGCAAAGATGGCACAGGAGTGGGCAACATTTCCTTCTCTTCAACTCAACAGCAATCGGCAACAATGATGGTGGGCAGCAAAGGTTTCGTGAAATTGGAGAATTGAAAACCTTAAGGTTATATGAGAAAGCTCTGGTGGCATAGTGGTTAAGTGGTACACTTGCTAACCAAAATGTCAGCAGTTTGAATCTGCCAGGTGCTGCTTGGAAACTCCATGGAGCAGCTCTGCTCTGACCTATAGCATCACTATGAGTTGGAATTGACTTTATGGTAGTAGGTTTGGTTTTGGTTGGTTTATATGTATGTGTCTAGAGCTCAAGGGGAAGCAGGGACTAGGTTGGAGATACAGTATAGATTTGGAGATGGTGTGTTTATTGATGTAACTGAAGTCGTATGAGTGGAAGCTGTCCCCTAAGAGAGTGTGAAGTTGAAATTTAATGAGGATTGAAGGCTGAAATCTGGATAACATTTGCATTAATGGGATAGGTGGAGAAAAATACATACTTGATCGTTATGGTGAAACATTTTTACCTGTTAAATCATGAAATGGTGACTACATTATACATTTATACTGACAACTCCCTCAGACTTGGATACTTTTAAAATCATGCTATTTAGTACCAAATGATTGCGTATGATAAACACTCTGTAGGCTCATGCAGTAGCATCATCAGCAACAACAAAAACACAAGTTTGAAGGGCCAGACAGGGTGGGCCCAAGTTGTCTCCCACCTGAGATAGGTCATATGTGACTGGTTGCTATCATGTGGACCACTGCAGGCACGAAAGTGGCAGTCAAGGTGAATGTGGATCTCCACACACCTGGCATTCTCCACCGAAGAACATGGATTTATTTTCTCCTCTTAAATTTGTTCTTCAAAGTCTTAACAAATACATTTCAAGGGCATACGGCACTTATAAAGTCCTTTCATTAGCCTGTACTTATTGGCCAGTGGTAACAATTTGAAGTTAAAAGTAATGACAAAGCCTGTAAATTAAAATGAATTGTGTCATTTTTAGAAATTGTTAACTGAATTAGTTTTAGATACCTGTCGGGAGTTTATTTTGGGTAGTTCAAAGAAGAAAATAATGGAAAATGTGGAAGAAGATACTACAAGTAAATTAAAAGATAGAAGAATAAATAAAGATGAATTATGTTAGCCATAAACTGCTATTTGATTTCATTCTGAGAGTTGGAACAAATTTTATTTTTCTCATATTTTAGAGATATTTTAAATGTTATATTTATGCTGCAAATTTAATGAAGTATTAGAGGGCAGGTATCTGCTACTGTAGAAGCATGCCAGCAAAACAGAATATTATTTTAAGATTGGAAATATTTTTGTTGACTTAAATGTTACTTCCGCAACTGGGAAAAAATATGCTGCAGACCCTTACCGACTCCCACAGATTGAGGATCATGACCAACTTTAGCTGCTCACATCAATCTGGAAGATCTTTGGGCAGTTTTCTAAGGTGCATTCACAAGAGCAAGACACATTCTCTTCAAATTGGAAGCAAAAGTTAGTGTCCACAGAAAAACTCCAAGCTCCATATTTAACCTGAAAAAACAGGTTCACATTAATTATGGGGCAAAGAGATCATAGCCAATTCACAAAATTTCTGCTAATGGACAACCTTTCACTTTCTTTAGTAGTAACACAAAACAAACAAACAAAGCAACAGAAACAAAGCCATTAACTTTCAGTTGATTTGGACTCGTAGAGACTCTATAGGACCAAGTAGAAGTGTCCCATGTGGTTTCCAAGGCTGTAGATCTTTACAGAAGCAGATTGCCACATCTCTGTCCTATGGAGCAGCTAGTGAGTTTGAACGGTCGACCTTTTGGTTAACAGTGAGTACTGTAACCAGTCTGCCACCAGAGCTCCTTCAGAAGCAGCATATTGGTTTCTTGCTTTTCTGCTGTCCACAGCTTTGTCTGTGCTGTAGCAGTAAGCTCTCCCTGGGTACATGTACCTCAAGCTGGGATAAAGGACTAAGTGAAGAGAGAGGACACTTGCTCCCAAATGTCCCATTTGAAAGGTTGCAGGTGTTAGGACAACCACAATAGCAGACAACCTGTCATGGGGCCTATGTGAACAGCAGCACTCTGGACAACGTAGTGTTTTTGGTCAGGCTCGTCTTTCTCACAACATAGTGTGATAATTCTGAGTGTCACACGTTTTAGGAAGTCAGAATAAGTTTTCATTTTATATCTCAGTGTACCTAGCATACCCAAAAGCTTTCGTTTTAAAATTTTTCTTTTATTCTCAGTATTTATTGTCACCAAATAATTGTTAAAATTATCTCATCATTTCTTCAGTGTACAGTAGATCATGATATACTGTTTTCATCAGACTGAAAAATGGATGTTGCCTTGAAATTATTATTTTTGGCACAAATAACCAATCTGACCTAAAATGGTTTAAGCATGTGTAACAAGTTTCCATATTCAGAAAGATAAAGTTTAGAGTCCCCCCAAAATAGTGGTTGTATCTTCAGTTTTGAATTTCAGGTTCTTCACTTCTGACTTTCAAAACTTTCTCACAGTAGTTTTGGGAACTCAGCATATTTTTTGCAGTTATACTGTCATAGGCTCTTTGGCTGAGGTCATCTGATTCCTCCCCATCTTGCTGCAGTGTCCAGAGCTCCTCCATTAGGTAGCAGCTGTTCCACTGTAAGCTTGTGTAATTAGTTTCCTGGGGACCAAGCAATCCCATGTTTCCAGGGAGGTGCAACTTGGCCTAAAAAAGTTTTTTTACTTCTCAGGCGACAGCCTTGCAAGAGGAAGATCTTCTCTCTACAGTCCTGAAATAATGAGAAGGTGTATCTAACTTTATTTTCCAAAGCTCCTAATGTATTGATGAAATGAACATTTGAGTCGCTCACAACTTGTAGTACTTTCCCATTATTTTATAATTCTCCTCCGTTTTGCATAGTACAATTTAAAGTAACTTACAGATGTTTGGAAGACAGAGAACTTGTTCAGTCAGCAAATTAACAAACACAAGAATGACTTTAGGGATTGCTTGACTTATAATTTTGATTTTTTCTTAAAAAAAGTCACTCTATAGTGACATGCTGCATATTTTCAAAATTCATCCTAGCACAATCCTCTTTGTTATTGCAGATGCAGATTGTTTTGATGGTGAATACACCTTCTGTAAACTCAATATGCATGTCGTAGTAAATAGCATCTTATATTTAGGGAGATTATAAATTTGTTCTCTACGAAACAGAAAGGCACAAATAACTGCATTTAATGAAAGGAAAAAATGAAAAGATAGCTTTCCGTCATCCAGGAGAAATCACATAAGAAAATATGTAATTTACAGTCTTCATAATCCTTTATCTTTGCATTGCCCTTCTGCATGTGGTATACACTGTAAAACCTGTGAATACCAGAATGTGTGTAAGGTAGAAACCTGTTACAAAAAAAAAAACCTCAAATATTTCCCACTAAATTGAGTGACAGAAAATGTGAAGCTGCACTATGTCTAAGATGGAAAACTTGAGAAACCCAGAAAAACAAGGTGATGTAGTTGAGTTCGTTTTCACAGGTTTCATGATGCTATCCACCTTCCAATCCATTATGGTATCTGAAGAACCCCTCCCCTGACAAAAAAAAAAAAGAGGAAGAGGAAAAAAAATAAACTAGTACTGGTAAGTCAATTCTGACTCATAGTGACCCTGCAGGGCAGAACAGAACTGTCCCACAAATTTTCCAAAGAGCGCATGGTAGATGTGACCTACTGACCTTTTGGTTAGCAGACGTGGC